>CM053166.1:201499336-202099336 GCA_028571685.1 Heterohyrax brucei
AATGTTAATGGGCAAAAACCAGATAGAAAACAATAAACTGTTTCACTTTAGAAAAAAGTATATCTATGCAAAGAAATATCTGGAAGAATCCACCCTAAAATTATAGTAATAGTGGTAATCTCTAGGTGGTAGGAATGTGACTTGTGTCTTATTTTTGCTTATTCGCATTCTTAGTTTTCTACACTGTGTGCATACTGCTTTTGTAGTCATAAAAGTTTATTTTATTTTAAAAAGAATGAAGTTTTTGGATTCAAAGAGATTGTAGATAGAGAACATGCTTCTCAGGCCCAAGCCCTGGGGCACTTCAGTGACAGTTGGCCAGAGGACCCTAACAGTCCAGCCCAGGAGAGTGAAGGGGAGTGGCTAGTCCAGCCAGAAGAAAGCCAAGGGTGTAGGTTCTTGGGAACAAAGAGAAAAAGGCATTTGATGAGGAGGAGACTGTCACATGCTACTGAGAAGATGGGCAGATGGAGGACTGGGAAACTGCCCACTGGATCAAGTAGCAAGGAAGTCCTTGGTTCCAGAGACTGGGGAAGAAGAGATAGAGACAGCAGGTATATGGGCAGTTTTGAGGAATTTCAGTGTTAAAAAAAGGAGCGATGGGATGAGTGCTAGAAAGGGAAGTCAAGTTGAGGTTTTTTAAGATGAGGATGTTGCTGGAAGTACTGGAGTCGAGGGGGAATTGATAGTGTGGAGGAAAAGAGGAAATTTGGAGTATCCAAATTATATTGCTAACTCTGGCAGTGTGGTCTAGTAGGATCCTCGCTCCAGGTTTACATAGATTCCAGACCTGAGCAGAAACCAAACTCATTGCTGTTGAGTCGATTCTGACTCATAGCAACCCAATAGGAAGGGTAAAAATTACTATATATGTTTGTATCCTTCCTAGTCAGGTATGCTTGGGAGGCATCAGTGAACAATACAGACAAACCCTGGCCCTTGTGGAGCTTCCAGTGTAGTGAGGGGGAAAAGACAACAAACACTCATTTCACTTCATTTACTATTTATTGCATACCTAATATGTGCCAGGCCCTCAGTGAAGAAAACACAGAAGAACTTCTGCCTGCGTGGAGCTGACATTATATCCAGCTAACATTAGTGAAGTATACAATAGGTTAGAGGGTGATGAGCTGTATAGACATAGGAAGTGGGGCAGAGTAAGGGCAGGTCTGGAGTATTGCGGGTTTTGAATGAAAGAGGGGTATGATCTGACTATCTCTTATTATTGCTAGAGTCACCCAGCTTGCCTGGCATTTAGCCCTCAACAAGAGCAGATAGATGCAGATGGTGACAGTGGCCTCCAGGGTTTTAAAATAGAGAACAGACTGTTTGAACATTTTCATTTTTAAAATTAGCTTTAAGATTTATCTGTTTGCAGTACAATTCACATCAGATCTGGAGCCTCTGACTCACCTCTGTAGAATCTTGTCTGAAAATCATTGCTTTGGGAATGCTAAATAATAATGGGGTAGTTGACATATGAAACAGGGCTTTGTATAGATAGGCGTTCCATAATATTTACTGTTGTATCTTAAGTATCTTATATTTGTAAATGATCCTCAAGAATGTATCCCTGGAAAAGATGGAGCTAGTAAGATCATGTCCTGGAGTTTTATTCTTACCTGCAAAATACTAAGTTAACCTTTTTCTTGTTCACAGGCTAAAGGGTCAGATTCCAGAAATTAAGCAGACTTTAGAAATTCTTAAGTACATGCAGAAGAAGAAAGTAAGTGCAGTTTTTTTGGAAATATGAGTGAACTTAGGCTGGTGACGCAGAGGCTGGCTCCCTTGACTTTTTGGTCACCACTGTTCTGTTGATGCTGTGGGATCCAGTTGCCCTCCTGAGCCCTCCTCCTGGTAATACACAGACAGCACGCTCACAGGCAGATGAATTCTAGGGCCCACACTTCATGGATTGCTTTACTTACACGTAGTGTTGACAAAAACTAAATGCAGTTTGAAATTGTTCTCGATAAAGAAAGAAAATGTTTTATTTTGAGTTCGCAACATCGGAGGAAGTTCTGTTGTTATTAATTGTTCTCCTTAAGAATAACAGGTGAGTCAGAGAACTATAGAGCTCAGAGGAATTCTGGCAACAATCTGTTTCATGGTCTCAATTTTTAGTTTAGGCAACAGTTATAGGGAGATGTCACTTGATCAGTGTCGCATAGCTAGTTACTGGCGGAGCTGGAATTGGGAATCTTCTGAGTCTTATCTAATAGTCATTAAATCAAATCAGGCTGTAAAGATCAAATTTTATAAGCCTATTGTATTCAAATAATTATTTATGTGTTGAATTTATTAGTTGATTGGGCATAAATTATTGATGAACTAATAGTAACAGCTAATTCGTATAGTCCATTGACTTTTAAATTCAGACTTTACACTTTCACATGCTTGTGTTTGTGTGTGTGTATGTGCATGTTCTTATTTAGGGTTTCCCACAATAGTCGGAGGTGCAGAGGCCGTTGACTCATGTTGACTCATGTTAGTGACTCAAGTTAGTGCTTAAGGATTTGCACCATCCAAGACTCCCGTAAGGACTAGTCAAAGACCTGTTGCCATCAAGTCAGTCCCGACTCCTAGTGGCCCTATAAGACAGAGTAGGACTGCCCCATAGATTTGCCAAGGAGCAACAGGTGAATCTGAACCGCAAGCCTTTTGGTGAGCAACTGAGATCTTGACCACGGAGCCACCGAGGCTTTGCAGGGATTGTTAGCACCTCCTTGTTACAGAGGAGAGACCTGCGATACAGGGAAGCCGAGTCGCATGCCACGTTTACACAGCGAGTAAGTAGCTGAGCCAGAAGCCATGCCCAGCCTTCTGGCACCAGTGTTCATTCATGTCTTTGACCACGAAGCCTGCGTGATGGTGCTGCTGTAAATGGCTTTTGTTCAGCGTGACAAGCTCTTCTTGATAACCTTGGCATCCAAGAGGCCTGCTGTTTACAGTGCTGTAATTTTTTTTTGAAGGACTCCACCAGTTCACTGGAGACCAGATTCTTACTGGCAGATAACCTGTACTGCAAAGCTTCAGTTCCTCCTACCGATAAAGTGTGTCTATGGTTGGGGGTAAGTAAACATCACGGACAGTGAGCTTTCGCAGCCCAACAGTATTGCTTGATGTATGTAAAGAACTAATCTCTCTCAGAGTGTGGTTCACACCAGAAATGGATTGGAGTTACGAGTTTGATAATCACGACAAAAACATGTTCAAGTCTCTCTCAATCAAAACGAAACTGATCCAAACCCTCCCTACCTTCTCTCTCGTACCTAACAGCAGGAAAAGAAATAGAAGCAAAACAGATCATATTACTGGACTTCACAATAAACGTGTCCTCCACATAAGAGTTTATTATTCTACAAAGATCCTTCTTATATAGACCCTGAAGTTGGAGTTCCTTTCCTTAAAACAGCTGTTGCCGTTGTAGATCGTTTCCCCAATCTCCTTGTCTGTGGTTTTCCTGTCGTGTTCTCTTAGTGACATTATAGACACCCCCTTCAGGACGGGGTTTTTCCTCCTCTGTCACCTGGCTGTAAGGAAGGTCTTTAGGACCGTTGGGTGAGCTCTGAAAGATGAGCAGGTGAGCATGCAGAAACTTGCTTCTGTATTCCTTAGCTCTTCCTGATTTTTGTTAATTGTATCATTGTTAGAGTTCGTACAGCTTTTGCATTTTATCGCACAACTGTAATTCCCACACCTATTTAGTTTTTAGTTCGGTATTTAAGAAGAAAAATTCAGTGTAGTTTCCCTTTTTCTGATCGGGCTGATTTTTCACTATACTAAATTTTTTTTCCAGAAATGTTGTGACGTGATCCACAAATTCAGGTACTCCTATATTTCAGGAGAGAGTGTTTCTGCTCTATCTTTATTTATTACTTTCTTCTATTTCTTTTCATTATCTTCTCTGAGAATAATAAATATGCACATATTACATTTCATTTGTGATCTCCTCTGGCTTGTCTTCTGGGCCTCTCAGTGATTTGTAGGATCACGTGTACGTATTCTGTTGTGTTGCTTCTGCTCTGGCTTGGATCACTATTATTCTCTTCCCTTTCTTTCCTGAGCTCTTCTGGCTCGTTGTGTCTTTCTTCTGCGTTGTACCTCTTATTTGCACCCTTGAATTCTGATTTCTCCCCTAAACCTGTCCTTGCCACACTCATTGTTAGTAAATGGCAGAACCATCTCTGGTTGCTCACAGCAGAGCTCTTTGAGTCCGCTTGGACTCGTCTCTCTCTTACATCTTTCAAGCAGTCTGTCGGTGACTTTTTATATTCAGAGTGTGTCGAGAACCCAGTGACTTCTTTCTGCTACTGCTGCCCTGGTCCGAGTCACCATCGCCTCTGACTGAACTGCGGGAATGATGGCCTACTCATTTTTCTGCATCTGCCTAAAACCTTCCAGGGACCTCTGATCTCGTTTAGAGGCAAGTTCAAGTTTTCTTTTCAGTGACTGACAAGGCCCTGCAGAATCTGGTAGCCCCCATTACTTCTCTAACCCCCGGGCCGTGCTGGACTCTGGCGGGATCTAGAACATGCCTGGGTTGGCTCCACTTTTATTCTGGCTGTTTCCTCTGCGTGGAACACTCTGCCCAGATGTTCTTGGCATACACTCCCTGACTTCCTTCAGGGCTCTGTTCAAGTGTCACATTCTCAGTGATCTGCCTGGAGCAGCCTTATAAAAGGCTCACTCGGCTTGGTCCTTCCTGTTTCTCTGGTCCCGCCTTGTTTCTCTCCGCAGCACCAATCGCTCCCTGGTAGGTCACCTGCGCACTGAGTTGTGTCTTCTCTCTTTTGCCTACTTCCTCGATCGGAATGTAAGCCCCAGGCTGCTGATTTTCCAAACACAGAATAATGTCTGACTCATAATAATCATGCACAGAAAATATGTATCAAAGAAATGGCTTGTTTTTCCTACTTCTACTCTTACTAACCAACCAGACCATTTCCTGTGAGACGCCAGCACAATCCTTTTAAACATGTCAAGTCATATCACTCCTCTGCTTGAGAGTCTCCAGAGGTCTCCCTTGTTACCAAGGGCAGAACTCCAAGTCTGTGCCTCTGTGGCCCAGCTCCCGCTGCCTCCACGTGCTCACTTCCCTCCCCTTGTTCCGCAGCCACAGCAGCCCCTGTGCTGTTCCCAGAGCCCTCCAGCATGCTGCCACCTTTCTGCTCTGGCCCTGCACTCTTCGTACTCACTGCGTGGAGTTCCCTGCTCAAACTGGTAGCTCCTTCGAGAGCCCTGCTCTGACTCGTCTCTTGGCAGTGTCCTCCCCTGTCTGCCTCTTGCGTGATTTTCCTTTGGAGCGCTCATCACTCCTTCATATTTCCTGGGTCAGTGTGTTCGTTAGTGTACTGTTTGTGTCCCAAGTTGGAATGTAAGTGAGGAATTGCATTTCCAGCCCCTAGAACAATATCTGGTACATACCAACGAATATTTGCTGGCTGAATGGTGTTTTTGTTACTTTTTCTTAGAGTTATACATGCTTATGGTTAAAAAGATCAACTAGGCCAGAAAGTCGTGCATTGGAGAGCTGTAGTCTCCTTCTCCATTCCCAGATGTGGTCATCTGTCGTCATTTCTGTCATTGCCTTGCTGGCTGCTGCTTTAAGAATTCTGAAGGAATCGCACTTTTCCTTTGGCTCATCATTCCTGTCCACAGTACTCCAGCCAAGTGGGGATCAAGTCTGCTCAAATGCCACCAGTGGCAGGAAATTCTCCTCTTCAGCATATTACACTGTTTTTTTTCCTTTGTAATAAATTGTTATAAAAGAAGTTAAAAGAAACTCATTGTTCAAAACCAAGCTCCCTTCTTCCCTGTCTCAGATCAGGTTGCCTGCCCCAGAGATGACATGCTAATGCTTTGGTATGTATTGGCTCCAATTTTTGTGTGTGCATCCGCCTGTATGTATTGTGGTGAAATTAGTTCCTCTATCTGGTCTTTTGCCTTTTTTTGTTGCTGTTTTTGTTGCAAAACATTTTGAGAGATTTTTTTCCCCCCCTAAACCCTGAGGAGCTACGTTTGCCCTAGTCCTCTACCTCAGAGAGTTTGTTACTTTCGTGGGGGTCAATTGACATTTCCTAGGTAAATTGTAAACAGCTGGGTTTTGATAACTTTTTGATTGGCCTGGGTTATAGCCTGCCTTGTGATCGGTATACACCTTGTGCAGATTAGTCAAATAGACTGTGTGAGTGAGGTGAGTCGTAGCGTGCTATGCAAGTGAAGTGTCTGTGGCCTGCCAAGAGGGGATTGGTGCTTTTGTGGCCCTAGTGGGACTGTAATGTCCTGAAATTGACTTGGTGCTAGTGTGTTTAAGCAGCCAGCCTTAAAAAGGTTGTTTTAGAGACAGAGGCAGGGGAAGAAAGAAGAAATAGAGAGAGAAGAGGCACGGGGTCTCCTAAAAGACTTGTAAACTCGGTCAGGGGCTGTAACACTGCAGACTGTGGGACACGGCAGCAGGGCCAGTGGTGACAGATGACGGGGTGCTGAGAGGAGTCCTGAGAGAGAGAGAGCACGCGCGCGCCCTGCACAGCCGAGGGTGGTCTCCTGCAGTGAAGGAGGGAGACCGCCTGCATGCATCCTGATCTGGAGTTGTGGCCTGTTGATCGTCACCCTGAGTTGTGGCCTATGACCTCCCTAATAAACCATTAACTGTAGGTGTGATCTGTGAGTCCTGTGTGGCCATCGCCATGGGTCGCTGAACCCAGAAGCGTAGTCCAGTGTGCTGTGCAGGGGACTGCTGGGGTCCGAGTTGGTAAAAGGTTGGAGAGTGGAGGTGTAGTCAGACAAGTTCTGACCATGCTCCTCCTACTACACCACTGTTTCATACATTTATGTTAGGGATTTTGTTGTTGGTACTATTTCTGTAAAATAAGATGATGTCTGCATATTTCTTGGTACCTGCTTTCCGCTCACAGATACCTTTCCTTGTGTGTAGGCACTGAGTCCGTTGGTTTCAGTAGCTTCCTAATCTTGAGGATAGCTGTGTCACAATAGACCCACTCTTCACTTGCGGACTGTCTCATCGTCTGCCATTTCACATTTGTGACGGTGGTGGAACTTCTGTTGTGCCTTTCTGCACCTTAATGAGGCAGTGGGTGTGGATGGCAGCAGTGCCGCTGGACATCCCCACCTGCAAGGAAGGTCTCTGGGCAACCTCTGGGAAGTGGGGCTCACTGCCGTGTGCCCTGCACTCCCTCCTGCCACCTAGGTGGCTGTCTCCAGCTTCTGGCTGGCCTGCTCTGTGACCACAGCCTTCAGGAGGACGTGTAGGCAGCACCGAGCCAGTGGATGTTTGTTCTGGGTTCCCAGCTTCTGTGCGGCTTGAGGCCGTGCATCTCAGAATTGCTGGGGGGTGGGATGGGAGGGAAGGAAGAGGCATGGGAGGGGCCATCTTGCAGTGGGACAGGCGGGGAGCCAGTTAAAAAGAGCATGTGCTACATGATTTATTTGTATAGAATCAAAATATAGCCAAAGTTAACTCGTGCTGTTAGCAGTCAGGATAATGGCTGCCTTTGGGTTGGGGGTGCTGTGAGCACTGGGAGGGGACCCAGGGTATTGGGGATCTGTTTCTTGACCTGGATGCAAGTTCCCTGGGTGTCTTAAGTTTCTGAGAATGCATCAAGCTGTGCATTTATGATATGAGTGTTTTCCTGGATGGGTGGATGGATGGCTGTTGTTGGGTGCCATTGATTGAGTCTGCTCCGACTCACAGTGACCCTATACACAACAGAACAAAACACTGCCCAGTCTTGCACCATGCCCACAGTCATTTTTACACTGAAGCCCGTCATTGCGGCCATCTGGTCAGGCCATCTGGTCAGTCCATCTGGTGGAGGACCTTCCTCTTTTTTGCTGACCTTCCACCCTGCCAAGCATGATGGTTGGATAGGTAGGTATAAAAACAGCTTGGGGCAGTCTCTGACCTCCTTCAACCTCACAGGGGTGAAAGGAGCACCCGGATGAGGCACTCAAGGCTGATTCCCAGGAGGGGGAGGCCAGACAAGCCTCCTCTCTGCCGTCTTGACTGATTCTGACATCACTTGGCCCTTCTCTTTTGGGCTCCATAACTCACTGCCATGGCCATGCAGAACTCTCGGACCATGCTCACGGTAATGGGGTCTGTTAGGGATGTGACAGGTTACAGTTCCGGCTCAGGAACACTCAGGAGACAGTTCTTCCCTCAGGACAGCCTCACAGGCACTCCTTTCCCTGGCCCTAGGCCTCTTCCCAGCGGCACTCAGCTTGCTTTCTCCGTGGGCTGGGAAGCGTACCGCCCTGGCTCCTGTTGGATCTCTGTAGCTGGTGCCTCTCGCTGTCTTGCGGCTTACAGCTTGCTTTCTCTTCCTTGGTCTCTTGCTTCCAGGAGCTTCTCAGTGCAGAGATCCTGGGTCCAGAGGTCATGTTCTCCACTGCTGACTGTTCTCGGTGGTGGTAGGATCCTTCCCTCTGCTTTGGAATTGGCTCTCTTCAGGAAAAACAGACCAATCCACTTGATGGGTCACAGTTACCCTGTCACACAGTCCTGCCCCATCGCTTGGGTGGGGCTTAACAAAACTGCGGCCAGAAAGGCTGTGCTAAGTGATTCATCACACTGCTGCGGGGTGCAGCTTTTTTAGTGTGGAAAAACAAATAACAGAGTTTTGCCTTTTAACTGTCTTGAAGTGTATAACTCATTGGCATTAATTCTAGTCACCGTGTTGTGCTCCCATCGCCCTAACAGAAACTCGTGCCCATTAAGCAGCAGCTCGCCACCCCCGCCTTCAGCCCTTGCTGGGGGACCAGTGGCCTGAGTCAGCTCCGCCTGCCGAAGGAGGGGGGGTGTTGCCCTGTGGGGCGCTGTCTTCCAGTGCTCTGTCAGACGGTCTTCTGTCAGCATCCCCGGGGTCTTCATTGGCTGCTCCTCTCACATAGCTCTGCAGGCCTTTCCTACTAGTCAGGAAGCTCCCCTGAGACTTGTCCACCCTGAGTGACCCTGCTGCCACCTGGAACACCAGTGTCACAGCTTCCAGCATCTTGCATCTAGCAGCTTGCGTGCTACCGCGCGGTACAGCAAGCTAAAAGACGGGTGTCATTTAGTGGCATCAGAAGCCGCATAGTGTCAGGGGAAGGGATGAGAAGAACCATCAGCCCAAAGCTGAGTCCTGTGAGGGGGAGGTCAGGCATACCTCCACTCCAACTTCTTGACCATTTCTGACACAGCTGTCCTTCCCACGACACTACTTCTCTGCTGAGTTTGATGGTTTATTCCAGTGGCCACACAGAACTCACATGTTGTAATCATGATGATGTGGTTTATGAGGGAAGTCAGAGGCTACAGCTTGGGACCAGGATCAACTGGAAAGTAACAGAATACAACTCAAGAGGCAAGATACACGTTTTCAGCTTCTCTGCTGCGCCCACCGCTGGGCCGCCTTTCAGCCCTGCGCAGTTAGGTCTTCTTGTGACTGTGCCCCTTCTTTCTCCTCTCTGTTCGTGGTAACTGCTAGTAAACTTTGTTTTGTATGTGTTTGCCTGTTTCTGTCTTTTTATATAAATGAGGCCATGTAATATTTATCCTTTGTGATTGATTGACTTCACTCAGCACATTTTCCAGATCCATCTGTGTCATGGCATATACCAGGACTTCGTTTCTCTTTGTGGCTAAACAGTGGTTCATTGTTTACCCACCTGTCTGTTGATGTGCATTTGGGTTGTTTGTACCTTTTGGCTGTTGTGACTAGTGCTACCGTGGGCACTGGTGTGTGTGTAACTGCTTGTTTTGCTGCTTTCCGGTTCCTTGAGTGTCCTCCTACCAGTGGGGTGGCTGGGCTGGCCGTATGGTGACCTTGCTTTCAGTTTCTGAGGAACTGCCACACCATCCTACACAATGGCTGTACCATTGTACATTCCCACCAGCAGTGGGTAAGGGGTCTACACTGTCCGTATCTGTGCCAACATTTGCTATTTTTCAGTTTTTGAATCTTTGCCATACTAATGGTAGTGGAATGGGATACCAATGTGCTTTGGATTTAGACCTGTCCGGTGCTGGTAATGTCAAGCTTCTTTTCATGTGTTTGGTGGCCATTTGGACACCTTCTTTGGTGAAATATCTGTGCAACTCCTTTGACCGTTTTTGATTGAGTTACTTTTTGTAATTAAAGTGTCAAGTTTTATATGTATTTTAGGTTATTAGTTCTTTATTGAGTATGAGGTTTCCAAAGATACTCTCCCCATCAGTAGCTGTGGGTTTTTTTGCACTCTTTTGATGAAGACACTGTTCACTTTTTATAAGGCCTCAGTCTTTTGCTGTTTGTGCTTTTGTTATTATATTAGATAATCCATTGTTGAAAGCTAGGTCCAGCAGCCTTGCCCCTGCGTTTTCTTCTAAGAATTTTGTGGCTTTCATTTTCACATTTAGGTCCTTGATCTATTTAAAATTTTTTTAATGTAAATGTCCTTGGCCTGGTTTTCTGTTGGATTTATGGACCACTAGTATTTCTCTCTAGAGCCCTGGTGGTGGCGTAGTGGTTAAGTGTTTGGCTGCTAACCAGAAGGTCAGCAGTTCAAATCTACCGTCTGCTCCCTGAGAACCCCATGGGGCTCTTCTGTCTCTGTCCTTACAGGGTCAGTATGAGTCAGAACTGACTTGATGGCAAGTAATGACAAACATCAGTCTTACTCTTTTAAATTTGTAGAGCCTCATATACTAGGGGAACTTAGTCATTTACTTGTGATAAGAGCTACAAAGATTTTCTTTCCCTGTCCATTGTTTATCTTTTGACTTTTCATCTGGTTTCTGGGCTTTGTGTCTTGGAAAAGCCATTCGTATTACGAGGTTGCACAGTAATTTATCTGTGATTTACCTGGCATTTTGATTGTGACATTTCTGTGTATCTGATCTGCTTGAAGTTCGTGCTCACTGAGGGGCAGCGTAGGGTTCCAGCTGTATTTCTTACCAGAGCTGCCGTGTTGGTCCCCGAGTGCTGAAGGAATAGAGGCTGAGGGGAGGAGAAACTCAGGGTGATGACTGTTAGGTTTCCAGCCAGCGCTTGAACTGGGGAGAATGAGGGAGGAGCCAGGCTTGGGAGCAGTTCGAGCTGTGATTTTGGAGATGTGGACCGTGAAAGGGCAATGTTCAAGGACGAAACGAGCTGAGGTCAAAAACTTGGTGCAGGGTACTTGTTGAATGAACTCTTTAAATGTGAATGAAGTGTTTTTAAGTGCCTTCTGTATTTTGTAAAAAGTAATAAAACTATAGGCAGTTTTTGGAAAAAATCATAAGAAACAACTAATTGAAGGATGAGATCAGGGATCTAGAATTGGAGAGACTTGTAATGTCTTTTGGTTTTTTTAATGCTGTCTCAAATTTTAATTCATTTTCTAATTATCATGGATTAAGTTATTCAGTAAGTACTTAGCACCTGCTTTGTGCCAAACACTTTCATGTTGTCTCATTTAATACTGCCAACAATCCTGAGTCATTCTGAAATTCCATTTGTCACATGAGGAAAATGGCTCAGAAAATGGCCATGGCTGGTGAGGTGATCGGGGAGTTCAGAGCTGTCAGAGGGGGATGGCCTGCTTCCAGGGTGCAGATGGCCTCAGAGTCCGGGTACTAGTCATCTCTCTTGTGCCCTTAGGACACAGGTGAGAGAAGGAGTGCACTAACAGCTGTTTCTTTTACCTGACCGAATGTAGGTAAATATGTCTCTGAAAATTTTTAAATTTGTGCTGTACCTTAAGCTCAGAAATAACTATTTAAATTGATTGAAACATGACAGTGTGTAGTGTCAAGATGGAGAGATTAGGAAGATACGCTTTTGTATCTGATCATGTCGGTGCTGATCCTGGTTTTACCGTTGCCTGTCTAGCTATGTGAGCTAGCCCCTCTGAGCCTCCGTATTCTTAACTGAAAAAGTAGATAATGTTTGCTTCCACCAGTGTTATTTTGAAGATTAAATGATAGAGTTTATGTAAAGATATTCTCTAACCCGAGGGTTGGCGGAGATTTTCTGTAAAGGGCTGGATAGTGAGTATCATAGGCTTTGCAGGCTACACAGAATTGCAGCTGCTGTCCTCTGCCAGTATGACGCAAAAGCTGTCATGGCTGTCGTGTGAATTAGTGGAGCGTAGCTAGGCGCCAGTGACATTCTCTGTTTGAAAACAGGCAGTGAGCCAAATGGGGCACGATGGCCTTAGTTTGCCAGCCTCTGCTCTGACCTAGAAAGCACTATGGAAATGTTTATAATTGTCATTACTTTCTCTCTTCAGGCTAATGTAATGCTTGAATATGATATTGATGAAGCTCAGGCATTGTTGGAAAAGAACTTAACAACTGCCACAAAGAATCTTGATTCCCTTGAGGAAGACCTTGACTTTCTTCGAGATCAATTTACGACCACAGAAGTCAGTATCCTTTCTTTAAAAAAAAAAAGGGAACAACAAGAAGGCTTTTGTTGTTGTTATTCAACATTTTTACTTACATTGCTTTACTGAAAAAGTGTTTTTATTCTTAGCTAACGTGAGGTTGCGGAGCTTACGAGAGTAATAAATAATATATTTGGAAGTAATACTGCAGTAAGTTGCAGATGGATGAATTCATTTGAAATGCGAAGGTATGGAACTAGCAAATTCGATAGGTGAACGAGCCCTTTTATTCCAGGTACTTTCCGACGATACCTTCTTAGCTCATGAAGCAGCCGAATCCCATGAGTGTTAGTTAGAGCTCTCCTGGGCTCACATGGCTGGGCTCAGCCGTGTGTGGCGAGGGGCTGGTTGCCCAGTTGTGCTCTGTTTAATCTGTGTTTGAAACAGTTAAGTGTGCGTTTCCTAGCAAAATATAAGGAAGTGAATGTCTGCAGCACCAAAGCAATTTAAAATTGTCGTTTGGTGTGCTGTCGTGTCGCTTCCGATTATTAGCGCCCGTCTAGGACCCAGCGGAACTGCCCTGCAAGGTTTCCCAGGCCGTGATCTTTGACGAAGCAGATGGCCATATTCTTCTCCCGTGGAGCAGTGGGTAGCTTAGAACTGCCGACCCTTTTGTTGGCAGCCGAGTCTGTAACCACTGTACCACCAGGCTCCTGAGTTTCTCGTGAGGGCAGGAGAGATGTGAGCTGGAGTGAGTGCCAAGGAAGCTTGGTTGAGAAGGTACAGCTGGTGCTGCCTTTAAGGGTAGTGGAGGGTTTAGATTCACAGGGAGAAGGGATGCAGGAAGGCAAGGGTGTTCTGGGCACAGGAGTGGCTAGCAGGTGGGGAGGCTGGCCACTGGGCTCTCCTCTGGGGTTCCTGCCGTGGTCGGTGACCGCGCTCAGTTGTCCACTCACTCTCCTGTCCTCCTCTCACTCTCCTTCGCAGTTGGGTCAGCGGGCATGTAGTCCAGTTTCCTTGCAGTCAGGCCCTCCACGCCGTTGCCCTCACCCTGCTCTACAGCCTCAACTTGGTGCTTCACCGGTCTGCCTTCCTCTTGTCTGCTCTTCACACTGTCTCTAGCATGCACTTACTGAGTCACAAATCTTATTTCTCTGATGGGAATTCCTCAGTGATTCCTTGTGAGGTATCACCAGCCAGTCTCATTTCATGTCTGTCAACTCTTCCTGTCCCGGCCCCCTGCCAGTGTACTCTGTGTCAGTAACCTTAATTATTAGTTTGTAATTATTCTCCACCTCATGTAGCACATTTCAGGCGCTTGGTGCTTGGGTAAGGGATGGCAGGTGTGTCTGAGTCATAGTGCAGGGGCTCGTTGGATGGCTCATGTGCAGAGATCTCACCTGTCTGAGATGACTGAGTCCGAGGCCGAGGTGGTATTTGTGGGAAGAAAAGGGTTTTCAGTGTGAGAAAAACCATAAAGAATCCAGATACTTGATAGCTATAGGAGCTGAAGAAAAGGAAATCTTCCAAGAAGAGCCCTATAGGCTTGGAGAGATGCCATTGTGGATAGTACCAGAGAAGTCAGAAAGCGTTTGTACAGCTGGTGGAGATGGTGCGTTCAGTTTCTGAGAATCCAGCTATTGAGGACAATTGTGCTGGAATATAAGTTCCACAAGGGAAGGGATTTCACCAGCTTTAGTCAGGGCTTTGTCCAGTGCCTCATCTGAAACATAAAGCCAAAGTCGAAGCCACTGCCTTTGAGTCCATTCTGTCTCATAGTGACCCTATTGGAGAGACTAGAACTGCCCTATAGAGTTTCCAAGGAGTGCCTGGCAGGTTTGAACTGCTGACCTTTGGGGTTAGCAGATATAGCACTTAACTACTACGCCAGTAAAGTGTTTAATAAATTGAGTGAATGTCCTGTGAAACTAAAGGGAAAGTAAGAGAGAAAATTATTAATAATTGTATTGATTTAAATATCATATGACAGGATATGTACTGAATGATCTTTGAAATTTCAAGATGAGAAGGTCAGGTGTGCTAAACAATTATTGCTGTGTCTTCGGTAGGATTTCATTCTGGTATTTTCTTAGCAGTTGGTATATAGCCAGATGGCTGACAGCGCTAGTTGTTACTGCATTTTGCGTGTATGATTTTTGTGTCTTCAGAATTACATGTGCATTTTCTTTGACAATTCTTACAGATATGGCCAGGGTTTATAACTGGGATGTAAAACGAAGAAACAAAGATGAGTCTGCCAAGAACAAAGCATAATGGTGCCACTTGAAAAGGTGGTTTAGTTTTCCAAACATACGTTATTTTAAATACTCCAAAATTTATCCTTAAAGATTAACGTAACTTTGAATGTTTTTTTAGCAGCTGGGTGATGATTAAAACTTTTAAAAAAGATAAAGACCGTTTTATTTATTTATAAAAACAGTTAGTTTCCAATATTTTATGAAATTAGCAGAATTTTAATTTTTTTTTTTTTACATTTCCCAATAAAGTAAATGCTGATTTCATCATATTTTGTCTGTCATAAGAAAACTCTGAGTTGAAGTAGCCCCAGACTGAATTCTGGGCACTAGCACAGTTGACTCTTGGTATTGGCTGATCTTGTACTGACTTGATGAGGTTAAAGCAGGTTCGAGGTTGGAAAGACAGGCAGCTTGAAGATTGCAGACTCAGTGTTCTTCGGCACAGCTGGAGTTTTATGCCTCAATGGCTCTTGATTTGCCTTATATAAAAGGGGTTCCATGAATTACTGGTTCACCATTAACTGTTGTAATGGGAACTTTTCAAGGCATGGTAATTTGCCTCTCTAAACAGCAAGAGGACTACCGAGACTACACATTTCTTATCCTAAATAAGTGCACATTGTCTGTGCGATGCCAGCATAGGAGACCTCGACCGATGTGGGATAAGATCGCCCTTTCAGCAGCTAAGGCAGTTTGATGAACAGTTCTCCAGAGCAGCTTCATAGGAATAGTAAGGCAAACTAAGTCTGCAGTAGAAAAGAGTTTTAAGATTTTATTCATAATAAAACCTCACAATTAATTTAAAAAAAACATGTTGGTCTTGTGGCTACTGCTAGATGATACAGACTGTGGTAAAAATACAAATGTACTGTTTCCTCTTTCTGTAGTAAAAGCTTGTGCAGTGTTTTGTACTTGGATTTCATGATATTAAAACAACAAAGTTTCAACTGTGGCGTGGCACTTTCTTTATTGTTAGCGTTCCGGAAGTTACTGTGGGTCTTTTCACGTATTTGTCAAATTGACTGACGTGGCCATCACTGTGGGAGCCCTGGTGGCGCGGTCGGGTAGCGGTTAAGTGACGCCGAAGTCCGTAGTTCTGATCCACCAGCCACCCTGTGGAAACCCTGTGGGGCACTTCCACTCTGTCGTCTAGGGTCCCTAGGAGACAGAGTCTACTCCAAGGCAGCGGGTTTGGTCACCACCCTCCTCCCGCTATGATGGCAGTGGCTTTGGGGACATATAACGCACGTCCCAAGAATGTCGTTTTTCCTTTTCTTTTGGTGCTTTAAGTGAAAGTTTACAGCTCACATTAATTTATCACACAAAAATGTATGCACATGTTTTGTGACATTAGTCAGTCCCTACAATGTGACAGCGCAGATCCCTGTCTGCCTTAGAACTTATAGAAGCAACATGAAATACCTGCTGAAGGAATATAGGACAGCAAACAATTGAGAGAGGTTAGTCTGAAAGATTCCAAAATTCCTTGATTTAGTTTTTCTCCTGTGGTTTTGTTTTAAATTCCCATATTTTAGAATTGGAGGGTTGTAAGCATCTTGGGATTCATTAAATGCTGTTTTTCCTGTACTTTATGATGGTGGGTGTATTGGTACCAAATTTCCCTGTTACTGTTAGGACAGGAATGATTCACTAGGAAGATTTTATCTTAATCAGAGTCAGTGAGTCTCTAAATATGAATTTTTAGGTAATCTGAGGAATATGGAAGAATAAAATCCTTACTGAAATGAATTCAAGAGCAAGAATTAAGTTAATTTGTTCAGTAAATGTATATAAACCTGCATATGTGTCAGGAATGGCATTAGGCTCTGTTAATTAAATGAAAAAAAAGATATTTAAATCTTGCCTCTGCCAGCTGGTTTCTGTTACAGTGGTTTACATTTTCAGAGTAACTTAACCATTGTGATTTGATACACTGTTTTCAAGATTAATCCTAGTGAATATGGTACTTAACAGTTTTCTCACAACAGAATAAATGTTCATTTGAGAAAACTGATGTTCCACTTGCTGTCCCTCTTCATATATTAATCTTTCTCTTTTTTGTCTGTATAAAACTCAGAAAAGTAAACCCACTGCTGTCAAGTTGATGCTGACTTCCAGCGACCGTACAGGACAGAAGAGAACTGCGCCATAGTCTCCAAGGGGCGCCTGGGGGATTGGAACTGCCAGCATTCTGGTTAGCAGGTGTAACACTGAACCCACTACATCACCAGGGTTTCTTTTTTATGTGCAAGTGTTTAAAACACAGATGAAATGAATTTAATTTATGGTTTGCTTTCTTCGCTTCACGTGGCATTATAATGCTCCTGGAAACCCTGGCAGTGTGGTAGGTCAGTGCTCCGTCTGCGAACCCAGGGGTCGGCAGTTGAGGTCCACCAGGCACTCCTTGGAAACTTGCTGGGGCGGCTCTTTTCCCTGCAGGGTCGCTGGGAGTTGGAATGGACTCGACGGCAGTGGGTTTGGTTTCTCTTGGTTTGATGGTGCCGGTGTGTCAGCGTCCTTTTACTTGTCTTGTAGTTGGGCTCTAATAGTTGTTCCATAGTGAATAGTCACTCACCTGGATATTTGGGTTGGTGTTAAATTTTTTCTGTCTTAACAAATAGCAGATAATTCAGCTGTTTACATTTTTTACATAGTGTTTTTTCTGTGTTAAGGATTTTGACTGAGACAAGATTGCCAGAAATGGAATTATGGGGTCAGAGACTACAGTTTCTTTTTCTCTAGTGTCAGCTAAGCGTGGCTTGAATTGTGTCGCCTCGGAGTCTGTGTTGTGGATCCCAGCCTCTGTCTGGCCTGTGGTGGAAACCCAGAGTGGGGGCGGGGGGCAGGTACTGCTTAAGTGCTACGTCTGCTAACCAAAGCGTTGGCGGTTCAAATCCCCCAGGCACTCCTTGGAAACTTGGTCCTACAAGGTCGCTGTAAGTCGGAATCAACTTGACAGTGCTGGGTGTTGGTTTGGCTTTTTGGTTTTTGCCTGTGGTTGTAATCCCATTTGGAAACAGGTTTTATTTTTTATGTGAATTAGGTAGGATTAGTATAAGGTGTGTCTTCAGTCAATCTCTTAAGATATAAAAGAGATTTAACAGGGGGAAGACTAATGCCATGCCCATGGAGATTTCCAAGGAACCAAGACCTCTCCCCAGCGGACAGAGAGAAAGCCTTCCCCCAGAATTGGCATGCTGAGTTTGGACGTAGAGCCTCCTAAACTGGGAGAAAATAAATTTGTTTGTTAAAGCCATCCGCTTGTTGTATGTCCATTATAGCAGCACTAGAAGACTAAAACAACATGCAGTGCTGGGAGTGTGGGGTTGCTGCTGTACACACATCTAAAGCGTGCAAGTGCTGTTGGAACTGTGTGACACCTAGAGGCTGGAAGGCCTGGAAGGTGCCTCACAGTGAAAGCCTGGCTCGCCTCGAAGAGACTGTTGGTACAACTTTGCGCATCAGAGGCACTTCTGGTGAGGGCTCTGTAGGAGGTGGAGAGCTCTAGAGAGCATCTCTGTCCTGCTGGACAGTGCATGTGGCACCAGCAACAGAGTGTCGCCAGAATGTGGCTGTTACATGCGTTTCTGGGGAGGCATCAAAAGACAATGATGAGCATGTGATTGGACAGAGGTGGAAGGGTGATGCTTTTATCCAGTGAGAAGGCCTTGTCTGAATTATGTTCAAATGAACTTGGATATTTAGCTGAGGAGATTTCTAAGCAAGATCTTAGTGGGGCCAAAATCTTAAAAGTTCTCTTGCTGTGTATAGTAAAATGTGAGAAGAAAGAGCTGGACTTAAAAATGAACTGTGCAAAATGAAAACAACTTAAAGATGGGGAAAATTCTGTTATACAAACTAAGGACACATATCCTAGAATGTTCACCAGGGAAGTGGCTATACGATCTCTTGTTTAAAGGGATTGAACCGGTGAGTGATGCGTCTCACCAACTGCCACAGAGAACAAAAAGAAAGAACCTGTCTGCCTCTTGGAATTCTATGGGCAGGAAACAGGACAAAGGAACTCCATCTGTTGTCCTCCAAAAAAGAGAAAGAAAAGGAGCAACCCTGGAGCAGTTTGGAGAAAGCATAGGGTGGAGTGCTGTCTCTGTGTGAAAGGGTGGGCCACAGCCTCCTAGGTTTCCAAGAGGGAGAGGTTTGCTGCTGTTCCAGTCGACTGGGGAGTTAGGCTGCTGCCCAAAGCTAAGGGGGCGAGGATGGCATGCTCCACAGGGTAGCCACTCAGACAAGGCGAGGGGTTGGGCAAAGCCGACGGAGCGGGGTTGCTTTCCCTGCGGGCCTGGGCATGGGGCCCAAACCTCCACTCAGAAGCCGGAGGGCAAGACTAATACCCAGAATCCGGCAGGCAGTCTGTGGTCTGGATGGGCATAAAGGTTAGGGTTCACAGCAGATGTTTCAGAGGGCAGAACTCACCGTAACGTTGCACCCTTGGTCCATGTGTCTTCTGGGGATTCTCTTTGTGGAGGTCGTCAATTAGTAGGAAAAGTCCTTCTGGATCTTTTAGCCATCTGAATAAATCCATCTTAGATTGAATAAGTTTACTTTTCCCGGATCAAAGCCTTTTCATCACTTCTTCAGTCTTTGGCTAGCTGAATACATGTGTCTGGACTGGATTAAGCCATGATTTCTTCCTAGTCAAGTGGTTCAGAGGCAGCTTAAGATTTAAGCTCTAATGGACTTGAATTGTCTTAGTTGTCTGGTATTGCTGTAACAGAAATATCACAAGTGGATGCGCTTAACAAAGAAAAGTCAATTTTCACACAGGCCAGTGGGCTGGCGGTCCGAATTCAGGGAGCCTGCTGTAGGGGACGCACTCCCTGTCTGTTGGCTCTGGACGAAGGTCCTTGCAGTGCATCGGGCTTTCTCTCGGAAGAGGAACTTCAAATCCAAAGGCCTTGCTGTGCTCTTGGCGCTGCTTTCTTGGTGGTGTGAGGTCCCTGCTATCTGCTTCCTTCCTGTTCCTTTTTTTTTCTCTCTCTCTATATACTTTTATATTATGATCGAGTAAGAATATACAATATCATGTAAATTTGCATACCCTCCAATGAGCGGCACCCACTGCTCTGCCTGCCCAGTCACAGCACATTCCTCTGTTCTGCACCTGTCATATCCTCCTAACAATCTCCTATCCCCTCCTCTCCACTCTCTCCCCTGCATCCAGTAAGAGGTCAGCTGGATGACATCTTATAAATGCATAGAACCATAAAGGGCACACATGATATGGTTGCTCTGTGTCACCAAGTCCAATCCATTCCTGTCTGAAGATTTGACCTCCATTATGATTTATGGACAGGGGCAGCATCAGGGCCAGGGGCCATGCTCCCAGGGGAACCCCGAGGCCCCTGGACCATCAGCTGTGGTCTTTTAGTGGAGATCTCAGGGTGCACCTCTTTTTATTTTCATGTTGCCTATGAGACTGAACTTTGTGAGCCCCATCACGGCTATCACTGGTGGTGGCTGGGCACCATCTGGTCCTTCCAGTCACATGTTGATGTAGTGACTCGCTCACGTGGGTCTCTCTGTCTTCTGGGTTCTCTTTGCCCCATGTCGTTTTGGTCCTTGGAGGTCTTCCGTTCCTGCTGAGTTGGGACCATTTGGTGTACCTCAGATGGCAGCTTAGCAGGCTTTAAGACCCTAGACACCACTCACCAATTTGGGGTGCAGAAGACTCAACGAAACTCTAGTTGTTCCAGTTGGCCTCGATTTTCTCTGAGAGCATGGTCCCCGGCCCTCTGCCCAGCTACTCCATCCTTGCAATACTGGGTTAAGATGGGAGGAGTAATCATGTTATGTTGCAGTCCACTTAGTATTGATCATCTTTCTAATGTGTGCTGTCACTGATTTCACCCAGCCAAATTTCTTATCAACTAATCTATACCCCACCTCTTCCTACCTCCCTCCCCACCCTCGCAACCTTCAAAGAGTCTTTTCTTCTATGCATGAGTCTGTTTTTAAGCTCTTATCGTAGGGGTCTCATACAGTATTTGTTACTCTTGTCAGTGACCACTTTCACGCAACGTAATGTTCTCCAATTGAAACCAGGTTATAAGATGTTTCCTAAAATCATCGTTGTTCTTTATCATTCCATAGTGTCCCATTGAGTATATATACCATAGTTTATCCATTCCTCTGTTGTTGGACATCTGGGTTGGTTCCATCTTTTTGCTGTTGTGGACTGCTGCAGCAAACATTTGTGTGCATGTATCAGTTGGTGTGAATGGCCTTGATTCTGAAGGATATATTCCAAGCAGTGGAATTACTCGGTCAAATGGTGTATCTATTTCCAGCTTTTTAAGGAAGTGCCAGATTGCTTTCCAAAGAGGTTGCACCATTTTGCAATTCCACCAACAGTGTAGGAGACTTCCAGTTTCTCCACAGCCTCTGCAGCATTTGTTGTTTTGTGTTTTTTGGATCAGGGCCAACCTTGTTAGGGTGAGATGGTTTCTCACTGTAGTTTTGATTTGAATTTCTTTTATAGCTAATGATCATGAGGATGTCTGCATGTGTTTTTTGGCTGCCTGAATCTCCTCTTTAGAGAAGTGTCTTTGCCCATCACTCAGTTGGATGATTTATATTTTGTAGTACCTTATAGATTATGGAGATCAGCCGTCAGTCTGACATATAGTTGCTGTTACCAAATATTTTTTCCCATTCTGTAGGTGGTCTTTCAGTTCTGTTGATAAAGTCTTGGGATGAGCAAAAGTGTTTGATTCTTAGAAGTTCCCATTTATCTATTTTCTGTTGATCGTGATTTGTCAGATTTTGAAGTCTGCCTACATTGGGTATTAAAACTTCCATTGTTGATCCTAGTTTGTCTTGAATGAGCTCTGTCATTTTAGATTTGATCTTTGGGTCTTTTATCCAGTTTGAGTTGGTTTTTGTGTAAGATGTGAGATATGGGTCTTGTTTCAATTTCTTGCAGATGGATATCCAATTTTGCCAGCAGCATTTGTTGAAGAGGTTGCTTTAACCCCAGTTTAATGTATTAGGGCCTTTGTCGAATATCAACTGTTCATAGGAGGATGGTGTCATCTCTGGGGTCTCAATTCTGTTTCATTGATCTATCTGTCTCTTTTTGTACCAGTACCAGGCTGTTTTGACCACTGTGGCAGTGTAATAGGTTCTAAAGTTGGGTAGTGAAAGACGTCTGATGGATAGAAAGTTCTGTATATGTCAGTGAGGTCTAGTTGGTTAATTGTAGCAATAGGATCTTCTGTGTCTTTATTGAGCTTTTTTTCTAGAGGATCTGTCCACTATTGAGAGTGGAGTGTTGAAGTCTCCCACTATTATTGTGGAATGATCTGTCTGATTTTTGAGTATAGTCAAGTGTTTCTTCTGTTTAGATGCTGTAGTATTGGGTGCATAAATACTTAATATTGTTAAGTCCTGCTTGTGTATTGAAGCTTTCCGCAATAAATAGTGTCTATCCTTGTCCACAGTGGTGGAGTTTACATTAAAATCTATTTTATCTGAGATTAGTATTGCCACACCTGCTCTTCTTTGTGTATTGTTTGCTTGATATATATTCTTCCATCCTTTAATGTTCAGTTTGTTCATACCTTTAAGTCTGAGGTAAGTTTCTTGCAAGCAACTTATGGACAGGTCGTGTCTTTTGATCCAAGATGCCACTCGTTGTCTCTTTATTGGAGCGTTCAGTCCATTCACATTCAATGTAATTATTGATAGGTATGTGTTTAGTGCTGTCACTGTGATATGTTTATTTTTGTGTTGATGCTTTTTCTGTTGTTCTTATTCTGTGTTAGAACATTCTTCTTTATGAGTTGATTCTTAACCTTTTTCAGTGTTGGTTTTTGGTTATTGAGACTCCTGTATTATGTTACTTGATTTGACATGCTGCATCTTTATTGTGCTTTGCAGCTGCCCTGTGATCCCCCGTGAAAGTCTATGTTTAAACCCAATTTTAACTACTACCAGTCTTATTAACTTTCTCTTTATCTGGAAGGACTATAACGACTGTAGTATATCCCACTTTTTAATATGATGACATCATAGTTTTCATGATATGATCACTGGATCACTTCTTCTAATATTACAGCTTTGATTGAGTTTGGAGCCTTCCCTAAGTGAGTAGGTTTCTGGATGATGTGTCCTGTATTTCCTCCTAAAATATAAAATTAATGGTTTTGTTCTTCTAAGCCAAGAGCTTCTTTCAGTATTTTCTGTTCCTTTGGTTTGGTTTTTACAAAGTCTCTGAGTTTCTGTTTATCTGTGAATGTCTTGATTTCATTTTCATACTTGAAAGATAGTTTTGCAGGATATGTAATTCTTGGTTGGAAGTTCTTCTCCTTCAAGGCTTTGAATGGGTCATCCCATTGTCTCCGTGCCAGCATTGTTTCTGCTGAGAAATCCGACAAAATCCTACAGGGTTTCCGTCTGACTGTTAGCTTTGCTTTGAGTCTTGCTGCCTTTAAGAATTTCTGCTTGTGTTTCATTTTGTTAAGCTTGATTATAATATGTCTTGGAGTCTTTCTTTTGGGATCTTGATTGAGTGGTGTTCGATATGCATCTTGGCTATCTGTGTTGTCTTCTTTCATAATTTGTGGGAATTTTTCTGTCAGCAGCTCAGCCACAGTATTCTCTGTGTTCTCAGGTGTCCCACCCTGTTCAGGAACTCCAATTAATTGTAAGTTGTCCCTCTAATAAAGTCCCACATCCTTCTTAGTGCTTCTTCATTTTTTTTGTTTCTTTTTTTCTGATTTCTCCTCATAGATGCTGGAGTCAGTAGCTCTGTCTTCCAAGTCAGAAAATCTGTTTTCCATGTGTTCCTTTGTGTTTTCTTGGCTTTGAACTGAATTTTCTATCTCTTTGATTTTGTTGTTGATCTGTTGGATTTCAGAGTACTGGTGTTCTAGCAGATCAAACAGCTTGCTTAATTTTTCATTTTGCTTTGCTGCATTTTGTATAAGGTCTAGGAGGACTCTGTAAATAATCCTTTTGTACTCGCCCTCTTGTAGTTTCAGAAAGGCTTCTTCATCTGGGAAATTCTTTGGATCTTTTGTGGGCCTTCTGAAACCATAGGTGAATTCTTCCTAATGTTCCGGGCCAAAGTTTGTTGCTGTTTGGACATCTGGAGGTTGTTTTGTTTCTCTGGTGTTACTTTAACGGAGTTCAAGCTCAGTCTGAAAAGGAAGTTGATCACCAGACACCTCTATGTACTCCAGTGACTTGGCTCAGTGGAATCTCTTGGGTAGCAGGCTCCACCTCCTTATTGGCTAAGACACAGCCCTACTTATAATAGAGTCACTGGGGAACCATCAGCTGACTCTATAATGTGAGATAGTAAAGCCTGGAAGAGAAGCCACACGGATGCACTGCAGTTATTTCTCTATTGTAAGGTAAAAGGCATCTGACAGCTTCCAAAATCAGACTTCCACTTGTGTAAGTCCCTTTTCCTAGCTGGAAAAGTAAGCACCTTTATATCAAAGACTGCTTTACTGCTGGAAAAGTGCTCTCCGGGCAGGCACTGCTTCCCAGCCTGGGAATTAGGTCCAGCTAAACCCTCTGTATAGGAAACTCCGCCTCCCAGTGACTCAAGATAGCGTCCTGCACAAGCTCCCCCGCCTGCCTCGGTAAAGGATATTCGGTGGCAGAGATCCAGAGATTCTGAGAGGTAAAGAGAGAGGTGAGAGATGCCAAGTTGCACAGGTTCAAAGGCCAGGCTCTTAAGAGTGTGGTGACTCTGCTCACCAATCTCATCAGCAGTGCGGCTGAGCCTTGCTGCCAGTCACCGCAGCCCCTCCGGCCAGCCAACAAAGAGAAAACAAAGAAAAGCCAAAATGGTGATTTACCTTGCATCGTCGAGAGCCGGGACTCAACAACGGCGGGGGTTGGCAAAAGAGAAGAAGTTTTCTGCTCGGTGGTATGTAGACCAAATAGACAGCCCTGTGCTGTATCCTAGGGCTCACTAGGTGTCCAGAAGTCTCCATTTAATGGTCAGTTCAGGCCTTGGTTTCCAGAGGGACTTAGGGAGATGTGTGTTGAGTCCGCCATCTGGACTCTGCCTCTTGCTTCCTGTTCCTTTTATGTCTTGTAGCATAAAAGGTGGTGCAAGCCACACTCCAGGAAAACTCTACACTGGAGCAGGAGGTGACCTTAGGAAGCACATTACAGTCCCATCCTAATCCTCTACCATAATCCTATTAACTGCAGGCAGAGGTTAGGATTTATAGCACAGGAAAATAACAAAAGGGAGGGAAATCACAATATGGGGATCATGCCCGAGCCAAACTGGTGCATACATTTGGGGGTGGGGTGGAGGGGACACAATTCAATGCATGACAGTATGAAATTAATTTTCAACTTCACTCTGGCTGTGGGTTGCTGTACCCACAGCAAAGTGATGCTGCTCATGTTTTGGTATTCCATGTCATACTGGAGCATTGATAATGGTGTTCTATTAAACAGCATGATACAGTTCTTCATCTTCCCCCTGAGAGATGACTGAGGTGGAGGATTGAGGTTCCTTCAACTTTCTGGCTAGAATCTCTCCAGGTCAGATGATTTGGGAGGAAGGTCCTGGATAGAATAAATTTATCTGAATGAAGGTGTGGTCAAGCCCTAAGATGGTAATGATGGCCTTGGAGGACAGAAAGGGAACGATAAGCAGAAAGCATCTCACCTGGGGATAGGTGGTACGTAGGGCCCGAACTAGTTCTGGGAAAATTCAGCCATACTGATAACAAAGAGAAAGAACATTTGAAGTGAATAATAAGGATCTACCTCAGAAGGGCCTAAAAAGGTGGAGGGATAGGGTCAAAGCACTTTTATTGCAGCTCAGCCTTTTCAAATTGTGACTTTGTGTCTCAAGGCACAGTGATGTAGGTTACTGTTCAGTAATCACAAATAGCGAAAAACAACAAAATCACTGGTGCTTTCAAGTGGGTAGTGACTCCCGGCTCCATTATGGGACAGAGTGGAAATGCCCCCAGAGAGTTTTCATGAAGCAACTGGTAGACTCCAACTGCTGACCTTTTAATTTAAACACACCACTACCAGGGTTTCCAATAGCAAAGAGATACTGCTATTGCGATACTTAAATATTTTCTGGGTTAGAAAGGAAACACTTTGTATGATTTTTGGTAGTCTCCCTCTGCCTCCTTTCTACCCCAGAAAATCTTTCTACTGAATTAAAATTGATGTAAGTAAAATATTTCAGAGTAACTTACAGAGGATTTTTTAATGTTTTGAAGACTTCAAATGAGATATACTGGGATGTTTTAGAGAATGAATCTTGGTTGCTCCCTGGTTGATGTGAACTTGCCCTTGGTGCCAGCTTTTCAGTGCCTCCTGGTGTGTAGTTTCTCTAGATAGCTGGTCTCACAGTGCTAGATAACTGGAGTGTTTCCTGTTGATGTTGCTGTTCTAAATATTTCAAACAAGATCATACCACCTCGATAAAGGTTGCCATTTACAGTCCAGTTAAAACCCTTGTGACCATTTATCTGCTGAATAACGTTGTGTCAAAGTACATTAAGTACTAGAAATACAAGGAAAAACAGAAATATGATGGGAGTCATCATACACCATTCTCAGTTACTGACAGATCAAGTAGACAAAAGCTGCAAGAAATGCTAATTGGATATAAATCAAACCTTGCCTCCTCCTACCAATCTGTTTTTCAATGAACATTTGCAAAAAGTGAGCACATACTGAGCTAATGAAGAAAATCAGATTTACAGAACTAGAAATCATCTGGGCCACTTTTTCTGACCTTAACTTAGATCAATTAGAAATTAACAATAGTTTAAAAATGAAAAAAGTCTGAATATTTAGAAATTAAACATTAAAAAATTTTTAAGGAAAAAACAGTCAAAACTGGAATTCTGATTACTTAAAGCTGCTGATGTCTTATAAAAGGAGAAGAGACACAGCAAGGGACAGTTTCACCCTCAGAAGGAGTCAACAGGGCTAAGACCCAGATTTGGACTTTCAGCTACCGAACTGAGGTACAATGAATATCTGTTTCTTTAAGGCCGCCGGCTTTGTGGTGTTTCGTTAGGGCGGCCCTAGGGATCAGAGAAGCGGCTGTGACTTCAGTGCTCCTGTGGACCCTGCCAACAAGACAGGGCTAGAGCCATTTGCTTGCGAGCATTGTCTGCTCGGGACAGCCCCTCACCCAGTCCACTTCCTGAAGGAGTTTTTCTCTTCAGAACTTCCTTGAAAAGAAACAGCTCCTGGCAAGCCGGGATGGCCAAAACAGATCCTGCCTCTTCGTGTGGCACTCCAAATGACCTTGAGCTCATGAACCGTCTCTGGCATGGTCAATTCTCCACCCTGGGTGGATTGCCGACATGCTCGTGAACAAAACTGGTTAACTTACTCCTGTGCAGGGAATCAAACCCAGGCCCTAGAAAAGGCTCACCCATTCTGGAATGCTGTGGGTCAGTGGTGCCATGCTGGGTCTTGTATAAACCAGTTTCAACAAGCTGCCTGCCAGTAGTCTAGAAAGACATGTAAGCGATTACTGTCGCTTTGCTTGGCTAATGAGTCAAGTTGCCCCTCATTCTCTCCAACTCTGTTTCTGTAGTTTTGGCCCCAGTGGAGTTGTGTCAGGCAGACCCCAGAGTTTGGGCAAGACCTTTCTGGGCTTTTGTTATGGTAGACCCCCACCACAAATCCAGTGCTGGTGAGTCGATCCCAACTCATAAGGACCCTGTGGGACAGAGAGGAACCGCCCCATGTGGTTTCCAAGAAAAGCACTGGTGGATTCGAACTGCTGACCTTTTGGTTGGCAGCCGTAGCTCTTAACCACTGTGCTACCAGTGTTTTCACTGAGACATGAAGTAATATCATTTCTCCCCCGATTAACACTTTGTGATTCCTGTCTTCATGTAGATCCTTCCAGCGGCTTGTTTTGCTCTGCCGTGACCCTCCACACCAACGATCTTGGCCTTCTCAGCCCTTCACACTTCCTCCCACGGTCATGCCTGAGACCTTGCTATTACCAGTCACCGCAGTTCTTTTGTGTCTTTGTCACCTAGTGCTGCTGTTAACAGAAAATACTACAAGTGGATGGCTTGAACACGTTTATTCTCTTACAGTCCAGTAGGCTACAAGCCCAAATTCAAGACTGACTGCAGCAAAAAGCTTTCTGTCTCTGTCGGCTCTGGAGGAGGGTCCTTGTCCTCCATTATCCTCTGCACTGGGAGTTTCTGAGGCTCGGGGACCCTGGGTCCAAACACTCTGCTTCCCGCAGTGCTGTCTTGGCGATGTGAGGTCCTCACCTCTCTGCTTGCTTCCCTTTCCTTTTACCTACTAAGAGACAGCCTCAGGACACAATCCAGCCTTTTAGAGGAGCCCTGGCCCCCTAAGCCAACCACAGCCCATCCTCCCTCGTTGACATCACAGAGGCAGGATTTACAACACACAGGAAAACCACCCAACACCAGGAATCATGGCCCAGCCAAATAGAGACACACATGTTGTGGGGGACACTGTTCATTCGTGACACTGTAATCTGAACTTGAAGCCCTTCTGTTCCCAATCACCACCTCCTGCCTTTCCAGGTCATGCCTAGGAGGACTCTTACAATTACTGATCCATCAGCTGCATGTCCTCCTTTGTCTTAAATGTGGATGGCATGTCATGGTCCATCCTAATTACTTCTTTGTAAATACCATCAGTGCCTGTGACTCTGTCCCACCTTGCTGTACTCGCTTGGCAAAGCCACAGTCTTGATTCAGCTGGATTGGCCTTCTTGCTGTCGTGAGCTGCTGTCAAGGCACCTTGGACCCACAGTGACCCTGTGCATGCAGAGTGGAAACGTGCTCTGTAGCGTTCTCAAGGCTGTCCCCTTTCACAAGCGGACTGACTGCCAGGCCTGGCTTTTGAGGCATTTCTGGGCGAGCAGTCAAGCACATCACAGCTGTGCTGCCCAGGGCCTCCCCCAGTCTGCCTCAGTGATGCCATTTCCAGGCGGGGGATTTGGCTGAAGAAAACGTTCTCAAGTCATGACTTCAAGTCTCCAGTGGGTGGCCATACTGCTGTGTCAACTCTTGACTTTCCCACTTGGCTCGGCTATTTCACATCTCCCCGCCCCCCTCCCCCCAACGCCTACCCACTCACCCGCCCCCACCCCCTCCTCCTGGGGTTACTTTTGGCCAGTTACTAGTTGGCCCAGAAGACAGTAGCAGTGGGAAGACCTCCACGCACTGCCCCCCCGCGTCTCTGTCTGCACCAGCCTTCATGCACCCTTTCTTCTGTCACGTGTGTATTTCTGTAAAATGAATGAGGCCGTGCTGCGTAAGTAGCGGTTGAGCTGGCTTCATGACTTTTTCTTAGGCCAGAGGAGTTTCAATGGCAGAAGAAAACTTATTACTGAAGTTTGCAGCTCGACTCTTTTGCTGGCTGCAGGAACCCTTCTGGCTGCCTTTTAAGCAAACCGAAAGCAGTTTGATCACTGTCATTTTCACATTCTGGTCTCTAGGGTTCCTTGGCTGCTCTTTCTAGGTCCTTGTCCTCTAAATGCTAGCATGCCCCTGGGCTTCCCCTTCAGCCTCGTCTTCCAGCCTCCTCATCAGTGTATTTGAATTCGCCCCATCTCACCTGGGTAAATAGCTTTCCTGCACTGATGTTGCCTGTCTTAATCATTTGGTACCGCTCTACAGAAACACCGCAAATGGATGGCTCTAGAAAGATAACACTGTGTCACAGTCCAACAGGCTAAAAGTCCAGACTCAAGCTCCCAGCTCCTGGGGAAGGCTGCTTCTGTTGGCTCTGGAAGAATGTCCTTGCCATCAATCTTCTCTGTACTGGGAGCTTCTGAGGCGCAGGGACCTCAAGTCCAAGGGATGCGCTCTACTCCTGGCACTGCTTTCTTGATGGCATGAGGTCCTCAACTCCCTGGTGGCTTCCCTTTACATTCCAGGAGACTGCCTCAAGGCCCAGTCATTCTTACCCACCCACCCATCCTCCCTCATTAACATCACAGAGGCAGGGCTTCCAGCTTATGGGAACACCACACAATACCAGGAATCTTGGCCTAACCAAATGGCCACACAGTTTTGGGGGAACACAATTTAATTCATGACAATTTTTTTATCTCCAGCTTGGACCTCCAGACCTCCATCTTAGTTATCTTAGTTATAACAGAAATGCTACAAGCGGGTGGCTTTAACAAATTTGTTTTGTCACAGTTTGGGAGGCTAGAGGTGCAAATTCAAGTCGTTGGCTCTAGGGGAAGGCTTTTTGTTTGTGTCTTTTCAGTTTCTGGTCTTTAGTTCCTTGGTGATCTTCGGGTGGCCTGTGTCTTACTCTGTCTGTTTGTTCCCTTGCTTGTTTGCCTAATCTCTTTTTATGTCCCAAAAGTGATTGGCTTAAGACACGTCCTGCACTGATATGGCCTTATTAACATAACAGAGAATATTCTATTCCCAAATAGGATCACATCCACAGGTAGAGGAGTTTAAGACTTATGACACATAATTTTTTTTTATTGTGATTCAGTGGAAGTATACAATCCAAATTAAATTTGCATCCCCACTTATCTGCAGCTCCTTCTGCTCTCCTTGCCCAGTGACAGCACACTCCTCCTTTTCATTCTATATATATCGTATCCTCTTAACAATCTCCTGTCCCCTGCTCTTTACCCTCTCCCTTCTAGTAAGAGGCCAGTAGGACAGCATTCTATAGATGCACAGAACCATAAAGTGCACACACAATATGGTCACACTGTGTCCCCGAGTCCAGTCCATTCCTGTCTGAAGAGTTGACCTCCGTACTGTTTTCTGATCAGGGGTAGCAGCAGGTCTGGGGGATGTGCTCCAGGGGAACCCCAGGCCTCCGGACCATCAGTTGTGGTCCTTTAGTGGAGTTCTTGAGGTGCACCCCTCTTTTTCTCAGTTGCCACTGGGACTCAATATTGTTTGCCCCATCACAGCTGTCTTTGGTGGTGGCTGGGCACCATCTGGTTCCTCTGGTCACATGTTGATACAGTCACCCGTTCACGTGGGTCCTTCTGTCGTCTTGTTGCCAAATTGAATTCAGGTTCGTCTGCCTTGGCTGCCTGTAGTAACTGAAAAATTCAGAGACAGTGTGGGGTTCAAGGAATAATTTATTTTCAGATCTGCAGCAGCCGGGGGGACAGCAGCCAATAAACTGTCATGCTTGGATTACATTTCTAGTGGTTTTTATAGCCAGAATTGAAAGGGGAAGGGATTTGTCGCAGAACAATAGTCAGGAGTCACAAGATTTTGTTACATCATAAGGTTTCATTACATCTAACAGACAGTGTGAATTGTCCAGAGTTTGTCAAGGATCATCAGACAGAGCAGACGCAAGGTTTGTCACAGGATAAATCAAGCAGAGCAGACTGTCCAGCATTTGTCACAGGATAATCAAACAAAGCAGACTGTCCAGCATTTGTCACAGGATAATCTAGCAGAGTAAACCATCCAAAAATTTCCACCTCTCTGAGGGCTCAGTCAACTCTATATCTTCAGAGATAGGGAGAGGAATGTAGACCTGTCTGTCTGGTCAGAGGGTAGCTTACTAACCTAAGGGACCTTTGTCACGCCCTCACAGCCACCATCATTCTGGGCTCCCTTTCCCTCATGTCTTTGTTGTTCTCCGTCATCATCTACTCTGGATGAGTTGGGACCATTTGGTGTACCTCAGATGGCAGCTTGCTGGCTTTTAAGACTCCAGACGCCACGCACCAATATGGGGTGCAGAAGACTCTCTTAGCAATAGGCTAGTTATGCCAGTTGGCCTTGATGGCCCCTGAGAGCATGGTCCCCAGGCCCGAACCCCTGCTACTCTATCCCTGTAATATTGGGTTGAGATTAGAAGAGCTTTCAGTTTATGGTGAAGTCCAGTTAAGTTGATCTTCTTTCTACTGTGTGCTGTCGCTGCTTTCACCTAACCAGATTCCATCAACAGTTGAATCTATGACCAACCCTCTCCCTCCCTCCCCAGCCTTGCAGCTGTCAAAGAGTCTTTTCTTCTGTAGATGAGTCTGTTTTTAAGTCCTTATAGTAGAGGGTCTTATAAATATTTGCCCTTGATGGCACACATTTGGGGGGGCACAATTCAATCCATAACAGTCTCTGAGTTTCTGCCTCGTATCCAACTGCCTATCTGCTATCTCCATCTAGAAAACGTAACAGGCACCTCCGAGTTAACGTGGCAAACCGTAAATGCCTATTCCTCTTCTTCACCCCCACCTACTGCAAAAACCTTGCTCTTGTAAAGCACATTCAGTCCCTCAGCGAATTCAGACTCTCAGCTTCGCAACAGCTTCCTCGCTGGGCTCCTCACTTTCACCCTTGCCCTTCTCTGAGAAGCCAGAGGGAACCTGGTAAAATGTCAGATCATGTCTCTCTTGTGCTTAAAACTGCAGTGCTTGCCCGTCTCAGAGCAAAGCCAAAGCCCATAAATGTCTACAGTGTCCTCTACAGGCTGACAGCACAATCATTGTGGTGGTCACTTGGTGCCTTTGGGTTGGTTCTGTCACACAGCCAGCCTGCAGCATCCCTACGATTGTTGCTGTTTGAGCCAGTGATGCAGCCACTGCATCAGTCCCTCTCGTTGAGGGTCTTCCCGTCTTGCATTAACCCTCTTTTTTGATCAAGCGTGATATCACTCTACAGGGGCCGGTCCCTCCTGATAACACATCCAGTGTATGTGAGCCAGAGTCTTACCATTCTTGCTCCCAGGGACATTCTGGCTGTTCTTCTGCCAGGAAGGATTTGTTTGTTCTGGCAGTCCATAGAATATTCAACATTCTTTGCCAACAGCATAATTCAAAGACGTTATTCTTCTTCGACCTCCCTATTCATTGTTCGGCTTCCCCATGCATGTGACCTGATTGCAAATGCCATGGCCATAGTGTAACTATAAGTTTGAATCGACGCAACAGTAACCGGTTTGGTTTGGTTTCGGGTCAGATGACCCTTAGTCTTCAAAGTGCCCTTTGCTTTTCAACACTTGAAAGAGGTCTCTGGCAGCAGATTTGCCCAGTGCAGTATGTCATTTGATGTCTCAACTGCTGCTTCCTTGGGTGTTGCTTGTGAACCCAAGTAAAATGAAATCCTTGGCAACCTCAGTCCTTTCTCCATTTATCATAAGGTTGCTTACTGGTCCAGTCATGAGGACTCTTGTTGTCTTTATGTAGAGGTGCAATCCATACTGAAGGATGTAATCTTTGAAAAGAGCCTTGGTGGTTCACTGGTTAAAGCACTCAGCTGCTGGCGGAAATGTTAGTAGTTCAAACCCACCAGCCCCTCTGTGGGAGAGAGATGTGGTGGTCTGCTTCTGTAAAGACTTCACAGCACTGCCACCCTGAGGGAGTGGTTCTGCTCTGGCCTGTAGGGTCTCTACAAGTCACCATTGACTCAAGGGCAGTGGGCGGATAGTCACTGATCTTCATCAGTAACCGCTTCAAGTCTTCTTCACTTTCAGCAAGGAACATTGTATCATCTGCATACTGCACGTTGTTAATGAGTCTTCCTCCAATCCTGATGCCCTGTTCTTCTTCACACAGTCCAGCTTCTCAGATTATTTGCTCAGCATGCAGACTGAATAAGTTATAGTGAAAAGATACAACTGCGATGCATACCTTTAAACCATGTAGTATCCCTTTGTTCTGTTCGCACAACTGTCTCTTTTTTTTTTTTTAATTGTGAGATAACTCTCTTGATCCGTATACAGATTCCTCATGTGCATAATTAAATGTTCTGGAATTCCCATTCTCCACAATGTTAGCCATAATTTGTTATGATCCACACAGTTGAATGCCTTTGCACAGTCAGCAACACACTGGCAAAAATCTTTGGGGTATTCTCTGCTTTCAGCCGGGATCCACCTGACATCAGCAGTGATAGCCTTGGTTCTATGTCCTTTTTCGATTCCTGCTCGAATTTCTGGTACTTTCCACTTGATGTACTGCTGCAATCACTTTTGAACGACCTTAGCAAAATTTCATTTGCCTATTGTATTGATGATATTGTTCAATCATTTCCACATTGAACTGGATGACCTTCCTTTGGAATAGGCATAAATATGGATCTCTACCTGTCAGTTGGCCAGATAAGTGTCCTCCAAATTTCTTGGCATAGACAAGCAGGCACTTGCAGCAGTGTATCCATTTGTTGAAACATCTCAATTGGTATTATGTCAATTTATGGAGTCTCATTTTTTCCATTCCTACCCTTCCCTCACTGGTAACCATCAAAGATTGTTTGTCTCTAACTGTGAACCTTTTCGTGAATTTTCACAGTAGTGGTCTCACACACCTGTCCTGTGACTGACTCATTTCACTCAGCATAATGTTCTTTTCTTTTCTTTCGTGGTTTTATATATGTCATCCTATTGCTTTCTTACCTACATGGTTTCTGCTGAATAATCAGAGCTTAGTGTTATTGTGTCTCCATTGTATGTGACTTTTTGTTTTTCACAAGCTGCTCTCATAATTTTTTCTGTATCTTTGCTTTTAGCAAGTGTAATTATGATATACCATCGTAACTTTCTTTTAGGATCTATTCTCTGTGCATTTGTTGAGCTTTTTGGATGGCCAGCTTTTCATTTTTCATAATATTAGGGAGGTTTTCTGTCACCAGTCCTTCAATAATCCTCTCTTGTGTTTTCTGTTTTCTCTCCCTGGTTCTGGATCTCTGATCTTACAAATTTTTGTCTTCAATTGTATCTCACATAATTCTGGGTTTCTTAATTTTTATTTGTTCTTGACTTTGATTTTTCCTCAGAATTGTATCCAGCTGTTTGTCTTCCATTTTGCTGACCCTGTGTTCCATCATTTCATACCTGCTCTTCAGCCCTTCATGACACTGTTTCTGATAACTTGTCTATCTTTTGAATTTCTAGTTGTTGTTTTTGTGTTATTTCTAGTTGTGAATTTATTTTAGCACTTTGTCTCTGTATTATTTTTATGAATTCTTCCATGAGTTTGTCTGCTTTTCCAAGAATCTGTTGATGTTTTTCCTCATTTTTGTCTGCTTTTTGCTTCAACTCTTGGATAGCTCTGGATACTAGAGATTTGACGAATTCCCTGTCAGGTAATTCTAGCACCTTTTCTTCCACTGGAAAGTCATCTGATGTTTTATTTTGGATACTTACCAGAATGTTCCTGTCCTATATTTTGTATATGTTTTGACATTATTGTTGTCTTTGGGCCATTCATTAGTTATTTTGTTTATTGCTTGTAGATGTCTTTGTTTTGTCCTGCTTTTTTGTTTTATTTAGTTATGTCTGAACAGGCAGGCTCTGCATTCTTTGTTGTTTGCTTGTCTGTGGTCACAGTATGTTTTACCTCCTTGACCAACAGGCAAGGCCAGTTGCTCAGTTATGGGGCAGCAGGGTAGGTACAGTGGGTGATCTGTCCCCTTCTGGGGAGCTCTTAAAAGTGCTTTCTTGTACTCCCTGTCTGCTGACCTCCAATGTGAGTGTGGTGCATCCAAGCAGTATGGACGCTGCACTTCCCAGCTAGCTGAGCCATTGCAGGTAGCCAGGAGACCATGGCGGTAGAGCAGTGGGGAGAAGATGAGCGGTGGGAATGTGTATCTTGCTTGTTACCAGGAGCTTTGTCTTCTGCTAAGATTTCTGCGAATCTGCTCTCCTGTGCTCCCTGTCTGCTGATCTCTGACAAGCATCCAAGATGGTGAATCTGTGCTGGGTTAGCTAATAGCAAACTTTGTATCTCTTCTCACTCTCTGTTTTTTGTTATTCTGCTATTCCATTTGGTTTTTAGCTGAGGTCTTTATCTTGTTTGACACTTCGAGTTCCAGAATTGATGTGTATGTCTGTTTTACTTAGTTTTGTGGGTCTTTGCTGTGAAGGGATGGCATGGTGCTGCTGTGTATGGCACCATGTTGGCCAGGAGTCAGTAACTCAATTTATGTAGGCTTGTTTTTCACCAGTGCCTTCAGTGCAGCTTAGACCTCTTCCTTCAGTACCATTGGTTTCTGATCACATGTTACCTCCTGAAATAGTTGAAGATCAATCAATTCTTTTTGATATAATGACTCTGTCTATTCTTTCCATCTGTTTTTGATGCTTCCTGTGTTGTTTAATATTTCCCCCCTAGAATGTCTCAGTATTACAGCTCACAGAGGCATTTTTCTTCAGTTCTTTCAGCTTGATAAATGCCAGGTGTATTCTTCCATTTTGACTTTCTAACTCCAGAGTTTTAGGTACTTGTTTATAATACTTTTGTCTTCTCAAGCCACCCTTTGAAATCCTTGCAGCTCTTTTACTTCATCATTTCTTTCTTTTGCTTTAGCTGCTTAACATTCAAAAACAAGTTTCAGCATCTCTTCTGACATTCATTTTCACTTTTTTTCCTTTCCTGTCTTTTGAATGGCCTCTTGCTTTCTTCATGGATGCTTTCCGTGATGTCATTCCTCTGTTCTTTGATTGTTAGTGTTCAACATGTAAAACGTATTCTTGATACGGTCAGTACATTCAGGTAGAATGTACTCGAAGTCATACTTAAGCTCTTGTGGACTTGTTCTAATTTTCTTCAACTTCAACTTGCATATAAGCAATCGATGGTCTGTCTCACCGTTGTCTTATCTGCAAATGTCCTATATAATTTTTGATAACTTTCAGTTTTTCTAGATTCATACTTCATGCATTCCATGTTCTGATTATTAATGGATGTGTGAAACTGTTTCTTCTCATTTTGAGTCATACCATGTCAGCAAATGAAGATCCTGAAGGCATTACTCCATCTATGTCATTAAGGTTGACTCTACTTTGAGGAGGCAGGTCTCCCCCAGTCATCTTTTGAGTGCTTTTCAACCTTAGAGGCCCATCCTCCATCATTCTGTCAGACAGTGTTCTACCACTGTTCATAAAGTTTTGGTTGGCTAAATTTTTTAGAAGTATGTTGCCAGGTTCTTCTTCCTAGAGTAGAAGTGTTCCATAGAGTTTCTAAAGAGCACTTGGCAGATTTGAACTGCTGACGTGTAGCTTACTAGACTGTGAGAGAATAAATTTCTCTTTCTTAAAGCCATCCACTTGTGGTATTTCTGTTATGGCAGCACTAGAAGACTAAAACATGTAGCTTCCAGCATTATACAAACCGCCACAGTAGAACAGACTGACAGATGAGCAGTTGGGCTTCACCATATTTCACTAAACTCAGTTATACAAGCCAGCCCCCATTTCCTCCATTAATTCCTTTCCTACCACTCTTCCCTCCTTCTGTCCACATTGGCCTCCTTTTTGTTCCTACACTGGCCTCCTTTTGAACCTACTCAGGACTTTTACACTTGCTGTTCTCTCTTCTTGGAACGTACTTTCCTAGATATCTACAGATACAGATAAGGTTTACTCATTCAAGTCTCCACTAAAATGTAAGTTAATATGTAAGCTTCATGTGGTACCATATAAAAATTTTGTATTTGCCTTCTCCCCCTCCCCCATATATAGCCCTATCTCTTTTCCTTGCTTCATTTTCCCTTCAGTCTTTAACCCTAGAGTGACTGTAGGCCACAGTTTGACAAGAATAGCCCAACTTACACCTGTTGGAGAGCTATTAGTATCAATTATTCTTTGCGCCCTCTTCTACTTTCTTCTGCATGAACAATGAATGATGAATAAAAGATGAAAAATGAATAAGGAAGCCCGAAGAAGAATTTATGCCTTTGTTTTATGGTGTTGGCAAAGAATACTGAATATACCATGGACTGCCAAAAGAACAGACACATCTGTCTTGGAAGAAGTACAACCAGAGAGCTCCTTGGAAGCAAGGATGGAAAGACTTCATCTAACGTACTTTGGACATGTTATCAGGAGAGACCAGTCCCTAGAGAAGGGCATCTTGCTTGTAAAAGTAGAGGGTCAGTGACAAAGAGGAAGATTCTCAGTGAGGGACTGGCACAGTGGCTGCAACAACGGGCTCAAACATAGCAGTGATTGTAAGGGTGGTGCAGGACTGGGCATTCTTTTGTTCTGTAATGCACAGGGTTGCTTTGAGCTGGAACCAACTTGATGACACTTAACAACAACTTCTCCTTTCAAAAGTGTCCCAACTTGGTTGATCAAGGATGCAGTCATCCTTCTTATCGTCATCTGACATGCTATGTGTGTCTGTGTGTGTGTGTGCGTGCTGTGCCTTATTTATTGTCTGTCTCTGCCTACTGGACTGTAAATTCTATGAGGGCAGGCGTTTTTGTTCTATTCTTCACTCCTTCCCAGTATATCTGGAACAGAGCTTGGCATGTAGTGAGCATTCGCATAGTGTATGCATGAATGAAACATTGTTTAAAAATCTGTTCTGTTATTATACAAAATGCTTAAACATCTAGAAACAAGTCTAGCTTCTTTAACATGGGTTTATAAGGACAGATGTCTTAGAAATTGCTGTTGGTCTGAAAAATATATTAACGAAATTGCTCTTGGAAACTAATAGGGATCAAAAATGTAGTGGTTAAATAAAAAAGCTTCATTAATGCTACACTTCATTGTCTCTTGAAGAAAATGTTAGCTTCTTTAAATTTTTTCCATTTTGCTTTATCAGTGCCTCTTTGAAATAAAATTTAATTTTCAGGTTTAAACTTTGTTTCCTTCCCACTTAGGAATACATTCCTACCTCTCAGGAGGTTTTCTTTTTGTAAGAAAAGCAGATGTAAGAACAAATTATAGAAATGTGTGCTGTAATAGAGAAATGTGTTTATGTGCTGTATACAGTCTGCACAGACTTCTCCACAGATAAAATTTCTAAAAGATAGTATTTGAGCTGTGTCCTTTGGGTTCAGTAAAGCTTTGCTTAGAAGATTAAAGAGAAAAGAGCATCTGCTGGCATACAGGGCAGTGTAAGACATCAGCTGTGAAAGAAAACTGCACTTTTAGTGCATGACAACATGTGAAGTGTTCGTAGATCATAGGCGATCTTGTTATCAGGGAGGACATCACACTTCGTTAAAAAAAAAAAAGAAGACAACCTTGAATAAGCTGTTTTGACACAGTGGCTGCTGTAATAGGCTAAAGCGCAGCAAAGATTGTGACGGAGGTATAGGACCATGCAGTGTTTTGATCTGTTGTACATAGGGTCACTATGTGTTGGAACTGACTCAGTGTCACTCAACAACAGCAACAGATCATAAGTTGCAGGGAATTAATACTGGGAAGACAACATTCACTTGGGAGCCTTGGAAATTTTAAATAGGAGAGTGTATTGGTCATTTAGCGCTGCTATAACAGAAATAGAACAAGTGGATGACTTGAAGAAAGAAAAATTTACTCTCTCACAATCTAGTAGGCTGCAAGTTCAAATTCAGGGCCTCGGCTCCAGGAGAAGGCTTTCTCTGTTAGCTCTGAAGGAAAGTCCTTGTCATTAATCTTCTCTTGGTCTAGAAGCTTGTCTGTGCAGGAACCTCAGGTCCAAAGGACATGTTCTGCTCTGGGCACTGCTTTCTTGATGGTATGAAGTACTCCCCTCTCTGCTTGCTTCCCTTTCCTTCTATCTCTTGTAAGAGAAAAGGGAGTGCAGGCCACGCCCCAAGGAAACTCCTTTTACATTGAATCAGGGGTGTGACCTTAGGAGGGGTGCTACAGTCCCACCCTAATCCTGTTTTAACATAATCCAGTCTTTCCCCAGGATTTCCAGCATGTACGAAAATTACAATCACAGAACAGAGGCCAACCACGTAATCTTGGAAGTCGTGGCCTCACCAAGTGGACACACATCCCCCCATGACAGAAAGTGAATATCAGATTGACATATTTAGAAGATCTCTCTGGCTATAATATGGAGAAAGGACTAGAGAGTAATAATGGGGGTGGTGAGAAATGGATTTGACGTATGGTGTTAAAATCAGTGGGATTTGGGAATTCACAAAAACAGGGAATTCGTGAATAGGGGCTTAGACGAGGATCAGGGTGTGTTTTTATTTCTTTAGTTTACGGTTAACCAAAGAAGTATGCTGACTGAGTAAATGGGAATGTAGAGAATGAATGAGGAAATGAAGAAATAAATCATTACAGTCATCTGCTTCAGAGGCCCACAACTCCATACAGCATGGTTGCTATATAAACTGTAATCTGGCTCCAACCTACCTTTTCCAGCTTAATTTTTGTGTACCTGCCTAGGGTCGCCGTGAGTCGGATCCAACTCGAAGGCGCTTGGCTTGGCTTGGCTGGCCCTTCTCGAAAAGTACCCTGGATATCATGGAGAAAGTGCTCAGGAAAGAGGCTTCGTAGCATGTTTACAAATTTCTGGGCTAAGGCCTGAGCTTCAAAGCCTTTGGGTGTGTTTCTAACAGCAGCCCAAAGCTTCTGAGAACTGAACTCTAGGGTAGACTACTACCTACTTCCATAAACGGCCCCTGGGGGGTGGAAAAACGAAGAAAACATACCAGTGGTTTGAAAACGGTACTGACAGGGCAGGCACACCGACACAGGGCAGGTGGGAACAAGAGAGTGAGGCAACTCGAGCAGACTGTGCCCTAAGACAGAAATACCGACATACTCAGTAGGGCTGTGGGAAAAGCTGGAGGACTGGCGAGCTGAGGGTGGAAGTGAGAGGGCAGCAGCGGGAGAAAGGAAGCTTTCAAAGACGATTGTATGTGGGAGCTGGGAGAGTGCGTCTGGAGTGCTGATGGGTTTGAAAAGGACTAAGGGCGCCGTGGAGACGGTGGCGTGCTCGGGAAGCGCTGTACCTGCTAATCAGTAGGTTGGCAGTTCTACTTGGTCCTCACTATGAACTGGAATGGACTCAATGGCGATGGGTTTCTGCTAGGGGCAGAATTGGAGGACTGACTGAGACCGGAGCTTGCGGGCCGCGGAGGCCTACTGGAAGGGGGTGGGGCTTAGGGCGTGGGCGGGGCTTAGGGCGTGGGGCGGGGGGGTGGGGCTCGGGGGTGAGCCCAGAGGAATGGGGGGGGCAGGAGGACTGAGGGCAGAAAAACCTGTATTGTGCAGCTACGTGGCAGGCTCAGGTTGAGTAGCACTCTCCTACAGGTTCTAAGAGTAAGGTGCATGAGACCAAGATGCTTCTTGCTCTTGTGAAGCGTACAGCGGGAGAGTCAGCCACTGGCCAGATCTTGCAGGACCTGTGAGCCATGATGAGAAATGTGTGGTTTATTTAGCTTTTATTTCTTTAAATGTGATGAGAAACTGTTGGAGTTTTAAGTAGGGTAACGGCTTAATCTGACTTCAGCTCTGCAAAGATCATTCTGGCTGTTATGCTGAGAATGTATCATGGGATGGACGGAAGGGCAGAAGTAGGGAGACCGGGTGGGGGAACACTGAAGTCTTCCAGGTAGGGCTTGACAGTGGCTTGGACAAAGGCGGTAGCAATGGAGATCGAGAAAAAAGGCAGACTGGGCTCTGTTTTGAAAATAGAGCTGACAGTGCTTGATGACGGCTTTGAAGTGAAAGGTGCGTGGTGGTGAGGAACTGAAGATCACTCAGGTTTCTGTGCTTGAGCAAGGCGCTGAGTCATGGTTTCACTTAGAGAGACGAGGACGACTGTGGTAGAAGGAATACATCCTGATGGGTGGTGCTTGCAGTGTTGTGTCTGTTAAATCTGAGAAATTTGTAGATGTGTTTGGTGGGCAAGTTAACTGTATTAGTGTAACACCCGGAAGCCTGGGCTGAAATCACTCGTGTGGGAATCATCAGCGTAAAGATGAAGTTGTGGGAGTAGGTGAGCGCGTATGGGAGAGCATGATGAGAGAGGAGCTGGGTGTCTGAGGGAACAGAGAACACCAGCTTCCTGAGAGGCTTGGGTGGAGTAGGCAGAAGTCGTTCTGTGTACACTGTGCTGGCAAAGGTCACTGGTGAGTTCCTGCTTCCTCAAATCTTGTGCACACATTTGAGTCCTTATCTTCTGGAGCTCACTGCTGCCTTGTGATACTGCTGTCCACCCTCCTGTCAAACTGTAAAGCCCACTCCACCCGCCTTCAAGTCGGTTCCTACTCAGCAACCCTGGAGGACAGAGTAGATAACACTCTCCAAGTTTTTCATTCTCTCCTAAATTTTCTTTTCCTCTTTTGTACATCATAAGTTTTGTTGTGTCCCAGGGAGGATGAAAGAGTTAGACGCCAGAACAAGCTGTCAGAAACAACTTGTAGAGGCATCTTCCATAGGGAAACTGTTCCAGAACTTGATGAAAGCGGGGAAACAGTCCATGCAGATATCTCAAAAGGGAGTATTCCAAACAAACAGAGGGAAGAGCAAGTACAAAGGCCCTGAGGTAGAAAGGTGCTTGGTGTATTTGAAGACCAAGAAACAAGAAAAACATTACCAGTGATGCTGGTGAAGAATATGCCTCTTCTTTTAAACACATACATGAGGCTGTCTGAGTAGCTCTTGTCCAGAGGTGAAAAGAAAGGGTGAAAGGGGACAGGAGTTGGTTGAATGGATACGGGACACAGGGTAGAAAGGAGGAGGTGCGTTGTCACAAGCTGGGAATAGCAGCTAGAGCTGCATAGCAGTGTGGGTATGGGGTTTCACATAGCAAATTGATTTGGATTGTAAACTTTCACTTAAGCACAATAAATAATTCTTAAAAAGAAAGAAAAGAAACCCAAAGCAAACCCATTGCTACTGAGTCAATTCTGACTCACAGCAACTCTATGGGACAGGGTAGAGCTGTCCCATAGGGTTTCCAAGGAGCAGCTGGCAGATTCCAATGTCAAGCTTTTGGTTAGCAGCCAAGCTCTTAACCACTATGCCACCAAGGCTCCCTTTTGCTCACATAATTCTTCAGAATTGCAACTCGAGTCTTGAGTGTTTCAGCTTGAGAAATGCTGAAAGTTTTCTTTACTGAGGAGGGGACAGCTACGGAAGGAACAGGCTTGGCAAGGAAATCTAGGAGCCTGGTTTGGAACACGTTAAATTTGTGAACCAAATGGAGATGTTTGTCAGACAGTTCTTATAACAGTCTGGAGTCCATGGGAAGGAGACAAGCTGGAGATATAAATTTAGGACTTATTAGCTTATTGGTGGTTACTTACAGCCATCGGACTGAATGAGGTTGCAAAGGGAATTAATCTAAAATGAGGAAATGACAATGAGGACCGAGCGCTGGGGCATCTTTTAAGGAGAACGGAGTGATCGATGATGGACTCTGTCTAATGCTCCTGATGGTCAAAGGTGAAGACTGAGAAATGGTCACTGGATTTAGCAATGGGGAGGTCCTTGGTGACTGTAATGAGAACATTTCTGCGGAGTGGTGTGAGCAAGAGCCTGACTGGGAGAGCGCTCAGGAGAGAATGGAAACACAAGGGGAGACAGGGAGTGTGGACTTTTGAGGAGCTTTGTTCTAAAGGCATGTGAAGCACAGAACTCTTCAGATCCCTCCTGGATACACAGTTAGTCTGTCCTTCCACGCGCCCTCCCCCTATTCCTGCCACTCATCCATGACTCTACCAGTGACACGGCTGTGTGCAGCTCAGTCTACCTGTGCCCAGACCCCATCGCAGACATCTTCTCCTCTTCCGTCCCCACTGAGTGATGGGATGAACAAATGTGCTGCAATCGAAGCTTCACATTCTAAGTGACCCTAGCACAAAAAGTACACCAGAATTGAATTTGAACAAGCTGATGTGACTTACCCTGGAGAAGACAGTAGTTAGAATCCACTACCTGGTGGCAGGATTGAGACCCTTTAGTAAAAGCTGCAACGATGCACATGTATGCTTGACCAAAGCAACTTTCCCGACAGTGTACTGGGCTGCCCAGGAAATAGTGAGGCCTCTGTGACTCTCAGTGTGGTCATCGTCTAACTCTAAAAGACTGTAGTCTCTTTCTGGCTTCAAAACTGTTGTGCATCGTGCATTCTGTGTATCAGCGATCTTCCATAGTAGTGGCTGATGCGCTGTAGTGGCAGACTTTGGAAATAGCTACAACACACACTTGGAATCTCACAGTCACATGATCAACCATTTTACTAAATACAAGCATGTTGTCATTCACATACAGCTAAATAAAGCATTTTTTTTCCACATTTCATTATAGTGCGCAACACAGTGAGGAAAAGTATACAGTACATTTTATTCTGGAATATGGGACAATCTAATCCAACATGCAGTTGTGATCTTTGTTACAAGTTAGTTTGTCTTTTCTTTACCTAAGTAGTAAAATAGCTTCTAAAGGTCCGTCCTTGCTCAGTGTTATATGAACGCCTGATGTCTTCGCACGTGTTTTCTAAAACCCACTTATTGCAGTGACAGCAGCACTCCATTCTACTAAAATGGTTCTTAAGGTTTCTAGAACTTGTTTGAGCAATTAACCTTAGCCACCTCTGCAGGATCTACACTGAGTATTTTTAAACCTGCCTAAAAAATGCAAGGAATGAGAAAAGGATACATCTAATGTATTTTAGTCAAGAAAACCATAGAGAAGTTTTGCTTCTATCCTTTTTGGAACTGACAGAATCCAGTCAACTTTCATTTATCCACTGGATAATCTCGCTTTCAGAATCTTCTAAATGTAAAGCAGCATAGGAGTCGATGACATTTTATGTTAACTCAATTTACCATCTTTTGTCTCCTCCAACCATGAAGCTGGCAACTGACTCACCCTACACAAGCCAGTGCTGTGCCGTGAAGGTGAGTGCCAGGCAGTCCAAGATGGTCTGCTAGTCCCATTGGGGCACAGGTGACAGGATCACTTTCCATCCTTTTCATTATTTGACTTCTTTATTCATCTTTCAGATCCAGTGACATTCACACCGAAGTTCAACACTATCTGTCAAAGCGATTTGCCATTCTCAGGCTTTCCTATCACAACAGACATGAGAAACCCAACTCTCATCAGGGTCGCTTTCTTACTGTGGAAAGTATGGCTTTTGCCTTGCTATACTGGCTACAATCCAAAAAACAGTTTCAAGCCTCACCTGCCTTCAGGAAGGTACGGGAATTTTTCAAGGCAGCCATTCCACTTTTCTGATGCAGTTTTACCTGTTCACCTGAGAATTTAGGAGCTGACTCTCTAGGGAGACAGGAGCCCAGCGTACGTCTACAGTAAACAAATCCCCCACCTCATTCCTCACTGATACATCTGGTTCTGTTCAAGAAAATGTCCTGTGTCTCAGTGCTCAGAACACTTATAAAAGTGCCCACTGAGCTCCAGTGTGTTTTCCGCTGTTGAAAGCCCTCTTGTCAGTAACGCCTGGACGGGCCTTACCTGTGATTCATCCCCGGGTTCTCTCAGGGTTACAGCTGAGTTGTAATCAATAAGGAAAACATATCCTAACATGTAGAGAATATTTATTTATAGTCACATCGCTTCCAAAGCAAAATCTTTAAAAATAGTTTGTTCATCTGACAGCAGGATGATGCAGTGAAATGAACAGAAATTAGGAGTCAGGATCTTGACCTTGGGAGTCTCCTGGCTCTTAGCTGACCCACCTGTAAAATGGGGCTAATAACCTTAGAGGCCTGTTGTGATCTTAAAATAAGGGGACACGAGTGAGTATGTCATGGAAACTGTGAAGTCTAAGGTTACAGCACCTCCTCTTTAGCAGGTACACAGCACACACTTGATGAACGAGTGTTTGTCTCCGTGCTACTGCTACCTGCAGAGGCAGTTCCTGGGCTGTTCTGCCAGGTACCCGGGGAAGTAGCAGGCTGTTGACTTCCAGATTGCAGTCGCCGATGCAGTGAAATCCCAGGCATGACCAGAGGGGAAAGAATGTATGGCATTTAGGTGACAGTGTTTCTCCCTTCTTACTTAGAGAGTAACTGGCGTGGGACCGAGTTTTCCTCTTCCAGCTGGTTATTCTATTACAAGGGTGAACATCGTTTTTTTCTAGAACTTGAAAAGGGCCAGAAGTTGAAAGGGCCTCAGCAAAAAGGCAGTCTGTGCCCCTCATTTTATAGGTGGCTATTTAGAAGGTAATTGGTATTTTTAAGCCAAACCCAGCACATGGGTTTTCTGTAGGCTATTCTCACTGAATAGGCTGACCTTGTAGTTGTTTTTAGTTCTAGTAATTGTTCCCAGTGTGATCCTTTCCCCCTTTACACAGTTCTGTTTGTGACCTATGTAGGAGCTGAAATGCCAGCACACAGTTGTCCTGCCTGTAAGGTATCTTTCTGGGGCCTAGCTCCCCAGGCCCGAACCCCTTAATCTGTCGTCCGCAAAGGGTACACAGAGCCACTGCTCAGCAAGGACCAAAAGCAGTCCGTCGTCATGGCACTCAGGCCCCGTCGCCCCCCCCACGGCGGCCCGCCCGTGCCCCTCGCAGGAGGCTCTGGGGCAGCCTCTGGGCATCCAGAGCAGAGCTGCAGTTTTCTCAGTCACGCAAGGATTCTGTTTGCTTCGGTTGCTTTGAAGTTCAGCGGGGAGAGCGTGTTTCGGAACTAAGAGGCCTGACTAGCATAAACATCTCCTCTCTGATTTGACAACCTCTTCTGAGGAGTGAACCACGTTTGGTACAAACCCACTCTTCACCCCTTCCCAGCCCTCCTGGATCGTAATCTCCCCGCTTTTCACCAGCTCATATATGTCTCTTGTCAGGTCTGTGAAGGCCTTCTCCACATTAATGGCGTCTCGGGCTGACGTTTCAACGTACTTCATACCGTACGCAGCAGCCAGCTTCTCTGCCTCATGTCGAGTCACTTGCCTCTGTGTATCCAGGTCACACTTGTGGCCCACCAGAACAAACACAATCTGGTAGGGCTGCACATGTACTTTGGTCTCTTCTAACCATTCGTGCACATTCTGGAAGGACCTGCGGTTGGTGATGTCAAATAAAAGCAACCCGCCGACCGAATTCCTGTAGTAGGCGCGAGTGATGGACCTGCAACGCAAGCAAGGAGGGTTATTAGGCGTCAGGAAGGGTGAAGGCCGTGCCGACACCTCTGTGCTGCAGCTTGCTCACACAGTGAGGCCTTCTGGTGTCAAGCTGATTCTCTTTCTTTCTGTCTTTAACAAGGGAACACAGTTATTTCACCATAAAAATGACATGTAAACTTCCAGTTGGACAAAACTTTGAGATGGCATCTTCTTGATGTGAATGCTCCTGGAGCTACAGGCCTCTTTTTCCCTTGATTTGGCACTAGAAAATGACCCCGGGAGACGATTCGACTCTGTTTTCCTGCCTGCAGGTGGAGCCACAACTAACTGCCCCACTCCCGAATCCCAGCAACGAATGAAAAGCGTTCCTCCTCTACAAAATACTTCAGTCATAAGGTTTTCACGAGGAAAGTGAAATAGCTGACATTACGGTATTCTGTGACCTGAAGAGTACATCACAAATATAAACCAACTGATGATAGCTAACAGAAAAGTATATCGGTATCTTTCAGTGTACCCTGTTTTTTCCATTTATCATTGTCATGTTTCTCTCTTTCCAACATTATTGCTATTTGCATCTAACAAGGGTCCTCATCTCTTCTCTGAAGAGGAATATGACTTTTTTGCTAATTGTCCAGGGCATGACAACCAAAAAATAAACCAATAAATAAAATGAAACCCAGTGCCATCGAGTCGGGTCTGACTCACAGCGACCCTATAGGATAGAGTAGAACTGCCCCATAGTGTTCCCAAGGAGCGCCTGGCAGATTCCAAAAGCTGACCTTTTAGTTAGTGGACGTAGCACTGAACCACTGCACCACCAGGGTTTCCAGGGCACGATAGAATAGGGAAAAAAGGTGTGGTGAAGAGTTCAGGGGCACTGACTGCAAACACCTTGAGGGACGCAGGGGATGACAGCCCTCTCACCGCTACCTGCCAACACATTTCAGGGAGGCTGATTGGGCAGCAGCCATCTGGGAGAAGTACCGGGCACACCTGATTCTACTGGAAAGTGCTGGAGCCTTCCTTTCACAAACACGTCTCTTCACAGTGGCCATGTTCCTATTTGTGAGCCATAGCTCTCTTTTCGGATGCATTTTTGTTGGTTAGCCTCCCAGGCTGACGGCTCACCATTATAGCTTTGAGTCCACAGGTTCAAAGCTTAGCTGCTAAAGCACAGCCGGTGCTGTCTGGTTAGTTCTAATTACAAACAGTTTTATAACAGACATGTGTGCACTTAACTCCACAACTAGACCACTGATTCCTCCAAGAGCAAGGCCTAACCCTAGATTTCTCTTTGCTTGCACCCCTCACAACACTTCAAGGCTAGGAGGTGTTCAGTAACTCACAGAGGAAAATATTCCAGAGATCCCCAGCTTTCCAGACAGTGGAGGAGACTCCAATTTCCTCCAGGTACTTTTGCTCAAGATTGCATAAGAAACTTGAGATGTTGGAGAAACTCTACTGGCTGTCTTGAATACGAGGAGTAGCCTTAGGCAGAAGAGACTAGGAAGGAGGAGTCTTCTTTGGATATGAAGACGCAGATCCAAGTCATGATAAAGTGAACAAAGAACTTCCTGTGCTATGTTGAGAAGACACCAGACACAAGAAAAGCACACTTTAGTGAATAAGCTAGGGCGGAACCTGCTTCTGTAGCACACAGACGTGTGCGCATGCGTGTACGGCATAAAACGGAAGGAGGAGGAAGTGACACACTAGAAAGAGAACCAATGCTACAGGCAGACAGATCTGGGAGGCAGCAAAGCACAGTGGTTACCAGCATGGGCTTCAAAATTAAGCCAACTCGGGTTTGAAGAGCTACCCTGACTCATCACTAAAAAACAGAGGGCAGGTAATATGGCTCTGGGGAAGTTAATAAAGGAGAAAATGCCTAAGTGTGCATTTTAGGGATTTGTGTCTCCCCAAAAGGAATGTGGAAGTCCTTGGCCCTGTACATGTAAATATAAGCTGTCTGGGAAGACTGGTTCTTTTTTTTTTTGTCATGTTAATGAGGTCATACCTGAGCGGAGTGAGTCCTAAACCTAATTCCCTCGGAGTGACAGCTTGTAAGAAGCTGACTAGACACAGACATGCACACACAGTAGGAAGACAGACACCATGTGAAGACCTGTCTCTAAGCAAAGGAACACCAAGAAATTCTAAGAGGCCCACAGAGGGAATCTACATGGCCAAGAGCCTGATTTGGAATTTTAGCCTCCAGAACTAGGAGACAACACCCTTATCTTTAAAACTACCCACTTGTCATGTTTTTTGTTATGGCAGCACTAGGCAATCAAGAGGGCATGTGACAGACTTAGTGCGGTGCCTGGAACAGGGCAGGCAGGCCACCCTGAGCTGCTTCATCTGTTATGTGGAAATAGTGACACAAATATCTAGCATTTATTTTCAGAACAACCAAAATTTCTCTTTAAAATAGTTTTGTTTAAACCACTCTCATTAGGGTATAGCTAAAACCTACTGTACATTGGCTGAACTTCTGAAACAGAAGAAACTTCATATATTTTAACTTCTTGATTTTATCAGCCTCACACATATACATTATAGTGTTTTGCTTAGAGCCTATTAGAGCTTATTAGAAGGCATTAAACTGTTTGCCTCTACAATCATGCGCTGTAAACTATTGTGCTTTTTGATCTACGTCTGTTTTTAGGTCCATCTTCTTGGAAGACAAAGATAAACAATAAAGGACTCAACAGTGTAAGGCTTATGGAAAATGGCCCGTTGTTAACAGAACACTGTCCAAGAATTAAAGACCAAGCTAGGTGACTGCAGGAGCAAACCTTACAAGTGAGTTCAAATCACCTGACCAGGTAGACCAGCTCTGGAGGCTGAGGGCATGTCTAGTTCCCTTCTGTTTAAAGATCTGTGGTGAATGGTGGGCATACCAGAAATTAGACACGAACAAACAAAGGTTTTGGTTCGTGAAAAGCTGGCTTTAGGACACCACTAAGTATGCTCCAGATCCCTGCCAAAACTTCGGAATGCATTATTACGTTGATAGTTTGGAAGTGTTTACCAAAGAAAGTTGCAAAGCTCTTTCTAAGCATGGCATGTGACCCAGAGACTTTAAAAGAAAAGATGGATGGATGCATTTCCTACCTAAAAACTAAAATGTTTTCTACAGGAAAAATGTTGCCTTTTGTTAAGTCAAAAGACAAATGACAAACTGAGAAACTATTTTACAGCATAAGTGGCAGAAAAGGGTTTGTGTACTTAGTCTAAAAAGAATTCTTACAAATCAATACAATCCAATAAATAACATACCACAGGAATGAGTGATGAGTATGAACAGGCTGTTCATACAGAAAGAAATTCCAATAAACATGAAAAGATGTCCATCCCCACTTATGAGAAAAGCAATCACAAGTTCAAAGTGAACCTCCACAACCTAATTCTTTGTAGAAGTGGGGAGCTGGAAACAACTGTACTTATCTTCTCTCCCCACCTCTGGTCAAGTGACAAATACCTTCTAGGCTCAACTAATGTTTAGTCAATGTCCGTAAACATGGCCAACTGAGTCCTGTTGGTCTGGTTCCTGACGCTTTCCTTGACTTGAGCTCAAATTGCTTCTGCCCAGTTTCCTGTGTTCACTCTGCTCTCTCTCATTTCTGGCTGTCTTCCTGGCCTTCCTTGGGCAATCCTACTGATGAAGCCCATCTTCTCCAGCTAGCCTCCCCTGTTACAAATGACACGTGCCACCAAAGAAAAGGTTATAAAGGGAAAAAAATGAAACAGTCATTCCTTACATATATGGTCAATCATTACAGCAAGTAGAGGGCATACAAACACGACACTCTTTTGTGTTAACTGTGTATTTCCCCCATTGTGCCAGCACAGAAGTCCCAGGACCAAAGGACTGTGTCTATTTTGTCCACCATGGCATTCTCCAGTGTGACTTTCCTCAGAAACAAGCCAGGTGTCTAGCACATAGGAGATGTTCGTCTAATGGGTCCTGTTTGCAAGAGGAAACAACCCTCAGTCTTCGACTTTCTGTTAGAATGACCTGGAACATTTTGAAGCATATGACGTAGGGACTGAGATTGATGAATTGCATTGATCAGTTCCAACTTGTGTATTAGCCACTGAGGGGCTAGTGGCTGGACGGGGCAAGACAGGTTGGTGGAGCTGGGGTGCACACAACGCATGTCATTCACCAGCCGCCCCCCCCCCCCGTCAGGGCGTTGCTTTCCTGCACCAAACTCCAAGCCAGCCGAAGCCCCCTGGCCCTCGGTGTCGCTCCCTGCAGAAGACTGCGACGAGGACCAGGTGATCCCTCTCCCCAGGGGCTGTGTTAGTCCCTTGGGACCCCCCCCAACCGCGCTCGGGGGCCCCAGCTGCACTCCCACCTGAACCTCTCTTGACCTGCGGTATCCCAGATCTGGAGCTTGATGCGTTTCCCCGGCTCGATCTCGACCAGGCGGGAGAAGAAATCCACCCCCACTGTGGGGTCCGAAACCTGGGCAAAGCGGCCTTCGGTGAAGCGGCGGATGAGGCAGGACTTGCCCACCGTGGAATCCCCGATGACAATGAGCCGGAACTGGTACAGCCAGATGGCCTCCATGGCGGCGGCTCCGCAAAGCTCTTTACCCGGCCGGAGGCAGCGGGAGTCGAAGCCCCGCCGAGACCTGGCAGATCTAGCTCGGCAGAGAGCGCATCGCTGGCCCGGGCGCCCGAGGCGAGGTAGGCCCCGGCACCGCGAGAGCGACGGGAGGGATGCTGCGCTTGCAGAGGCGAAGAAATGGCAGCAGCATCAGCACCACGCACTCTGACTCATCGCCGACTACCGCGTTACCGTAATCCCCCGTGTAGCTGCGACTCCTGGGAGCCCGCGGTCAGTGCGCCGCACTAAGACGAGCGCCTTCAGAAACTGGCGAGGAAAAACGACACACTCCTTTGCTTCTTAATTCCCTCTAATCACCTTCCAATTAAAAAAAAAATTCCCTATTGTTTAAAATGCAAAAGTAATACCTTTTTGCCACGGACATTAGCGAAATATATGCAAAAAAAGGGGTCAGCGGTTCGAAGCCACCCTGCCATAAACATTTTTTTGGCCGTCCGCCTCGTAAACGTTTCAACCCAGAAGACCCTGTGGGGCAGTTCTGCTCTGTCATACGGAATTGCTGTGAGTTGGAATCAACTGGATGCCACATAACAGCCACTGCGGTCGAGTCGATTCCAGCTCACAGAGGCCCTGCAGGGCAGAGCAGAGTCACCCCATAGAGTTTCCAAGGAGTACCTGGAGGATTCGAACATGTAGCGCTTAACTACTACGCCACCAGGGTTTCTACATATGCATACCCATGTGTGTATTTAGCGCTGTTCGTTCTTATAGAAATAGAATCAAACTGGATCATTACTCTGACACTTGCCTTCTTTTAGTTAAAAATGCATCACAGACATCCCTCCATTTTCAACTCATTTTCCTGCCACTGAGTTGGGTCCAGCAAAAGGCTAGTTATGCCAATTGATCTCAATGTCCCCTGAAAACACAGTCCTCAGAACCCTGTGCCTGCTACTCCGTCCTTTGAAATATTAGGTTGAATTTCGAAAACCTTTTAGCTTGTGGTGTAGTCCAGTTATGCTCACCTGTCCTCTACTGTGTGCTGTCACTCCCTTCACCTAACTGATGTTTTTATCAGCTAATCTATGAATAATCCTCTCCCTCCCTCCGCCTTTGTGGCTATCGAAGAGTCTTTTCTTCTGTGCATTAAGTCCTCTCCTAAGTCATTGTCATAGTGGTCGTATACAATACTTGTCCTTTTGTGATTCACTAGTTTCACTCAGGAAACCCTGGTAGTATAGTGGTTAAGCGCTATGCGTGCTGACCCAAAGGTCCGCAGTTCAAATCCACCAGGTGCCCCTTGGAAACTCTATGGGGCAGTTCTGCTCTGACCTCCAAGGTCTCTATGAGTTGGACCCAACTCAGTGGCAATGGGTCTGGTTTTTTTTTTTTTTTCCATTTGTAGTATATTTTAAGGTCTGGTATGGCTGCTCGCCACTTGTAGTTTTTCTTTTTTAATGTTCATCTGTCTGTTCTTACATGTCTGGTTTTTTTTTTCTTTTTAATGTGAAGTTAATTGTCAACATGTCCAGCTCCATAATAAAACTGTTATTTTTTTTACAATTGGGATTGCATTTAATTTGTAAATTAACTTAGGGAGAACTGACATTTTTATAATGTTGAGTCATTCTCTCTAAGAACCAGGGTGTCTTTCCATATGGTCAAGTCTTTATATGTGTCTTTTAGGAGTTAGAAAAAATTGTGTGTGTAAGCTTTACACATTTCTTGCTGTTTATGTCTAAGTATTTTACCTTCCTCAGTGATACTGAAAATGGATTTTTCTCTAGTTATATCCTCTAACTGGTTGTTGTTTGTATATGTGAAAGTTGCTGATTTCTATGTGTTAACTTTATATCCTATCACTTTACTTAACTCTGTTATTTTCTTAAGTTAGAATTAACACAAATTCTCTAGGGCAAGGGTCTGCAGTCTTATTCTGTATATAGCCAGAAAGTAAATCTTTTCAACTTCGTGGGCCAAGAGGCAAAATCAAGCATAGGGGGGTCCAAAAATATTAAAAGATTTCCACAAAGTTTTATTGATGATATTCAAAATATAATAATAATTTAAAGAAGTAGGATTGCTTTTTTAACTTTTTTTAACTTTTTGTATTTTGGGGGATAAAGTTCTGCCTAACCAGGTTCAAAGTTAGTGTTCCCTGTCATCAAAATCAATTCATGTGTTCATCTGTTAATCCTGCTCTGTAATGAGATTTTACATAACTAATTTCTGAAAATATATTTTCACATAGGTACTGCCAAACACTGACATTAATCCGTTAAGCACGGTGATTTAAAAATTTAAATAAACTTTTTTTAGGGGGAATAATTTTAGATTTCCACCACTTATCTGTCAGTTCGTCCTGTTGTGGAGGCCAGCATGTGGCTGAGATGCTGGAAGCTATGCCAACGCTTTTTCCAGTCCCAGCAGGGTCGCCTGTGGTGGGCAGGTTTCCGTGGCGCTTTCAGACTGACAGACTAGGAAGAAGGACGTGGCGATCCACTTCTGAAAAAAAACTTAAGAGTAAAAATGAAAATCTTAAGACTAACAGCAGAACATTGTCTACCAGGAGTGACAATTACGTTTGCAAACTCATTCTGGAAAAAGTGCTGCATACTTCATTGCTGACTATCGCTATGGTCACCTTTGAATGTACCGAGGCCAGTGCGTAGTCTATCCTTCAAAGCCATTTTGGAGCTCTTTTTCTGGAATGGCCATCAGAGCTGTTGTCGCATTACCTTTGATATCCTGAATGTCATCAAAATGTCTTCCTTTCAATATATCCTTTATCTTTGGATAGAGACAAAAAAGCCACTGGGGGCCAGATCAGTTGAGTAGGGAGGGTGTTCCAATCCCATTATTTCTTTACTAGCTAAACGCTCCCTCACAGACAACTATACTATGAAGTTTATAAACTTGCCACTGTGCCATCGTGTGCAATGGCCATTGCAGAAAGAGTTCCAAAATTGCTTTGAAAGATGGTCTAGGCTCTGGCACCGACGCAAAGCTTCCCAAGGGGAGTACCTCAAAGGTGACCATAGTAATATTCAGCAATGAGATATGGAGCACTTAGAACAATGAAGTTCGCGGACTTGTCAGATGTCATAGTGCAGTGCCAGAAGGTGAACCCATGGCTTGGAAGGCACTCAAAGTAGTACTGGGGAAAGGCTACCTCCTCAAGGTGAGTCGATCTTAATGATGTGGATGGAGTAAAGCCTTCGGGACGCTCATTTGCTGATGCAGCATGACTCAAAATGAGAAGAAACGCGAACATCCATCAATAATCAAACCGTGGAATGTATGAAGTATAAATCTAAAAAAACTGGAAATTGACAAAAATGAAATGGAACACACAAACATCAGTATCCTAGACAATGTTGTTATTAGTTATTGTGGCATCAGTTGCGACCCACAGCGACCTCTCATATGACAAAATGAAACTCCATCTGGTCTCGTGCCATCGTCGCAATGGTTTTGTTGCTTGAGTCCATTGTTGCAGCCACGGTATCGATTCATCTCCTTCAGGATCTTCCTCCTTTTCTCTGACATTCTAACTTTACCAAGCACTATGTCCTTCTGCAGGGACCGGTCCCTCCTGATAACACGTCCGAAGTGGGTGTGAAGGGTCTCGCCATTCTTGCTTCTAAGGAACCTTCTGGCTGAACTTCTTCCAAAACAGATTTGTTTGTTCTTCTGGCAGTCCATGGTACATTCAATGTTCTTCTCCAGCACCACAATTCAAAGCCATCAGTTCTTCCTCTGTCTTCCTTTTTCATTATCCAGCTTTTGCATGCCTGTGATGCAACTGAAAATATCATGGCTTCATGGCTTGGGTCAGGTACATCTTAGTCTTTTTTTTTTTTTTTTAATATTTTCTATTGTGAATTAGCAACACTTTTTACAATTTATATCATGTTGACATATAACACCCAGAACTTTCACCACTATTCTATTCTGGCTGCCCCCCACCCCATGTGACAGCACTTTGGTCTGGAGCTTCTTGTGACCTTTTGAGCAAGGTCTGGCCCTCCTTACCCAATCAACTTGCCTCCGGCAAAGAGTCTCTCGGCCAACTCTGTGTACCTGTATAACAGTTTGCTCTATGTTTTGTGTGGTCAGGTCAGTCTTTGTCTGGGGAGCTGGCCCTGGTGCTGGATGCGGTCTAGGGTTAGAGAGTCCAGGAGCCACGCTCCAAGAGGGGCCTCTTTTCAGAAGGACCATCAAGTGTGGTCTTTTGGTAGGGTTCTAGCTCTGCCCTCTTCTCCATCACCTGCTGTGTCCAGAGCTCCTTTCCGTGTACCCCATCCGAGCTGTCGTTGGCGGCTGGACACCATCTAGTTCTTCTGGTCCCAAGCTGAAGCAGTCTATGGCTCGTATGTACCCTTCCATTTGGTGGGCTCATGTTTTTCTCCTGTCTTCAATGTCCACTATTTGCCTCAGGTCCACATGGATTGGTACCTTTTGGTGCTGTTTAGATGGCAGCTTGCTAACTTTTAAGACCCTAGTCGCCACTCACCCAGGTGTTGTGTGTGGAGTGATATCTTCAGAGTGGGAGAAAGAAAAACCTTGGGTATGCCGATTAACCTGGATGTCCCCTGAGAGCGTGGTCCCCTGATCCCACACCCTGTTTCTCTGTCCTTCTGAAGAGGTGGTCCACATTAAGGGGACAATTTCGTTTTGAAGTTGAGTAGCCGTGGGTACCCCACTTCTAGTGCATGCTGACACATCCTCTAGCCAACCCTAACCCTGACTACTATCTACTTTGTCAGGAAATGTTCATGATCATCAGCCATCAGAGAAATCCAAATCAAAAGCACAATGAGATATCATCTCACCCGAACAAAGCTGGCAATAATCCCTCTCCCTACCTCCCTCTCCACCCTCTCCCTACCTCCCTCTCGACCCTTGTAACTATCAAATATTGATTTCTTCTGTGTTTAAATGATTTGTTGCATCCTTATAATAATGGTCTCAATCAAAATTTGTCCTTTTGTGTCTGGCTAATTTCACTCAGCCTAATTTCCTCTAGATGGTCTCACAGTCACAGGTGTTTCTCTAAGCCACCATTGTTTCTTATGATTGCGTAGTGTTTCATTGTGCTAATATACCACAGTTTGTTTAACCATTCCTCTGTTGATGGGCATCTAGGTTGCTTCCAACTTTTTGCTATTGAGGAGAGAGCTGCAATAAACATTGACATTCATGTATCTGTCTGAATGGCGCTCATTATTTCTTTGGGATACATTCCAAGAAGTGGGATTGCTGGATCATATGGTATTTCTGTTTCTAGTTTTTTAAGAAAGCGCCAAATTGATTTCCATAGTGGTTGAACTATTTTGTAGTTCCACAAACAGTGTAGGAAAGTTCCAATCTCTCCACATCCTCTCCAGCATTTATTAGTCTGTGTTTTTTTGGATTATTGCCAGCTTTGTTCGGGTGAGATGATATCTCATTGTGCTTTTGATTTGTATTTCTCTGATGGCTGATGATCGTGAACATTTCCTCATGTCTCTGTTGGCAACCTTTATGTCTTCTTTGGTGAGATGCCTGTTGATGTCTTTTGCCCGTTTTGTAATTGGGTTAGTTGTCTTTTTCTTGTTGAGGTTTTGCAGTATCTTGTAGATTAGAGAGATTAGGTGATGGTCAGAAAAACGGCGGGCAAATATTCGTTCCCACTCTGTAGGCAGTCTTTTTATTCTTTTTTTTTATTGTGATTAAGTGAAAGTGTATCATCTCTTTTAAATCCGCATGCCTGCCTATGTGCAGCTCCTACTACTCTCCTTGCACAGTGGCAGCACACTCCTCCTTTCTGATCTATGCAAGTCATAACCACCTAACAATTCCCTGTCCCCTCTTCTCCACACTCTCCACTCCCTTCTAGTAAGAGGCCAGTAGGACGACATCTCATAGATGCATAGAACCATAAAGTGCACAAACGATATGGTCACTCTGTGTTTCCGAGTCCAGTCCATTCCTTTCTGAGGCATTGACCTCGCTAATGATTTATGATCAGGGGCATCACCAGGTCCAGGGACCATGCACCGAGGGGAACCCTCAGGCCTTCGGACCGTCAATTGTGGTCTTTTAGTGGAATTCTCAGGGCGCACCCCTTTTTATTCTCGTACTGCCACTGGGACTCAACTTTGTAAGCCCCATCATGGCTGTCACTGGAGGTGGCCTGATACCATCTGGTTCCTCTGGTTGCGTGTTGATGTAGTCACCCATTCACATAGGTCTTTCTGTATCCTGGGTTCTCTTTTCCCCATGTCGATTTTGTCCTTGGTGATCGTCTGTTTCTGCTGAGTTGAGACCATTTGTTGTACCTCAGATGGCAGCTTGCCAGCTTTTAACAACCAACATGAGGTGGAGAAGACTGCCTTAGCAATAAGCTAGTTATGCCAATCGGCCACAATATCCCTTGAGAGCATGGTCCCCAGACCCCCACCCCTGCTACTCTATCCTTGCCATTTTAGGTTAAGATCGGAAGAGTTTTTCAGGTTATGTTGAACTCCATCTCAGCTGATCTTCTTTCTAATGTGTGCTGCCACTGCTTTCACCCAACCAAATTTCTATCAACTACCTAATCTATAAGCAGCCGTCTCTCTCCCTCCCTCCCTTCCCTTGCAGCCATCAAGGAGTCTTCTGTACATGAGTCTGTTTTCAAGTCCTTCAAGTAGTGGTCTCATACAATATTTGTCCTTGTACCACTGACTGATTTTGCTCAACATAATGTCTTCCAATTGAAACCAAGTTATGAGATGTGTCCTGAAATCATCATTGTTCTTTATCTTTTCATAGTGTTCCACTGAGTATGTATACCATAGTCTATTTATCCATTCCTCTGTTGTTGAGCATCTGGGTTGATTACATCTTTTTGCTATTGTGGACTGTCCTACAATAAACATTCATGTGCATGTGTCTGTTGGTGTGAATGCCCTTGATTCTGTAAGGATATATGGCAAGCAGTGGCATTACTGGGTCAAATGGCATATCTATTTCCAGCTTTTTAAGGAAGTACCAGATTGCTTTCCAAAGAGGTTGTACCATCTTGCCATCCCACCAACAGTGTAGGAGAGTTCCAGTTTCTCCACACCTCTCCAACATTTACTGTTTTGTGTTTTTTGGATCATGGCCAACCTCGTTGGGGTGAGATGGTATCTCATTGTAGTTTTTATTTGACTTTCTTTAATAGCTAATGATTGTGAGCATTTCTGTAGGTGCCTGGATGTCCTCTTTAGAGAAGTGTCTGTCCATCTCCTTCACCCATCACTTAATTAGATTATTTATGCTTCTCTTGTTGATATTTTGTAGTACCTTATAGATTATGGAGATTAGACGTCAGTCTGACATACAGTTGCCAAATACTTCTTCGCATTCTGTAGGTGGCCTTTTAATTCTTTTGATAAAGTCTTTGGATGAGCAAAAGTGCATGATTCTTAGTAGTTCCTATTTATCTACTGTCTCTTCTGTTGGTTGTACTTTGACAGATTTTGAAGTCTGTCTACATTGTGTATTAAAACTTCCATTGTTGATCATATATATATATATATATATATATTTGGATGAGCTTTATCTTTTTAGTTTTGATGTTTAGGTCTTTTATCCAGTTTGAGTTGATTTTTGTATAAGGTGTAAGATATGGGTCTTGTTTCAATTTTTGCAGAGGGATATCCAATTTTGCCACCACCATTTGTTAAAGAGATTGTTTTACCCCAGTTTAAAGTCTTGGGGCCTTTGTCAAATATCAACTGTTCGTAGGAGGATGGTGGCATCTCTTGGGTCTCAACTCTGTTCCATTGATCTATATGTCTTTTTTTTTTTACACCAGTACCCGGCTGTTTTGAGAACTGTGGCAAAGTAATAGGTTCTAAAGTCGGTTAGTGAGTGGGCTGCCAGTGCGTTCTTCTTCTTCAGTAGTGCTTTACTTATCTGGAGCTTCTTCCCTTTCTAAACAAAGTTGGTGATTTGTTTCTCCATCTCATTGAAAAATGTCATTGGAATTTGTATTGGGATTGCATTATATAAGTAGATTGCTTTGGGTTAAATAGACATTTTCACAATGTTAAATCTTCCTACTCATAAGTAGGGTAGATGTCTCCATTTATGTAAGTCTCCCTTAGTTTCTTGTGGTAAGCTCTTGTAGTTCTCTTTGTAAAGATCTGTTATTTCTCTAGTTAGATTTATTCCTAGGCATTTTATCTTCTTGGGGACTATAGTAAATGGTATTGATTTGGTGATTTCTCCTTTAGTAATCTCATTGTTGGTATAAGGGAATCCTACTGATTTACTTATGTTTATCTTGTATCCTGAGACTTTGCTGAATTCTTCTATCAGTTTGAGTAGTTTACTGATGGATTCTTTAGGATTCTCTGTGTATATAGTCATATTATCTGCAAATAGGGAGATTTTTACTTCTTCGCCCATGCAGATGCCCTTTATTTCTTGGTCTTGTCTAATTACTCTGGCTAGAACTTCTAGTACAATGTTGAATAGGAGAGATGAGAATGGGAATCCTTGTCTAGTTCCAGTTTTCAAGGGAAATTGTTTCAGTCTCTCCATTTAGGGTGATGTAGGAAGTTGGCTTTGTATAAATGGCCCTTATTGCATTGAGTAATTTGCAGTCTATTCCTATTCTGCTGAGAGTTTTTAGCATGAATGGGTGCTGGACTTGATGAAGTGCCTTTTCCGCATCAATAGACAAAATCAGGTGATTCTTGTCTTTTGTGTTATTTATGTGGTTGACCCCATTGTTTTCCTGATGTTGAACCAGACTTGCATCCCTGGTATGAATCCAACTTGGTCATGATGAATTAATTTTTTTGATATGTTGTTGAATTCTATTGGCTAGTATTTTGTTGAAGATTTTTGCATCTAGGTTCATGAGTGATATTGGTCTGTATTTCTTCTTATTCTTTTCATGAAGGCTTTGGATGAGCATAAGTGTTTAATTTTTAAGAGTTCCCAATTATTTATTTTCATTTTTGATGACTGAAGGTTGTTGTTGGTTGTTGGTAGGCTATTGGTACCATGTATTAGGGTTTCCAGTATCCTCCTAAGTTTTCCTTCCAAGACTTTTATTGTTTTAGCTTTTATATTAAGGTCTTTGATCCATTTAGAATTAGTTTTTGTGCATCATGCGAGGTAATGGCCTTGTTTCACATTTATTACTGAGAGTGGTGTGTTGAAGTCTCCCACTATTATTGTGGAGCTATTTCTGTTTTCAATGTAAATAGTGTTTGTTTTATGTATTTTGGAGCCTTGTCATTGGATGCATAGCTATTTAATATGGTTATGTCCTCCTGCTGTACTGAGCCTTTGACCATTAGGTAGTGACCTTCTTTATCCCATATGGTGGATTTAGCTTTTAAAGTCTATTTTGTCAGAGATTAGTATTGCCACTCCTACTCTTTTTTGAATGCTATTAGCCTGATACATATTTTTCCAACCTTTGAGTTTTAGTTTATTTGTGTGTTTGAGTCTAAGGTATGTCTCCTGTGAGCAGCATATAGATGGGTCATTTTTTAAATCCAGTCTACTACACTCCTTCTCTGTATTGGTGCATTTAGTCCATTTACATTCAGGGTGATTATTGCGATATATGATGTTAGTATTGTCATTCTGATGCCTTCTTTTTTTGGGTGTTGTGGAAAGTTCCTCTGTTGCATTCCATTTTATGTGCTGAGTCTTTTTTTTTGTGGCTTTTAAGTGTTCATTTTCTTGAAATTGTTGTGATTTCATACATTGCTTTTTGAGGTATAGAATCATAGTTTTCATTTGCAGTTACTCCCTCAGTCCCCTTTATTAATCTAAAAGTAAGCCAAACTTCAGTGTCTAGGTATCTCCTTGTCTTCTTCCGCATTTGGAGGGTCTATGTGTACTTCTTTTTGACCCTCTTTTTTACATAATGCAATTGTTGATTACATTCTAAGATCTCTGAATTTCTATTTTTTGTGATCTGGTTTTGGTTATTGTTTTCAGATTTCCTTTCCTGGTGGTCTCCAAATGCTCTGTCGAGCTTTGGATCTTTAAGTATATATCTAATGTTATTGATTTTCTAATCAAAGAATATCCTTTAATGTTTCTTGCAGTTTGGGTTAGGTTCTTACAAATTCTGTAGATTTCTGTTTATCTGTGAAGGTCTAAATTTCACCTTCATATTTGAGAGACAGTTTTGTAGGATGTATTATTCTTGGTTGGCAGGTTTTTGTTTTTGCTTTTTTACCCTTCAGGACTTTGTATATGTCTTCTAGCCAGCATTGTTTCAGCTAAGTAGTCTGAGGATAATCTTAAAAATTTTCCTTTGTAAGTTATTTTTTGTTTAATTCTGGCTGCCCTTAGCAGTCTCTCATCTCTAGTTTTATGTAGCTTTATTGTGATATGCCTTGCTATATTTCTTTTGGGATCTATCTTGAGTGGGGTCTGATGAGCATCCTGAATGGAGATCTTCTCATCTTTCATGATGTCAGGGAAGTTTTCTATCAGGAGGTCTTCTACCGCTATCTGTATTTTCAGCTATCCCACCTTGTTCTAGTATTCCCATCCTTCAAATATTGTTCCTCCTGATAGAGTCCCACAACATCCTTGGTGATTCTTGACTCTTACTGAGTTTTTTAATCTGATTTTTCCTCATGTATGCTGGTGTCATTTACTTTGTCTTCAAGTTCACTAATTCTGCATTCCATTTCCTCAGTCTAGCTCCTTTGACTTTCCATTGAGTTAACAAGCCTGGTGATTTTATTATTAATCTGCCAAATATCAGAGTGTTGCTGCTCGAGCATTTCTTGCAGTTTATTTAATTTTTCAGTGTGCTCAGCTGCATTTTGCCTGAACTCTGTCCTGATACCTTACACAACTCTGTACATAAGTCTTTTGTATTCTGTCTCTGATAGCTGCAGGAACTTTTCTTCACCTGGGAAATCCAATGATGCTTTCTTTTGGGAGATTTTGGAAGCCATGATAGTCTGCTTCTTTAGATGTTTAGAAATTGATTGCTGTCTCTGAGCTATCCAGAAGTCGTTGCAGTGAAAGAGACTTAATTATTTAGTTGGCTTGCCCAACATCTCTCTATTGAGCCTGGGCTGTAGTTTCTCCATGCAGTCTGATTATTTTCTTATTGTTCGATTATTTTCTGTTCCTTGATCTTACTGTCCCACACTGGGCCACTGCCACTGATGGTGCAGCCCCTGGGTCAGAGAGTCACACCTGCTTTCAGCAACACCACCATTGCTTCTGCCTCTGGGCTGGGTGGCAGGGACGTTATGCAGGTAGTGTCCTTTTGGAGCCAACCCAAAGCAGGCAGGACAACAAGTGCCACTGCTGCAGCTGCCTCTGGGTTAGGCAGATCCCTTGTGGAGCCTTAGCCTTGGCTCTCTGGCATGGGGGGAGGGGGAGGTCATGCATATGTGCCTTCTTCCCCAAGCTACCACAATTGCAGCCGCTGTTTCTGCTGCCTCTGGGCTGGGGGGGATCTATTGGGAGATTTGTTGGTGGCTCTCCCACAGGGGAGAGGTCCCACATCCCTTATCCACGGCTCCTGGGTCATGCAGGTGGCCTTCTTGTCACTGCCTATGCTGCCTCTGGACTGGGCTGGTCGCCCACAGAGATTCAGTCACAGCTGCAGCTCACAGGCAGGTGAGGGGTTGGGCACACCCTCACAACCTTTCCTGGGTCATGCACTTCCCCTGCATCACTGTCACTGCCGCCCATCGGTTGCATGCTTTCTCAAAACCCCACTGTCTCCAGGCTGCGTGTGGTCTCACACCACTGCCCAGGCACCCACGTGCATTCCCTCCTCACTTCTCCTAGTTCCATGGGAGCTAGGCCTTCTTTGCCTGGGCCACTCTAGGGCCTGCAGGGCCACTGGATCCTAATGCCCTCTGATAAGTGGACTAGTCTTAAGCCCTTATGACCTGTGTAGAAGCCTTCTATCCTGGGCTGCTTTCATTAGGCAGCTGTGGATCACCTTTGCTCTCAGATCTGTTGGTGTCTCTCAGTCCCACACTGCAAATTTGTTTTGGTAGGGGGTGGTTTTACTGTGCTTGCTTCAGCTTTTGTGCATGGGCTCTCTGTGTCTGGAGCCCCACTGTTTCCTCTGTGGTGGTCTTGTGCTCCTACAATCTTCCTGTCACCCAGTCCATTCTTATATGTTTCTACCAGGTGTTCAGGCCTCCTAGAGTGCTCAGTTTGGTTGGATTGATTCTGTGTGTCCTTGTTTTTAGAGGGTTCAGCAGGGTTGCATGGCTACACTGCCATCTTGACTTCACTTCCCATATCTTAGTTTTCAAGGTGACATCTTTACTTTTCAGCACTTTAAAGAGGTCCTTCGCAACAGATTTTCCAATGCAATGCTTCTTTTGATTTCTTGAGTGCTGCTGCCATGGGCATGGATTGTAGAACCCAGTAAAATGAAATCCTTGACAACTTCAGTGCTTTCTCCATTTATCACAATGTTGCTTACTGATCCAACTGTGAGGATTTTTGTTTTCTTTCACTTTGAGGTGAATCCATACTGAAGGCTGTGGTCTTTGATCTTTCTCAGTGTTTCAAATCTTCTTCACTTCCAGGAAGCAAGGCTGTGCCATCTGCATATTGCAGGTTGTTAATGAGTCTTCCTCCAGTCCTGATGTCTTGTTACTCTTCATACAGCCCAGCTTCTGAGATTATTTGTTCAGCATACAGATTGAGTAAGTATCATGATGGGGCACAACCTTGATGCACACACCTTTCTTGACTTTAAACCATTCAGTATCTCCCTGCTCTGATTGAATGACTGCTTCGTGAACACAATTAAGTATTCTGGAATTCCCGTTCTTCACGGTGTTACTCATAATTTGTTGTAATCTACACAGTTGAATGTCTTTGCATGGTCAATAAAAGAAGTAAACATCTTTGTGACACTCTGTGCCTTCAGTGTGGATAGATCTGATAACAGCAATGACACTCTTCCACATTTTCTTCTGAATCCAGTGTTTTGTTTCATTTTTTTCTTTCTTGTTTTTTTTTTAATGACCTGTTGCTTTCTTCATGTGTAATATCCTTGATGTCATTCTGCAACTGGTCTGGTCTTTAATCATCATTGTTCAGTGTGTCAAATCTGTTCTTCAGATGGTCTCTAACTTCAGGTGAAATGTACTCAAGGTTGCACTTTAGATCTTATGGGCAAGTTCTAATTTTCTTCCACTTGAACTTGAACTTGCCTATGAGCAATTGATAGTCTGTTCCAGAGTCAGCCCCTGGCCTTATTATGGCTGGTGATATCAAACTTTTCTATTGTCTTTTACCACAGATGTAGTCGATTTGGTTGCTGTGTATTCCATCTAGCATGGTCAATGTGTATAATTGACATTTATGGTGTGGAAAACAGGTATTTGCACTGAAGAAGTTGTTGCTCTGGAAATATTCCATCATGCGAGCTCCAACATCCTTTCCATCACCAAGACCATATTGTTCAACTATCAGTCCTTCTTCATTTCCAACTTTCTCTTTCCAGTCACCAGTAGTTATCAATGTATCTTGATTGGGTGTTTGGTCAATTTCAGACCTCAGAAGTTGTTTAAAAGCTTCAATTTCCTCATCTTTGGTCTTAACAGTTTGTGTAATAATTTTTAATAATAATCATAATAGTAGTAATAGTTGTCCAAACCCAATCCATTGCCATTGAGTTAATTCTGACTCATAGAGACCTTATAGAACACATAATGTCTCCAAGGAGTGGCTGGTGGATTCAATCTTTTGCTTGCCAACTGAATTCTAACCACAGGGCTCTGGTTGTCCCTGTGGGCATATGAATATTTTCCTATCACTGACAGCATTGTACTTTGGGATAGCTCTTGCAATGTTCTTTTTTGATGATGAGTGAGTCAATATTCGTCTTCAATTTGTTCTTCTCACCAGAGTAGACCCTATGATTCAAAATGGCCAATACCACTCCATTTCAACACAGTGATTCCTAGGATATCAATGTTTATGCATTCCAAGTCATGTTTCAAGATTTTCAATTTTTCTAGATTCATAATTCATACATTCCATGTCCTGATTGTTAGTAGATTTTTACAACTGTTTCTTCTCATTTTGAGTCATGCCACTTCAAGCTAATGAAGGTCCTGAAAGGTTGACTCCATCCACATCATTAAAGTTCACTGTAGCTGGAAGAGGTAGCTCTTCTCCAGTTCTATTTTGAGTGCCTTCCAACCTGAGGGAAGCATCTTTAACACTGTATCACACAATATTCCACTGCTATTTATAACGTTCTTACTGGTTAGTTTTTCTCAGAAATAGACTGCCAGGTTTGTCTTCCTAGTCTGTCTTGGTCTGGAGGCTCTGCTGAATCCTGTCCACCAAAGATGACCCCGCTGGTATTTGAAATACTGGTGGTAGAGCTTTCAGCATCATAGCAACATGCAGGCCACCACAGTATGACAAACTGACAGACATGTGGTGCATCCGAGGTATCAGTATGCAGGTTGTTAATGAGTTTCCTTCCAATCCTAATGCACTGCTCTTCATATAGTCCAGCTTTTCAGATTATTTGCTCAGCATACAGACTGAATAAGCATGGTGAAAGGATGCAACTCTGACAAGCACCTTTCCTAACTTTAAGTCAAACAGTCTTCCCTTGTTCTGTTCAAACCACTGCCTCTTGATCTGTGTACAAGTTCCTCGTGAGCACAATTAAATATTCTGCAATTTCCATTCTTCCCAATGTTATTCATCATTTGTTACAAACCATACAGTCAAAAGCCTTTGCATAGTCAATAAAACACTGGTAAATATCTTTCTGGTATTCTCTGCTTTTAGCCAGGATCCATCTGACATCAGCAATGACATCCTTTATTCAACATCCTCTTCTGACTCTTGCTTGGATTTCTGGCAGTTCCCTGTTGATATACCATTACAATCACTTTTGAATTGATCTTCAGCAAAATTTTACTTGCGTGTGTTATCACACTGTTCAAGAATTTCTGTAATCAGTGGGATTACCTTTCTTGGGAATAGTCATAAATGTGGATGGATCTCTTCCAGTCAGTTAGCTATCTTGTGAATTTGCTGGCATAGACAAGTGAGTGCTTCTCTTGCTGCACCCATTTGTTAAAAGATCTCAGTTAGTGCTTCCTCAACTCCTGAAGATGGGTTTTTCTCCAATGCCTTCAGTGCAGCTTAGCCCTCTTCCTTCGGTACTGTAATTTCTTGATCATATACTATCTCCTGAAATGGTTGAACGTAGAACAATTCTTTTTGGTACAGTCACTCTGTGTATTGCTTCCATCTTTTGACACTTCCTGTGTCATTCAGAATTTTGGCCATAGAATCCTTTAAAATTGCAACTCAAGGGTAGAATTTTTTCTTCAGTTCTTTCAGTTTGGGAAATACTGAGCGTGTTCTCTTTTGGTTTTCTATCTGTAGGTCTTTGTACAATTCACTGTAATACCTTACCTTGTCTTCTGGAGCACCACTTTGTTCCACTGCTATTTGTAAGTTTTTCACTATTCAAGTTTTTTGTTAGTAGACTGCCAGGTCCGTCTTCATCGTCTCTGTTAGTGTGGAAGTTCTGTTGAAATCTGACCACCAAGGGTGACACCGCTGGTATTTGAAATACCGCCAGTAAAGCTTCCAATATCACAGTAACATGCAAGCTACCATGGTATGACAAACTGATAAACATGTGATGTGACTCCTTATTTGAGGGGATAGTATTAGAAACTTAGATGTGAGAAATGGGTGTGTTTACTGCTACCAGGGTATCGTTGCTTCTAGCTTTCTCAGAGGGCAGAAATAATGTTTGCAGGCAAGCTAATCTGTGTCTATGGAAGTACTAATAGTTATTTTGTGTCTATACTAAGTTAAACTTAAGTTTACATTGATGGCTCTAATTTTGCTCCAGTATCACGTTCATTATAGCCTTCATCCCTTGCTTATTGGTAACCACACTTCCCAATGCTGAGGAACCTGGCTCCACCATGTTTATTTATTTAGTTTCAATCCGTGTGTAGTGTGTGTGTTATGGAGCCTTGTGGAGACACTTGTTATGTTAGTTGAAGCACTTGGTTGCTAACTGAAAGGTCAGCAGTTCAATCAATCCACCAGCTGCTCCACAGGAGCAAGATGTGGCAGTCAGCTTCCATGGAGATTATAGCCTTGGAAACCATACAGGGTGGTTCTCTTCTAGAGTGTTGCTATGAGTGGAATTGATGGTAATGGAAAATGAGTATTACAGTGCTTTCAGAATTGCTAACTCATATGCCCTTCAGAAACAACTTCGCCAATTAGAGTGTTTATTATATGTAGTTTACATTTTCAAGTGAAAACCCATTTCTCAGTTTTATTTTTGTCATTTCCTTTTTTATCCACCTCCTTCAGTGAGGCTATGTCTATGTCATACATTTGAAATACAGTTAGATTATTTTGTTACAGTACTCATCCCATCCTGGGAATTTAATCCATCAACCTCCTGGTTGATTTTTTAAAATTTTCAAACCATAAGGTTACTCTTTGTGCTGTAAAGTTCTACAGATTTTGACAAATGCATAGTATCATATATCCACACTACAGTATCGTACAGATTAATTCTCCTACTCTAAAAAATTCCTTATGCTTTCCCTAGTCAAACACTACCCCCTTCTCAAGTCCCTGGAAATAACTGATCTAAATTTCCATTCTGATAGTTTTGCCTATTCCAGAATATCATATGAATGGATTCATGATCATTAGCAAAATCATGTGCATATGGTTTTAATTGAACCTAGTAATCTTTTGGAAGACATTTCTAGACTCTCTGAAGGTTTGCCTTTTAGTATGTTTCTACATTGCTGTTTTATCACTTTCAACTGAAGGCATCTTAGGCTGGATTCCATAGAGAAGTGAAGTGTGTTGGGGGGGAGAGAGAGATACTAACTTTGTTCAAGGAAATGGCTCATGTGGTTATAGACGCTGGCAAGTCCCAAGTCCATGGGTTACACATCAGATCAGGCTGGAGACTTCCTGACTCACACAGCTTCAAGGGCTGAAGAATCCAAGATGCACAGGTCAGATGGGAGGCTACTGGCTCACAGGCTGTGAAGGCTGAGGAATCCAATATAGGCAGGTAATATCACAGGCTTCTGGTTCCAGACCCAAGAACCAGAAGTCAGATGTTTATGGGCTGAATGCAGGACCCAAAGCAGAGCAAAAGCCAGCAAGCTTTGCCAGAAAGCCCACATATATTGAATACAGTTCACACACACAAGGAAATTCCCTTTCCATTGATTTACTGTTGTTAGGTGCCGTTGAGTCGGTTCCCACACACAGCAACCCTATGAACAACAGAACGAAACACTGTCTGGTCTTGTACCATGTACATAGTTGTTTTTATGCTCAAGCCCATTGTTGCAGTCACTGTGTCGATCCATCTCGTCAAGGGTCATCCTCTTTTTCGCTGACCCTCCACTCTACCAAGCATGATATTCTTCTCTAGGGGCTGATATTTACTGACAATATGTCCAAAGTATGTAAGACATAGTCTTGCCATCTTTGCTTCCAAGGAGCACTCTGGTTGTACTTCTTCCAGAACAGATCTGTTTGTGCTTTTGGCGGTCCATCATACATTCAATATTCTTCTCCAACACCGCAATCCAAAGACATCAATTCTTCAATCTTCTTTGTTCACAGTCCAGCTTTCGCATGCATATGATGCGATTGAAAATACCATGGCTCGGGTTAGGCACGTTTTAGTCTTCAAGGTGACATCCTTGCTTTTGAATACTTTGAAGGGGTCTTTTGCAGCAGATTTTCCCAGCGCAATGTGTCTTTTGAATTCTTGACTGCTGCTTCCAAGGGCATTGATTGTGGACCCAGATAAAATGAAATCTTTGACAACCTCAGTCCTTTCTCCATTTATGACAATGTTGCTTACTGGTCCAGTTGTGAGGATTTTTGTTTTCCTGATGTTAAGGTGCAATCCATACTGAAGCCTTGGTCCTTGATCTTCATCAATAAATGCCTCAAATTGTTTTCATTTCCAGCAAGTAAGGTGGTGTCGTCTGCATAATGCAGGTTGTTAATGAGTCTTCCCCCGTCCTGATGCCTCATTCTTCTTCATATAATCCAGGTTTTTGGATTGTTTGCTTGGCACACAAATGAGAAAGGTATGGTGAAAGGATGCAACCCTGATGCATACCTTTCCTGACTTTAAACCATGCAGCGTGCCCTTGTTCTGTTTGCACGACTGCCTCTTGATCCATATACAGATTCCTTAGGAGCGCAATTAGGTGTTCTGGAATTCCCATTCTCTGCAATGTTAGTCATTAGTTTAGTAGGATCCAAGCAGTCAAATGCTTTTGCATAGTCGATGAAACACAAGTAAACATGTTGCTGGTATTATTTGCTTTCAGCCAAGATCCTTCTGACATCAGTGATGGTTTCCATGTCCTCTTCTGAACCCAGCTTGAATTTCTGGCAGTTCCTTGTCAATATATTGTTGTAGTTGCTTTTGAATGATCTTGAGCATAATTTTACTTGCGTGTGATATCAATGATATTGTTCGTTAATTTCCGTATTTGGTTGGATCACCCCTGTTTGGAAGGGCATAAATATGGATGTCTTCCAGTCAGTTGGCCTGGTAGCTGTCCTCCCAATTTCTTGGCATAAAAGAGTAAGTACTTCCAATGCTGCATCTGTTTGTTGAAATATCTCAGGTGATACTCTATCAATTCCAGGAGCCTTGTTTTTCGCCAATGCCTTCAGTGTAGCTTCGACCTCTTCCTTCAGTACCGTTGGTTCCTGATCATATGCTACCTCTTCACATGGCTGAACATGGACTAGTTCTTTCTGGTATAATGACTCTGTGTATTCCTTCCATCTTCCTTTGATGCTCTCTGAGTCTTTTAATAGTTTCCCTGTGGACTCCTTCACTACTGCAACTGGAGGCTTGAATTATTTCTTCAGTTCTTTCAGCTTGAGAAATGCAGAACGTGTTCTTCCCTTCTGGTTTTCCATTTCCAGCTCTTTGCACATGTCATTACAATACTTTCTTTTGTCTTCTCGAGATGCTCTCTGAAATCTTATTAATATTTTATATTAGAGCTCATCGTGGAAGTGATATATTAGATCTTATCATGGTGATTGCATCACTGCACTACTACCAAACTACATCATAACTGCCAAGTCACTGAGAATCATGACCCAGCCAAGTTGTCACATAACCTCGCTGTCACAGAAAGGTATGTTGAAGCTCCTCAGTTGCCCAGTTAAACAGACAGAAACATGAAACTTTCTTTGTACTCACAATGAGCTCTGCAAAACACTCCTGGAACTCCAATTTGAACTCAGAAACTGTGTTGTTGCTAGGAGCTGTTGAGTCAGTTCTGGCTTATACTGAGCCGGTGCACAACAGAATGAAGCCCTGCCTGGCCCTGCACCATGGTCACAATTGTTTTTATGCTTAAGCCCATCGTTGCAGTCACTGGTCAGTCCATCTTGTTGAGAGTCTTCCTCTTTTTCACTGACCCTCCACTCTACCAAGCACAATATCCTTTTCCAGGGGCTGAGCCCTCCTGAAAACATGCCCAGAGTATGTAAGATGCAGTCTTCCCATCTTTGCTTCCAAGGAGCACTCCAGTTGTATTCCTTCCAGGACAGATGTGTTTGTTCTTTTGGCGGTCCGTAGTACATTCAACATTCGTCTCCAACACCGCAATTCAAACACAAGTAGACATGTTGCTGGTATTATTTGCTTTCAGCCAAGATTCTTCTGACATCAGCGATGGTTTCCATGTCCTCTTCTGAACCCAGCTTGAATTTCTGGCAGTTCCTTGTCAATATATCGTTGTAGTCGCTTTTGAATGATCTTGAGCAGAATTCTTCTTCTGTCTTCCTTATTTGTTGTCCAGCTTTTGCATGCATATGATGTGACTGAAAATACCATGGCTTGGGTCAGGTACACTTTAAGTCTTTGACGTGACATCTTTACTTTTCAATACTTGAAAGAGATCTTTTGCAGCAGATTTTCCCAAGGCAATGCATCTTTTGCTTTCTTGACTGCTGCTTCTGTGGGCACTGACTGTGGACCCAAGTAAAATAAAATCCTTGACAATCTCAATCCTTTCTCCATTTATCATGATGTTGCTTACTGGTCCAGTTCTGAGGATTTTTGTTTTCTTGATGTTGAGGAGCAGTCCATACTGAAGGCTTGGTCTTTGATCTTCATCAGTAAGTGTTTCACTTCCAGCAAGCAGCGTTGTGTCATCTGCATAATGCAGATTGTTAATGAGTCTTAATGTCTTCAATCCTGATGCCTCCTCCTTCTTCATATAATCCAGCCTCTCAATAATTATCTGCTTGGCATGCAGACTGGAAAGGTATGTTGAAAGGGTGCAACACTGATGCACACCTTTCCTGGTTTTAAACCATTACAATGTCCCCTTGTTCTGTTCTTACGATTTGACTCTTGATCCATAAACAGGTTTCTCATGAACACAAGTAAGTGTTCTGGAATTCCCATTCCTTGCAATGTTATCAATAATTTGTTACAATCCATACAGTCAAAATGCCTTTGCATAGTCAATGAAACACAGGTAAACATCTTTCCAATATTCCCTGTCTTCAGCCAAGATCCATCTGACATCACAAAAGATATCCCTGGTTCCATGTCCTCTTCTGAGTCTGGCTTGAACTTCTCGTAGTTCTCTGTCAATTTACTGTTGCAGTCACTGTTGAATGATCATTAGCAAAATTTTACTTGCATGTGACATTAATGATATTGTTCAGTAATTTCTTCATTCAGTTGGATCACCTTTCGGAATAGGCATAAATATGGATCTCTTCCGGTTGATTGGACAGGTAGCTGTCCTCCCATTTTCTTGGCATAGATGAGTGAGCACTTCCAGTGCTGCATCCATTCGTTGAACTATCTCAATGGGTATTCCATCAGTTCTTGAAGCCTTGTTTATCACGAATGCATTCAATGTACCTTCAACTTCTTCCTTTGGTGCCATTGGTTCCTAATCACATGTTACCTCTTGAAATGGTTGAAGGTTGACCAGTTCTTTCTGGTATAATGACTCTATGTATTCCCTCCACCTTCTTTTGATGCTTCCTGAGTCGTTTAATGTGTTTCCTTGTAGAGTCCTGAAATATTGCAACTCTAGGCTTGAATTTTCTCTTCAGTTCGTTCAGCCTGGGAAATGCAGAGCCTGTTCTTCCCTTTCGGTTTTCTACTTCCAGCTGTTTGCACATGTCATTGTAGTCCTTTAGTCTTCTCAAGCTGTCCTTTGAAATCTTCTGTTTAGTTCTTTTACTTTATCATCCCCTTCTTTTCCTTAGCGACTCAATGTTCAAGAGCAGGTATCAGTCACTTCTGACATCCAATTTGGTATTTTCTTTCTTTCCTGTCTTTTTAACGACCTCCTGTTTTCTTCATGGTTGATGTCTTTGAAGCAGTCCACAACTTATCTGCTCTTTGGCCATTAGTGTTCAACGCATCGAATCTTTCTTGAGATGGTCTCTAAACTCAGGTGGAATGTATTCAAGTCTGTGATTCGGCTCTTATGGACTTGTTCTAATTTTCTTCAGTTTCACTTTAAACTTGTGTACGAGCAATTGGTGGTCTGTGCCACAGCCAGTACCTCATCTTGTTCTGACTGCTGGTACTGATCCTGCGGAAGCTGTGATGCTGGGAGCTAAGCCGCTGGCATTCAGATACCAACAGGGTCACCCATGGCAGACAGGTTTCGGTTGAGCTTCCAGACTAAGACAGACAAGGAAGAAGGATCCAGCAGTCTACTTCTGAAAAGAATTAGCCAGTGAAAACCTTGTGAATAGCAGCCAAACACTGGCAGACCTAGTGTCAGAAGATGAGCCCCCCAGGTTGGAAAGCACTCAAAAGACAGCAGGGAAAGAGCTGCCTCCTCAAAGTAGAGTTGACCTTAATGATGTAGATGGAGTAAAGCCTTAGGGATTTTCATTTGCTGATGTGGCATGACTCAAAATCAGAATAAACAGCTGCAAACATTCATTAACAATTGCAATATGGAATGTACGACGTATGAATCTAGGGAAATTGGAAATTATCAAAAATGAAATGGAATGTATCATCATCGATATCCTAAGCATTGATGAGCTGAAATGGACCAGTATTGGCCATTTTGAATCACACAATCATGTGGCCTACTATGCCAGGAATGAAAACTTGAAGAGGAATGGTGTGGCATTCATCGTCAAAAAGAACATTTCAAGATTTGTCCTGAAGTACCAAGCTTTCAACGATAGGATAACTTCCACACACCTACAAGGAAGGCCAGTTAATACAACTATTATTCAGATTTACACACTGACCACTAAGGCCAAAGATGAAGAAATAGAAGTTTTTTTTTTTTTACCAGCTCCTGCCGTCCAAAATTGATCGAATGTGGAATCAGGGTGCACTGATGATTACTGGTGATTGGAATGCAAAAGTTGGAAATGAAGAAGGATTGGTAGTTGGAAAATACACCCTTGGTAACAGAAATGATGCTGGAGATCACATGATAGAATTTTGCAAGACCAACAACTTCTTCACTGCAAATACGTTGTTTTCACCAATATAAACCATGACTATACACATGGACCTCACCATAGAGAATACACAGGAATCCAATTGACTGCATCTGTGGGAAGGGATGACAGAAAAGCTCCATATCAGCAGTCAGAGCAAGACCAGGTGCTCACGGCAGCACAAACCATCAATTGCTCATATGGAAGAACAGAAGGATAGATTGTATAATTTGAAATTACTTTAATATGAATTTGAGTACATATGGTAATGAAACTATGAGTATCAGGAATGCTATTCTAAGACTTGATCTCTTCCTAGATCTGATTTTCATTTGTGTGTGTGTGTTTTAAGTGAAAGTTTACAGTTCAAGTCAATTTCTCTTACAAAAACCTGCATTTACTTTGTTATGTCACCCTAACTGCTCTCCCCATGGAGGGCAGGAGCAGCACAGTCCTCCCTTCCACTCCGCATTTCCCATGTCCACTTATCCAGCTCCCATTCTCCATTGTCTTCTCGTCTCACCTCTGGATCAGAGGTCCCAGTTAGCCTCTTGTATCTACCTAAACCAACAAGCATGCTCTTCACTGGTATCATTTTATGTCTTATATACCAGTTCAGTCTTTGTCTGAGGTGTTGGCTTCCAGAATGGTTTCATTTCTGAGATCTGAGATAATAGGGAGTCCAGGGATTGTGTCTTCCGGGGACCCTGCAGTCTGTCAGACCATCAAGTCCTGTATTTTCACTGGAGTTTGAGTTCTGCACCCACCGTTTCTCTCACTCCATCAGGGACTGTTTGTTAAGTTCTCTGTAAGGACAGTCTTGGACGGTGGCTGGGCAACATCTAGTTCTTTTGATCTCATGTTAATCTAGTCTCTGTTTTATGTGGTCCTTTCTGTCTCTTGGGCTCACACTTTCCTTGTGTCTTTAATGCTCTTCTTCCACCTTTGCTCCAAGTGGGCTGAGACCAATTGATGCTTCTTAGATGGCCACTTGCTAGCTTTTAAGACCCCAGATCCCATTCACCAAAGTGGAATACAGAACGTATTCTTTATAAACCATGTTATGCCAGTTAACTTAGATGTCCTCTGAAAATATGGTCTCCAATCATCTGACCTTGCTACTCTGTCCCTCTAAGTGTTTCGTTTTATTTAGAATACTTCTAAACTTTGGGTTTAGTCCATTTGTACTGACTTCTCCTCTACTATGTGTTGTCTCTCCCATCACCTAAAATAATTTTTGTCTGTTATCTAATTGGAAACCCTGGCGCTGTAATGGTTAAATGCTAGGTCTGCTAACCAAAAGGTCAGCTGTTCAAATCTCCCAGGTGCTCTTTGGAAACTCTATGGGACAGTTCTATTCTGATCTCTAGGGTTGCTATGAGTCGGAGTCAACTTGAGGGCACTGGGTTTGTGTGTGTGTGTGTGTGTGTGTGTGTGTAACAGTGAATATTCCTCTCCTTCCCACACCATCCTCATAACCATCAAAGAATGTTTTCTTCTGTGTTTTAACCTATTCTCGAATCCTTATAATAGCAGCCTAATGCCGTATTTGTCCTTTTGCAGTTGACTAACTTCATTCAAAATAATGCTTTCCATATTCCTCCATGTTACAAGATGTTTCCCAAATTCATCAGTGTTCTTTGTCATTGCACAATATTCCATTGTGTGACTATACCATAGTTTGTTTATCCATTCTACTGTTGATGGATACCTAGGTTGGTTCCATCTTTTTACTATTGTGAACAGTGCTGCGATGAACATTGGTGTGCATGTATCTATTTCTGTAGCATCCCTTATTTCTTTAGGATATATTCCAAGAAGTGGGATTGCTGGATTGCATGGTATTTTTATTTCTAGCTTCTAAGAAAGTGCCAAATTTATTTCCAAAATGATCATACCATTTTACACCCGCGAGCAGTGCATGAATGTTCCAGTCTCTCCATAGCCTCTCCAACAATTATTATTTTGTGTTTTTTGGATTAATGCCAACCTTGTTGGGCTGAGGTGGTATCTCATTGTAGTTTTGCTTTGGATTTCTCTAATGACTAGTGACCGTGAGCATTTGCTCATGTATCTGTTAGCTGCCTGAATGTCTTCTTTAGTGAAGTGCCTGTTCATATCCTTTGCCCAGTTTTTAATTGGATTATTTGTCTTCTGGTTGCTGAGGTTCTGCAATACTGTAGGATTGCTATGAATCAGGGTTGACTTGAGCACAGCAAGTCTGGCTTTTAGTTTTGTAGATTTTAGAGATTAGACACTGATTGGATTTGTCATAGTCAAAGTATTTTTTCGCAGTCTGTAAGTTGTCTTGTACATTTTTGCTAAAGTCTTTTGTTGTCGTTAGGTGCCATTAAGTCAGTTCTGACTCATAGCGACCCTATGCACAACAGAATGGAACACTACCCCCGTTTTGCACCATGTCCCCAATCATTTTATGCTTAAGCCCATTGTTGCAACCACTTTGTCAATCCATCTCATCAAGGGTCTTTCTCTTTTTTTCTGAACCTCCACTCTACCAAGCATGATATCCTTCTCCAGGGACTGATCCTTCCTGACAACATGTCCGAAGTACATAAGACATAGTCTAACCATCTTTGCTTCCAGGGGCACTCTGACTGTACTTCTAGAACAGATCTGTTTGTTCTTTTCGTGGTCCATGGTCCATTCAATGTTCTTCTCCAATACCACAATTCAAAGGTGCAAATTCTTCTTCTGTCTTCTTTACTCATTGTCCAGCTTTCACATGCATGTGATGCAATTGAGAATACCACGGTTTGGGTCAGGCATACTTTAGTTTTCAAGGTCACATCTTTACTTTTCAATACTTTAAAGAGATCCTGTGCAACAAATTTTCCCAGTGCAATGCATCTTGATTTCTTGACTGCTGCTTCCACAGGCATTGGTTGTGGACCCAAGTAAGATGAAATCCTGGACAACCTCAATCTTTCCTCCATTTGTGATGATATTTCTTACTGGTCCAGTTGTGAGGATTTTTGTTTTCTTGGTGTTGAGGTGCAATTCATACTGAAGGCTGTGGTCCTTGATCTTCATCAGTAAGTGTTTCAAATCTGCTTCACTTCCAGCAAGTAAGATGGTGTTGTCTGCATAACTCTTGTTGTTAATGAGTTGTCCTCCAACCCTGATGCTTGTTCTTCTTTGTATAATCCAGCTTCTTGGATTATTTGCTGGGCATACAGATTGAAAAGTATGGTGAAAGGATACAAACCAAATAGACATCTTTGCTGACTTGAAACCATGCAGTGTCTCCTGCCTCTTGATCCACATACAGATTTCTTAAGAGCACAATTAAGTGTTCTGGAATTCTCATTTTATGCAATGTTAGCCGTAATCTGTCATGATCTACACAGTCAAAAGCCTTTGCATAGGTCAATGAAACATAGATAAATATCTTTCTAGTATTCTCCGCTTTCAGCCAGGATCCATCTGACATCAGCAAAGATATCCCTGGTTCCACATCCTCTTCTGAATCCAGTTTGAATTTCTGCTAATTCTTTGTCAATATACTGTTGCAGTCACTTGTGAATGATCTTGAGCAAAATTTTACTTGCATGTGATATTAACAATATTGTTTGGTAGTTTCTGCATTTGGCTGGATTGCCTTTCATAGGAATAGACATAAATATGGATCTCTTCCAGCCAGGTAGCTGTCCTCAAAATTTCTTGGCATAGACAACTGACTACTTCCAGTGCTACATCTGTTTGTTGAAATATCTCAATTGATATTCCATCAATTCCTGGAGCCTTGTTTTGTTGCCAGTGCCTTCAATGCAGCTTCAACTTCTTCCTTCAGTACCATCAGTTCCTGATCCTGTGCTACCTCTTCAAATGGCTGGACATCCACTAGTTCTTCCTAGTATAATGATTCTCTGTATTCCTTCCATCTTCTTTTGATGTTCCCTGAGTCATTTAGTATTATTCCCTGTGGAATCCTTCACTACTGCAACTGGAGGCTTGAATTTTTTCTTCAGTTTTTTCAGCTTGAGAAATACAGAACATGTTTTAGTTTTTATATGTAAGTCTTTGACCTGCTTTGAGTTACTTTTTGTGCATGGTGAGATACACGGGTCTTTTTCATTTTTTTGAAGATAGTATCCAGTTATATCAACACCTTTTGCAATGAGATGGTTTTTTCCTCAACTTGTGGACTTTGGGCTTTTGTCAAATATCAGCTGCTCATAGGTGGATGATTTTATGTCTGGATTCTCAATTCTCTTTTATTGGTCTATGTGTCTGTTGTTATATCAATACCAGGCTGTTCTGACTACCATAGCAGTGTAATAAGTTCTGAAGTCAGGTAGTATGAGGCCTCCCACTTTGTTGTTTTTCTTCAGGGCTATACTGGCTTCATAGAATGAGTTTGGGAGTACTCCATCCCTTTCTATACTGTGAAATAGTCTCAGTAGTATTGGAGAGAACTCTTCTCCCAAAGCTTGGTAGAATTCTGCAGTGAAGCCATCTGGGCCCAGGCTTTTTTTGGTTGGCAGTTTTCTGATGACATTTTCAGTCTCTTCCCTTGTGATGGGTTTATTAAGTTGTTCTGCTTCACATTGTGATAGTTTGTGTAGGTGGTATGAATCAAGGAATTTGTCCATTTCCTCTAGGTTTTCAAATTTGTTAGAGTATAGTCTTTCATAGTGTTCTGTTATGATATTTTTGATTCCTGTTGGATCTGTTGTGACAACTCCCCTCTCATTTCTAATTTGGGTTATTTGTTTCCTTTCCTGTTTTTCTTTAGTAAGTTTAGCCAGTGGTTTGTCAATTTGGTTGATCTTTTAAAAAAGCCAGCTTTTGGTCTTTTCAATTTTTTCAATTGTTTTTCTATTCTCTAATTCATTTAGCTCTTTTGGCTTGGCTTGGCTGCTCTACTTTTTATGATCTGGTTTATTCTGTTACCTGAGGGGTTCCTCTGTTGTTCTCTCTCTACTTGTTTGAGCTATAGGGTTAGTTCCTTGATTTTGTTTCTTTCTTCCTCCCAGATGTGTCCATTTATGGAGATAAACAGACCTCTGAGCACTGCTTTGGCTGTATCCCATAGGCTCTGGTAGGAAGTGTTTTCATTCTCATTGGAATCTGTGAATTTCTTTATTTCATCCTTGATTTCTTCTATAACCCGTGGTTTTTAGAGCAACATGTTGTTCAGTTTCCAAGAGTTCTACTTTCTTTCTATGTTTTTTCTGCTATTGATTTAGACTTTTATGGCTTTATGGTCTGAGAAGATGCATTGCAGTAATTCAGTGGTATGGATTTTGTTGAGAATTGCATTATGTCCTGAAACATGGTCAATTCTAGAGAATGTTCCATGTGCAGTGGAGAAGAAGGTGTAATTGTCCGCTGATGGGTAGAAAGTTCTGTATATATTGATGAGGTTTAATTGGTTGATTGTGGCAATAAGGTCTTCTGTATCTTTACTGAGCTTTTCTCTAGATGATCTGTCCAGTATTGAGAGTGGAGTGTTGAAGTCTCCCACTATTACTGTGGAGTGATCTAACTCTTTTTTGAGTGTAGTCAGTGTTTCTTCAATGTATTTAGGTGCTCTGATATTAGGTGCACAAATACTTAGTATAGTTAAGTCTTGCTTGTGTAGTGAACCTTTCAGCAATAATTAGTGTCCATCTTTGTCCACGATGGTGGATTTTACATTAAAATTGATTTTCTCTGAGATTAGAATTGCTACACCTGCTGTTCTTTGTTCATTGTTAGCTTGATATATATTCTTCCATCCTTTAATTTTCAGCTTGTTCCTATCTTTAGGTTTCAAGTGAGTTTCTTGTAGACAACATATGGATGGGTCATGTCTTTTGATCCAAGATGTCACTCGGTGTCTCTTTACTGGAGCATTCAGTCCATTCACATTCAATGTGATTATTGATAGGTATGTGTTCACTGCTGCCATTGTGATATGTTTATTTTTGTGTTGATGTTTTTCTCTGTTGTTCTTACTAGTCTGTTTTGGGACATTCTTTTTTGTGAGTTGATTTTTCACCATTTTCAGAGCTGTTTTTGTACTTGTTGAGACTCCTGTGTTACATTTCTTGAAATGGTGTGTTACATCTTTATTGTGCTTTACAGCTGCCCCTATGATCCCCCTTAATAAAGTACGTATAAACCGAATTTTAATTACTATCAGTCTTGTCATCTTGCTCTCCATCTGGAAGGACTGTAACGACTGTAGTACATCCCTCTTTTTAATATGATGACACCATAGTTTTCATGATAATCACTGGATTGTTTCTTTCAGTATTAAAGCTGTGCTTGAATTTGAAGCCTTCCCTGAGTAGAGTTCTGAATAATGTGTCATTCTAAAATATAAAGTTAGTGGTTTTGTTCTTCTAAGCCAAAGCCAAGAATTTCTTTCAGTATTTCTTGTAGTTTGGGTTTGGTTTTTACAAAGTCTCTGAGTTTCTGTTTATCTGGGAATGTCTTAATTTCATTTTCATATATGAAAGATAGTTTTGCAGGATATATAATTCTTGGTTGGAAGTTCTTCTTCTTCAAGGCTTTGAATGTGTCATGCCACTGTCTCCGTGCCAGCATGGCTTCTGCTGAGAAATCTGACAAAAGCCTACAGGGTTTCCCTCTGAATGTTAGCTTTGCTTTGAGTCTTGCTGCCTTTAAGAGTTGCTGCTTATGTTTCATTTTGTTAAGCTTGATTATAACATGTCTTGGAGTCTTTCTTTTGAGATGTATATTGGGTGGCATATGGTATGCATCTGAGATGTCTATATTCTCTTCCTTCATGATTTCTGGGAGGTTTTCTGTCAGCAGCTCAGCAATGATATTCTCTGTGTTTTCAAGTGTCTCATTCTGTTCAGGGACTCCAATTAATTGAAGGTTATTCCTCTTAATAGAGTCCCACATGCTTCTTAATGCTTCTTCATTTTTCTTGCTTCTTTTTTCTGATTTCTGCTCATAGACACTGGCATCAGTAGCTCTGTCTTTCAAGTCAGAAATTCTTTTTTCCATTTGTTCCATTCTGTTTTCTTGGCTTTGCATGGAAGTTTCTATGTCTTTGATTTTGTTCTTGATCTGTTGGATTTCAGAGTACCGGTGTTCCATCAGATTGAACATCTTGCTTAATTTTTCATTTTGTTCTGCTGTATTTTGTATAAGGTCTAGAAGGCCTCTGTGTATAATCATTTTGTATTCACCTTCTGATGATTTCAGAAAAGTCTCTCCATCTGGAAAACTCCTTTGTTGTTTTGTTTGGGAGCCTTCTGAAGGCATGGGTAATTTCTTGTATGCCACAGGTATCTGTTGCTTTTTGGGTCCCATGTGAGTATATAGAGGCTGGGAGAGATACTGTGAGGATGGACTGCAGATGTTTCTCTATGCTGTCTGAAAATGTAAAACAAAAGGTATCTGACCACTTCCCAAGTCAGTCAGGTTTTCAGGTGTAGAAGTCCCTCTTCTCAACTGGCAAAGTAAGCACCTCTATACCCAACTCCAGATGATACAAACTAGTTCAAAATACAGCAATGCTACTGTTCGCCCTGTTGGCCTCTGGTGACAGGGCTCAGCCTTAGGTGACACTGTGTGAACTACTGCTTTTCTGGTAGAGAAGTGCTCTCCTGTGGGCAGGCTCTGGCTCCCAAGCTAAGAAATAGGCCCAGCTGTGGCCACTGTATCTAAGACAGCACCTTCCACAAGGTCGGCAGATAGAGGGGCTAAAGGTGCCGAGAAGTAATGAGTCTTCCACCTCTGTTGCCGGGCCTCCACCGTAGGCGACACTGTGTTAAACTACTGCTTTTCTGTCAGAGAAGCGCTGTCATGTTTCCAGGTGCTGGCTCCCATGCTAAGAATTAGGTCCCGCTAAACTCTCCGTATCCAACATGGCGTCCTGCACACAGGCACTGTGATTCTGTACAAACCGTGCTGTGGCAGTGATAAAACGACAGGCCCAAAGTGGCTAGATGAACAGAGTCCTAAGCCTGGCTCTTGAAATATGGTGATTTCCCCTGCCTATCCCACCAGTAGTGCGTCTGAGTCTAGCCGCTAGGCAAGACCCAGCTCCACCCGCCAGCCAAGACAGAGGAAAAAAAAAGTCAAAATGTTGCGTTTACCTTCAGTCTGTGAGAGCCAGGGCTAGCCAGGAGTGGGAGTCAACGAAAGAGAGGAGATTTTTTGCTCAGTGGTATGAAGTCCAAATTAACAGCCCTGTGCCGTGTCCTGGGGGCTCACTAGGTGACCAGAAGGCTCCGTTTGATTATCAGTTCAGGTGTTGGTTTCCAGAGGGATATAAGGAGACATGTGCTTAGTCCACCATCTTGGCCCCGCCCCCTGTTGTTTTTCTTCAGTAATGCTTTACTCTTATCTGGGGTTCTTCCCTTTCCATATGAGGTTGGCCATTTGCTTCCCCATCTCACTAAAAAGTGCCATTGGAATTTGGATGAGGATTTCATTGTATCTATAGATTTGGATAGAATAGGCATTTTCATAATGTCAGGTCTTTCAGTTCATCAGAAAGGTAGATTTCTCCATATATGTAGGTCTCTTGTTTTTTTTGCAGCAATGTCTTGTCTTCTTTGATTAGGTCTTATAGGTCTCTGGTTAGATTTATTCCAAAGTATTTTATCTTTGTGAGGATATTGTAAATGATATTGATTCAGTGATTCCTTCTTTTATGTTCTCTTTGTTAGTATAGATAAATCCAACTGATTTTTGTATATTTATCTTATATTCTGATTGCTGAAATCTTCTATTAGTTCCAGTAGTTTTTTTGTTTGTGGATTCTTTAGGGTTTTCTGTGTATGAGATTTTATCATTTGCGAATAGAGACACTTTTCCTCTTTCCTCACTAATTTGCATGCCGTCGCTTCTTTAGTTATGGGTTTATTTAGTTGTTCTTCCTCTGTGCTAGTTTAGGTAGGTAGTGTGTTTCTAGAAATTTGTGGATTTCCTCTAGGTTTTCAAATTTGTTGGAGTACAGTTTTTTGTAGTATTCTGTTACAACTTTTTTAAATTGCAGTTGGGTGTGTTGTGTTGTCACCCATCTCATTTTTTTTTTTAATTGAGGTTATTTGCTTCCTCTCCTGTTTTTCTTTTGTCAGTGTGGCCAGTGGTTTACCAACATTGTTAATCTTTTCAAAGAACCAGCTTTTGGTCTTGTTAGTTCTGAATCTTTTTACTGTTCTCTATTTCATTAATTATGTTCTGATTTTTATTATTTGCTTTCTTCTGGTGACTGCACGGTTCTTTTGCCACTCTCTATTTGTTCAAGTTGAATGGTTGATGCTTTGATTTGGGACTTTTCTTCTTTTTGGATGCGTGCAGTTTTTGAGATAAATTGACGTCTGAGCACTGCTTTTGTTGTGTGCCACAGGTTCTGGTAGGGTGTGCTTTCATTATCATTTTTTCTGTGTGTGTCTTTCTTCTGTACTTGATTTCTTCTACAACCCAGTAGTTTTTGAGAAAGTAGTTATTCAGTTTCCATGTGTTTGACTCTTTACCTGCTATTGATTTCTACTTTTATGGCTTTATGATCCAAATGGATACTTTGTAATTTTTTTTTATGCTTTATGACTTATTATGTGGTCTATGCTAGAGAGTGTTCCATGTGCATTGGAAAAGAAAATATACTCAGCTGTATATGTTAGGTGGAATGTTCTGTATATGTCTATGAGGTCAAGTTGGCTGATTGTGTCATTTAGCTCTTCCAGGTCTTTACTGAACTTTTTTCTATATGTTCAGTCCTTCACTGAAAGCGATGTGTTAAAGCCTCCTACTTTTATTGCAGAGTTGTCTATTTCTCTTTTTAGTGATGCTGAAGTTTGTTTGATGTACTTAAGAGTCATATCATTGGGTGCATAAATATTTAATATGGTTGTGTCCTCCTGATATGTTGGTCTTTTAATCATTATTTAGTGTTTTTCCTTCTCTACTGTGGTGGATTTTACTTTAAAATCTGTGTTATCAGGAATTAATATTGCCACTCCTGCTCTTTTTTGAATGTTGTTTGCTTGATATATTTTTTCTGCTCTTTGAGTTTTAGTTTGTTTGTGTCCTTGAGTCTAAGGTGTTCCTCTTGTAGGCACCATATCAATAGTGCTTTTTGATCCATTCTGCCACTCTCTGTCTCTCTGCTGGTGCATTTAATCCATTTACACTCAGTGTAATTATTGATAGGTATGAGTTTAGTGGTGTCATTTTAATGCCTTTTGTGGGGGCACTGTTGACAGTTTCTTTGTTCCACTTAATTTTCTGTGCTGAGTTGTCTTTCTTTGAGTTTTCTTTTCATCTTTTTCATTGTTGTTGGTTTCATATTTGCTGAGATTTTGTGTTTTTCTTTTTCTCTTTTTTTGATGTGCAGGATTGTTAATTTCCTTTATTGTTACCTTATTATTTACCCATTTTTCAAAATTTAAACTAGTCTTTTATTTCTTTGTGTTGCTTTGACCTCCTCTCCATCTGAAAGATCTATGGCTGCATTTTTTTTGTCCACCTTTTTTTTATCATCTGTTACAGGTTGACACCTCTGTTTCAATATTCTCCATGTTTTAGCTTTGATTTACTTTTGTAAATTCCCTATCAGAGTTGATATCTATTTGCTCTGTCCCACATTCTAGTTTTAGGTTGTTATCTGATACTACTGATTTTTCTAACCAAAGGACTCCCTTTAGTATTTCTTGTAATTTTAGTTTGATTATTGCAAATTCACTAAATTTCTGCTTATATGGCAATGTCCTAATTTCAACACCATATTTGAAAGACAGTTTTGCTGGATATATAATTCTTGGCTGGCAGTTTTTTCCCTTCAAGTCTTTGTATATGTCATCCTATTGCCTTTTTGCCTGCATGGATTCTGCTGTGTAGTCAGAGGTTAGCGCTACTGACTCTTTTGAAGATTATTGTTTGTTTACCCCTAGCAGCTTTTAATATCCTCTTTATCTTTCATTTTTCCAAGTTTGATTATAATATGTCTTGGTGTCTTTCTTTGGGATCAACACTGTATGGAGTTTGATGAACATCTTAGATTGATATCTTCTCATATTTCATGACATCAGGGAAGTTTTCTGTCAACAAATCCTCAAAATTCTCTCTGTATTATCTGTTAACCATCTCCCCCGTGCCCATTCTGATGCTCCAGTTATTCATAGATTGTTCCTCTTGAAAGAGTCCCTCATAACTCTCAGTGTTTCTTCATTTTTTAAAAACTCTTTTATCTAATTTTTCTGCAAATACATTGGTGTGAATTGATTTATCTCCCATCTCACTAATTCAGGCTTCCATTGCCTCTATGCTGCTCCTTGAATTTCTACTGAGTTGTCTAATTCTGTGATTTTATTATTAATCTGCTGAATTTTTTTATTGCTGTCTCTCCAGTACTCTTGCAACCTGTTCAGTTTTTATTATGCTTCATTACCTTTTGCCTGATCTCCTTCCAGATGTATTGAACAGTTCTAAATCTTAATCTTCTGTATTGTGCCTCTGAAAAGTTTAGGATGTTCTCCTCATCTGGAAAATTTCTTGATTCTTTATTTTGAGAGCTTTCTGAAGCCATTGTGTTTTGCCTCTTTAAGTGAGTTTATATTGACTGTTGTCTCCAAGTCATCAGTAAGTTGTATCTATTTATGTTTGCTTACTGTGTTTTATCTTCTTATTTTTCTGTCTTTTGATATACCCAAGCAGGCTGGTCACGTGAGCTAGTTCAATTACTGGTGCCTTAGAGGTTCTAATTTCCTATCACTGAGTGGTTAGAGCTCTTGGTAAGCATGTGAGGCCTGGTGTCCATTTACTTTTCTTGTGTGTATTCAGCTCAGGTCCTCAGGTAGTTGGTCACCAAGTGTGTGGTGCAGGTTCTGTACAGTCCTAGATGGGCAGGGCTGATTGGTGTAGGCACAGGTCTGGTTGCATGCATGGAGAAAGGGTGGGAGCTGACAGCCATCCATGAATGCCTGTGAGGAAGGCTTTTCCCTGTTCCTTAATGCAAGTAGGTAGATAGCTTTTGTTGCAGGGTGATGGGAATACTAGCTGCTATATGCAGAGCTGAAAAGTCTCTAGGGTCCATGGACCCCCTTATGCCTGTGCCTAGGGAAAAGACCTGTTTCTGCCTTGAGTTTCCAGCTTAGTGGAGCCAGCAGATATTTTTTACCCCCACTTGTTGAATTGTTTCCTCTCTATGCCTGGAAGAAGGGCTCAGGAAGTGTGTAAGAGGTCATAGTTCTGGGCCATGTAGTGCATCAGTCTATGGTGCCTGGTGCAGTGCAGAAAATGGAGGGGGAAGGGCTGATAAAAGGAAGATAAGTTTAAGTTTACCTGAAGGGAAGTTTTAGATCTGCATGCAGTAGGTTAGACACAAGTCACTTAGCTTTTGATGATTTAATGCTGTTTTCCACTAATTCTGGAGGCATGAGTAGGCTCTCTGCCACTCAGTTTTTCCCGTGGAGGAAGATGTTTTCCAAACACCACCGCTCCACTCATCATGTTGGCTGCTGCTGATCTGCCTACAGGGTGCTGTGTCAGGTCGGGCTAGTCCTAGGTACTTCTGGACCTATGCTTCCTTCCCTGTTGCTCAGTCTGATTTCTGTACTTTCCCTCTGATGCTCATGGCTCCTAGAATGTCAACTATAATTGATTCATTTTGTGTTTTGGATCTTTGTTGTTAGAGGGATCATAGGAAGAGTCTAACTACTGTGCTGTCTTATCCCCACCTCTAGATCTAATTTTCTTAATCATTGTTTTAGTTTGCCTCTCTGATGTGCTCACTTTATGATTTCATTATTCGTATCAGAAATGAGCTATGTATGTATTAAACTAATAAAAACATAAACTTGTTTTAATAATTCTGATGAAAGTGTTTTCTAAGCAGTAGTCTGTGATTGTGGCTCTACTTACCATATCTTTACGTAAGCAACATAAGAATTAGACATTTTTGGTCAACTGTGCAACCCTTTGCACATTGTTTTTTCTATTTTTATTGTGATTATGTGGAAGTTTACAATCCAAGTCAACTGGCCATACACAACCCCAAACACATGCCTCTATGCAACTCTATCTGCTCTCCTCTCCCTGTGACAGCACATTCCTTTTCACCTGGTACTTCTGGTATCCACTCAACAACACTTGTCCCCTCCTCTCCAACCTTTCCTCTCCCTTCTAGACAGGAGCCAGTTGGACAGCCTCATGTATATATTAAGCCAAGAAGTACACACACCACCTGCATCACCTGTGTCCCATAGTCTAGTCCAATCTTTATCTGAAAGGTTGGCTTCAGTACTCTTCGCGTATTATTTTTGAAGCACACTATGCCAATTATATATATACACACACACATATATATTGCTGACTTCAACGTCTGTCTCTGATCACATGGAAACTTCACCTGAAATTAGGTATTGATTTTACATTACTTGGAATTTAAGACAAAAGTGTTTATTAGTAGATCAAAAGTGATTTACAAAATTTAACTCTTGCGATTCTCTGATACAACATCGTCATCATTCTTGTGAATGGAGCAGTGAGACTCCATGTTGATGGAGTATGAATGCATGAAGTACTACAAAAATGAGACATTGGGGCTATTTTTATACACATAAGTAGGAGATTAAAGAACATGAGCAAGATGAAAGAAAAATGAGCAGAATGATATTATTTACCCGTAGTATGGGAGGATAGGTGAATGAAGCTAAAATTCACTTCAGGAAATGTCATAGGACATACATGGTATACACACAGGCACACTATGCCAAAACTGTTTGACTTCATTTCATGATTTCCATGCATTATACAGTTGGGTGAATTATTTGCAAACAAAAATATACAGTATGTAATTTGTAACTTCAGACATTGATTTAGTTTATACACAACATATTCTAGGAATTCAAGCAAAAGCAAAGCATCTTGATACTTTCCATGATACTCAAGAGTGTAGTGGTTATGCCATGGGCTTAAAGAAAATGAAGGAAAATATGAAGATCTATAAAATACACAGTGGGCAGGTTATTTGTGGCTAACTAGATACAGAAATGAGAGTTAGAAGAAACAGTATTTGCCATATGTTTGTTTCCAATATTTCTAATATGACAACAAACAAAATCTGATGTCAAAAAGAAATTTTCCTGCTGGAAAAGCAATCCTAACTCATCTGTTTGGCCACACTTGCATAGGTATTTTCAATTTCTTTGGCTTCCGGACATGTGTGGGTGAATTCTTCACGGGCATAGGCATTGTGGAGATAGCGCCAGACTCCAGAGAATTCTGCTGGAATGTCAAAGTCACGGTATTTTTTAGCGGCAACCTTGAGTTTTGAAAGAAAGGAGAAAAATCAATTGGTCATAAAAAGAACCGGTAATGTGCAGATTATGTAATGTCTCAAAAATTAAGATCATTGAGGACTTCTTAGATGCATTTCCTTAAAGAATCTTGGATTTATTACTTTAATATTTTATCTACAAATGTAGACAAAACTTGATGCTTGCAACTATATGTTTATACTGATACTTTAATTATGAATGTATTTAGAGTAAGGGAACACAGAAAAGTAGCACGTATCTCCACCCAATAAACTAAAAGCTTATTTAGGGCCCTGGTTATGTCTAATATCTTTACATACTCTGAGTCTGGCATAGGGCCTTGGATAAAGTACTGTTCAATAAATATTTGTTAAATAATAATTAAATCACTATAATAATATTAGTCGTCCACGTTTTATCACTTGCTATGATCTAGGTACAGTTATAAGCATTTTATGTGCTTTAGTTTAGCTAATTCTCTCTACAATTCAGTGAAATAAGTAGTATTGTTATCCTCATTTTGTAGACAGTGCAGTAGAAAACATCCTCTGATTTAGAAAGAAGTTTTGTGCTTTCCAAAGGAGGTCACTATGGGTCTTTCCTCTGAGGAGCAAAGGAGATATATACAATTTGTTGGTGATGTTGATGACAAAGACATCACACAACAATCCTGTGTTTCATACTGCCAGCTCACAAAAGCCTCACAGAGCTGTTCAGCCTGCCTTATGAAAACTTACTTTAATAATGTTCAGTTTGGGTAACAAGTTGCAGTCAGCCAGTGTGAGCTGATCTCCATCCAAGAACAGTCTTCTGGAAACTGGGAGTTCTTCAGCACTGTCTGGGTTGATTTCATCCAGAAGTGGGGTGTTTAAGTAATCATCCAGACGCTTAAATTCTCTGAGCAGAGATTTCTCAAAATCTGAAGTAACAAAGTCTTGGGTTACTTATAAATGTTTTATCTTAATGAGTAAATATATTCTCACCATGTTTTTCACACACTTAGATGCCGCTCCAATTATGCATGTTACCTACAATGGCTTTCTCACATCTATGTAGAATGCTCAACTGACCACTAATGAGACAGAGTCAGATGTTTAATCACTTGATGACTGAAAATTTTGGGGGGGGGGTTCCCTTGGGAAGGTACATAGGGAAGAGAGCCAAGGAAAAAGATAAGTGATATATGTTAGTGTTTTACACAGAAGGTGGAAAATGGGAGACTGACGGCTCTAATAACTCACTTTAGAGGACAGAAACCTATTTAGGGATGTTTATGGGAAATGGTAGATGCTACAGTTTAAAGAACCGTGAAAGTAATCTGGAAGCCCTGGTGGTGCAGTGGTTAAGAGTTCGGCTGCTAACCGAAAGGTTGACAATCTGAACCCACCAGGCACTCCTTGGAAACCCGATGGGGCCGTTCTACTCTGTCCTATAGGGTCACTGTAAGTCTGAATCAATGTGACATCAATCAGTTTTTTGAGGGGGTGGCAGTTTAAAGTGATATGCCAATGTTCTAACTGAGCTAAGTTGGTAATTTCCATACTGAATCTTGAGTTCTAAATCTAATAAAACTTCATTCAAGGAAGTTTCAGAGGAGAGAACTGAGAGGAAGAGAGTACGCTGTTCCCCAGCATATACTATATCTTCAGTAAAACCCATCTTAAGTGAGAACATGAGAGTGAACATGTAAGTGAGAAAAATAGACTTAAAGGTGTCTTACTCTTATTTGCTTCCTTTTGTGTATTCTTAATATATGCAGAAAACTTGGCAAAAAGATTACAGCCCACATCAAAGGACTCCTTGTACTTGGGGCTCAGGTGAGGGTACCTTAAAAAGAAACACCACTGAACTATCATTCACACATACATAACAAGGCAGAGATGAAACGTCGATAGATACAAGACTGGGAAATGTAGCTTGCACTATAGTGAGAATGGAGGCTTTAGAAAATTTCACTGGAAACTGAAGATCACAAGAAATCTCTCCTTAGAATATCAATTTTTTCCCCAATATCAGAATACTTCATTTTCTAAAATCACCAGCAAATCATTTTTCTAGAATTCAAAGCTCATTTATCTGTAGAAACAATGCTTCAAATGGTAGTTAGCTTCCTGTATTTGCTTCCGAAAGCCTATTTGACAGCAGATATGGTGGTAGTACTACACAGTTTCAAACATAAGTAGCAGGAAAAAACACAATCTTAAATATTTTAACTTACAAAATGAGCGAAATGATAAAGAGGCTAGAAAAAGACAAGAAAGTAATGTTTCTATATATCAAAGTGAGGGGGACTAAGGGAATTCTGTCACCAGTTGACTGCCAATCAATTTGGAACTTCAAAGGAAGTTGTCAATTATCCTAAAATGCATAGTGCTAAATAGAACTAGGGAAACCCTGGTGGCGTAGTGGCTAAGTGCTACATCTGCTAACCAAAAGGTCTCAGGTCAAATCCGCCAGGTGCTCCTTGGAAGCTCTGTGGGGCAGTTCTACTCTGACCTCTGACCCAACTTGACGGCAGTGCGTAAATAGAACTAGCTCCAGAATAACAAATCTCAATACACACAAAATGATTAAATAGAATACATGGCTTAAAATGCATTCACCAGGACAAAAATAAAAGTCATCAAAACTAGATTTTAAAAATATATTTTATTGTGCTTTATGAGTAAGTAAAAGGCCACAATCCAAATCAATTTGCCATACAAAACTCTGAACACACGCCACTATGCTATCCTAACTGCACTTCCCCTCTCCATAACAGTACACTCCTCCTTTCCGTCCTGTACTTCTCGTATCCATTCAACCAACAGCTGTCCCCCTTCACCCCTCACTTGCCTCTAGAGAGGAGCTGCACAGGTAGTCCCATGTATACATTTAAGCCAAGATGCATACTCTTCACCAGCATCACTCTATGTCTTACAGTCCAGTCTTTGTGTGAAGAGTTGGTTTCATCACTGGTTTTAGCTCTGGGCTAACAATGTGTCCAGGGATCATGTCTTCAGGGGACCCTGCAGTCTGAAGGATCATCAAATGTGATCTTTTAATAGAGTTCTAGTTCTGCATGCCCATTTTTGTCCCACTACCTCAGGACTCTACATTGTAATCACTGTCAGGTAAGTCATTGGTGGTGGCCAGGCACCATCCAGTTCTTCTGGTCTCACGCTGATATAATCTCTCAATCCTATGGCCCATTCTGTCTCCTGGGCTCCTGTTTTCCTCATGTCTTTGGTGTCCTTCCTTCTCCTCTGCATCAGGTTGTTTGGGACCAATTGCTGCTACTTATATGGCAGCTTGGTGGTTTTTAAAACCCCAGACACCACTCACCAAAGTGGTATGCAGAACTTTTCTTAAAAAACAAAACAAAACAAAACAACTTAGTTATTACACACAAACAGACTACAAAATATTATAACAATGCACAAACAGCAGAAGACAAAACAGATAAATGGGAGCTAGTAAAAATTAAACATTTATGTTCATCTGAAGACCTTATCAAAAGAGTAAAAAGACTGCCTACGGACTGGGAAAAAATATTTGACAGGCACAAATCTGACTGGCATCTAATCTCCAGAATCTACAAGCTGCTGCAAAACATCAACAAGAAAAAGCCAAACAACCCAATTAAACAATATGCAAAGGAGATGGACAGACACTTCTCCAAATAAGACATCTAGGCAACCAAAAGACACATAAGGAAATGCTCACGCTCATTCGCCATTAGAGAAATCCAAATCCAAACTACAATGAGATACCATCTCACCCCAACGGGGTTAATCTTAATCCAAAAAACACAAAATAACAAATGTTGAAGAGGCTAAAACTCTTCTACACTGCTTTTGGGAAGGCAAAATGGTACAACCACTTTGGAAAGCAATTTGGCACTTTCTCAAAAAGCTAGAAATAAAAATACCATATGATCCAGCAATCCCACTTCTTACAAGATAGCCTAGCGAAATAAGAGCTGCTACAGAAATAGATACACGCACACCAATGTTCATCACAGCATTGTCCATAATAGCAAAAAAATGGAATCAACCTGGGTGCCCATCAACAGATGAATGGATAAACAAACTATGGTATATTCACACAATGGAACACTATGCACTGGTAAAGAACAATGATGATGTTATGCAACATCTCATAACCTGGAATCAACTGGAGGACATTATGCTGAGTGAAATCAGTCAGCTGTAAAAGGACTAATGTTGTATGAGACCACTACTATAAGGACCTAAGAAAAGGCACATGCACAGAAGAAAATAATCTTTGATGGCTACAAGGATGGGGAGGGAGAGAGAAGGTTATTCATAGGATAGATCGTCGACAGGAATTCGGTTAGGTGAAGGGAGTGACAGTATGCAGTAGAAGGGAGTTCAGAATAACTGGACTACACCACAAGCTAAAAGATTTTCTAAATACAACCCAACATTTTAAAGGACAGAGTAGCAGCAACAGGGATCTGGGGACTGTGGTTTCAGAGGACATCGAGGTCAACTGGCATAAGTAATTTTTTCTAAGAAATTGTTCTGCATCCCATATTGGTGCATGGTGCCTGAGGTCTTAAAAGCCAGCTAGCTGCCATCTGTGGACCATCAATTTGTCCCAACCCACATGGAACAGATGAAAACCAAGAACGTCGAAGTTATGAAGAAAATATGAGCCCAGGAGATACAAGATTCTGTATGACTGGGAGACTACATCAGCATGAGACCAGAAGAACTAGATGATGGCTGGCCACCACCAAAGACTGCCCTGGCATGGAACACAGTGTAGAGTCCCTGACACAGCATGAGAAAAAGGGGTGTGCAGATCAAGAACTCTATTAAATAAAGACCAGATTGGATGGCCTGACATCCTGGAGGGTCCCCCGATAACATGGCCCCTGGACTTGCTGCTAGCCAAGAACTGAAACCAGTGCTGAAGCCAACACTTCAGACAAAGATTGTACTGGACTGTGGGACATAGAGAGATGCAGATAGTGTGTGTACCTCTTAGCTTAATATCTATATGAGGCTGTGTAACTGGTTCTTCTCTAGAGGTGAGAGGGGAAGGTGGGGAGGAGGGGACATGTGTTGGTTGAGTGGATACCAGAAGTACAGAGTGGAAAGGAGGAGTGGTGTGCTGTCACAGGGTGAGGAGAGCAGATAGGCTTGCAGACAGACATGTGTTCGAGATTTTACTTCTGTGTGGCCAGTTGACTTGGACTGTAAACTTTCACTTAATCAGAATTTAAAACAAACAAAGAAACAAAAAGCTTATTTACACCAGTTAGCCTAGATGTCCCCTGAAACCGTGGTTCCCAGATCCCTGTCCCTACTATTTTGTCCTTCAAAATGTTGGGTTGTTTTTAGGAAATTTCTTAGCTTTCGATATAGTCCAGCTGTGCTAACCTCCCTTCTACTGTGTGTTGTCGCTCCCTTCACCTAACCCAATTCTTATCTACTATCTCATCTATGAATACCACTTTCCGTCCTTCCCCGCACTTGTAACCATCAAAAATTATTTTCTTGTCTGCTTAGATCTTTTCTTAAGTCCTTATAATAATGGTCTTATACAATATTTATCCTTTTGCATCTGATTAATTTCACTCAGCATAATGTCTTCCAGATGACTCCATGTTGTGAGATATTTCCTAAGATTATCATTGTTCTTTATCATTGCACAGTATTCTATTATGTGAATATACAATAGCTTGTTTATTCATTCACCTGTTGATGGGCACCTAGGTTGCTTCCATGCTTTTACTAGTGCGGAAATGTTGCAATAAACACTGGTGTGTATGTGTATATGTTAGTGTGACAGCACTTATTTCTCTAGAATGTACTCCAAGAAGTGAGATGGCTGGATCATATGGTATTTCTATTTGTAGCTTTTTTTTTTTTAGGCTGTAATATTTTTTTTTAATTTTTATTTTTATTTAACATAACTGAGTGAAAATGTACATTCACATATAAATTTACATGCCTACCTGTATGCAGCTTCCACTGCTCTCCCTGTCCGGTGACAGCACACTATTCCTCTCTGCTCCATACATGTCTCATCCTCCCAACAGTCTCCTTTCCCATCCTCTCCACCCACCCTCCTTCCTCCAGCCAGAAGTCAGCAAGATGATATCCTATAGATGTATAGAACAATCAAGTGCTTCCAATATATGGTCACTCTGCATTGCCAAGTCCAATCCATTGCTGTCCAAAGAGTGGACCTTTCTTATAATTTATGGGAAAGGGCAGCATCAGGGCCGGGGGCCATGCTCTCAGAGGAACCCCAAAACTGCTGGACCATCAATTGAGGTCTTTTAGTGGAGATCTCATGATGCACCTCTTTATTCTTGTGTTGCCAGTGAGACTCCTCTCTGTGAGCTCCATCGCGGCTATCACTGGTGGTGGCCGGGCACCATCTGGTTCTTCCGGTCCCAAGTTGATGTAGGCACCCACTCTTGGGGGTCTCTCTGTCTTCTTGGTTGTCTTTACCGCATGTCATTTTGGTCCTCGGTGAGCATCCGTTCCTGCTGAGTTGGGAACATTTGCTGTGTCCTCGGATGGCAGCTCGGCAGCTTTTAAGACCCCAGACGCCACTCACCAATGTGGGGTGCAGAGAGCTCTCTTAGCAAAATGCTAGCTGTGCCAATTGGCCTGGAATTCGCCTAAGAGCATTGTCCCCCGCCCCCCGCCCCAGCTACTCTATCCTTGCAATATTGAGTTAAGATGGAAGGAGTACTCAAGTTATGCTGAATTTCACTTAATGTTGTTCTTGTTTCTAATGTGTGCTATCACGGCTTTCTCCCAACTAGATTTCTAGTAACTATCTAAACTAAACCCTCCCCCACTTATCCTCCCTCCCTCCACTCCGTTGCAGCTGTCAAAGAGTCCTTTCTTCCATACACAAGTCTGGTTTTGAGATCTTATCGTAGAGGTCTCATACAGTATTTGTCCTTTTGTCGCTGACTACTTTCGCTCAACATAATGTCTTCCAGTTGAAACCAGGTTAGGAGATGTTTCCTGGAATCATCGTTATTCCTTATCATTGCGTAGTGCTCCATTGAGTATATGTACCATAGTTTACCTATCCATTCTTCTATTGTTGGGCATCTGGGTTGATTCCATCTTATTGCTACCGTGGACTGTGCTGCGATAAACATTCTGGTGCATGCGTCCGTTGGTGTGAAAGGCCTTGATTCTGTAGCATATATTCCAAGTAGTGGAATTACTGGGTCAAATGGTATATTGATCTCCATTTTTTTAAGGAAGCGCCAGGTTGCCTTCCAAAGAGGCTGGACCATTTTGCAACCCCACCAACAGTGTAGGAGGGTTCCACTTTCTCCACAGCCTCTCCAGCATTTGTTGTTTTGTGTTTTCTGGATCATGGCCAATCTTGTTGGGGTGAGATGGTATCTCATTGTTGTCTTGATTTGAATTTCTTTAACAACTAAAGATCGTGAACATGTCCGCATGTGTTTTTTGGCTGCCTGGATCTCCTCTTTAGTGAAGTGTCTGTCCATCTCCTTTGCCCATCGCTTAATTGGATGGTTTATCTTCTAATTGATATTTTGTAGTATCTTATAGATTATGGAGATCAGGCGTCGGTGTGACATAGAGTTGCCAAATATTTTTTCCCATTCTGTGGGTGTTCTTTTAATTCTATTAATGAAGTCTTTGGATGAGCAAAAGTGTTTGATTCTTAATAGTTCCCATTTATCTATTTTCTCTTCTGTTGATTGAGGTTTCTTTGACAGATTTTGGAGTCTGTCCTCATTGTGTATTAAAACTTCCATTGTTTTTCCTACCTTTTCTTGGATGAGCTTTATCGTTTTAGGTTTGATATTTAGATCTTTCATCCAGCTTGGCTTGCCATCCAGTTGGAGTTGGTTTTTGTATAAGGTGTAAGATATGGATCTTGATTCAGTTTATTGCAGATGGATAACCAATTTTGCCAGCACCATTTGTTGAAGATACTGTTTTTACCCCAGTTTAATGTCTTAGGGCCTTTGTCAAATATCAGCTGTTCATAGGCAGATGGTGTCATCTCTGGGGTCTCAATTCTGTTCCATTGATTGATCTGTCTGTTCTTGTACCAGTACCAGGCTGTTTTGACCACTGTGGCAGTGTAGTATGTTCTAAGGTCGGGTAATGAGAGGCCTCCCAGTGTGTTCTTCTTCTTTAGTAGTACCTTACTTATCTGGGGCTTCTTCCCTTTCCAAACAAAATCGGTGATTTCTTTCTCCATCTCATTAAAAAATGATGCTGGAACTTGTATTGGGATTGCATTATATAAATAAATTGCTTTGGGTAAAATAGACATTTTCACAATGTTAAGTCTTCCTATCCATGAGCAGGGTAGGTTTTTCCATTTATCTAAGTCTCTCTTAGTTTCTTGTAGTAGGGGCTTGTAGTTCTCTTTGTAAAGGTCTGTTGTTTCTCTGGTTAGATTAATTCCTAGGTACTTTATCTTCTTAGGGGCTATCGTAAATGGTATTGATTTAATAATTTCCTCCTTAATAGTCTTGTTGTTGGTATAAAGGAATCCTACTGATTTACTTATGTTTATCTTGTATACTGAGACTTTGCTGAACTCTTCTATCCGTTTGAGCAGCTTACTTATAGATTCCTTGGGGTTCTCTGCATATACAATCATATCATCTGCAAACAGGGAGATTTTAACTTCCTCTTTGCCGATGCAGATGCCCTTTATTTCTTCGTCTTGTCTAATTGCTCTTGCTGGAACTTCTAGCACAATGTTGAATAGGAGAGGTGACAGTGGGCATCCTTATCTAGTTCCTGATCTCAAGGGAAAGTCTTTCAGTCTCTCTCCATTCAGGATGATGTGGGCAATTGGCTTTGCATAAATGGCCCTTATTGTGTTGAGGAATTTGCTGTCTATGCCCATTTTGCTAAGAGTTTTTAGCATGAATGGGTGTTGGACTTTATCAAACGCCTTTTCGGCATCAATGGACAAGATCAGGTGATCTTTGTCTTTTGTGTTATTTATGTGGTTAATCACATTAATTGTTTTCCTGATATTGAACCAGTCTTGCATCCCTGGTATGAATCCAACTTGGTCATGATGGATTATTTTCTTGATATGTTGTTGTATTCTGTTGGCAAGAATTTTGTTGAAGATTTTTGCATCTAGGTTCATGAGTGATATCGGTCTGTAGTTCTCTGTCTTTGTTGGGTCTTTCCCTGGCTTAGGTATCAGGGTTATGCTGGCTTCATGGAATGAGTTTGGGAGTACTCTATCCCTTTCTATACTGTGAAATAGTCTCAGTAGTATTGGGGATAACTCTTCTCTACATGCTTGGTAGAATTCTGCCGTGAAGCCATCTGGGCCCGGACTTTTTTTGGTTGGCAATGTTTTGATGACCTTTTCAATCTCTTCCTTTGTAATGGGTTTATTAAGTTGTTCTGCTTCATGTTGTGATAATTTGGGTAGGTGGTATGAGTCAAGGAATTGGTCCATTTCCCCTAGGTTTTCAAATTTGTTAGAGTACAGTCTTTCATAGTATTCTGTTATGATATTTTTGATTTCTGTTGCATCTGTGGTGACAACTCCCCTCTCATTTCTAATTTGGGTTATTTGTTTCCTTTCCTGCTTTTCTTTAGTAAGTTTAGCCAGTGGTTTATCAATTTTGTTGATCTTTTCAAAAAACCAGCTTTTGGTCTTTTCAATTTTTTCAATTGTTTTTCTATCCTTTAATTCATTTAGCTCTGCTCTAATCTTTATGATCTCATTTCTTCCGGTGCCCGAGGGGTTCCTCTGTTGTTCTCTTTCTACTTGTTCAAGTTGTAGAGTTAGTTCCTTGATTTGGTTTCTTTCTTCCTTCCAGATGTGTGCATTTATGGAGATAAACAGACCTCTGAGCACTGCTTTGGCTGTATCCCATAGGTTCTGGTAGGAAGTGTTTTCGTTCTCATTGGAATCCATGAATTTCTTTAATTCATCCTTGATTTCCTCTGTAACCCATGTTTTTTTGAGCAAGATGTTGTTCAGTTTCCAAGAGTTCCACTTTCTATCTATGTTTTTTCTGCTATTGATTTCAACTTTGATGGCTTTATGATCTGAGAAGATGCTTTGCAGTAATTCAATGGTATGGATTTTGTTGAGCATTGCATTATGGCCTGTCACGTGGTCAATTCTGGAGAATGTTCCATGTGCACTGGAGAAGAAGGTGTAGTTGTCTGCTGATGGGTGGAAAGTTCTGTATATATCAATGAGGTTTAGTTGGTTAATTGTGTCAATGAAGTCTTCTGTATCTTTACTGAGCTTTTTTCTAGATGATCTGTCTAGTGATGAGAGTGGCGTGTTGAAGTCTCCCACTATTATTGTGGAGTCATCTAACTCTCTTTTGAGTGTAGTCAGTGTTTCTTTGACATATTTAGGTGCTCTGACATTAGGTGCATAAATATTTAATATAGTTAAGTCTTCCTTGTGTACTGAACCTTTCAGCAATAAATAGTGTCCATCTTTGTCCACGATGGTGGATTTGACATGAAAATTGATTTTGTCTGAGATTAGAATTGCCACCCCTGCTCTTCTTTGTTCATTGTTAGCTTGATATATATTCTTCCATCCTTTAATTTTCAGTTTGTTCCTGTCTTTAGGTCTCAAGTGAGTTTCTTGCAGACAATATATGGATGGGTCGTGTCTTTTGATCCAAGATGACACTTGGTGTCTCTTTACTGGAGCATTCAGTCCATTCACATTCAATGTAATTATTGATAGGTATGTGTTCACTGCTGCCATTGTAATATGTTTATTTTTATGTTGATGTTTTCTCTGTTGTTCTTATTAGTCTGTTCTGGGACACTCTTTTTTGTGAGTTGATTTTTCACCTTTTTCAGAGCTGGTTTTATAGTTGTTGAGACTCGTGTGTTAGATTACTTGAAATGGTATGATACATCTTTGTTGTGCTTTACAGCTGCCCCTATGAACCCCCTTAATAAACTATTTATAAACCCAATTTTAATTACTACCAGTCTTGTCATCTTCCTCTCCATCTGGAAGGACTATAACGACTGTAGTACATCCTTCTTTTTATTATGATGACACCATAGTTTTCATGATGATCACTGGATTGCTTCTTTCCAAATCAAAGCTGTGATTTACTTTGGAGCCTTCCCTAAATGAGTAGAGTATTGAGTAGTGTGTCGTTCTCAAATATAAAGTTAGTGGTTTCGTTCTTCTAAACCAAAGCCAAGAACTTCTTTCAGTATTTCTTGTAGTTTGGGTTTGGTTTTTACAAAGTCTCTGTGTTTCTGTTTATCTGGGAATGTCTTAATTTCATTTTCGTATTTGAAAGATAGTTTTGCAGGATATGTAATTCTTGGTTGGATGTTCTTCTCCTTCAGGACTTTGAATGTGTCGTGTCACTGTTTCCGTGCCAGCATGATTTGTGCTGAGAAATCTGACAAGAGCCTACAGGGTTTCCCTCTGAATGTTAGCTTTGCCTTGAGTCTTGCTGCCTTTAAGAGTTGCTGCTTATGTTTCATTTTGTTAAGCTTGATTATAATATGTCTTGGAGTCTTTCTTTTGAGATCTATATTGGGTGGCGTACGATATCCATCTGAGATGTCTATATTCTCTTCCTTCATGATTTCTGGGAAGTTTTCTTTCAGCAGCTCAGCAACAATACTCTCTGTGTTCTAAGATGTCTCACCCAGTTCAGGGACTCCAATTAATCGAAGGTTGTTCCTCTTAATAGAGTCCCACATGCTTCTTAATGTTTCTTCATTTTTCTTGTTTCTTTTTTCTGATTTCTGCTCATAGACACTAGCATTAGTAGGTCTGTCTTCCAAGTCAGAAATTCTTTTTTCCATTTGTTCCATTCTGTTTTCTTGGCTTTCCATGGAAGTTTCTATGTCTTTGATTTTGTTTTGGATCTGTTGGATTTCAGAGTACTGGTGTTCCATCAGATTGAACAACACTTGCTTAATTTTTCATTTTGTTCTGCTGCATTTTGTATAAGGTCTAGAAGGGCTCTGTATATAATCAATTTGTATTCACTTCCTGATGCTTTCATAAAAGTTTCTTCACTGGAAAACTCCTTGGTTGCTTTGTTTGGGAGCCTTCTGAAGCCATGGGTGATTGCTTGTATGCTACAACTGTCTGTTGCTTTTTGGGTCCCATGTGAGTATATAGAGGCTAGAAGAGGTACTGTGAGGATGGATTGCAAATGTTTCTCTAGGCTGTCTTCAAATGTAAAGCAAAAGGTATCTGACCAGTTCACAAGTCAGTTAGGTTTTCAGGTGTAGAGGTCCCTCTTCTCATCTGACAAAGTAAGCACCACTATATCCAACCCCAGATGATAACAAACTAGTTCAGAATACAGCAATGCTACTGCCCTGTTGGCCTCTGCTGACAGGGCCTAGCCTTAGCCAACACTGCGTCGAGTACTGGTTTTGTGATAGAAAAGCGCTCTCCTGTGGGCAGGCTGTGGCTCCCAAGCTAAGAATTAGGTCCAGCTGCGGCCACCGTATCCAAGATGGCGTCCTCCACACAGGCAGCAGACAGAGGGCCTAAAGGTGCTGAGAGGTAGTGATTCCTCTGATTCTGTTGCAGGACCCCCAACGTAGGTAGCACTGTGCAAAATCACTACTTTTCTGTCGGAGAAGCGCTGTCCCGTTTGCAGGCGCTGGCTCCTAGGCTAAGAACGAGGTCCCGCTAAAACCTTGGTACCAACATGGCTTCCCGCACCCTGACTGTGAAGCTCCACACAAACCCTGCTGAGGCAGCTACAAAATGAAAGGCTCAACGTGGCTAGATTAACAGAGTCCCGAGCCTGGCTCTCAGAGTATGGGAATTTCGCCTGCCTATTCCCCTAGCAGCGCGTCTGAGTCCAGCCGCCAGGCAAGACCCAGCTCCGCCCGCCAGCAGAGACAGAGGAAAAAAAAAGTCAAAATGGTGCGTTTACCTTCCGTTCGTGAGAGCCGGGGCTAGCCAGGAGCAGGAGTCAGGGAAAGAGAGGAGGTTTTTCGCTGAGTGGTATGAAGTCCCAATTAACAGCTCTGTGCCATGTCCTGAGGCTGATTAGGTGACCAGAAGGCTCTGTTTGATTGTCAATTCAGGTCTTGGTTTCCAGAGGGATATAAGATGTGTGCTTAGTCCGCCATCTTGACTCCGCCCCTCTATTTGTAGCTTTTTAAGAAAGCACCAAATCAATTTCCAAAATGGTTGTACCATTTTATGTTACCAGCAACAGCGTAGAAGAGTTCCAGTCACTCCACAACCTCTGCAACATTTATTATTTTGTATTTTTTGGATTAATGCCAGCCTTGTTGGGGTGAGGCGATATCTCATTGTAGTTTTGATGCGGATTTCTCTGATGGCTAATGATCATGAGTGTTTACTCATGTATCTATAAGTGTCCTGGATGTCTTTTTTGATGAAGTGCGTGTTCGTCTCTTTTGCCCATTGTGTAACTGGATTATTTGTATTTTTCTTGTTGAGATTTTGAAGATATCTTGTAGAGTGTGGACATTCGATGTTGATCAGATTTGTGGTAGCCAAAAGTTCTTTCCTACTCTGTAGGCAGTGATTTTACTCTTTTGGTGAAGTCTTTGACTGAGTATAGGTGTCTGATTATTAGTAGTTCCCAGTTAATCTATTTGTAGTCTGTTTATGCCATGTAGCAGGGCTTCTAATGTTGACCCTAATTTTCTTCCATGATCTGTATTGTTTTAGATTTTACATTTAGGTCTTTAATCAGTTTTGAATTGATTTTTGTACATGGTGTGAGACATGGATCTTGTTTCATTTTCTTGAAGATGGATATCCAGTTATGCCAACACCATTCATTAAAGAGACTCTTTCCCCCAGTTTACGGACTTTGGACCTTTGTCAAGTATCAGCTGCTCACAGATAGTTGATGTTACATCAGGATTCTCAGTTCTGTTCCATTGATCTTTGTATCTATTTTTGTACTAGCACCAGGCTGTTTTGACTTCATGGTACTGTAACGGATTCTAAAGTCAGGTAGTGTGAGGCGTCCCACTTTGTTCTTCTTCAGTAATGCTTTGCATATCCAGGGCTCCTTCCCTTTCAGTATGAAGTTGGTGATTTGTTTCTCTATCTCATTAAAAAATGCCGTTGGAATTTGTATTGGGATTGCATTGCAGGTATACATCGCTTTTGGTAGAAGAGATGCTTTCACAATGTTGAATCTTCCTATCCATGAGCAAGGTAGGTTCCTCCACTTGTGTAGGTCTCTTTCAGTTTCTTGCAATAGATTCTTGTAATTTTCTTTGTATGAGTCCTTTATGTCTGTAGCTAGATTTATTCCTAGATATTTTATCTTCTTTGGGGCTATAGTAAATGACAATGATTTGGTGATTTCCTTTTTGATGGTCTCTTTGTTGGTGTAAAGGGATTCAACCGATTTGTGTATGTTTACCTTGTATCCTGATGCATTTCTGAACTCTTCTGTTAGTTCCAGTAGTTTTTCGTGGATTCTTTAGGGCTTACTGTGTATAAGATCATATCATCTGCAAACAGAGATACTTTCACTTCTTTTTTACCAGTGTAGATATGCTTTATTTGTTTATCTTGTCTGATTGCTCTGGATAGAACCTCCAGCACAATGCTGAATAAAAGTGGTGACAACGGGCATCCTTGTCTGGTTCCTGTTCTCAGGGGGAATTCTTTCAGTCTCTTTCCATTCAGGATAATGTTGGCTGTTGGCTTTGCATGTTGTTGTTGTTAGGTGCCTTCAAGTCAGTTCCAACTCACAGTGATCCTATGCACAACAGGTCGAAACTGCCCAGTTTTGCACCATGTCCACAATCATTTTTATGCCTAAGCCCATTATTGTGGCCACTGTGTCAATCCATCTTGTCAAGGGTCTTCCTCTTTTTCATTGACCCTGCACTTTACCAAGCATCCTTCCTGACATGTCCAAAGTATGTAAGGTGTAGTCTCGCCATCTTTGTTTCCAAGGGGCACTCTGATTATTCTTCTTCTAGAACAGATCTCTTTGTTCTTTTGGCAGTCCATAGTACATTCAACATTCTTCTCTAATACCACAGTTCAAAGGCATCAATTCTTCTTCCATCGTCTTTGTTCATTGTTCAGCTGTCGCATGCATATGCTGCAACTGAGAATGGCTTGGGTCAGGTGCACTTTAGTCTTCAAGGCAACATCTTTACTTTTCAGTCCTTTAAAGAGATGCTTTGCAGCAGATTTTCCCAATGCAATGCACCTTTTTGATTCTTTGACTGCTGCTTCCATGGGTGTTGATTGTGGACCCAATAAAATGAAACCCTTAACAACCTGAATCCTCTCTCCATTCATGACAATGTTGCTTAGTGGTCCAGTTGTGAAGGTTTTTATTTTCTTGATGTTGAGCTGCAGTCCATACTGAAGGCTGTGGTGCTTGATCTTCATCAGTAAGTGTTTCAAGTCTTCATTTCTGAAAAGTAAGGTGGAGGCGTCTGCGTAACACAGGTTGTTAATGAGTCTTCCTCCAATCCTGGTATCTTATTCTTCTTTGTATAATCTAGCTTCTTGGATTATTTGCTCGCCATACAGATTGAAAAGGTATAGTGAAAGGATATAACCTTGACTCACATCTTTCCTGACTTTAAACCATGCAGGGTCCCCTTGTTCAGTTCTCACAACTACCTCTTGATCCATATACAGATTCTTTAAGAGCACAATTAAGTGTTTTGGGAATTCTCATTTTATGCCACGTTGGCCATAATTTTTTATGATCCACACAGTCAAATGCCTTTGCGTAGATGCCCCTTATTATGTTGAGGAATTTCCCTTCTATCCCTATTTTGCCAAGCATTTTTAACATAAGTGGATACTTGACTTTGTCAAATGCCTTTTCCTTATCAATTGATAAGTGATTCCTGTCTTTCATTTTATTTATGTGGTTGATTACATTGTTTTTATAATAGTGAACCATCCCTAGTATGAATCCTACTTGGTCATGGTGAATTATATTTTTGATATGTTACTGAATTCTATAGGCTAGAATTTTGTTGAGGATATTTGCATCTAAGTTCATGAGAGATTGGTCTGTAATTTCATTTTTTGTTCTCGTTTTGGTGTCAGTGTTATACTGGCTTCACACATACCACACTCCTAGAGCCTGGTGGCCCAGTAGTTAAGAGCTTGGATGCCAACCAAAAGGCTGGCAGTTGGAATCCACTAGCTGCTCCTTGGGAACCTTATGGGGCAGTTCTACTCTGTCATGTAGGGTCACTGTGTTTTTCATTGAGTCCCTGGGTAGTTAAAATAACTAAAGCACTTGGCCACTAACCAAAAAGTTGGCAACTGAAGTCTACCCAGAGGCAGCTCAAAAGAAAGGCCTGGAGATCTAGTTCTGAAAAATTAGTCATCAGAAGCCCTATGAAGCACAAGTTTGCTCTAACACACTTGGGATCACCGTGAGTTAGAATCAACTCAACAGCAACTTTTTTTGGAATCTTTTATACTGTTTTCTTGCGTTTTAAGTCTGCATACATTTTAAGCCCCACTATTACTGTTACTATGCTGTATAGTCAGTATACAGTTAATATTTATATCTATTTACATATTTAGTCTTTCCACTGCTCTTCATTACTTAATGCAACTCCATGTTTCCTTCTGGGATAATTTTTTCTTCTTCCTGAAGAAGTCCTTTAAATATACACCTTTTAATGCAAGAGTGATGACAATGAATTCTGGTGGTTTTTCTTCTCTGTTTGAAAACATTTTTACATTGCCTTTGTTTTTGAAGAGTATTTTTGCTGGACATAAAATTCCAAGGTGGCAGGCATGTTTTTTTTACCCCCCATACGGGATCCAACTCGACGGTAGTTGGCACATTTTAAAGACAGCATAGTTTTCCATGAAGAACTCATAGAAATGTCAGTCTTGTTGCTTCTTTGAAGGAAAGTGTCTTTGTTCTCTATTTTCTTTTAAGAGATTTAACTTTGTCTTCAGCTGTAAGACTTACTATGATGTGCCTTCATGTGACTTTGCTTTGATTTTCTTCTTGTTTGAGGACCATAGACCTTGAAATTGTAGGTAGCTATTTTTCACCAACTTTGGATGAAAATTACTTCTTCAGATGTCGAGTCTGCCTTATTGTCCTTCTCCTTTTTTTCTGGGACTGTAACTAGACATATGTTAGGTCTTTCCCCGAGCCCAACATATTTCTAAGGCTGCTTTACAGATTTTTTTTTCCCCTCTCCTTGCATCAGTGTGGATATTTTCTATATATCTACCTCCTAGTTCACTACGCATATTTCTACTACCTCTCATCTGCTGTAAAATTCATGTGATGAATTCTTAACTGCAGATGTTATATTTTTCATTTATAAAATTTTATTCTGTTCTTTAAAAACACATATTCCATTGTTGAGATAACATATGTTTCACTACTTATATTTTCATCACAATAAAAATAATTCTAATTCTTCAGTTAAAGTCTCCATCTTTGCATTTATTTTTGCCATAATTTTCCTCTATTTTCTTGAACATACCAATCAATTTATATAAAAATTCTCTTTAGCTGGATTCCTTGTTGGTCTCTGTTATCTTATTTCACTTCTGTTCTTCCATCCTATAGTCCTGTATTTTGTTATTTCTAGTTGTTTTTTACTGAATGACAAACACATGTATAAGTTGTGGAGGCTCCCGATGATCTTCTTCTCCAGAGGGCTTGCCGTTATTTCATTTGCCGAGATGTTAGAGTAGTAGCTGGCCCCCTTAGTTCTGGCAGAGACTGCTAAGTGAAGGCTGGGTGACTGCCCTACGGAACTTTAATCTACAGCTGACTTTTCATATGAGTGTTTGAATATTCTTCAAGGCCCCTCACCCTGGCAGGTACTGAAATCATAGTTTTGCCTCAAAAGATTGAAGAAAACTCCGTTATTTTTAGATATTTTTTGCTTGTTCTTTTTCCCCTTCCTCCCTGAATAGTCTCAAAATGTGGAAAATGTCCTGAGGAGAAAATTGTGTAAGACTCTGCAAGTATCCACCGAAATCTCTTCCAGTTTCTGTTCCTATTCAGCAGCTAACTGTTGCTATATGCAAAGTACAAGAGATATGCTTAAAATAAAGCTTTTCAGAAAGGTTGAAAATAGAAGGCCAGAATACTATGTATTGGGCAGATTCTAACCAAAATAATGATAACACAATGGTGCAATTTTAGTTAAAATGTAATTCTCTGATCATAATGGAAGAAAATTAGCAATCCATTCTAAAGAAATAGATAGTCCTTCCCTGTTTTGGGAGTTAATAAAAAATAACAGAAAAAAACCTTCTAAATAATTCATGAATCAAAATAGAAAGTATGGATACTACAAAATATTAAGAATGAATAATGTAGCTGTGGAACCCTGTCTCACTTTGGGGACACTGTTTTGGTACCTGGCTATAGGCTGATGTGGTACATAGGATTTTAAGATTGCCTACAAGATTCCTACCCCATGGTATACTGTACCCCATATAATGCCTTCCTGTTGGGTATGGTCAGTATCTGTTAGATTCCAATTGGTTGACTTCAAGTTAATCTAATGGGAGATGATCCTGGGTAGGCCTGACCAAATCAAGTGAGCCCTTCAAAGGAAGCAAAGCATAAAAGAGATACTGTTTTGTTGACCTCAGAAGGAAAAATGGCCATACTGTGAACAGTGTATGAAAAGGTGCAACTTATAGAAAATGAACATGGACCCTGGCCACAGTAAGAAGAGATCTCACTGATGTTCCTTCTCAATTTCTAGACCACAGAGAATCTACTTGCTTGTTCTGAATTATGCTATGTATTAAAACATTTGAGATGTTTTATTTATCAATTTTATGTAGTTGAAATTAGAGTGGGAGACTTAACCACGTACTTCATTTGACATGCAGGTTCACCAAGCACAAAGACTTTTAAATTAGGCCTCCCAGCCTGAAGAGCTAAGAGATCATACTGAATTAAAGTCTATGTCAAAACGAAGATTTTTTTGAGGGGTCTACAATAAACTAAGTCTGATTTCAGTCCGTATAAATGTTTCCAAACTTCATTATGAGAGAATGTGTCTGAAATTAAATGTTGCTCAAATTTCCCAGCATTCCCTGGGTTTCCCAGTCTATCTTTTTCCATTCCTAATACGCTACATACATAAATGAAATAAATAATTCTGTAGTAAAGTTTTCTAATCATATATGCAACGATCAAGGAGAATCTTTGCGAAACTTCACCAAAAAGTTAGCAAAAGAGATGTGTACAATTGAAAAAGATGAGTTAGATGCTTAGAAGGACAAATCCTCAATCTAAAATAAAGAGGCCAAGAAAAGAGATAGTCTCAAGTACAATAGTAAACTACAAAGTGCCATACCTCGGAGGGGCCAGTGTCTGCTCTAGAAACTCCTCAATTTTAATGAAGTCTGTTTTCAACTCCTTGTTGTACACCAGGAAAGGAGGATTGGTGCCTGGGGCTAAATCCTTCAGCTCTTCAGGCTTTCTATGATTATGGAAAATTAGCAGAGTTAGAACTATAGATAAAGCACACATTATGCAAATACCAAGATTGTACTGGTGTCTACTGATCTCAATCCCCAGAATTAAACATGTTCTGATTTCTCCTTACCTGGTCATGTCAACAGTAGTCACATTGAATTTAACTCCTTTAAGCCAGAGGACCATGAAAAGACGTTGGCAAAAGGGGCAGTTTCCAATACTCTCCCCATCACTCCCAGCCTGTTAAGATAAAGACAGGCGTTAGTTCATTCACTCAACAAATACATGAGCGCCTAATGGGAACTGAACTTGTTGCTGGTGACACAGTGGGAAGTACTCCCTTTCAAAGATTCTACAATTGACCGGCAGAGATAATAAAAGACATCTCCTTATATGTAATATTACAAATGCAAGTACATAATAATAATAACAATTACATATTACCAGAATTTATATAACAATTCCTCTATTGATGCACAGTTAGGCTATTTCCATTTTTTCCCATTATAAATACCTCTACAACAAACATTTATGGTCATATGAATTATTCCATTTCTGAGACTGTATCTTTAATGTATTCTTTAAAATGAGAAGCTCAAGTAAATAGTATGCACATTTTGAGTTTTGATAGATCCTGCCAAATTTCCTTCCTGAAATATAAGTATCTTTCCATACCTTTATTGACCTTTTGATTTCCTTATTTTGTGAATTGCTTTGCTCATGATAATCTTCCATTTTTCTTTAAGAACATTATTTCTTTTCTTTATTAATTTGGAAAAATTACTTATATTCTAAAGACATTAATTCTTGTGATGCATGTTACATGTAACTTCTTAAAATATTCTTATGTAAAATTTAGATTTTTACATAAAATCTATCAGTCTTAACCTCTATGCATTATTTTCCTTTTTACAATATGTTCAGAAGGGCACTATATACAACAATATTACAAAAAAGTTACTTTCTCATTTGTTTTTTCATAATAATCATCTCTACTGTTTTATTCTAGTAACTCTATGCCTTAATTTTTGCATTTGTTTGGTCTATATGGAATTTATTTTGGTTTAAGGGTTGTACTGGGACTCCAGGTTTAGTATTTATCTCTCTTTTTTTCTCTCTTTCCTCCCTTCCTCTCTCCCACTCTCCCTCCCTCCCTCACTCCCACTCTCTCTCCTTCCCTCCCTCCCTTCCTTCTCTTTCTCAATCTCCAAATAATTAGTTATGTTAACACCATTTGTTAAAATATCCATTTTCCTCCCACTAATTGAATGTAATACTTTTGTTAAAAATTTCTTTGAAATTTTATGTATGCTGGAAATTATCTGTGGACTCTCTATATCCATCCATTCACTTGTGCAATAAGTAGTCAGTGAACAAATAATTATGATACATTTAACATTACTACAGGAATCCCCACATATCTGTCAGTTTGTTGTACTGTAGAGGCTTGTATGTTGCTGTGATGCCGGAAGCTATGCCACCAGTATTCAGATCCTAGCAGGATCACCCATGGCAGACAGGTTTCAGCTGAGCTTCCAGACTAGGGCTAAGAAGAAGGACCTGACAGCCTACTTCTGAAAAGAATTAGCCGGTGAAAACTTTATGAAGAGCGGTAGAGCATTGTCAGATAATAGTGCTGAAAAATGAGCTCCCCAGGTTGAAAGAAGATGACTGGCGAAGAGCTGCCTCCTCAAAGTACCTTAACGATGTGGATAGAGTAAAGCCCTTGGGGCTTTCATTTGCTGGTATGGCACGACACAAAATGAGAATAAACAACTGCAGGCCCCCATTAATAACTGAAACATGGAAAGAACCAGGTATAATTCTAGGAAAATTGTAAATAGTTGAAAATGAAATGGAACACATAGATTTCAATATCCTAGGTGTTAGTGAATTGAAGTGGACTGGTACTGGCCATTCTGAATAGGATTATCACATGACGCACTATGCCAGGAATGACACACTGAACACGTATGGTGTTGCATTCATCATCAAAAACGTGTCAAGGTTTGTCCTGTAGTACAATGCTGTCAGTAATAGAATATCTATACCTTACAAGGGAGGCCAGTTTATACAGCTATTGTTCAACTTTACACACAAACCAGTAAGGACAAAGATGAAGAAACTGAAGATTTTTATCAGCTTCTGCAGTTGAAATTCATTGAATGTGCAATCAGGATGCACTGATAGTTACTGATGATTGGAATGCAAAAGTTGGAAACAAAGAAGAAGGGCTGGTAGTTGGAAGATACTGCCTTGGTGACAGAAATGGCACCTTAGATTGCATGACAGAATTGTACAAGACCAACAACTTCTTCATTGCAAATATCTTTTGTCACCAACAAGAATGGCGACTATACACATGGACCCTGCCAGATGGAATACACAGAAATCAAACTGACTACATCTTTGGAAAGAGATGATGGAAAAGCTCAGTATCAGCAGTCAGAACAAGACCAGGGGCTGATTCTGGCACAGACCACCAGTTGCTCAATGTGCAAGTTCAAATTGAAACTAAAGACAATAAGATCAACTCCATGACAGCTAAAGTACAACCTTGAGTATATCACACCTGAGTTTAGAGAGAATCTCAAGAATAGATTCAACACACTGAACACTAACCAATGAAGACCAGATGAGTTGTGGAATGACATCAAGGACATCATCCATGAAGAAAGCAAGAGGCCATTAAAAAGTCAGGACAGAAAGAAAAGCCTTCAACGGATGTCAGAAGAGACTCTGAAACTTGCCCATGAATGTTGAGTAGCTAAAGAAATAGGAAGAAATGATGAAGTAAAAGAACTGAGCAGAAGATTTCAAAGGGAGGTTCAAGAAAAGGTGAAGTATTATAATGACATGTGCAAAGAGCTGGAGATAGAAACCCAAAGGGAGGAACATGCTCTGTATTCCTCAGCTGAAAGAACTGAAGAACAGAGTTCAAGCCTCGAGTTGCAACAGTGAAGGATTCTGGAGGAAAATATTTAAATGATCCAGGAAGCATCAAAAGAACATGGAAGAAATACACAGCCATTATAACAACAAAAAAAATTGATCAACACTCAACCATTTCAAGAGGTAGCATACGATCAGGAACTGCTAGTACTGAAGGGAGAAGGCTAAGTGGCACTGAAGATACTGGCGAGAAAAAAAAAGACTCCAGGAATTGGGCAAATCTGCTACAGAAGACCTCTTTAAAGCGTTGATAAGATGACTAAGGTGGGCGTGACCCAAGCCATAGTATTTTCAATTGCATCATATGCATGCAAAACCTGGAAAATGAATAAGGAAGACAGAAGAATTGATGCCTTCAAATTGTGGTGTTGGCAAAGAATATTGAATATATCATAGACTGCCAAAAGAACCAACAGATCTGTTTTGAATGCAGTACAACTGGAAGGTTCCTTAGAAGTAAGGATGGTGAGACTAGGTCTTACATACTTTGGACATGTTGTCAAGAGGGATCAGTCTCTGGAGAATGACCTCATGTTTGATAAAGTAGAGGGTCAGCCAAAAAGAGGGATACTGTCAGTGAGATGGACTGACACAGTGGCTGCAACAATGAGCTCAAGTAGAACGATGATTTTGTACATCGTACATGACCAGGCAGTGTTTCATTCTGTTATGCATATGGTCGCTGTGAGTCGGAACCGACTCAAGGGCACTTAGAAACAATGATAACCAAGGAACCTTAGTGTCACAGTGGTTAAAGCATTCCACTGCTAACTGAATGTTCTGCTTTTTCAACGCACCAGCTGCTCCATGGGAGAAAGATGTAGCCATCTACTTCCATAAAAGTTTTCAGCTTTGGAAACCCTGAGTGGCCGCTTCTGCTCTGTCCCATAAGGTTGCTACAAGTTGAAATCAACTCGACAGTAATAGGTTTGATTTGGTTTGGTTGGAACAAAAATTAGGATCTAAAATGATAATAGTAAGCAAAACCAGATATTAAAATAAACAAATAGTCACCAAAACAAGGTCTAAGTAATAAAAAAAAAAAAAAAAAAGCTCACTGCCGTCAAGTCGTGTCCGACTCATAGTGACCCTATAGGTCAGGGTAGAACTGCCCCATAGACTTTGCAAGGAGTGCCTGGTGGATTTGAACTGCAGACCTTTTGGTTAGCAGATGTAGCACTTAGCCCACTACGCCACCAGGGTTTCCAGGTCCAAGTAATAAACTGAGATAAATTATTCAAAGGAAGCCAGCGCATGTTATGAGAGTATGTAACAGAGAGGCCTAATGTACATGGCATCTGTCAGGCAAGGCCTTTTCTGAGGAATCGGTTTCTCAACAGTTTGCAAAGAATGAGTAAGAGTTAACTAGGTAAATGGCTGTGAAGTGGGTATTCTAAGCAGGTGCAATGGCAAAAGGCCTGCAACAGGCTTACCATGGCTTGTGTAAGGAACTGAAAGAAGGTGAACGTGACTAAGATTCAGAGAGGGAGGGAGGGAAAAGAAAATTTTGATAAACTGGGCTATATTAAAGTTAAAATCTGCTCTTTAAAAGAACTGTTAAGAAAATGAAATAGATCTTGCATCCAACATTCATGAAATATGTAAATAAAGAACTCTTACAACACAATAACACAACAACCTACAAACAGGTAAGAGATTTGAACAGACACTTCACAATGGAAGATATACAGATGGTAAATAAGGACACAAAAAGATGCTCAGCAGCATTAATCAGCAGGGAAGTGCAAATTAAGACCCCAATGAGATGCCGTTACATACATATTAACCCATGCCATTGCTGTCAAATCAGTTCTGACTCATAGTAACCTTATAGGACAGAATAGAACTGCCCCATAGAGTTTCCAAGGAGGGCCTGGTGGATTCAAGTAGCTGACCTTTTTGTTAGCAGTGGCAGCACTTAACCACTGTGTCACCAGGGTTCCCGTACACCTGTTAGAATGGCTGAAATTTAAAAGATTGACCGTACCAATAGCTGGCGAGGATGTGAAGCAACTGAAACTCTCATACGCCACTTACGGGAGTGTCAAATGGTACAACTACTTTGTAAAAGAGTTTGGCAAATTTAAACAAGTACCTATCATGTGCCACAGTGATTCTAATCGGAAGTAGTTAGCCAAGAGAAATGAAAGCATATAGCCATACAAAGAATCATGCACAAATGTTTATAGCAAGTTTATTCAGTCAAGAACTGGAAACAACTCAAACGTCCTTGGCTTTGTTCTTCTGGTACATCCATACAAAGCAATACTTCAGAAATAAAAAAGAGTGAGCGACTTATACACATGACAACACGCGAGTCTGAACAGCTGAATGAAAGATGTCAGAGCAAAAAAAGACACATCCGGTTCTATTTATAGAAAATTCTACAAAATGTTAACTAATATATCCTGCCAGAAAGCAGATTAGTAGTGGCAGGCAAGTGTGGGGAGCACTATGAACAGACAATAGGTTACTTTCTGAGGTGATTAATACATTATATATGTTGATTGGAGTGGTGGTTACATATGTGTATATGTTTGTCATATATTCTTGAACTATTCACTTAAAATGGGTACATTTTATTTCATGTAATTATATCCTAGTGGAGACTATCGAAATATAAAAGGTCAGAAGCAGAACAGAACAGAACAAAACAAATGACAGTATGCAAAACTGCGGACATTGGAATGACAATGTCAAGGGTATGGCGATGGGGTGGCGGGGAGGCTGAGAAATAGTGGTACAAGATTGCCGGAGGAGACCAAGTCAAGTCAGTGATCTGAGAGACCAGAGTACTGGAAAGACCATCTGTGAAGATTTTGAAATCACCAAGAATTACGACAGGAGTAGTGATGGGATAGTGGCAATGATGCAAAAGCTAAAATCCTTAAGGACTAAAGGAGAGTGACCTGGGGTTTGGAAGGTAGCTATAGCAAGGAAGGTAGTCAGTGACTTAGTCTGATGTCATGAGATCCAATGTGAGCATTTCTCTGAATGGGGGAGGCAGAACGGCCTGTAAATAGCAGTGAGGACCTCCCTGCTCAGTGGCGAGAGAAATGAGGAAGAAAAAGCAGCCATTCTTTGAGAGGGCTACAGCTGATGCCGTGTTCTCAAGGAAGACTCAGGTTTTAGACACTTCAGTCTCGATACATCCAAACGGAATCACTCCTCTTGTCTTTACACCACACCCCAACTCTGTTTTTTTTCCCCCTTTCTTTTCTTTAGGGTTCTCAGCCCTGGGAATGGCACTTCCATCCACTCAGTTGTTCCAGCTGGAAAACTGGGGCTCATCACCCCACTGCTTCACCCCCAACGTTCAACCGATACTGATTCTTGTGAATGTTATGTACTAAATATCTCCTAAAGAAATTCAGGTTTCTCCTTCCCCGTGGCTATGACTTCGTCCATTCATTCAATCAACCATTCAGTGCTTATTTGATGCTTCCTGTCTCCCAAGTACTGTTTGCTGTTGACTACCTAAGTCCAAGTTGTAAGTATCTTGCATCTTTTGGAAGGTCATTTTTTTCTCTTAGGTATCACTAATCCACAAACCTGTAGCCTGCAGAAACTGATAAAGGGTACTTCCTCTTATAGCTTCTCGTATCTGTCAGGTTGCAGAAACTCTAGGTACAATTTAAAATTGGGGGTAAACTTCCTTTCCCTGGCAGTGGGTGAAACAGAGGATATAGTATTTCTCTTTTTTGTGGTGTCAGAGAGAAAAGAGGTCTGAGAAGAGGCAACTGACCTCAGCGGCTGCATTTTTGGGTAATAGCTGTGTACAGAAGTGAGACTGAGGGTCCACTCAGAACCAGAGTTAGTGGGTGGAAGTGCTCCTGGGGTGGGAGACAGGAAGTAGAATGGACTCTGACAATAGACTAGAGCAGGAAGGGCGGGTTGCTTTTGGCAAAAGGAGAGGCCGAACAGCGAGGTGCGGGGGGAGGGGGGGGAAACGCGGGTGAGTTTCACAGGAAAACGGAAGAGTTTTTTGTTTCTTCTGTTGATGTTATGCTTATTTAAAGTGCCATCCCATAACATTTTAGGATGTAAATTCCCTAGGCTGACTGACGGATTGCCTACCTCTTAAGTATCTTTGGCTGGCAAAGACAGGAGGTGGTCATTCACCGACACAAAATTTTCTCTTTGTGGTTTGTGATCTAAGTTTCTAAACATGAAAAATAATAATAGCAACTATAATGGTTAACATTTATTGTCTTGTATTATCATCTACTGTGCTTTATATACATTGCTTCATTTAACAGTCATAATTATTCTCTTCTCACTTAGTAAACCCAGGACTGTTTACTCCAGACCAAACCCATAGCTGTCAAGTCGATTCTGATTCACAACGACCTTGTAGAATCTATAGCTTACTCCAGAACCTATACTCTTAAGTACTGCTTTCACCCTTCCAACAATTTTGTTCGCTTTATTATTATTATTAAGTAGAGTCTTTACGACAGTTCTAAGAGAACTCAAAAATAGTCTAACCATCCATCTCTTTTACCCACACTGCTAAAAAACTTTTTGACAAAAATACTATGTTCAGAATGTTTTGACCCAAATGTTAAATTCCATAATGCTACACACAAATCAGGTTACAACTTAATTTTAGAGTGTTTGATAGAGAACTCAAACGTGCTGTTCAAAAATGAACAACAGTGCAGTAAAATGAGCCCTGCATCTAGAGAAAGGAAAATATGTTATAAAATCCTTTGCTCTTAGTTCCAGGATATAAATCTTGCTGAAATCATTGAGAGCTGAAAGGCAGTGCTTTCCTTGGCTAAACAGAAAATAGGGAACCCTGGTGGCATTGTGGTTAAGTTCTGTGTCTGCTAACCTGAAGATCGGCAGTTCAAATCTTCCAAGTGCTCCTTCAACCCTCCATGGGACAGTTCTACTCTGTCCTATAGGGTTATTATGAGTTGGAATCAACTCAGTGGCAGTGGTTTTTTCTTTTTTATTTATTTTGATTGAGTGAAAGTATACAATCCAGCATAAATTTGCGTGCCCGCCTATCTGCTGCTTCTGCTGCTCTTCGTGCTGGGTGACGCTGCTCCTATTCGTTCTATACACGTCATATCCTCCTAACAATCTCCCGTCCCCTCGTCTCCACCCTCTTCGCCGCCTCCAGTAAGAGGCTAGCAGGACGACATCCCACAGATGCATAGAACCGTAAAGTGTACACATGACATGGTTGCTCTATGTCACCAAGTCCAATCCATTCCTGCCCAAAGAGCTGACCTCAGTAATGATTTATGGACAGGGGCAGCATCAGGACCAGGGGCCATGCTCCCAGGGGAACCCCGAAGCTCCCGGACCATCAATTGCGGTCTTTTATTAGAGAACTCAGGGTGCGCCCCTATTTATTTTCTTGTTGCCAGTGAGACTGAACTTTGTGAGCCCCATCACGGCTATCCCTGGTGGTGACCAGGCACCATCTGGTTCCTCTGGTCACATGTTGATGCAGTCACCCACTCACGTGGGTCTCTCTGTCTTCTGGGTTCTCTTTCCCCATGTCATTTTGGTCCTTGGTGATCATCCGTTCCTGCTGAGTTGGGACCATTTGCTGTACCCTCAGATGGCAGCTTGCTAGCTTTTGAGACCCTAGACTCCACTCCCCAATAAGGGGTGCAGAAGACTCTCTCAGCAATAGGCTAGTTATATAGATTGGCCTCAATGTCCCCTGAGAGTATGGTCCCCAGACCCCCGCCCCTGCTATTCTGTCCTTGCAGTATTGAGTTAAGATTGCAGGAGTGTTCATGTTATGTTGAAGTCCAATTAAATTGATCTTTCTAATGTGTGCTGTCACTGACTTCACCCAACTAAATTTCTATCACCTTTCTAATCTATAACCAACTCTCACCCTCCCTCCCACCCCACCTTTGCAGCCATCAAAGAGTCTTCTATACATGAGTCTGTCTTTAAGTTCTTATTGTAGGGGTCTCATACAATATTTGTCTTTTTGCCACTGACTACTTTCACTCAACATAATGTCTTCCAGTTGGAACCAGGTTATAAGATGCTTCCTAAAATCATCATTGTTCTTTATCATTGCATAGTGTTCCATCGAGTACATATACCACAGTTTATTTATCCATTTATCTTTTGTCATTTTTTCCCCCTTTTTTAAATGAAAAACACAGATGGTGTTATATAGACAGTTAACTGTGACAGGAAAGTGCATATTCTCTTGTAAGGATCTACCCCATCAGCAGTATGGTGAAGTTGTGGGAGAGTTTTTGAGCCACAGCCAAAGACAGCTGGAGGAAATCACAGGTTCGTGTAATCTTTGGGAAGCTATCACACTGGATTTAAAGAAGACACCACTGCTTTTTAAAAACTTGGTCATTAGCATTTTTTACCATTCTTAATCCCTATGCTTCCCCGCCACCCCACCCACCAAGTGTTCTCCATGAAATGTCTAGAGATCTGTGGCACACGTCTTAAAACAAAGTAAAACAAAAGCTTGGATCAGCTAATATTCAAGGTTCCTCCATAAAATCAATTTGGAAGACAGAGGCTAACAAATAACACATTGGATGAGCAATTGTTGAATTAGATAATAACCTTCTGGTTAAAATGACTAATAATTTATTATAAGCTTATTTCTAAAGGACTCCATCTCCTGCAATTCTGGAAAATTTTACTAAAAGTTTTACCCATTTGAAAACAATTGAATAAGAATTTATTATTAAACAATGTAATATGGTTTATTTAAAGTGCCATCACATAAAATTTTAGGATGTAAATTCCCTAGGCTGACTGGTGAATTACCTGCTTCTTAAGTATCTTTGGGTGGCTAAGATAGGATGTGGTCATTCATCAAAACAGCTATTTTAAAAGATTCAGATTCTAACTCTGCCTGCCATTCACTAACGGTACCACCATGGACCAAGTTACTTAACTGGTCTTTGCTTTAGTTTCTGTATCTGTAAAGTGGGGTTCATAATAAACCATGTAGCACAGTGCCTGCTGTATAGCAAGTACTTAATAAAATTCTAAGCAATTTTAACCAGAACGTTATTACTGAATTCAACAGTTGCTCATCCAATGCATGATTTATTAACATCTGCCCTCCAAATTACTGCTGGAATACGGAAAGTCTATGAAAATAAGAACAGATATCAATGTCAACAACTGGTTTGAGGGGTTTGACTGAACTGAATCAACAGTTTAGACAAAAATAATACCTTAGTTTTTACTCTATGTAGAGAAATTACCTCTTGTTTGGAATTCATGTAAAATTCCAGTTAAGAAATTAAGACTCATCTGTATTCTTAGTGTCTGAGCAATCACATATTTTTGCTGGAATTTAGAGATAGGAAAAGTAGCTCTTATGCCCCATAGTCCAGCAAACACTTGTATGGATTACTTTGCTGTATAGGAATGCAAATACCTTTTTGAAAAGGCAGATTGAAATGTCTTTGGCGTATGCATGTGATTTTCGTTAAATAACGTAAAGTGGCTGTAAAAATATCACTTTGCCCAACAGGTTTTTGACCTAATTATTGATAAGCATACCTTATTTTATGATTTTGTAAGCCATCAAGAAGCCGTACAGTTTTAGTGGCATGTTGCTTAAGCTTTATATGCCTTAGTTTACATATCTAGAAAATGATGAGGACAGTATTACCATGACTATAAACCCAAACCAAACCCGTTGCCATTCAGTCATTTCAGACTCATAGCCACCCACAGAACTTCCAAGGAGTGCCTGGTGGATTCGAACTTTGACCTTTTGGTTAGCAGTCGTAGCTTTTAGTAACTATGTCACCCAGATTTCCTTGATAATGACTACAGGTGCTACTAATGATGATGGAGATGACGACGATGATGATGCTAAGATGGTAACTTGACCCCTAAACTATTGTTAGGATTAGATCAGGCAATACAGGTAAAATGCTTAGAAAAGTGTCAAGTGTGATATGATAGTTTGCTACTGTTAATATCTTCAGCACTTCCAACAGTCAATGAAAATATGGGGAAAAATAAACCATTAGTGTAAGCAAGGATTTAGGAAACTATGTAATTCTTCTTTGGAATAACCCATACAAAACTTGTTTTTCTTGATGAGCCAATTTAGAAACATATGTTCCTCTTGCCTACTTCAGGGGTTTTCCAGAGGGCTTTTCTGGAAAGTTAAGATGTGAAACAACTCCAAGGTAGATGAGAAAGTGGAAGCAATAGCACTGTAAAATCCCTCCTTCTCACATAACAGACATGCAGATCCCTTATCTTTTCTCCCCTTCCACGGTGTCCACGGGACTCAGCTGGGATGTCTGTCCACTGTGGGAGAAGTGTCGGAAGTTCTGTTTGAGCTGTGTGCGGGCAGCGGCTCTCAGGCCATTCTGGCCCTCACCTCGATCCATTCAGTTCTTTCGAAACACAGATTGCTTGAGCTGAAAAAGCCTCTAACAACCATCTCACCAGGTGCTTTCACCGCAGAGATGAAGAAAAAAGGGTCCAGAGAGAGGAAGGGATTTGCCCACGGCTGCATAGGGAGCCACTGAGAATACAATTTCTGTGCTCTTTCAGTCAGTCTAGTGCTCTTTCTACCACATCACTTTGCCTTTTCAGGTGAGATGTTTTCCTGTTGTCACCAAAGAACAGCTAATCATTTTGGCACCCTTTTAGGATCCAAATTAGGAAAATGATCACAAAAGTCTTTCTTAGATCGCTAGCCCCAAAGTTGACATTTTTTACAAGGATGAAGTACAGAGGTAAAAAAAAATGATACATTCTATCTGGTGTTATTAGGGCTAAAAAACTTACCTTCACAAAAAGCTCAATTTCCGGGTCTGTTTGAGTCCTGGACCTCAGGCTGGCCATCTCTGGGTCTCACTGCCACTTGTCAACCCCTTGCCTCCTGCGCGGTGCAGTGCCCAGTGCTTGTTGACTCTTTCACTTTTGTCAGAGACTCAAGCAATGCCCATGCTTTAAACAGAGCGTCCAGTTGGTGGCTGAGTAAGTCAGAGCGGGGCCAGTCTCTGTTCTTAAGAGGTAGAGTCCGAAGAATTCTAGAGGATTGAGAGCAGCTCTTGAATGCCTTTGCCTTCTTCCACTTGACCTAACATTTGAATCAAGGAGGAGCTTAAGGGGTGTGTGTGAATTGGCTGGCTAGAAGGGTGGGGTGTTTCCAGAGAGGCTTCAGTGCTGTGAGTCAGCATCGGAGAAACACACGCACAAACACACACATGCCGTGCTGGCTTCTATATATCAAGCAGACCAGATGTTCTCTAGAGCCGCCTTTAGACTCCTGGGCTCCATGCCCAGAAAAGGGCCTCTTATTGCTGTTCCTGTAACCTGACAGCAGCCAAAAGCTCTTCCAGGAAAAGGGCCAGAAATGACTTGGGTTTTATCATTGAAAAGGATGTTTATCGAATGATCCTGTGTAACTAGTGCTGTCAAGTTGATTCTGGCTTGTAGAGACCCAAGGGGACAGAGAGTAGACCTGCTTGTAGGGGTTCCAAGGCTGTCCTTATGGAAGCCTGCCACATCTGTCTCCTGTGGAGCCGCTGGTGGGTTTGAACTGCTGACCCTCTAGTAGCAGCTGAGTTCTTAATCACTCATCGCAGGGGGCTGCTTGATCCTGTCTAGAAGTGGGGCTAAGGAGTGTCTTTCATCAACTGTCTCCACCCTCAATTCTATGGCTCACTCAGCCTGCTTTCCCTTTTCGGTTGCAAATTTCACTTCTCTTCTATAACTGGGAGATGTTCTTTAGGGTTGAGCCTGGAGGCTTCTTTTGAGTGCTTCACCTAGTTCTTTGTTTCTGATAATCAGGGACTGGAACAGACCACTTCCTTGTTTTGGCATTTGAATCAAGAACCACAAGTGGTTCTAGACCTCTGCTTGTCAGCTCGGGGGCAGCAGTAAAATAGCAGTTTATTGTCCTTCTGCTGATTACTTGGTGTGTACAGTGATTCTAGTTTGCAGTGTTTTCTGCCTGCTGGGGCTGAGAAGGGAAGCCTAGGTTCAAAAAACAATCTTTGCTGGTAAGAAGAGTTAAAGCAGTGGTTCAAGCACGTGGCCGCTAACCGAGACTGGAGGCTCAGACCCACCAGCTGCTCCTTAGGAGGAAGGTGTGGCAGTCTGCTTCCACAAAGACTCACAACCTTTGAAACCCTGTGGGGTCGCTATGAAAAGGAATTAACTCGACAGCAGTGGTTTTCTAGGGTTTTGCTCACAAGAGTCTTTGCTTGCTTTGAGACGAACTGAATATAGATCCACCAGTTGGGTACCACTGTGACTCTACAACAACACCAAACATCACCCGTATTTATGTGGCGTTAACATGCATCTGCTATTGTTCCGTGCAAAGATTCACAGGACTTCGGCTTACTTTTCTGTGAGAAAACAAATTTCTCTTTTTAAAGCCATCCACTTGTGGTATCTCTATTATAGCAGCACTAGGTTACTAAGGCATTGATCTACCTTCAACATAGCTCTCAGTCTGATCTTTGAAGTTAGTTTCTTAAAGCATACTGAATTCTCATCTAAAAAAAAAAAGCCAAATGCCCAGAGCAAAACGGTCCTTCTGGCTTCAGGAACCACTTTTTTTCCTCAAAGCTCGAAATTCAAAGGACACCGAAAGGGAGTAGCTTGTGTGGGTCACCCTGTCTATGAAAGCCAGAAACCTGGGTTCCAGAATAATTACAACTGTTTTGTCATTTCCTGTTTTGGGTGATGATTTTGCTAAACAATCTTTCATCAAAAATGCTCAATAAATGTTAATTGTACACCCTACAGAGAATTAGGAAGTAGAACAGAAACACTAACTATAATATTAGGCCAGTTGTCTGACACAATCAATGAAGGCACGATCCTAAGCTCTTTAAATCAAGGAAACAAATTTCACAAGGTGTTTGTTTATGCATGACCACTATCGGTGACTATTTTTCATGTGTCTCAGCAGCAACGACAATCTGCGAAAACTCAGCTTGCATTTTAGTATAAATACAGCAACTTTTATCCATTAAGATGCAAAACTGTGCCTTGAGAGACTAACAGGAAATGTAATGTTATTTTAATTTGTAAATTCACGTCTTCAGACTCGATGGTACTTGGCTTGGCTGGCACATCTTCAATTTCAGACACTTCTGTAGTGATGATAGTTACAACTTGGCTAAGTTTACCAACAGGAACTTCTAATTCAAGAGTTACAGTATCTAAATCCATTACTTAAATAACTTAGGAGAAAAGAAAATGGTTCCTTAGATCTAGAAAGTAGAACCTTAAAACATTAGCAATATTCCCACATAAAAGCCCATACTTTCCTTTAGTTTACTCAGCCTTAAGTAGTTATTTTCTGTTCTGTGTGACTCTGGATCCACTGAGGTCTGAAAATTCCTCAGCTTCTGCATAAGATTTCTGAAAATCTTGATCGAATCTAGTCACAGTCCTTTCCATAAGTCCAATATAGTTTATCTTTTTGTTGGGATAGTCCAGTCAAATGATCTCATCAAATTAACAAAGTAAAAACTTATCTGCAGATAACAAAATTTAATATGGCCACAATTAATTTATAAAAATAAATGCTGTTTATAGTGAAAGACCTGACAGAAATTAATTACAAGACTAACATAAAGGCCAAATAAAATCAAGCCATTACGACAAACAGAGGTGGAGGTCATGCTGCCTGTCACCAACATCCAGTCTTTGAGACAAGGGTGAGATGAGAAACAAGAAGTTTTATTATACGCTGGTACACAGAAAGGCAGAGGGGATAGATTCCTCTGAAGTCTGTCTCCTTGAAATGGTGGCTAGCTGGAAGTTTTGTAAAAGAAGAGGATAAGGTTTTATGAGTCCTAAGAATTTGTAGAATGTTAATCTTCTTTGTTGTTGTTAGGTGCCATCGAGCCCATTCTAACTCATAGTGACCCTATAAACAACAGAACAAAGCACTGCCTGGTGCTGCACCATGCACACAACCATTTTTGTGCTTAAGCCCATTGTTGAAGTCACTGTGTCAATCCATCTTGCTGAGAGGGTCTTCCTCTTTTTTGCTGACCTTCAACTCTATTGAGCATGATGTCCTTCTCCAGGGATTGATCCCTCCTGACAATATGTCCACAGTATGTGAGATGCAGTCTCACTATCTTTGCTTCCAAGGACCACTCTGGTTATACTTCTAGAACAGATCTTTTGGCAGTATGTGGTACATTCAATATTCTTCTTCAACATCACAATTCAAAGGCATCAGTTCTTCTGTCTTCCTTGTTCATTGCCCAACTTTCATAGGCATATGATGTAATTGAACATATTATGGCTTGGGTCAGGTGCACCTTAGTCTTCAAGGTCACATCTTCACTTTTCAGTACTTTAAAGAGGTCCTTTGCAGCAGATTTTCCCAGTGCAATGCATCTTTTGGTTTCTTGACTGCTGCTTCTGTGGGTGTTGATTGTGGAACCAAGTAAAGTGAAATCCTTGACAACTTCGATCCTTTCTCCATTTACGATGACGTTACTTATTGGTCTGGTTGTCAGGATTTTTGTTTTCTTGATGTTGATGTGCAATCCATACTGAAGGCCGTGGTCTTTGGTCTTCATCAGTGAGTGTCTGAAACCTACTTCCAGCAAGCAGGGTTGGGTCATCTGCATAAAGCAGGTTGTTAATGAGTCTTCCTCCAATCCTGATGCCTTGTTCTTCTTCATATAGTCCACTTTCTTTGATTATTTGCTCTGCATATAGATTGAAAAGGTCTGATGAAAGGATGCAACCCTGACACAGGCACACCTTTCCTGACTTTACACCATGCAGTGTCCCCTTGTTCTATTTGCACGCTTCTGAATTCATACACAGATTCCTGAAGAGCACAATTAAGTGTGCTGGAATTCCCATTTTCTGCAACATTAGCCACAATTTGTTGCGATCCACACAGTCGAGTGCTTTTGTATAGTCAATGAAACACAGGCAAACATCTTTCTGGCATTCTCCACTTTCAGCCAAGAGCAATCTGACATCAGCAATGATATCCCCGGTTCCATGTTCTCTTCTGAATCCAACCTGAATTTCTAGCAGTTCTCTGTCAATATACTGTTGCAGTCACTTCTGAATAATCTTGAGCAAAACTTTGCTTACATGTGATATTAGTGATATTGTTTGATAATTTCCTCATTTGGTTGGATCACCTGTCTGGGGAATAGGCACAAATATGGAATTCTTCCAGTGAGTTGGCCAGGTAGCTGGCCTCCTAATTTCTTGGCACAGACGAGTGAGCACTTCCAGCACTGCATCTGTTTGTCAAAATATCTCAACTAATATTTCATTGATTCCTGGAGCCTTGTTTTGTGCCAGTGCCTTCAATGCAGCTTCGACTTCTTCCTTCAGTACCATTGGTTCCTGATCATATGCTACCTCTTCAGATGGCTGAACATCAACCAGTTCTTTCTGTTATAACGACTCTGTCTATTCCTTTGATCTTCTTTTGTTGCCCATAGAATCCTTCGCTATTGCAACTTGAAGCTTGAATTTTTTCTTTAGTTCTTTCTGTTTGAGAAATACAGCACAGGTTCCTCCCTTTTGGTTTTCTATTTCCAGCTCTTTGCACATATCATTAAAATTTTTTACTTTGTCTTCCTGAGCCACCCTATGAAATCTTCAGCTCTTTTATCTCACCATTCCTTCCTTTTTCTTTAGCTACTTGACATTCAATAGCAGATTTCAGAGTCTCTTGTGACATCTAATTCAGTCTTTTCTTTCTTTCCTGTCTTTTTAATGACTTCTTCCTTTTTTCATGGATGATGCCTTTGATATCATTCCACAACTTGTCTGGTCTTTGGTCATTAGTGCTCAGTGCATCAAATCTGTTCTTGAGATGGTCTCTAAAGTCAGGTTGGATTATATTCAAGGTCAGACTTTGTCTCTCGTGGACTTGTTCTAATTTTCTTCAGTTTCAATTTGAACTTGCATATGAGCAATTGGTGCTCTGTGCCACAGTCTTGCTTTGACTGCTGATGTTGAACTTCTCCAGTGTCTCTTTCCACAGATGTAGTCAATTTGATTCCTGTGTATCTCATGTGGCGAGGTCCATGTGTATAGTCACTGTTTACTTTGGTGCAAAAGATATTTGCAGTGAAGAAGTTGTTGGTCTTGCAAAATTCTATCATTCAATCTCAGGCAGCATTTCTGTTACCAAGGCCATATTTTCCAACTACCTATCCTTCTTCTTTGTTTCCAACTTTTGCATTCCAATCACCAGTAATTATCAATGCATTCTGATTACATGTTTGATCACTTTTGGGCTGTACAGGCTGGTAAAAATCTTCCAATTCTTCATCTTTGGCCTTAGAAATTGGTGCATGCATTTGAATACCAGTCAGATTAACTGGCCTTCCTTGTAGGCATATAGATACTATCCTGTCACTAACAACATTGTACTGTATTACAGGTCTCAAAATGTTCTTTTTGATGATGAATGCAACACTGTTCCTCTTCAAGTTGTCATTCCTGGCACAGTAGACCATACGACTGTCTGATTCAAAATTGTCAATACCAGTCCATTTCAGCTCATTAATCCCTAGGATATCATGTTTCTGTGTTCCATTTCATTTTTGAAGATTTCCAGTTCTCCTGGATTCATCTGCATACACTCCACGTCCCAATTATTAATGTATGTTTGCAGCTATTTCTTCTCATTTTGAGTTGTACCACAACAGCAGGTGAAGGTCCTGAAGGCTTTACTCCATCCACATCACTAAGGTCAACTCTACTTTGAGGAGGGAGCTTGTACCCAGTCATCTTTTAAGTGCCTTCCACTCTGGGGGCCTCATTTTCTGTCACTATATCTGACAATGTTCCACTCTATTTCTATTCATACGATTTTCAACGACTAATTCTTTTCAGAAGTAGACTTCTGGGTACCTTTTCTTAGTTCTTAGTCCGGAAGCTCAGCTGAAACCTGTCCACTATGGGTGACCCTGCTGCGATCTGAATACCAGTGGCAGAGCTTTCAGGATCACAGTAGCATGCAAGCCCCACAGTACAACAAGTGGACAGATAAGTGGGGGTAATATTTTTTAGCTGGTCACAGTGGTCACAGTGCCAGATGTGCTGACCATCTTAATTGGTACTTTGGGCCCAGAGGTAGTCAGTCTGGCCATTGTAAACTTATAAGTTCCCAATCACAAGGCAAGTTCCTTTTGGTTTTTAGATTATTGTCGCTTGCTTTTCCACAGTCTTCAAGAGAGCAAAGATTAGTTTTTACCCTGAGAGAAAGTAAGGGAAGCAAGGGACTCATGCTTGGAGACAGAATTAAGAAACAAAATATGCGAAGGTTATGTCTGAGATGAGACCACTTGTTTTACTCTGCCTGTTCCAAAATCAGTTTAAAAACTGTAGGCAATAATATTTCTAAATATAGCCACTAATCGTATTTTTAAAGGACACAGTATTCTTGAGGCATAATACCATATAGTCAGAATATATGAAGAATGTATGCCAAGATTATCAAGTCTCTAAGTACTTGGATAGTGATAAATATAACTTCATAGGTAAATGATGTCACTTTCACAGTCAAAGCATTGGCTTTGATGATGCTAGATTAGAAAAAATAAAGTTGCAACCAAGTTAGTAATTAAGAAATAATAATAAAATTATAGCGTAGTGTTATGTACCTATTGTCTAATGATTTAGAAAATAACATTGGAGTCATGATTCCCTGTCCTTGAGCACAGGGCACATGACCCAGCTGAAGCTGGGCTCATAAGGACAGATCCACTGGGCCCTGAGGTACAAAGATATTAGATAGGATAATCTTAGAAAATATCTTTGAGGGAACCTTTCATATAAGTCAGAACATGGAATACTTTCCACACTTATCTTTTTCTATTAACATTTAGTGAATAGAAAATTTTTTGGACATTCTTGTCATTCCTGAAAGCTGTACCAATGATTGTTAGGAAAGACATTCACAGTTACTAGCCAATCGGTGTAAAGGTGAAGCTTTCAGTGGATTTGCCCAGTTGTACTACTAGATCTGTAACTAACGTTCCTTGGATTTAGGCAAATCTGATTGTGGTGGCATGCTTGTTCATTATCTAGCATTTGCCTATTTGGTCAGTATTCTACAGACTTGGGCAGACATGGCTGTGGCAGTATGCTTGTCTGCTTCTCGTTTTTCCCCCTTTGAGTATATGCCAAAGGAAACATTCTTTTAGCTTAACTAAACGTCATTATGTTTCCCCCCTAAAATGCTAATATTAAGCAAAAGCTGAAGAGGAAATACAAGTAAATTTTAATACGATGGGAATCAGATGTTTCTCTTGATTTAAATATGTTCCGTGTAACTTATTAGATAAAATGATATATCACTTTTCCTTTATAAAAAATATTTATGGCTTTCCATGAAGTTTCAGAGTTGTCAGAGGTTTATTTGAGGTTATCAAGGAACGATGCTTAATTTATTTCACCAAAGATCTTAAAGTAAAAACCTTGGCTTTCTTTCTTTCTTTTTTTTCTTTTTCCACTAAAAGCCCTCCTGTTGGTGGAGACTTGCTTGTTGCTGTGATGCTGGGAGCTATGCCACTGGGATTTAGGCACCAGTAGGGTTGCACATGGTAGACAAGTTTCAGCTGAGCTTCCAGACTAAGACAGCTTAGGAGGAAGGACCCAACAATCTACTGAAAAGAATTAATCAGGGAAAACCATATGAATAGCAGTGGAATGTAGCCAGACATAATGCTGGAAAATGAGCCCCCCCCCCCAGGTTGGGAGGCACTCAGAAGACAACTAGGGAAGAGCTGCCTCCTCAAAGTAGAGGAGACCTTAATGTTGTGGATGGATGAAGTAAAGCCTTTAGGATCTTCATTTGCTGATGTGGCATGACTCAGAATAAGAAGAAGCAGTTACAAACATCCATTAATAATTGGAACGTGGAATATATAAAGTATGAATCTAGGAAAATTGGAAGTCATCAAAAATGAAATGGAACACACAAACATCGATGTCCCAGGCATAAGTGAGCAGAAATGGACCAGTATTGGCCATTTTTAATCTGACAATCAAGTGGTTTACTATGCTGGGAATGAAAACTTGAAGAGGAATAGTCTTATGTTCATTGTCAAGAAGAACATTTCAGGACCTGTCCTGAAGTACAATGCTGTTAGTGATAGGATAACATCCATCCACCTACAAGGAAGGCCAGTTAATGACTATTATTCAAATTTATGAACCAACCACTAAGGCCAGAGATGAAGAGATTGAAGATTTTTAGCAGCTTCTGCAGTCTGAAATTGATCAAACATTCAATCAGAATGCATTGATAGTTACTGGTGACCAGAATGTTAAAGTTGGAAACAAAGAAGAAGGATCAGTAGTTGGAAAGTATGGCCTTGGTGATAGAAATAATGCTGGAGATCACATGATAGACTTGCAAGACTAATGACTTCCTCATTGCAAATACCTCTTTCAACCAGCACAAATGGTGACTGTACACATGGACCTCACCAGATGGAATACATAGGAACCAAACTGACTACATCTGTGGGAAAAGATGATGGAAAAGCTCCATGTCATCAGTCAGAACAAGACCAGGTGCTGACTGAGGCACAGATCATCAACTGCTTATATGCAAATTCAAACTTAAGCTGAAGAAAATTAGAACTTCATTAGAAGTATGACCTTGAGTATATCTCTCCTGAGTTTAAAGATCATGTCAAGAGCAGATTTGATGTGTTGACCACTAATGACTGAAGACCAGATGAATTGTGGAATGACATCAAAGACATCCATGAAGAGAGCAAGAGGTCATTAAAAAGTCAGAAAAAAAAGAAAAGAGCAAATTGGATGTTAGAAGAGACCCTGAAACCTGCTCTTGAAAGTTGAGCAGCTAAAGCAAAAGGAAGGAAGGGTGAAGTTAAAGACCTAAACAGAAGATTTCAAAGGGCAGCTCGAGAAGACAAAGTATTCTGATGATATGTGCAAAGAGTTGGAAATGGAAAACCAGAAGGGAAGAACATGTTCTGCATTTTTCAAGCTGCAAAAACTAAAGAAAAAATTCACACCTTGAGTGTTAATAGTAAAGGATTCTACAGGGAAAATATTAAATGATTCATGGAACCTCAAAAGAAGATGGAAGGAATACACAGAGTCATTATACCAGAAAGGACTGGTCGATGTTCCACCCTTTAAAGAGGTAGCATATAATCAGGAACCAATGATACAAAAGGAAGAAATTGAAGCTTTACTGAAGGCTTTAAAGGCATTGAAAGCAAGAAACAAGGCTCCAGGAATTGATAGAATGTCAACTGAGATATTTCAACAACTAGATGCAGCACTGGACGTGCTCACTCATCTGTGCCAAGAAATGTGGAGGACAGCTACCTGGCCAACTGACTGGAAGAGATCCATATTTATGCCCATTCCCAAGAAAGATGATCCAACCAAATGCAGAAATTACTGAACAATTTCATTAATATCAAACGCAAGTAAAATTTTGCTCAAGATATTCAAAAGTGACTGCAGCAATATATTGGCAAGGAACTGCCAGGCATTCAAGCTGGATTCAGAAAAGGCCTTGGAACCAGGAATATCATTGCTGATGTCAGATGGCTCTTGGCTGAAAGCAGAGAATACCAGAAAGATGTTTACCTGTGTTTCATTGACTATGCAAATGCATTTGACTTTATGTGGATCGTAACAAATGATGTATAACACTGCATAAAGTGGGAATTCCAGAACACTTACTTGTGCTCTTAAGGAATCTGTGTATGGATTAAGAGGCAATCGTGTTAACAGAACATGGGAACACTGCATGGTTTGAAGTCAGAAAAGGTGTGCATCAGGATTGTATCCTTTCACCATACCTTTTCAATTTGTATGTTGAGCGAATAATCTGAGAAGCTGGGTTATACGAATAAGAATAAGGCAGCAAGTTTGGAGGATGACTCATTAACCACCTGTGTTATGCCGACGACACCACCTTATGTGCTGGAAGTGAAGAAGATTTGAAACAATTACTGATGAAGATCAAGGACCACAGCCTTCAGTATGGATTGCACCTCACCATCAAGGAAACAGAAGTCCTCACAGCTGGACCGGTAAACAGCATCGTCATAAATGAAGAAAGGATTGAGGTTGTCAAGGATTTCATTTCACTTGGGTCCACAATCAACACCTATGGAAGTAGCAGTCAAGAAATCAAACAGTGCATTATACTGGGAAAATCTGCTGCAAAGGATCTCTTTAAAATATTGAAAAATAAAGGTGTCACCTTGAAGACTAAAGTGTGCCTGACGCAAATCGTCGTATTTTCAGTTGCATCATATGCACACGAAAGCTGTACAATGAACAAGGAAGACAGAAGAAGAGTTGATGCCTTTGAATTGTGGTGTTGGAGAAGAATGTTGAACGTACCATGGACTACCAAAAGAACAAACGGATCTGTTCTAGCAGAAGTACAACCAGGGTGCCCTTCAGAAGCAAAGATGGTGAGACTGCATCTTAGATACTCTGGACATGCTGTCAGAAGGGATTGGTCCCTGGAGAAGGACATCATGCTTGGTAGAGTGGAGGGTCACCAAAAAAGAGGAAGAGCTTCAAAGAGATGGATTGACACAGTGGCTGCAACAATGGGCTTGAGCATAAAAACGATTGTGGAATGACAGAAGATCCTGCAGTGTTTTGTTCTGTTGTTCATAGGGTTGCTATGAGTAGGACCTGAATTGATGGCACCTAACAACAACAACAGGGAACACCAGTTAATATGATTGTTTATTCAAATTTATGTGCCAACTACTAAGGCCAAAGATGAAGACATTGAATGTTTTCACCAACTTCTGCATTCTGAAATTGATTAAATGTGTAATCCATATATACAACTTAATTGTAATTATTTCTCTATTTCTTCATTTATGTTTTGAGCTAATCAAGAGTTTGTACTGATATTGCTAACTTTAATACAGCATCATGTGGTTTATTTCAGCCTTTCCCCTTAATTATTTGTAATTTTCCTTTTCTAAAGTTGGAAGCCTGGCTCCCACCATGCACAATTAATTTGTTTACTCGTTCCACCCCAATATACATGTTAAGTAATTTGGGGATTGTTTGCCAACACATCCGTGAGAAAAAAAAGAAAGGAAAATAACTTTACTGACTAGAGCATGCTATTTATACATGTTTTCTTTTTCCTTGTGCCTTAGAATTTGCAATCGAAGCACTATTTCCCAACTTTACTTAGGTCAACTTCTTTCTCTGCCTCCTTCAACTGAGGTTATGACATGAATTTGTAGTGTGGCAGGCTCCCTGTGTCACAGCATGGATTCTGTCCTGGAATTCCCCAACCTTCCCGTTTAAATTTACATGTGTCAGTGCTCACTCTTTGTGATCTACAGTTTGTGGGTTATGACAAACACATAACATATAACATATCTACCACCAAGGGACCCTACAGGGTAGCTCCGTCTCCCTCAGAATTACACTTTGTATTCATATACTCCCCAGCTCCCAAGCCCCCGGCAGCCACTGATCTGTCTTTCATCTCTATAATTGGGCTTCTTCCAGAATGTCATATGAACGCAGCCATGCAACATGTAGACTTTCCAGTCTGGATTAGTTCTCTTAAAAAAAGGTATTTGACATTTATCCTTACTGTTGTATGATTGAATAATGCATTCATTTCCCACCTCTCCCCATGGGTTATGTTGTTTATTTTATGAGCCAATGAAAGATGACTCTGGGAGTAGTTTTAATTCAAAGTTTAAAGGGTATCTCAGGGTGAGAGTCTTGGAGGTTCCTCTAGTCTCTGCTGGTCCAGTAATTCTGGCCTGTTTAAAAAAAGAATTTTAGTTTTGTTCTATACCTACATCTGTTGTGGCCCTGCTCTGAACAGTCAGTGGTGGTAGCCAGGCACCATCTGGTCACAGTTTCTGGATAGGTGAGGCCATGTCTTATGTAGGCATTTGGTCATGTAGTTTAGTTTAGTTTTGTTTTTCTTTGAATGTTTGTTTTCCTTCCTTCTCTTTTATTCCCGACAAGTAGAGTCAATAGTGGTATCTTAGAGGATCACTCAAGCATTTTAAGACCCCAGATGTTACTTACCGAACTAGAATGTAGAACATAAACTAAATGTGGTGCCAATCAACTAAGATGTCCCTCAAGACCATGGTCTGAAGACTTCAGATCCATGTGAAACATTTCGTTATTTCTGGGAAGAACAGACCCATTACCATCAAGTCAATTCCAACTCATAGTGAACCTATAGGGCAGAGCAGAACTGCCCCCTAAGGTTTCCAAGGCTGTAATCTTTACAGAAGCAGATGGCCACATCTGTCTCCTGTGGAAATGCTGATAGGTTTAGACCTTTTGGTTAGTAATCAAGTGCTTAACGACTGCGCCACCAGGGCTCTTTTCATTAATTTTTATATTTGAATAGTGTACAATTGCATGAATGTACCACAGTTTGTTTATCCATTCACCTGTTACAATACATCTTGGTTGTTTCTAGTTTTTGTTGCTTATGAATAAAGCTACTACAAACATTCGAGTATGGATTTTTTTGTGAATATAATTTTCAATTAAATAAATAAGTGCTATTGATGGGTCATACACTAACATTGTAAGAAACTCCTAAGATGCCCTACAAAGTGGTCACCCATTTTCCATCCCAATAGCAATGAAATCGAGTTCCAGTTCCTCCATATACTTTTCAGTATTTGGCATTGTCAGTTTTTTTTTTCTTTAATTTATCCATTGTAATAGGTGTGTGGTGATAATTTTTTGTGTTTTAATTTGCATTTTCCCAGTTTGATGGTGAGCATCTTTTCATATCCTTATTTACCATCTGTATATCTTCTTTGGTCAGGTATCTAGTCAGATATTTTGCCCATTTTGGAAGGATTGTTTGTTTTCTCATTGTTTAGTTTTAAGGCTTATTTATATCTAGGTAAGGCATGTCATTTGAACATATTTCTCTCAGTCTATGACTTGTTTTTTTTAATTCTCTTAGGAGTGTCTTCTGCAGAGCAAATGTTTTTAATGTTTTAAAGACCAATTTATCAATTTTTGAAAATGTGAGTTGTGCTTTTAAGGTCATAAATAAGAATTCTCTCTGTTACACATAGGGTCACTGTGAGTTACAGCCAGCTTGACAATGACTAACAATGTCAACTCTTTGCCTAACCCGAGGTAATGCATATTTTCTTCTCAGAATTTTATAGGTTTGTGTTTTATATTATGTCTGTATTCCATTTTGAGTTAATTTCAGTATAAATTTAGTAAATGTTCCTTTGGGCATATGAACATATATTCCAGCACTATTTGTTGAAACAATGATTTTTTTCTCTATTGAATTGCATCTGTATTTGCACTTTTGTAAAAAATAGTTGACTATATTTGCGTAGGAAACCCTGGTGGTGTAATTGTTAACAGCTATGGCTGCTAACCAAAAGGTCAGCAGTTCAAATCCACCAGACACTCCTTGGAAACTCTGTGGGGTAGTTCGACTCTGTCCTACAGGGTCACTATGAGTCATCGTCAACTCAGTGGCAAAGAGTTTGGTTTTATACTTGCATGGATCCATTTTGACAACTCTGTTCTGTTTCCTGGGTGGTGCAAATGGTTCAAGTGCTCAATTACTAAGCAAAGGGTTCGGGTCTGCCCAGAGGTGACTCGGAAGAAAGGCCTTGTGATCCACTCCCCAAAATTAGCCATTTAAAACCCTTTGGATCCCAGGCTCATTCATAACAAGATCCACTCAGGTTGACTAGGAATCCCAACACATCACACACACTGTACACAGCTCCTAGGATGGATGAGGAGCTCAGATCTGCTATCCTCAGGGTGCCAGTGCTTCTGCCTGAACCTCAGATCTGCCTGCCAAGCTCACCCCTCTACCATCAGACCTATGTCTTTGTGCCAGGACACAGGGCCAGTTTTTCACACCAACTCCCTGCACCTGCAGATATTGCTCCACCCACACCTAACATTTTGGACTTTCCCATACTGCAATACACTACACTAACTTTTCTCTGACCCACTCCTCAGCTTCTTCAGTCCATGTACAGACCTGAGCAATCACGTGCCTACAGAGCACTTGAAATGTGGCTAGTCCAAACTCAGATGAACTGTCAGTGCAAGATATATCTCAGATTTTCAAAAACTTAGTACGAATAAAAGTACATAAAATATGTCATTAGCACTTGAAATATGGCCAGTGTGAATTGAGATGTGTTGCAAGTGTAAATTTTTTGTTTGGGAAGTGTAAATTGTACACTAGATTTTGATGACTTACTAGGGTGGTGTAGTGGGTTAAGTGCTATGTCTGTTAACCAAAAGGTCGGCAGTTCAAATCCGCCAGGCACTCCTTGGAAACTCTATCAGGTAGTCCTATTCTGACCTCTAGGATCACTATGAGTCAGACCTGACTCCATGGCAGTAGGTTTGGGTTTTTTTTATGTGGTTACTATGAAAAAAACATAAAATGTCTCATTGGTATCTTCTTGTATTGGTCATGTGTCGAAATGATCTTTTGGATATATTGGGTTAATAAAATATGCTACCAAAATTAAAAGAAGAAAATCATGTGGATTAAAGTTCTACTCTGATAGACACAGGGTACCCATGAATCAAAATTGACTCAATAGCAAATGATTGCATTTTATTGATCTATGTGGCTATCCTTTTGCCAGTACTACATCATCTTGATTACTGCAGTGCTATAGATAAGTCTTGAAATCGGGTTACATGAGTCCTTTGACTTTGTTCTTTCCCTTTCAGAAGGGTTTTGGCAACTCTGTTACCTTTGCCCTTCCATCTGCATTTTAGAATCAGCTTGTTGATATCTAACAAAAAAGCTTTCTAGATAATGGTAGAGACTTCACTGAATCTATAGATCAAATTGGGGAGGCCTGACATCCATAAACATGACTGTCTTAGTTATCTAGTGCTGCTGTAACAGGATATCATCAGTGGATGGCTTTAAAAAGAGAAATTTTGTCACAGTCCAGTAGGCTACAAGTCCAAATTCAGGGCATCAGCTCCAGGAGGAGTCTTCCTGTGTCAACTCTCCAGGAAGGTACTTTTCATCAATGCGCCTCTGGACTGGGAGCTTCTGAGGTACAGGGGCCCCAGGTCCTTCCTCCAGGAAGTGTTCGACCCCCAACACTGCTTCTTGGTGCTATGACATCTCCAATTCTCTCTGCTAGCTTCTTTCTTTTATAGCTCAAGAGATTGTCTCAAGGCACAGCGCAGACTTACACACTGAGTCCTGCCCCACCGACACGATCGCTGCCAGTCCTTCCTCACTAACATCAGAGAAGCAGGATTTGCAGTGTACGGGAACTTCACACCATACCACTAACCATGGCCCAGCCAAATTGCTACACCTATTTTTTGGGGGGCACAGTTCAATCCACGACAATGACATGCATGTGCTGAAATTAAATTAGACCTTGTCTTCTTATGAGGACTGACAATTGAGTTCACAAACTCATCCTAGAAAAAGTGCTACATACCTCATTGCTGAATTAACACTGCAGTCACCTTCAAAGTTCGCCCCTTGGGAAGCTATGCACTGACACCAGTGCCTGGTCCACCCTTGAGAGCCATTTGGGAACTCTTTTTCTGGAATGGCCCTCACAGCTTTTGTCATATTACCCTTGATGTCCTGAATGTCATCAGAATGTCTTCCTTTCAATATTTCCTTTATTTTTAGGTAAAGAAAAAAGTCCCTGGGGGCCAGATCAGGTGAGTAGGGAGGGTGTTTCAATACGGTTATCAGTTCACTGGCTAAAAACTCCCTCACAGACAACTATACAGTTAAGTTTGCAAACTAGCCACTGTGCTAACGTGCACAATGGCCATTCCAGAAAGAGTTCCAAAGTTGCTTTGAAGGGTGGACTAGGTGCTGGCATCAGTGTATAGCTTCCCAAGGGCAGTGTTTGGAAGGTGACTGTAGTTATTATATTCAGCAATGAGGCATGTAGCACTTAGAACAATTGTCAGACCTTGTATATCAGTGTTTCGTAGTTTGCTACACACATTTTGTTCAATTTTTTGCTTAAGTACTTCACTCTGGCCCCTAGGGTCGCCATGAGTCGGATCCGACTCGACGGCACTTGGCTTGGCTCACTTCACTTTTCTTCATGTTAAGGTGTAATATATGCTGAAGGCTCCAAGTGCTCTTTACTTTCAGTAAACAAAGTTGTGTCATCTGCATATTTGCAGGTTGTTAATGAGCCTTCCTCCAATCTTTGTGCAGCATTCTTTTTCATATAGTCCATCTTCTCGGGTTCTCAGATCAAAATCCCCACCACTGGACCTATAAGCAACATCATGATACACATAGAAAATACTGAAGTTGTTAAGGACTTCATTTACTTGGATGTATAATCAATACTCATGGAAGCAACAGTCAAGAAATCAAACAATGTATTGCCGTTTGAAAATCTGCCTCAAAAGACCTCTTTCAAGCAGAGATGTTGCTTTGAGGACTAAAGTATGCCTGACCCAACCCATGGTATTTTCAATTGTCTAATATGAATGGGTGGAACATGACTGGGAGCACTGAACAATGAATAAGGAAGACCAAAGAAGAATTAATGCCTCTGAATTGTAGTGTTGGCCAAGAGTGATGAATACTGCACGGACTGCCAGAAGAACGAACAAATCTATCTTGGAAGAAGTACAGACAGAATACTCTTTAGACGAGAAGATGGTACGGTTTCATCTCATGCACTTTGGACATATTGTCAAGAGGGACCCATCCCTGGAGAAGAGTGTCATGCTTGGGTCTGCTAGAAAAAAAGGAAGAGCCTTGATGAGGTTAATGGACGCAGCCGCTGCAACCGTGGGCTGAAAGAGCAATGCTCGTGACGGTGGTGCAAGACTGAGAAGTGGTTCCTTCTGTTGGACACAGGGTTGCTATTAGTCAGAACTGATGTGATGACACCTAACAACACAACAATAGCTGCCTTTTATTTGAAATTGCAATAATTTCTTTCTTGGTATATAGAAATGCAATTTTATATGTACAAGGCTGACCTTGTATCTTGTGACTTTGTTCTACTTAGTTATCAGTGCCAGGAGTTTTATCGTAAATTTTTGGGAGATTTTCTACATAGATAGTCATGTAGTCTGCGCAATAGTTATTTTTTTCCTTTCCAATGTGTATACCGTTTATTTCTTCTCTCCCTCTCTCTTTCTTTACGTCCTGTCTTTTCTTTTTATGATCTCCTTGCTTGCACTAGATAGAACTTGGTCTTAGCTATATAGTGCTGCTGCAACAGAAATACTGCAAATGGTAGCTTTAATAAACAGAAATTTATTTTCTGATAGTTAGGAGGCTAGATATCAGAATTCAGGGAACCAGCTCTAAGGGAGGTAACCCTGGTGACATAGTGGTTAAGTGCTATAGCTGCTAAGCAGAAGGTTGGCAGCTGGAATCCACCAGGCACTCCTTGGAAAGCAAAGGGGGTGGTTCCTCTCTGTCCTATAGGGTCACTATGAGAGGGAATTGATTCAACGGCAATGAGTTTGGTTTCTTGGTTGGCTCCAGGGGAAGACTTTCTCTGTTGGCTCTGGGGGAAGGTCCTTGTTCATTGGTTCCTTGGTAATCTTCCTGTGGCATGACATCTATCTTCCCCATCTCTGCCTCCTTCTTTGTCCCTGATCAGCTCTGTTTATATCTCAGAAAGGATTGACTTAAAATACACTCTATACTAACACTGCCTCAATAATGTAACAAAGAAAAACCGTGCCCAAATGAGATGGTAGCAACAGGTATAATAGTGTTTGTAACACATAGTTTTCAGCCCACAATTCAATCCATAGCAGACTTCCAGAGTCATGTTGAATAGGAGTGATGGGAAGGTATATCCTTGCCTTGTTCCCAATCTTGTTGAGTGCCGTTGAGTTGATTCTATCTCAACAACCCTATAACGACACAGTCGAACTGTTCCCTAGGGTTGCCTAGGCTGCAATCTTCACAGAAGCAGATAGCTAAGTCTTTCTCACATAGAGCCACTGGGTGAGTTTGAACTGCCAAGCTTTCAGTTATAACTGAATGCTTAACCATTGTGCCACCAGGAGCCTTTAGAGGGAAAGAATTCATTTGTTTACTTGCTTAAGTGTCATGGATTGTGTTGTGTCCCTCCAAAAATGTGTGTGTTGATTTGACTCGGCCATGAGTCCCAACATGGTGCCATTCCTCCCATGTGCTGCGAATCCTGCCTCTGTGATGTTGATGAGGGAAAATGGACAGCAGTTGTTCATGAGGCAGGACTCAAGCTACCATATGTGGGACATAAGGGAGAGAAGTGAGCAGAGGGAGTTGGAAACCTCATACCACCAAGAAGGCAGCACCAAGAGCAGAGCACGTGGTTCGGACCTGAGGTTCCTGTGCCAAGATACTCTTCTTGAATTTGGACTCAGCCCAGCAGACTGTGATAATTTCTCTTATTGAATGAACCTGTAACTCATAAATGGATTTGTGGTTTACCAGACTGTGACAATAAAGATTCTCTTCATGAAGCCTTCCACTCATGGTATTTCCTGTTAGAGCAGTACCAGGTAACTAAAACACTTGGTTATCTAGTGGTGCAGTAACACAAACACCACAAGTGGGTAGCTTTAAAGAACAGAAATTTACTTTCTTTTAGTTCTGGATGCTACAAGTTCAAATCAAGGTCTTCCTTCTGTGAGCCTCTCTCTTACTTTCTGGTGTCTTCCAGAAACCCTTGGCATTTCTTTCCTTGTAGACAGGTCCCCATATGTCATTTGCCTTCCCCTTTGTCCATTCTACTCTTTTCATAACTCAGAAGTGATTAACATAAAGAAAACCTTATTTCCAAACAAGATCGTACTTACAGGTAAAGAGATTAGGGTTATATTTTGCAGGTACACTCACCATTAAATATGTTGTTAGCTATAGGTTTTACACAGATAGACAGATAGCTGATGGCAAGATGACTCTGACTTATGGTGAATTTATATACCACAGAATGAAATGTTGCCTGCTTCATCCTCGTGACGGCTGGCTATTATGCCAATCCATACCAACGAGGGTCTCCCTTGCCCTTGCTGGACCTCTGCTTCATCAAACAGGTTTTTCTCCAGTGATCGGTCTTTCCTAATGATGTGCCAAAAGCAAACTTTTTTGGACAATGTTCTGCTGTTATCCACAAGGTTTTCATTGGCTGATTTTCAGTAGTGGAACTCCAGAATTTTCCTCCTAATCTGTCCTAATCTGGAAGGTCTGCTGAAGCCTGCCCACTATGGGTGACCCAGCTGGTATTTGAAGTATTGGTGGCATAGCTTCCAGCATCACAGCAACCTGCCAAACTACCACAGTATAACAAGATGACAGATGGGTGGTGGTTTTACACAGATATAAGCTTTCATTGAGACAGTCCCTTCTGTTCCTAATTTTTGATAGTATTTTTTTTTAACATAAATAGGTACTGAATTTTCTCAAGGGCTTTCTCTGCATCTGTTGATGTAATCTTTGGTGTTTCTTATTTGTTGTTGTTGTTAGGGGCCATTAAATTGGCTCTGGCTTATAGCGACCCTGTATGCACAAAAGAACGAAACACTGCCCAGTCTTGCACCATGTCCACAATCGTTTTTAAGCTTAAGCCCATTGTTGCGGCCACTGTGTCAATCCGTCTCATCGAGGGTCTTCCACCTTTTTGCTGAACCTCCACTCTGCCAAGCATGATGTCCTTCTACAGGGACTGATCCTTCCTGAAAACATGTCCAAGGTATGTAAGTCACAGTCTTGCCATCTTTGCTTCCAAGGGGCACTCTGGCTGTACTACTTCCAGAACAGAGCTGTTTGTTCTTTAGGTGGTCCATGGTACATTCAACATTCTTCTCCAACACTGCAATTCAAAGGCATCAATTCTTCTTCTGTCTTCTTTGTTCACCTACCAGCTTTTGCGTGTGTATGATGCGACTGAAAATACCATGGCTTGGGTCAGGTGCATTTCAGTCTTCAAGGTGACATCTTTACTTTTCAATACCTTTAAGAGATACTTTGCAGCAGATTTTTCCAGTGCAATGCATCTTTTGATTTCTTGACTCCAGCTTCCATGGGCATTGATTGTGGACCCAAGTAAAATGAAATCCTTGACAACCTCAATCCTTTCTTCATTTGCAATGATGTTGCTTACTGATCCAGTTATGAGGATTTTTGTTTTCTTGATGTTGAGGTTCAACCCATACTGAAGGCTGTGATCCTTGATCTTCATCAGTAAGCGTTTCAAATCTTCTTCACTTCCAGCATGTAAGTTGGTGTCGTCTACATAACGCAGGTTGTTAATGAGTCATCTTCCAGTCCTGATGTCTCGTTCTTCTTTGTAGAATCCAGCTTCTTGGGTTATTTGCTTGGCATACAGATTGAAAAGGTGTGGTGAAAGGATACAACATGGACAAACACCTTTCCTGACTTCAAACCGTACAGCGTCCCCATGTTCTGTTGGCACACTTGCCTCTTGATCCATATATGGATTCCTTAACAGCACAAATAAGTGTTCTGGTAATTCTCATTCTCTGCAAAGTTAGCCATACTTTATTATGATCCACACAGTCAAATGCCTTTGCATAGACAACGAAACGTAGGTAAACATCTTTCTGGTGCTCTCTGCTTTCTGCCAAGAGCCATCTGAAATCAGCAATGACATCCTTGGTTCCAAGTCCTCTTCTCAATCCAGCTTGAATTTCTGGTGGTTCCTTGTCAATATACTGTTGCAATCACTTTTGAATGATCTCAAGCAAAATTCTACTTGTGTGTGGTATTAACCATATTGTTCAGTAATTTCCACATCTGGTTGGATCACCTTTCTTTGGAATGGGCATAAATATGGATCTCTTCCGGTCAGTGGGCCAGGTAGCTGGCCTCTGAATTTCTTGGCATAGGCGAGTGAGCACTTCCAGCACTGCATCTGTTGGTTGAAACAGCTCAATTGATGTTCCACCAGTTCCTGGAGTCTTGTTTTTTGCCAGTGCCTTCAGTGCAACTTCAACTTCTTCCTTCAGCACCATTGGTTCTTGATCATATGCTGTCTCTTCAAATGGCTGGACATTGACCAGTTCTTTCCGGTATAATGACTCTGTCTATTCCTTCCATCTTCTTCTGATGCTTCCTGAGTTGCTTAATAGTTTCCCTGTTGAATTCTTCACTATTGCAACTCGAGGCTTGAGTGTTTTCTTCAGTTCTTTCAGCTTGAGAAATGCAGAACGCTTTCTTCCCTTCTGGTTTTCTCTTTCCAGCTCTTCGTACCTGTGATTATAATGCTTTATTTTTTCTTCTCCAGTATCAGGTAAGGAGGGTAACAGCATCAGCTAAGGGGGATAACAGCATCAGGTAAGGAGGGTTGCAGCATCAGGTAAGGAGGGTAAAGATAGAAAGAGTAGCCCCCACTTGTCTGTCACTGGAGGCTTGTTTGTTGCTACGATGCTGGAAGCTATGCGACTGGCATTTAGGTACCAGCAGGGTCACCCATGGTGGGCAGGTTTCAGCTGAGCTTCCAGACTAAGACAGGGTAGGAAGAAGGACCCAGCAGTCTACTTTTGAAAAGAATTAGCCAAGGAAAACCTTATGACTAGCAGCAGAACATGGTTTTTTATTTAGACTGAAAATATGGTGAATTACACTGATTGATATTTGAATATTGAACCAGCCTTGAATCCCTGTGATGAACCCAGCTGATACTGATATTGTCCTTTTTATATTCTGTTATATTCAAGCTTTTAATACTCTGGTAAGGATTTTTGCATCTGTGTTCATAAAATACTGGTCTTTAGTTTGTTTTCTTATAATAGCTTTGGGTTTGGTAATAGGATAATGCTGGCCTCGTAAAATGAATAAGGTGGTGTTTTCCCATCTGTTTTGTGAAAGAGATTATGTAGAATTGTTACTAAGTTTTGCTTCAATGTTTGGTTGAATTCTTGAGTGAAATAATCTGACTTTGAGTTTTCTCTTATGGAAAACTTTGAACTACCAACTGAATTTCTTTAATAGATGTAGGGCTGTCATTTATTGAGGTATGCCCACCAAAAAATGTGCACAGCAATTTCGCTGAGCCATGATTTCCAGTATTGGGTAGTTAACCTCTACTTTGTGACTGCAATTTTGTGTATGTTGTAAATCCTAATCTTTCCTGTGGTTAATAGGACAAGGTTAGATTATGTTAAAGAGGATTAATGTGAGACTGTAACACCCTTGCTAAGGTTGCATCCCTGATCTGATATAAAAGGAGTTTCCCTGAGATGTGGCCTCTACCACCTTTTGCATCTCAAGAGATGAAAGGAAAGGGAAGCAAGCAGAGAGCTGGGAACCTAATACCACCAAGAAAGCAGTACTGGCAGCAGAGCACATCATTTGGACATGAGGTTCCTGTGATGAAATGCTCCCAGACCAAGGGAAAACTGATGGCAAGAGCCTTCCTCCAGAGCCGACAGACAGAGAAAGTCTTCCTTTGGAGCTGATGGCCTGAATTTGGACTCATAGCCTACCACGAGGTCTGAAAGTTGAGTTTGTGAACTTGCCACTGTGTGCTTATGTTGGCAGCACTGTACAAACAACTCTGTAAAGTTTCATAATCTTGGTATACTAGTGTCTCACAGCTGTTAGTGTTGATGTGTGATTGTGTCTTGCTAAGTGACATTCATTATTATTGTGTACTTTTGTGTGCTGCCTTGAGAATGTGAGAGCTTGAATTAGAGCAGCAAGCAAACATTAAATTTCTGGTTAACCTTGGCAAGAGTGGAAGTGAAATCAGGGACATGTCAGTCCAAGTTCATGGGGATAACGCTATGAAGAAAATGGCAGTGTATAAATGGGAAAGGGGAGAGAAAGTTTCAATGATGAAGAGGGATCAGGGCAGCCAGTAATGAGCAGCTGATGAAACATTGCAAAAATTTGCAGGATTGTGCATCAAAACCATCGGCTGGCTGTGAGAAGCATAACAGACCAAGTAAACACTACTAGAGAAACAGGAAAATCTTAAAAGAAAACCTTGACATGAGGAAGATGTGTGCAAAAATGGTCCTGAAGGAGCTCACCAATGAACAAAAGCAAAGGAGAATCAATAGAAGCTAGTCAAGACCTTTTGGAGAGGCAAAACAATGTTTTGGCCTGTGTTATCACTGGTGATGAAGCATGGGTGTACCAATACGACCTGAAACAAAGTGTCAAAGTGCACAATGGAAGTCAGCCGATTCTCCACGACCAAAAAACTTCCATCAGTCCAAATCAAGAGTCAAAACAGAGGTTAACTCTTCAGACAGGAATGGATTGGACTTGGAGATACAGAGTGACCATGTCGTGTGTGCACTTTATGGTTCTATGCATCTATAGGATGTCGTCCTACTGGCCTCTTACTAGAGTGGAGTGGAGAGGGTGGAGAGGAGGGAACAGGAGATTGTTAAGAGGATATGGCATGTATAGAACAGAAAGGGGGAGTGTACTGTCACCGGGCAAGGAGAGCAAAAGGAGCTGCAGATAAGCGGGCATGCAAATTTTAATTGGATTGTACACTTTCACTCAATCATAATAAAAAAAAAAGAGTCAAAACAATGTTGCTGATGATTTTTGATACTATGGGCAACATGACCATGGTTAGGACCAACATTGTGGCCTGGGTGCAGGGCTCGTGAGCCTGTGAAAGAATGAATGTAAACAGCTGAAAATGGCTGGAATGCATGATGTCAGCTCCCTGAAAATGGTGGGTCTGGCTGTCTGATTCTGACGCTTGTACCCTACCCTGGCCTACGTGCTTTCCTCTTTAGGAGGAAAGGTCACATGAGGAAGTGGCCTTTTTTGTGCTGTGTAGATAAGAAGGCACGAGTTTGCTTTGCAAGATACTTCCTAGGCCCTTATTCAAATCAAAGCTTGTTTACTGCACGTATGCAGGCCCTGTTCACTAAATGAAAATGAGCCGCAGGATGCCAAGGCAGAGCTGGAGCATCAGAGTTGCCACTCTCCTCCTCCCACTTGAGTCTCAGTGTGGCATTATTCATCAGCACCAATCACCCATGGGCAATGTCTCTTTTTGTACAAGCACCAGGCTGTTTTGACTACTGTGGCAGTGTAATAGGTTATAAAGTTGGGTAATGAGAGGCCTCCCAGTGTGTTCTTCTTCTTCAGCAGTGCTTTACTTATCTGGGGCTTCTTCCCTTTCCAAACAAAGTTGGTGATTTGTTTCTCCATCTCATTAAAAAATGTCACTGGAATTTGTATTGGGATTGCATTATGTAAGTAGATTGCTTTGGGCAAAATAGACTTTTTCACAATGTTAAGTCTTCCAAACCATGAGCAGGGTAGGTTTCTCCATTTATGTAAGTCTTAGTTTCTTGTAGTAAGGACTTGTAGTTCTCCTTGTAAAGGTCTGTTATTTCTCTGGTTAGATTTATTCCTAGGTACTTTATCTTCTTAGGAGCTATAGTAAATGGTATTGATTTGGTGATTTCTTCTTTAGTAATCTCATTGTTGGTATAAAGGAATCCTACTGATTTACTTACGTTTATCTTGTATCCTGAGACTTTGCTGAACTCTTCTATCAGTCTGAGTAGTTTACTTATGGATTCTTGAGGATTCTCTGCATATACAATCATATCATCTGCAAATAGGGAGATTTTGATTTCTTCTTTGCGATACAGATGCCCTTTATTTCTTGGTCTTGCTTAATTGCTCTGGCTAGAACTTCTAGTACAATGTTGAGTAGGAGAGGTAAGAGTCAGCATCCTTGTCTAGTTCCTGTTCTCAAGGGAAACTGTTTCAGTCTCTCTCCATTCAGGATGATGTAGGCAGTTAGCTTTGTGTAAATGGCCCTTACTGCTTTGAGGAATTTCTCATTTATTCCTGTTTTGCTGAGAGTTTTTAGCATGAGTGGTGTTCGACTTTATCGAATGCCTTTTCTGCATCAATAGACAAAATCAGCTGGTTCTTGTCTTTTGTGTTATTTATGTGGTTGATCACATTAATTGTTTTTCTGATGTTGAACCAGCCTTGCATCCCTGGTATGAATCCAATTTGGTCATGATGGATTATTTTTTTGATATGTTGTATTCTATTGGCAAGAATTTTGTTGAAGAGTTTTGCATCTAGATTGATGAGTGATATTGGTCTGCAGTTCTTCTTTTTTTGTTGGGTCTTTCCCTGGCTTTGGTACCAGGGTTATGCTGGCTTCATAGGATGAATTTGGGAGTATTCCATCCCTTTCTATACTGTGAAATAGTCTCAGTGATATTGGAGAAAACTCTTCTCTAAAAGCTTGGTAGAATTCTGCGGTGAGGCCATCTGGGCCTGGGCTTTTTGTGATTGGTAGTTTGGGGATGACTTTTTCAATCTCTTTCTTTGTGATGGGTTTATTAAGTTGTTCTGCTTCAGCTTGTGATAATTTTGGTAGGTGACATGAATCAGGGAATTTGTCCATTTCCTCTGACTTTTCAAATTTGTTACAGTACAGTCTTTCACAGTATTCTGTTACAATATTTTTTATTTCTGTTGGATCTGTTATGACAACTCTCCTCTCATTTCTTATTTGGGTTATTTGTTTCCTTTCCTGTTTTTCTTTAGTAAGTTTATCCAGTGGTTTGTCAATTGTGCTGATCTTTTCAAAAAACCAGCTTTTGGTCTTTTCAATTTTTTCAGTTGTTCTTCTATTCTCTAATTGATTTAGCTCTGCTCTAATCTTTATGATCTCGTTTCTTCTGGTGCCTGAGGGGTTCCTCTGTTCTTCTCTCTCTACTTGTTCAAGTTGTAGGGTTAGTTCTTTGATTTGGTTTCTTTCTTCCTTCCAGATGTATGCATTTATGGAGATAAACTGACCTCTCAGCACTGCTTTGGTTGTATCCCATAGTGTCTGGTAGGAAGTGTTTTCATTCTCGTTGGAATCCATAACTTTCTTTATTTCACCCTTGATTTCTTCTATAATCCATGGTTTTTTGAGCAAGATGTTGTTCAGCTTCTGTGAGTTCCACTTTCTATCTGTGTTTTTTCTGCTGTTGATTTTAACTTTTATATCTTTATGATCTGAGAAGATGCTTTGCATTAATTCAATGGTATGGATTTTCTTGAGAACTGCTTTATGTCCTAACACATGGTCTGTTCTGGAGAATGTTCCATGTGCACTCGAGAAGAAGGTGTAGTTGTCTGCTGATGGATAGAAAGTTCTGTATATGTTGATGAGGTCTAGTTGGTTAATTCTGTGTCTTCATTGAGCTTTTTTCTAGACAATCTGTCCAATATTGAGAGTGGAGTGTTGAAGTCTCCCACTATTATTGTGGAGTGAGCTGTCTCATTTTTGAGTATAGTCAGTGTTTCTTCATTGTATTTGGCTGCTCTAATATTAGGTGCATAAATATTTAATATTGTTAAACCCTGCTAGTGTATTGAATCTTTCAGCAATAAATGGTGTCCATCCTTGTCCACGATGGTGGATTTTACATTAAAATTGATTTTGTCTGAGATTAGAATTGCCACACCTGCTCTTCTTTGTTCATTGTTAGCTTGATATATATTCTTCCATCCTTTAATTTTTGGTTTGTTCGTATCTTTAAGTCTAAGGTGAGTTTCTTGTAGGCAACATATGGATGGGTCGTGTCTTTTGATCCAAGATGTCACTCGATGTCTCTTTACTGGGGCATTCAGTCCATTCACATTCAATGTAATTGTTGATAGGTATGTGTTCAGTGTTGCCATTGTGATATGTTTATTTTTGTGTTGATGTTTTCTCTGTTGTTCTTATTAATTGGTTCTGGGACATTGTTTTTTGTGAGTTGATTTTTCACCTTTTTCGAGGGTTCATTCTGTGGTTGATGAGACTCCTGTACTACGTTTCTTGGTTTGATACATTGCATCTTTATTGTGCTTTATGGCTGCCCCTATGATCCCCCTTAATAAACTATGTATAAACCCAATTTCAATTACTGCCATTCTTATCAACTTCATCTCCATCTGGAAGGACTGTAGTGACTGTAGTACATCCTTCTTTTTAATATGATGACATCATAGTTTTTATGATATGATCACTGGATTATTTCTTTTACTATTATAGCTTTGATTGAGTTTGGAGCCTTCCCTGACTGAGTTGGATTCTAGGTGATGTGTCCTGTATCTACTTCTAAAATGTAAAGTTAGTGGTTTTGTTCTTCTAAGCCAAGAGATTCTTTCAGTATTTCTTGTAGCTTTGGTTTGGTTTTTACAAAGTCTCTGCGTTTCTGTTTATCTGCAAGTGTCTGAATTTCATTTTCACATTGGAAAGATAGTTTTGCAGGATATATAATTCTTGGTTGGCAGTTCTTCTCCTTCAAGGCTTTGAATGTGTTATGCCACTGTCTCTGTACCAGCATTGTTTATGCAGAGAAATCCGACGAAAGCCTACAGGGTTTCCCTCTGCATGTTAACTTTGCTTTGAGTCTTGCTGCCTTTAAGAGTTTCTGCTTTTGTGTCATTTTGTTAACCTTGATTGTGATATGTCTTGGAGTCTTGAGATCTATATTGAGTGGTGTTCAGTATGTATCTCAGGTATCTATATTCTCTTCTTTCATAATTTCTGGGAAGTTTTCTGTCAGCAGCTCAGCAACAACACTCACTGTGTTCTCAGGTGTCTCGCCCTGTTCAGGAACTCCAATTATTCGTAGGTTGCTCCTCTTAGTAGAGTCCCACATGCTTCTTAATGCTTCTTCATTTTTCTTATGTCTTTTTCCTGATTTCTCCTCATAGATATCTTCCAAGTCAGAATGTCTCTTTTCCATTTGTTCCATTCTGTTTTCTTGGCTTTGAATTGAAGTTTCTATGTCTTCAATTTTGTTCTTGATCTGTTGGATTTCAGAGTACTGGTGTTCCATCAGATCGAACAGCTTGCTTAACTTTTCATTTTTCTCTGCTGCATTTTGTATAAGATCTAGGAGGGCTCTCTATATAATCCTTTTGTATTCACTTTCCGATAGTTTCAGAAAAGCTTCTTTGTCTGGGAAGTTCTGTGGTGCTTTCTTTTGGGGGCCTTCTGAAGCCATAGGTGATTTCTTGGCTACACTTTTCTCCAGAGTTTGTTGCTTTTTTAGGCATCATGTGAGTCAACAGAGGCTGGGGAAGATGCTGTGAGGATGGACTGCACTTGTTTCTGTAGGCCATCTTAAAATGAGAGGTAAAAAGTATCTGACAGCTTCCAAAGTCAGTCAGGTTTTCAGGTGTATAGGTCCCTCTTCCCAGCTGGCACAGTAAGCACCTCTATATTGAACCCCTGATGTTATAAACTAGCTCAAAATACAGAAAGGCTACTTTTCTGTTGACCTCTGCTGTCGGGCCCCAGCTGTAGGTGACACTGTGTAGAATACTGCTTTTCTGCCAGAAAACCACTCTCCTCTGAGTAGGCGCTGCCTCCCAGCTCAGGAATTAGGTCCCGCTGAGGCCTCCGTGTGTGTATCATCACCTCGCAGTGGAACAAGATGATGTCCTACACAAGCTCGCCGCCTGCCTGGGTGCAGGCTACTTTATAGTGGAGGCGGAAACAGGCCAAAGGTGCTGTGATGCACAGAGTCCACAGCCTCTGTTGCCATGCTGCAGCCATAGGTGACACTGTGTAAAATACTGCTTCTGTGCTGGAAAAGTGCTCGCCTCTGCGCAGGCACTGCCTCCCAGCCTAGGAACTGAGTCTAGCTGGGGTCTCTGTATGGGTGTATCCTCCTCCCAGTTGATCAAGTGGCATCGCACACAGGCTTGCTGCCCACCTCAGTACTGGCTACTCTATGACGGAGGCAGAAAGAGAGGCCAAAGGTGCCGAGATGCACAGGGTCCAAAGCCGAGTTCTCAAAATATGGTAATTTTGCCTGCCAATCCCACCAGCAGTGTGTCTGAGATTAGCTGCTAGTCAAGTCCCAGCTCTGCCTGCTGGCTAAAACAGAGAAAAAGAAAAAAGTTAAAATGGTGAGTAACCTTCGGTCCATGTAAACTGACATTCGCCACGTGTGGTGTCAGTGAAAGAGAGAGTGTTTTCCGTTCAGTGGTATAAAATCCAAATTAACAGCCCTATGTAGCACCCTAGGGCTCCCTAGGTGTCCAGAAGGCTCCATTTAATTATCAATTCAGGTCTTGGTTTCCAGAGGGATTTAGGGAGACGTGTGCTTAGTCTGCCGTCTTGAGTCCGCCCCCTGAATGTCCTTTTTGATGCATGCCTGTTCATATCTGCCTTACTCATCTAGTGCTGCTATAACAGAAACACCACAAGCGGATAGCTTTAACAAAGATAAATTTATTTTCTCACAGAAAAGTAGGCTAAAATTCCAAATTCATGCCATTCCTCTCTGTTGACTCTGGAGGAATGTCCTTGTCATCAATCTTTCCCTGGACTAGCAGCTTCTCAGATGCAGGGGCTGTGAGTTCAAAGGACATGTTTTGCTCCTGATGCTTCTTTCCTGGTGGTATGAGATCCTCAACTTTCTGCTTGCTTCACTTTATTTTTGTCTTCCAAAAGATTGCCTCAAGACGTAATACAAGCTTGCAGATTGGTTTCTGCCTCCTTAGCACAAATGCCACCCATTCTCCCTCATTAACATCATAGACACAGGATTTACAACATATGGGAAAAAACATCACACAATACTGGGAATCATGGCCCAGCCAAATTGATGTGCATGTTTGAGGGGACACAATTCAATCTATGACATTCTATTATTTGGCTTCTGCCCCCAAATCAGGTCTTTGCAACATGCAAAACATATTCACTCCTTCATATTATTGCAAAAGCCTTCACTCCAAGTACAAAATACAAAAATTTCTGTTCATCTGTGAAATCTGGAATACAAATCATCTGCTTCCAAAGCACAGTGGCAGAAATGGCACAAGTTGGACATATCCATTACAAGTGGTAGAAATTTCAGAGAAAGAAAGTATAACAGTTATCAAGGAAGTCAGCAGAACACATTACATCATCCCTCAAGGCTTTGAAAATAACATTTCATTCTCTGAGACATTCTCCACGATAGTCCTGCCCTCCAGGCTCTGGGTATTGGCTATATTCTCCAGATTCTCAGTAGATAGGCTTCAGCTCCACCTTTCCAGGCCCAGTGGGACAGCAACTCTGCTCTGTAGGCTTTAGGAGCACCATTTTCCTAGTCTACCTGAGTAGCAGTTCTACCCTTAGAAACACCAGGGGCCGCGGCTCCAACCCACTGAAATACCTTACCTCATAGTCGTAGCTTTTGAGATCGAGGTAGCTCAGCTTCTCTTGCTCCTTGTCCCTTCAGCTTCTGCTTTCTATGGCCTTTTGGCCCAGACCTCAGGCCCACATCTAACCTCCTGGGCCAAGTGTTCCAGAGTTCTCTAGCTTCACCAGTAAATGCCTTAAGGCACTCCACTCTGCCAAGAAGCCTCCTGCACACAGACACTGAGCTCTCTCCCTCCATAGGCCTCTGCCTTTTTGACACAAAGTTGGTGAATCATTTTTCCATCTCCTTAAAAAAATGCGATTTGGTGTTAAGGAATTTGGATTGAGATTGCATTATATTTATAGATTGCTCCGTGTAGAACAGACATTTTCATAATGTTGAGTCTTCCTATCCATGCAGGTCTCTTTTGGTTTCTTGCAGTAATGTCTTGTTTGTTTGTTTTTAAATTATTATTATTGAGTCTTTTACATCCCGGTTAGATTTATTCCTAAGTATCGTATCATCTTGGGGGCTATTGTAAATGGTACTGGTTTGATGAGTTCCTCTTTGACATTCTCTTTGTTGGTGAACAGGAATCCAACTGATTTTTGTATGTTTAGCTTGTTTCTTATGCTTTGCTGAACTCTTCTATTAGTTTCAGTAGTTTTTCTTTTTACAAGATTCTTTAGGGTTTTCTGTGTATAAGATCGTTTCATCTGCAAATGGAATGACTTCTTCCTTATCAATTTGGATGGCCCTTTATTTCTTTATCTTGTCTGATTTCTGCAGCTAGAGCGTCTAAGACAACGTTGAATAAGGGTGGAGACAATGGGCATCCTTGTCTGGTTTCTGTTCTCAAGGGGAAAGCTTTTGTTTAGGATAATGTTGGCTGTTGATTTTGCATAAATGTCCTTTATTATGTTGAGGAATTTCCCTTCTATTCCTCTTTTGCTGAGCATTTTTAACACGGATGGATGTTGGACTTTAACAAATGCTTTTTCTGCATCAATTGATAAAATCAAGTGGTTCTCGTCTTTTTTTTAAGTGGTAGATTACATTAAGTGTCTTTCTAATGTCGAATCACCCCTGTGTCCCTGTTATGAATCCTACTTGGTCATGGTGAATTACTTTTTTAATATGTTGTTGAATTCTATTGGCCAGAATTTTGTTGGGGATTTTTGTGTTTAAATTCATGAAGGACATTGGTCTACAATTTTCTTTTTACGTAGTGTCTGTACTCATTTTGGGTATCAGGGTTATACTGACTTCATAGAATGAGTTAAGGACTATTCCATTCTTTTCTAAGCTTTTAGTAACAATGATGTTAAGTCTTTTCTGAAAGCTTGTTAGAATTCTCCAGGGAAGCTGTCAGGTCAAGGGCTTTGCTTTGTTGGGAGTTTTAAAATTACCTTTTCAATCTCTTCTTTTGCTATGGGTTTACTTAGTTGCTCTACTTCTTGTTTTACTTTAGGCAGTGTTTTAGTCAGCTAGTGCTGCTCTAGCAGAATTACCACAAAGTGGATGACTTTAACAAAGGAAAGTTTATTCTTACACGGTCAGGTAGGCTACAAGTCTAAATTCAAGAAGTCCACTCCAGGGGAAGGCTTTCCCCCTTGTTGGCTCTGGAGGAAAGTCCGATAGTGCATCAGTCTTTGTCCAGGGAGTATTTTGGTGCAGGAACCTCAGGTCTGAATGACACACTCTTCTGGTGCTGCTTTCTTGATGGTGTGAGGTTCCTGCTTCTCTGCTTGCTTCCTTTTTCTTTTATCTCTTGTAGGATGAAAGGATTAAGGGTGGTGCAAGCCATACTCCAGGGAAACTCCCTTTACAGCAGAGCAGGGAGGTGATTTTATAAAGGGATTTACAGCCCCACCCTAGTCCTTTAATATACAACATAGGAAAAGCACAAAATGGAGGACAATCATAAAATATTGGGAATCATGACCCAGCCACATGGCTACACCTATTTTTGGGGGGACACATTCAATCCATGATAGTTAGGTAGTGTGTTTCTAGAAAATTTTCCATTTCCTCTAGTTTTTCTTTTAAATAAAGTTTTATTTTGGTTAAGTGAAAATTTGCAGATGAAGTCAGTTTGCCATATCAAACTCCATTCAGAGACTTCTATGCAACTTCATTTGCTATCCCAGCCCTATGATAGCACATTCATCCCTTCCGTTTTGTACTTCCCATAGTCATTCAACCTCGTCCTGTCACCATTTTGCATTCCCACCAGCAGTGTAGAAGGGTTCCAGTCTCTCTGCAGCCTCGCCAACATTCATAGCTTTGTGGTTTTTTGGGGTTAATGCCAGCCTCTTTGGGACGAGTTGGTATCTCATTGTAGTTTTGATTTGGATTTCTCTAATGACTAATGATCCTCAGCATTTCTTCATGTATCTGTTAGCTGCTTGGATATCTTCTTATTTATTTATTTAATATGACTGAGTGAAAATGTACATTCCCGTATAAATTTACATGCCCACCTCTATGCAGCTTCCACTGCTCTCCCTGTTTGGTGACAGCACACTATTACTCTCTGCTCCATACATGTCTCATCCTCCCAACAATCTCCTTTCCCCTCCTCTCCACCCACTCTCCTTCCTCCAGCCAGAGGTCAGCAGGATGATATCCTATAGGTGTGCTGCTAGCTAAGTGCCGTTGAGTCGGATCCGACTCATGGCGACCCTAGGGCCTATAGGTGTGTAGAACCATAAAGTGCATCCAATATATGGTGACTCTACATCGCCAAGTCCAATCCATTCGTGTCCGAAGAGTGGACCTTCGTTATGATTTATGGGCAAGGGCAGCATCAGGGCCAGGGGCCATGCTCCCAGGGGAACCCCGAAGCCGCTGGACCACCAATTGAGTTCTTTTAGTGGAGATCTCAGGATGCATCCCTTTTTATTCTTGTGTTGCCAGTGAGACTCAACTTAGTGAGCTCCCTTGTGGCTATCACTGGTGGTGGCTGGGCACCATCTGGTTCTTCCGGTCCCAAGTCAATGCAGGCACCCACTCATGTGGGTCTCTCTATCTTCTGGGTTGTCTTTACACCCTGTCATTTTGGTCCTCGGTGAGCATCCGTTCCTGCTGAGTTGGGACCATTTGCTGTGCCCTCTGCTTGGATATCTTCTTTGGTGAAGTGCCGGCTCATATCCTTTGACAATTTTTTTATTAGATTGTTTGCTTTTTTCTTGTTGAAGTTTTGAAGTACTCTGTAGATTATGTAGATTAGATGCTGATCTGATTCTTGGTTGGCAAAATTTCTTTCCCAGGCTGTAGGTGGTCTTTTCACTGTCTTGATGAAGTCTTTGGATGAGCATACATTTTTTATTTTTAGAAGTTCCCGTTTATCTTCTGTTGCTCATGCATTGTCTGTAATATTTTGTATTCTGTGTATGCTGTTTATTAGGGTTTCCAGTGTTGCCTCTATTTTTTCTTCCAAGATCTTTATTGTTTTGGGTTTAAAATTTAGGTCTATGACACATTTAGATTTAGTTTTTGCCCATGGTGTGAGACGTGGGTCCTGTTTCTTTCTTTCTTTTTTATTTTGCAAATGGATACCCAGTTTGTCACCATTTGCCAAACAAATTTTTTTTTTCCCCAGTTCATGGACCTTGGGGCTTTGTTGAATACCAGCTGCTCATAGGTAGATGGAGTTGTATTTGGGTTCTTTATCCTGTTCCATTGAGCTATGTATCTATATTTGTACCAGTACCAGGCTGTTTCGACTACCATGATGTTGTAATAGGTTCTCAAGTCAGGTAGTGTGAGACCTTCCACTTTGATTTTCTTCTTCAGTAATGCTTTACTTATTTGGAGCTTTTTCTGTTCCATATGAAGTTAGTGATTTGTTTCTCCATCTCATTATAAAATGACATTGGGATTGCATTGTATCTATAGGTAGCTTTGGGGAGAATAGGCGTTTTCACGATGTTAATACTAAGTCTTCCTATCCATGAGCGTGGTAGGTTTCTCCACTTCCATAAGTCTCTTTTTGTCTCTCGGAATAGAGCCTTGTAATTTTCTTTGTATAGGTCTTTCACATCTCTGGTTATACTTATTCCTAAGTATTTTGTCTTCTTGGTGGCAATTGTGAATGGTATTGATTTGGTGAGTTCTTCTTTAATGATCTCTTTGCTAGTGTAAAAAAAAAAACCCTGCTGATTTATGTTTATCTTGTATTCTGATACTACTTTGCTGTACTCTTCTATTAGATCCAGTAGTTTCTTTGTGGATTCTTTAGGGTTTTCTGTGTACAGGATTGTTTAATCTGCAAACAGAGAATTTTTACATCTTCTTTACCAGTGTAGATAGATCCTCTTCATTTCTTTTTTCTTTTTTTTTAAATTATGATTGAGTGAAAATGTACATTCCCATATAAATTTACATGCCCACCTATATGCTGCTTCCACTGCTCTCCCTGCCCAGTGACAGTACATTATTCCTCTCTGCTCCATACATGTCTCATCTTCCCAACAGCTTTATTTCCCCTCCTCTCCACCCACACCCCTTACTCCAGCCAGAGGTCCACAGGATGATATCCTATAGATGCATAAAACCATAAAGTGCATCTAATATGTGGTCTCTCTGCATCACCAAGTCCAATCCATTCATGTTTGAAGAGTGGACCTTCATAATGATTTATGGACAAGGGCCCTCTTCATTTCTTTATCTTATCTAATTGTTCTGACTATAACGTCCAGCACAATGTTGAATAAAAGTGGTGATAATGAACATCCTTGTCTGGTTCCTGTTCTCAAAGGGAATGTTTTCAATCTCTCTCTATTTAGGACAATGTTGGCTGTTGACTTTGCATAGATGCCCCTTATTGTCTTGAGGAATTGCCCTTCCATCCCTATTTCCTTGAGGGTTTTGGCATGAACAGGCATTGTACTTGGTCAAAGGCCTTTTCTGTGTCAATTGATAGAATCAGGCGATTCTTATCTTTTATTTATGTGGTTGATCACATTGATTGTTTTTCTAATATTGACCCATCCCTGCATCCCTGGTATGAAGCCTATTTGGTTATGGTAAAATTTATATATATATTTATAGAGGAATTCTATTGACTAGAACTTTGTTGAGTATTTTTTGTTTAGGTTCGTGAGAAATATTGGTCTGTAATTTTCTTTTTTTGTGCAGTCTACCTCACTTTGGTATCAGGGTTATGCTAGCTTCATAGCATGAATTTAGAAGCATTCCTTCCTTTTCTATGTTGTGAAATACCTTTAGTAATAGCAGTGACAACTCCTTTCTAAAAGTTTGGTAAAATTCTGCGGTGAAGCCATCTGGGCCAGGACTTTTGGGTTGGGTTTTTTTTTTTTAATTGTGGTTAAGTGACAGTATACAATCCAAGTTAAATTTGCATGCCCACCTATCTGCAGCTCCTTCTGCTCTCCTTGCCTGGTGACAGCATGCTCCTCATTTTTGTTCTATATATGCCATATCCTCTTAACAATCTCCTGTCCCCTCCTCTCTACCCTCTCCTCTCCCTTCTAGTAAGAGGCCAGAAGGACAGCATCCTATAGATGCACAGAACCATAAAGAGCACACACGATATGGACACATTGTATCCTCGAGTCCAATCCATTCCTGTCTGAAGAGTTGACCTCAGTAATGATTTATGGGGCAACATCAGGACCAGGGGCCATGCTCCCAGGGGAACCCCCAGGCCTTCAGACCATCAATTGTGGTCTTTTAGTAGAGCTCTTGAGCTGTACCCCACTTTTTCTCTTGTTGCCACTGAGACTCGACACTGTGTGCTCCATCACGGCTGTCACCGGTGGTAGTCAGGCATCATCTGGTTCTTCTGGTCACATGTTGATATGGTTATCCATTCACGTGGGTCCTTTGGTCTTCTGGGCTCTTTTTCCCTCGTGTCTTTGTTGTCCTCAGTGATCATGCGTTTCAGCTGAGTTGGTACCATTTGGTGTACCTTAGATGGCAGCTTGCTAGTTTTTAAGACCCCAGACACTGCTCACCAATATGGAGTGCAGAAGACTCTCTTAGCAATAGGTTAGTTATCCCAATTGGCCTTAATGTCCCCTGAGAGCATGATTCCTGGACCCCTGCCCCTCGTACTCTATCCTTGCAATGTTGGGTTAAGATTAGAAGAGTTTTCAATTTATGTCGAAGTCCAGTTAAATTGATCTTCTTTCTAATGTGTGCTGTCATTGTTTTCACCCATCAGCTGGGAATTTTTTAGTTGCCTTTTTGATCTCACCTTCTGTGATGAGTTTATTAAGTTGTTCTACTTCTGATTGTGTTAGTTTGGGCAGGTATTTTGTTACTAGAAAGTTGTCCATTTCCTCTGTGTTTTCAAAATTATTAGAGTATAGTTTTTCATAGTATTCTGATACGATTTTTTAAATTTCAGTAGGGTCAGTTGTGATATCACCCATCTCATTTCTTTTGAGTTGTTTGCTCTCCTATTTTTCTTTTGTCAATTTGGCCAGTAGTTTGTTAATTTTGTTGATCTTCTCAAAATATCAGCCTTTGGTTTTGTTAGCTTTTTCAATTGTTTTTCTAGTCTCTAATTCACTAGTTCTGCTCTAATTCTTATTATCTCTTTTCTTCTGGGGTTTAAGGAGTTCTTTTGTTGCTCTCTTTCTACATGTTCCAGTTGTAGGATTAATCCTTTGATTTGGGCCCTTTTGGATATGTTCACTTATTGACATAAATTGAACTCTTAGCACCACTTGTGCTGTGTCCCATAGGTTCTGGTAAGATGTGTTTTCATTCTCATTTGATTCTATGAATTTCTTTATTCCATCTTTGATTTCTTCTACAACCCCAAAGTGTTTGAGCACAGTGTTGTTCAGTTTCCAATTGTTTGATTTGGGACACTTGCTTTTTCTATTGTTGATTTTGACTTTTATGGCTTTTATGGTCTGAGAAAAAGCTTTGCGATATTTCAGTGTTTTGCTTTATGGCCTAATATGTGATCTATCCAGGAAAATGTTCTGAGTGCATTGGAAAAGAAGGTATACTTGTCTGTTGATGGGTGGAGTGTTCTTCTGTATACATCTATGAGATTGAGTTGGTTGATTGTAGCATTCAGATCTTCCGTGTCTTTATTGAACTTCTTTCTAGGTGTTCTGTACATCACCAAAAGTGGTGTATTTAAGTCTTTTACTGTTATTGTGGAACTCTATTTGACTTTTCAATGATGTTAGAGTTCATTTGACATATTTAGCAGCTCTGTCGTTGGGTGCATAAATATGTAATATGTTCATATACTCCCGATGTATTGACTGTTTGAACAGCATATAGTGACCTTCCTTGTCCACTGTGATGGACTTGACTTTACAGTCTATTTTACCTGAAATTAATATTGCCACAATGACTCTTTTTCGAATGTTATTAGCTTGGTATATATTTTTCTGTCCTTTAAGTTTCAGTTTATTTGTATCTTTAAGTCTAAGGCGAGTCTCCTGTAAGCAGCATGTGGGTGGGTCATGTTTTTTCAGCCATTCTGTTAGTCTTTGTCTCTTTATTGATGCATTTAATCCACTTACATTCAATGTAATTCTTGATATGTATGAATTGAGTACTTTCATTTTAATGTCTTTTTGGTGAGTTGTTGAGACGGTCCTTGTTCTATTTAATTTTCTGCGCTGAGTCATTTTTCTTTGAGGGTTTCCTTTTCATTGCTTCCATTGTTGGTTTTATAACTGCTGAGACTTCTTAATTTTGATTTGTAAGACTGATCGTTCTCTTTGTGGTTACCCTTATGTTTAACCCTAGTGTTCTAAGTTTAAACTAGTGTTTTATATTATTGCATCTCCTTAGCTTTCTCTCCATGTGAAAGAGATGTGAATACATCAGTTTATCCCTCTTGTAGCTTAATGTTGTCATCATTTACTTACTGAGATGTCTGATTTCCTATTTTTAAGCTTTGGTTTATTTTTGTGCATACCCTGTTTGTGTTGATGTTTTGTTCTGCCATGTATTTATATGTTGGATGTTACTGATTTTTTAATCAAAGAACTTCCTTCAGCATTTCTTGTAATTTTGGTTTGGTTTTAGCAAAGTCTCTAAACTTTTGTTTACATGAGAATGTCCTAATTTCACTGTCATATTTGAGAGACAGTTTTGTTGGATATATAATTCATTGTTGGCAGCTTTTTTCCTTAAAAGCTTTGTATATGTCATCCCATTGCCTCTGTGCCAGCATCACTTTGAGTGAATTATCGGAGCTAACTCTCAGAGGCTGACTTTTGTGGATTAGGTTTTGTATATGCCTTTTAAAACTCTCTTCTTCAGTCTATTAAACTTGGTGATTATGTGTCTTGGCGTCTTTCTTTTGGTGTCAAATTTGTGTGGAGTTTGATGAGCATCTTGGATAGAGACTTTTTCATGTTTTATAATATCAGGTGAATTTTCTATCAATACGTCTTCAACAATTCTGTCTATATTTTCTGGCATGCCACTCCGCTCTGGAACTCCAATCAGTAATAAATTATTCCTCTTGATGGAATCCCACATAGCTGTCAGTGAATCTTTGGTTTTTTGTAACTTTTTTATCTGATATTTTCCCCAATATGCTGGTGTCAGTTGCTCTACCTTCAATCTCATTGATTCCGGATTCGATTGCCTTGATTCTACTCCTTTGGCTTTCTACTGAGTTGTCTAAGTCAGTAATTTTATTGTTAATCTGCTGAATTTCAGATCTTTGTTGCTCAAGCATTTCTTGCAGCCTGTTTAATTTTTTGGTGTGCTCTGTTGCAGTTTGTCTAATTTCCTTCGTAATGTCACGATAGCACAAAATATAACTCTTCTGTATTCTACCTCTGATAGTTGCAGGAATTCTTCATCTGGAGAGATTTTTTAATTCTTTGTTTTGGGAGTTTTCTGAAGCCATGATTGTCAGCTTCTTTAAATGATTTGAAATAGACCGTTGTCTCCAAGTCATCAGAAGTTTGTTTTAATTTCAGTTGTTATGTTCTTAGCTAAGTATGTATGACTGGGTATGTATTTAGTTTTTTAAGTGTTGAAGTAGAATAGTTGTGTGTACTGTTTCTTTTGACTGGAGCCTCAGAAATTTTGAAGCTCTGTCACTGGGTGATTAGTCCTATAGCTAGGCACAGGGCCCCTGTGTTAGTTTACTTTTCTAGTGTGTGTTCAGCCCAAGCTCCCAGACAGAGGGTCTGCAAGTGTGCAGTGTCTGTGGGGAGTGATGTTAAGTGTAGGCTCAGGATGCCAGTTCCTGAAGCTGTAGAAGGTGTTTGCCTGCACCCAGAAAGGTTCTGCAGATCTAAGCCTATGGAGACCACCTGCTTCTGCCCCCTGCTTCCATTATTGGTAGCTGACTGCCACTTCAGTTACTGCATCTGAGTCAGGTGCCAGGAACAACACAGAAAGGAGGGGGGCACCTAACAAAGAGAGAGATTTTGTGCCCCAAAGAAAAAGTTCTGATCCACACGTGACCTCCTAAACTTATCTTTTGGCATTCAGATGAGAAAAAGCTGCAATTCTGTTGATGTGTCTGTCTGAAGCTCAGCTTCTCTGAGGAGAAAAAACTTTCCTGACACTCCTGGGTTCCCTGCATGGCAGCAATCTGGGGCGCGGGCTTTGTTTGCAGTGCCAGTACACGGGCCCCCAAGGAGTGCCAGTTCAGCCCGCCTGCCCCCCGTACTCCTCTCTCTGTTGGCTGACTTGTGCCAGCATCTTCCTTCTGGCGATAAGGGCTCCAAATGTATCCTTTTAAATTCAAAGTTGTTTTTCTGTGCCTTTGTTGTAAGATTGGAGGATGGCTCTGGTCAGTCAGCCATGTTAGCCTCACCTGGCTCCTCTAGTTTCTCAAATTTGTTGTGGGACAATTTTTCATAGTATTCCATTTTAACTTTTTAAATCTCAGTAGGTCTGTTGCTCAAGGTGTTGTTCAGTTTCCATATATTTGACTCCTTGTCTTTGCTTTTTCTGTTATTTGTTTTTATTTTTATGGTCTGAAAAGATGCTTTGTGACATTTTGATGCTTTGAATTCTGTTAAGGCTTGCTTTATGATGTAATATGTGGGGTATTCTGGAGAATGTTCCATATGTGTTGTAAATGTACACTTGGTTGTTGTTGGATGTAGTGTTCTTTATATGCCCATGAGGTCCAGTTGGTTGGTTGTGGCATTTAGATTTTCTATGTCTTTATTGAGCTTGTTTCTAGATCTGTTGTCTTTCACTATAAGTGATATGTTGAAGTCTCCTACTATTTTGTGGAGGTATTTCTCCTTTCAGTGCTGTTAGAGTTTGTTTTATGTATTTAGGAGCCCTGTCATTGGGTGTGTAGATATGTAATATGGTTATGTGTTCCAGGCGTATTGACCCTTTAATAAACATACAGTGTCCTTCCTTAGTCATTGTGGTGGATTTTACTTTAAGGTCTACTTTATAAGAAATTATAATTGTTGAAAAGGAGAGGAATATTCAGTGATTAGATAGTATATAGGAATTGGCTTAGGTGAAGGGAGGGACCATGTGTGGCAGAGGGGAAGTCAGCACAGCTGGACTAAAACAAAAGCTAAGAGGTTTCCTAAATATGACCAAACACTTTGAAGGACAGAGTACCAGGGAAAACGCATCCAGGGACCATGGTTTCATGGGACATCTAGGTCAATTGCCATAACAAAGTTTTTCTAAGAAAATATTGTACATCCCACTTTGGTGAGCAGTGTCTGGTGTCTTAAAAGATAGCAAGCAGCCATCTAAACAGCACCCACTGGTCCCAATTCACCTAGAGCAGAGCACAATGAAAGAGATCAAAGACTTAAGGAAAATATGAGCTCAAGAGACAGAAAGGGCCACATAATCCAGAGACTACATCAGCATGAGATCAGAAGAACCAGATGGTGCCTGGCCACCACCAGTGACTGCCCTGACAGTGAATACAACATAGAGTACCTGACATAGCAGGTGAAATGTGGGGTGCATAACTCGAAGTCTATTAAAAAGACCAGACTTGATGGCTCGATAGACTGGAGGGTCCCTAAAAGACATGCCCCCCAGATTCTCTGTTTTAGTCCAGATCAGAAAGCATTCTTGAAGCCAATTCTTCAGACAAAGATTGGACTAGACTATAAGACATAAAATGGTCCTGGCAAAGAGTGTGCCTTTGACTTAAGCATACACATGAGGCTAAGTGAGCAACTCCTGTCCAGAGGCGAGATGAGAAGATGGAGGGGGAAAGGAGCTGGGTGGATATGGGTTATTCAGGGTGGAAAGGAGGAGTGTGCTGTCACAGGGTGGACAGAGCAGCTAGAGTTACACAGCATTGCATGTGTGCAAGCATTTTTGTATAACAAATTGACTTGGATTGTGAACTTTCACTTAAAACACAATAGAATATTTTTAAAAAATAAATATTGCCATTTCTGCTCTTTTTTGAATGTTGTTTGCTGGGTGTATTTTTTTCCATTCTTTGGGTTTTAGTTTCTTTGTGTCTGTTAGTCTAAGGTGTGTCTCTTATAGGCAGCATATACTTTTTTTTTTCATCCTGCTACGTTTTGTCTCTTTATTGGTGCATTTGATCCATTTACCTCCAGTGTGATTATTGATAGGTGCGTGTTTAGTGCTGTCATGTTAATGCCTTTTTGTGCATTGTTGACAGTTTCTTTGTTCCACTTAATTTTCTGAACTGAGTAATTTTTCTTTATGTTACTTCTTTTCACTTTTGTTGTTGTTGTTGGTTTTTATCTACTAAAAATTTTTCTCTCATTTTGTATTTTGATTTGTAGGATCATTAATTTCTTTTGTGGTTCATTACCTTAGTATTTACATATTTTTTTTTTTTAGTTTAAACCAATCATTTGTTTTCTTTACATCACCTTGCGTTCCTTTCCATATGAAAGATCTATGACTACATCTTTTTAGTCCCTCTTTTTTGTTATAATGTTACTACCTTTTTAAGGATGACATCTCAGTTTCCCTATTTTCCATGTTTTAGCTTTAATTTATTTTTGTGACTTCCCTATGTGGGTGGATATCTGCTTTCTCTGTCTGCGTTTTAGTCTTGGGTTATTAGCAGATGTTAATGGTTTTCTAACTGAAGCACTTCCTGTAGTATTTCTTGTAATTTTGGTTTGTTTTTTCTTCAAATTCCCTAAACTTTCATTTATCTGAAAATTACCTAATTTCTCTATCATAGTTGAGAGACAGTTTTGCTGGATATATAATTTTCAGCTGCCAAATATTTCCCTTCAAGGCTTTATATATAGAGAGGTGTGTGTGTGTGTGTGTGTGTATACATACATAAAATTTCATTGTCCTTTTCTTTCATAGTTTCTGCTTTGTAGTCCAAGCTTAGTCTTACTGACTTTTCTTTGTAGATTATTTTTCATTTATTGCTAGCTGTTCTTAAAATTCTCTGTCTTTGGTTTGCACAAGTTGGATTCTAATATGTGTTGGTGGTGTTCTTTGGGGACCTAAATGTGTGTGTTGTTTGATGTGCATCCTAGATATGTATCTTCTCATCTTTCATGATATCAGGATAGCTTTCTGCCAACAAATATTCAACAGTTATCTCTATATTGTCTGATAATGCCCCATTCTGATACTCCAGTCACTCATAGGTTAGTCCTTTTGGTAGAGTCCTGTCAGAGTCAGAGAGTTCTCCAATGAACACAGGCAGAGGAGAAGCCACGCCGAGGTTGAGGAAAAGACAGACAGACAACAGTTTGGGATCAGGGGCTAACGGTCATCCCAGCTGAGAGCTTTATTGAAGTATTTATACCATCCACCAATAACAGTTAGTATCCTAGAAACCAAGGAGTTGGGGACATCCAGTTGCCTGGCGGATTGCTGGGGTGGAATGGTTTTCTGCTACCCGTTGTGTTTCTCACGGTCTTCTGCATTCCCACATAACTCCTTTGTTACTGGACACAATGGTAAAGTCAAGGTAATTGATTATCATGCTCTTAGTACAAAAGGTTATATAAAGTTGAAGTAACGGTATAGCAGCCAAGATGGCTGCAGTCATGTCAAGAGAGTTAACATATTTTCCCACAGAGTCCCACATAATTCTTAGTGTTTCATCATTTATTTAAATACTTTTGATCTGGTTTATCATCAAATATGTTGTTGTCAAGTGCTTTGTCTTCAGTCTCACTAATTCTGACTTCCATTGTCTCAATTCTCCTTTGACTTTCTATTGAGTTGTCTAATTCTCAATTTCTATTTGGCTGGCATTTGCTTTCCCTCTATAGTTTCTTGCAACCTGTTCAGTTCGTCATTATGCTCTGTTCTAAACTTCTTAAGTTCCTCGGTTGCTTTGTATGTATCTTTCTTGGCTTGTTCTGCATTTTTCCTAGTATCCTTCCTGATCTTTTAAAGAGTTCTGTATACTAATCTTTTGCACTCTTCATCCAGTAATTCCAAGAAGTTCTCTTTGTCTGGAAGATTTTTTTGATTCTTTGTTTTGGAAGCTTTCTAAAGTCATCATGATCTGCCTCTTTATGTGAGTTGTGTGATTTGATATTGAATGCTATCTCCAAGCCATCAGTAAGTTACTGCATTTATTTTATGTTTGCTTATTTTGTCCTAGCTTCTTGTTTTGCTTTGAAATACCCAAATAGGCTAATCTTGTGAGCCAGTTTGATTACTGGTGCCTCTGAAGCTCTAACAGTCTGTCAGCAGATCGACAGAGCTGTTACTAGATATGTGAGCCCAGGAATCCATTTACTTTGCTTGTATGGATTCAGCTCAGGAACCGAGGTAGTCAGTCACCAAGTGTGTGGTGCAGGTTCTCACCTATTGTCCTAGTTGGACATGGGTGATTGGTGCAAGCATAGGTATCCGGTTGCACACACTGAGCAAAGCAGGTAGGTGGCTGACAGCTGTCCCTGAGTGTCTATGAGGAAAGTATGTCCCCATTCCTTAGAGTGCATGGGTGGGTAGGTTTTACAGCCAGACTGTGGGTGCCCAGTGCTGTTGAGCATAAAGACTTGGAAGTACCATTGATTCTTAAGCCCCTGTCATAACTGGCTGGGTAGTGTGGGTGGAGCCACCAGCCCTGAGGCCCCTGCTGTGGGTAGGTGAGGACCCTGCTTAATAGGCAGCTTGATGTCAAATGTCAGGAGCCTACCTTTCCACTATACAGATGATACAGTAAAATTAGGGTTCAGGTGTAGATCTTCTTGTACTGTGCTCATGAGGGCCTACACTGTTGTAGTGGCCTATGCAGGGGTAAGAGGCATTTAAATTCCTTGGACCCCTTATGTCTGTGCCTAGGCAAAGGAATTGTTTCTGCCCCAAGTTCCTGGTTTAGGGGAGCAAGCAGATTATGTTGCCCTGTTTGTTAATTTGCTCCCACTCCTAGGCTGGGAGAATGGCTTAGGGTGCTTAAGGGGTCCTACTTCTGGCCCAGGGAATGCAACAGTTTCTGGGAGCTTGCTCAGGCCCAGAGTAGAATAGGAGGAGGGCAGGTAAAAGGCAGAGATGTTTATCCCAAAGGAGAGTTTCCTGATCCACATGCTGTAGGTTAGACACAAGTTACTTATATTTTGACAATATAGTGCCGCTTTTCACTTATTATAGAGGTGTGAGCAGATTTTTCACAGCAAGATCTTTCCAGCTATGGAAGACACATTCTGAATGACCTTGCTCATGTCACTGTGCTCATGCCAACAGATCTGCCCTACTGAGTACTGATTCCTGTTAAGTCAGCTCTGGCCTCTCCTTGCTACTTCCAAACCTTCTCTCCCTCTCCTGTGGCTCAGTCCAATTTCTCAATTTTTCCATTTATGATCAGGGCTCCTGTTGTTGCTGTTGTTGTTGTTAGGTGCCATCTAGTCATTTCTGACTCACAGAGACCCTATGCACAATAGAAAAAAACACTGCCTGGTCCTACACTATACCCACAATTGCTTTTATGCATAAGCCTGCTGTTGCAGCCACTATGTCAATCTATCTTGTGAGAGTTCTTCCTCTTTTTTGCTGACCCCGTACCAAGCATGACATTCTTAACAAGGGACTGATCCCTCCTGACAACATGTCCAAAGTATGTAAGACACAGTCTCACTATCCTTGCGTCCAAGGAGTGCTCTGGTTGTACTTCTTCTAGGACAGATCTGTTTGTTCTTTTGGAAGTCCATGGTACGTTCAATATTCTTCTCCAACACCATAATTCAAAGGTATCAGTTCTTCTGTCCTCCCTATTTGTTGTCTATATTTCACACCCATGTGATGTCACTGAAAATACCATCGCTTGGGCCAAGCTCACCTCATTCTTCAAGGTAACATCTTTATTTTTTAGCACTTTAAATAGGTCATCTGCAGCAGATTTTCCCAATGTGATGCACCTTTTGATTTCTTGACGCTGCTTCCATGAGCATTGACTGTAGAACCCAGTAAAAATGAAATCCTTGACAACCTCAACCCTTTCTCCATTTATGACAATGTTGCTTACTGGTCCAGTTGTGAGAATTTTTGTTTTCTTGATGTTGAAGTGCAATTTATACTGAATAAGGACCCAACAGTCTACTTCTGAAAATAATTAGCCAGTGAAAACCTTATGAAAAGCAGTGGGAACTTATTGGCAGGGGATAAAAGACCTGTGTCTGAGAAGGGCAGAGCCCTAAGGCTAGAGAGAGGTGTGCCTTTGAGCATGGCTGTGAAGACGCTGTCCTGATGGGAAGATATTTATCCTGGGTGTTCCTGGTCATGAATTATAAACTACTACTTCCCTAATGTACCCCATAATCCTGAGTATTGTCTATCAGTTTTGTGTGGCTATTAATGAATTACCAAAGCCAGCAGAAAAGCAGTGAATGCCATAGGAGTAACAGCTGGTGTCACAACTGTGGAGGATGGCAGAGAGAAGAGGTATGTTTCACCTTCACCACATAGGAATAAGCACTGGGCTGTTGATGTTGATCCTCCTCCCCCTTTAGGAAATTAGAGGAAGTCAGATGCTGTCTTCACATTGTTTTTTACAATGGACCCTGGTAGGAGAAGATAAAATACTTCCCTTGATAATGTGTAACTCAACGGCTATTCTCAAGCAGGCCTAGTGTTGGAATTAATACTTCGTGTTTAGTCCAGGAAACTTCAAGCTGACAAACTACAATGAAAAGAAAAAAGAGAGGAGAGGGGAAGGGAAGAGAAGGGAAGGGAAGGGAGGGGAGGGGAGGCAAAAAGGCCAGTCCAGCGATATACCTGTATCTTCTGGCAAAAGTAAACACATAATCTTCTTGGGTAGATGCATCCTCAGATGAGACCTCATAGCAGTCCCACAGATGAAGACCTGCTGGAGAAATCTCTGACTTCAAAGTCCCAAATTATAAAACATGTAAGAAAAATAAAAACAAAAACATTCCAAGACTTTGGCTCAGGAAATAGAACAGCAAGCATAATTATGGCAAGAGCTCCAGATAATAGAAAAAACAGTATAAGTTTAAGATCTTACAAAAAAAACAAACAAAAAAAATGAAACACATGAGAAAGAACAAGGTTCTGTGGGAACAAACATATGAGAAAGAACAAAGTTCTGAAGAAAAAGATATTGGAACATCTGGAAGTGAAAAACAGTATTTCCAGTGACATTATAGGTCTCTGTAGATTTGTCTAGTTCAGTGAATTGGAATAAAGAGGTCACTAAATTATTCAGAAGACAACAAAGAGAGAAAAGGCATCACAAGTTAAGAGACATAAAAAAATGCAAGTGATTAAGCAGGACTGTGCAAAGGCAGTTGTGACCAACTAAGGGGACTAGTCAGTTATGCACTGAAAGTGTTGCAATTCCATAGCAGATAAAGGACTCCACTACCATCAAGGAAGAAATAAGATATTTGAGAAACAGTGACAGAGACACAGCGGCAAGACAGACCAGCAGGAGATAGTGCAGCGGGCTTCCAGGCACTCAGAACAAAAAAATGTAGTGCCTCGGGGCAGAAAGCTTACTGGTGGAGTGGGATGAACTTGGGAATTTGTTGGTGGGAGCTAGGAGAATATTGTAACACTCACCTGAGCAGGACAGAGGCTGAGGACCAGGGAGAGGCCTGTCTGTCAGTAGAGCCAGGAAAAAGGTGCCCTGAAGGAAGAACTGTATCCTGAATGTTCCTGATGCTGAATTGTAAGCCACTACTTCCCTAATAAACTCCACAATCAGGAGTATTGTCTCTGACTTCTCTGTAGTCATTGCAATGATCTAGCAGAAAAATAAAGAGTGCCATGGCAGGGACAGTTGGTGTTAGAATTGGTCAAGAAGGAAGAAAGAGGGGGCATGTCTGACCTCAATGTCAAAGCAGGCAGACTTGGGCTGTTGATCTTGATTTCTCTTCCCTCTTGTGAAAATAGAGAAGGTGAGACACCACCTTCACACCAGTTTTACAGGCCACCAAAACATTTAAGGAAATGGGAATAAACCAACTTCAAATCACACTGGCTGAAACATCTCCAGGTTTGATCACAGACATGACTCCTTGTATTGTAAACGGTGAAGCCACAAGCAGAATCAATAAAACCAACTCATGAGGAAACTGCAAGCCAACAAAGACAAAGGGAGAATCTTAAAAACAACTAGAAAGAGAAGACACGTGACTATCAAAGAAATAATAAACTGACAGCAGACTTTTTACCAGCTACAGCAAAAGTGGGATCATATCATTAAGGCACTCAGAAGAAAAGAATAGCATTTACCAGGAATGTTATACCCAACTAAACTGTCATTCAAAAAATGAGGGCTAAATCAGAATGTTCTCCAACAAAGATTGAGAGAGTTGACCACTCACAAAAAGAACAAGGTAAAGACGTTCCTCCGATGTAAGTAAATTGAACCGAGAAGAAAGAAGCCACATGTAACAGGCACATGGTGAGCAAAGAAACAGGTAAGCAAGGCCCTGAGCCAAAAAAAAGAAAAAAACCAGCAACAATAGACTGTGTAAGACAGTACAACCGAGAAAAGGAGCTAAAATACTGGACAACGTTCACTGGTGAGACAAAGTTCTTGTGTTATTTGAGATGAAACTGGAGATGATGATTAACTTAAGACTTCAGGAACTGAAGGATTCACGATAAACATTCAAGGACTTTGATAAGCTTCGATCCCTTAATGTCCCACATATGAAAGATTAGAAATCTTAAATTTGTCTAAAACTCATTAGCCCCAAGTTATCCAGACTGTCCCAGGGATTGGGGATAACCTTTTCAACAGCAAATTAGAAATTCCTTTGTAAACGATGGTAGAGTGAGGAAAGATGAGAGAGTTTCCTTTGCCCAGTTGTTAGCTAAATGAAAAAGAAAGAAGAAAATTCAAAGGGGGGGAGGGAGGAAGGGAGAGGAGTGACAGCAGGGAAGGAACAAAGGAGACTTCCAAAGGGATCTTAAAGATTCTAGTGGGGAGAATGGTTCAGCATGCTTCTTGTCCTTCCACGGCCCTCGGAAGGAGTACTGAGAGAAAACCGTGAGTGAAATCCTGGGAATAGTCTCTAATACTCTCTTAACACGAAGAGAAGTGGACTAACGGAGTAAGTAGAAAAAAATCAAGCCTATGAAATACTTGATACCATATGAATAAAAAGCCAAAAGTATTGCCTTCAAATCAATTCCAACTCATGATGACCCTACAGGACAGGGCAGAGAGGAGAACTGCCCCAATAGGGTCTCCAAGGCTGTAATTTTAGTGGGAGCAAACTGCCACATCTTTCTCCCATCTCCCACGGAGCAGCTGGTGGGTTGGGACCACCGACCTTCTGGTTAGCAGCCAAGCTCTTAGCCACTGCACCACCAGGGCTCCTTGTGAATAAAACCAAACCTGTTGTCACAGGGCTGACTTCAAACTCATACAGACCCTGTAGGATGGAATAGATCTGCCACACAGTTTCCAAGGGTGTAAATCTATACAGAGGCCGACGGCCGCATTTGTCTCCAGGGGAGCAGCTGAAAGTTGGAACCGCCATCCTTTTGGTGAATAAACCGAAACAAAACAAACACATTACCCTGGAGTCAATTTGGACTCACAGTGACCCTATAGGACAGAGCAGAACTACCCCACAGGGTTTCCAGGGCTGTACTCTTTATGCAAGTTGTCAAGGATTTCATTTTCCTTGGGTCCACAACCAACGCCCATGGAAGCAGCAGTCAAGAAATCAAAAGACACACTGCATTAGGAAAATCTGTTGCAAAGGATCTCTTTAAAGTATTGAAAAGTAAAGATGTTACCTTGAAGACTAAGGTGCACCTGACCTGAGCCATGGTATTTTCAGTTCCATCATATGCATGCAAAACCTGGACAGTGAACAAGGAACACAGAAGAATTGATGCCTTCGAGTTGTGGTGTTGAAGAAGAATGTTGAATGCACCATGGGCCGCTGAAAGAACAGACACATCTGTCCTGGAAGAAGTACAACCAGAGTGCTCGTTGGAAGCAAAGATGGCGAGACTGCGTCTTACATACTTCGGACATGTTGTCAGGAGGGACCAGCCCCTGGAGAAGGACATCATGCTTGGTAGAGTGGAGGGTCAGTGAAAAAGGAAGACCCTCGAAGAGGTGGATTGACACAGTGGCCGCCACAATGGGCTTAAGCATAAAAACGATTGTGGACATGGTGCAAGACTGGGCACTGCTTCGTTCTGTTGTTGACAGGGTCGTTAAGAGTCAGAATCAACTCGACAGCACCTAAGAATAACAACAACAGCTCTGTTTTTCTTTTCTATTTTATTATGATTGAGTGAAAATGTACAATCCCGTATAAATTTGCATGCCCGTCTGTGTGCAGCTCCCACTGCTCTCCCTGCCCGGTGGCAGCACACTCCTCCTCTCCGTTCTACACATGTCATATCCTCCTAACAATCTCCTATCCCCTCCTCTTCACCTTCTCCCCCGCCTCTAGCAAGAGGTCAGCAGGACGACATCCCATAGATGCACAGAACCATAAAGTACACACACGACAAGGCCACTTTTGTGTCGCCAAGTCCCAATCCATTCCTGTCTGAAGAGTTGACCTCCATTATGACTTATGGACAGAGGCAGCATCAGGGCCAGGGACCATGCTCCCAGCGGAACCCCGAGGCCCCTGGGCCATCAATTGCAGTCTCTTAGTGGAGACCTCAGGGTGCACCCCTTTTTATTCTCGTGAACAACAGCAGCTCTTTATGGAGGCAGACTGCTACATCGTTCTCTGGAGGAGTGGTTGGTGGGTTTCAGCCGCCGACCCTTGGGTCAGCAGCCCAGCACTTAATCACTGTGCCACCAGGGCTCCTTTTTTGATGACTAGATGCCCTCGATGACCGCTGTTCGATTTCAAAAGGGTTAACAGGGGCTGACAGCACAGCTTCCATGGGTAAGTTCGGCGGTTCCTCAAAAAGTTAACATAGATGGACTCGGGGACACAGCGTGTCTACTAAGCATATGGTGTGTGTAGCTGATGGCTTCATACATCGGTAGGAGGCTGTCCTACTGGTTTCTTTCTAGATGGGAGAGAAGCGGTGAAGAGGAGGGGACAGGTGCTCATTAAGAGGATACCAGAAGTGTGGAATGAAAAGGAGGAATGTGTTGTCACAGGGTGAGCCGATGGAGCTGCAAATAGGCGGGCACGCAGAGTTGATTTGGATTGTATGTTTTCACTTAATCATATTTAAAAAAAAAAAAAGTTAACATAGAACTGCCACACCCACGAGCCAGCAATTCCACTCCTGGGTGTAAATCCTAAATCCATGCAGGAAAGGAAAGCTTGTCCATACGTGTTCACAGCAGCACTATTCCCCACGGCCCAAAGGTGGGGAGCACCCACCCAGTTGTCCAAACACAGATGAATAGATTAAAAAACAGAAAACCAAAAACTGTGTTTCCCATGGGCTGGACTATTACGCAGCCATAAAAAGGAATTGAAGCAGTGATGATGGATGAACCTGGCGAATCTTACGCTAAATGAAAGAATCCAGAAACAAAAGGCCATCTTTTACACGGTTCCCTTGATAGGAAATGTCCAGATTAGACAGACGGAAAGGAGACTGGGGGCTGCCAGGGCTTGGCAGGAGGGAAGAACGCAGGAGTGACTGCTTAATTAACCCTTTCGTCCCTGGCGGTATGTACAGCCACCATGATTTTTTTTTTTTTTTCCTCCAGACTCGGGGGTTTACTTGGGAAGCTGTTATCCCGCTGACAGTGCTTCCTGCTGCTAGGGGCCTTTATGACTGTTTCAAACTGAAGAAATGGCATGTACAGCAAATTACTGTTTTGTTTTGTTTTCTTTTTACAAGGTATTGAGGTGCCTGAATTTGTGGTAGGAAAAAAAGAAACTCTGAAAGTGTGTCACACATATGTACCCATAGACCCTAGTGGGGACTCTGGGGTATAATCAGGAGCACTTCATGTGTACCACTAGACAGCACAGGCTCGTGGAAGGGGGCAAGAAAAAAGAAATCCATAGCACCTACCCAAACCTGCGAGCCCTGGTGGCGCAGTGGTTCAGAGCTACGGCTGCTACACCAAAGGTTGGCAGTGGGAATCCACCAGCCGCTCCTCGGAAACCCTGTGGGGCAGCTGGACTCTGTAGGGTCGCCGTGAGTCGAAACAGCCTTGACGGCAAGGGGGTTGGTACTGTTTGTTTGTCTCGGGCAGTTTATTTTATCTTAGTTTATTTTCGGTTTTAATGGCTTTAGAACACCCGTGGCAACGTAGGTCAACCAGCCCTCCTAACCTAGCGGCCGCTCTCGCCCTGCCAGGACCCAGCCACCGGCCGACTTTGCACCCCGACCAGGCGTCGGACCAGCCCCTTCCTCCAAACGGCGATAGCCCTGTCACCTAGGCAACGGGGAGGGCGGAGGGGATCGCGGGGGCGCGCCCGCTTCGGCGTGCGCACGTCACGTTCGCCAGTTACGTCCGTGCGCCCGGAAGCGCGGGAGCGGCGGAGATGGCGGCGGCGGCGGCGGCGGCGGCGGCAGCGGCGGCGGGCCTGGCTGGCGGTGCCGGCCCGGGACCCGAGGCCGGGGACTTCCTGGCCCGCTACCGGCTGGTGTCGAGCAAGCTGAAGAAGCGGTTCCTGCGGAAGCCGAACGTGGCCGAGGCCGGGGAGCAGTTCGGGCAGCTGGGCCGCGAGCTGCGCGCCCAGGAGTGCCTTCCCTACGCGGCGTGGTGCCAGCTGGCGGTGGCTCGCTGCCAGCAGGCGCTCTTCCACGGGCCCGGCGAGGCGCTGGCGCTCACCGAGGCCGCCCGCCTCTTCCTGCAGCAGGAGCGCGAGGCGCGCCAGCGCCTGCTCTGCCCCGCCGCCTACGGGGAGCCGCTGCAGGCCGCCGCCAGCGCCCTGGGCGCCGCCGTGCGCCTGCACCTCGAGCTCGGCCAGCCGGCCGCCGCCGCCGGGCTCTGCCTGGAGCTGGCCGCCGCCCTGCGCGACCTGGGCCAGCCGGCCGCCGCCGCCGGCCACTTCCAGCGAGCCGCCGAGCTGCAGCTGCCCCAGCTGCCCCTGGCCGCGCTGCAGGCGCTGGGCGAGGCCGCCTCCTGCCAGCTGCTGGCGCGCGACTACAACGGGGCCTTGGCCGTCTTCACGCGCATGCAGCGCCTGGCGCGGGAGCACGGCACCCACCCGGTGCAGCCGCTGCCGCCGCCGCCGCCGCTGCCACAGCCACAGGGGGCCCAGCCGCCCGGGCCCTCGCCGGGACCGGACAAGGCCCCCGCCCTGCCGGCGCCGCTCCCTGCCAGCAGCGCCACGGCCGCGGCGCCTTCGCCCGCCGCCCTGGGCGCCTTCGCCGACGTGCTGGTCCGCTGTGAGGTGTCCCGCGTGCTGCTGCTGCTCCTCCTGCAGCCGCCGCCGGCCAAGCTGCTGCCGGAGCACGCCCAGACCCTGGAGAAGTACTGCTGGGAGGCTTTCGACAGCCACGGGCAGGAGAACAGCAGCCAGCTTCCCGAGGAGCTCTTTCTGCTGCTCCAGTCCTTGGTCATGGCGACCCAGGAGAAGGACACCGAAGCCGTCAAGTCGCTGCAGGTGGAGATGTGGCCGCTGCTGAGTGCCGAGCAGAACCACCTCCTTCACCTCCTCCTGCAAGAAGCCGTCTCCCCCTCGGGACAGGGGATCTGACCGGTGGCGTTCACCGCGGGACTCTTTGCCTGTTAGCAAACCCCAGGCACCCGCCTTTGCACTTGGGCAGAAATAAAAGATGTTTCTCCGGATCCTGCCCTTCAGTCATTACGGTGGTCCCCACTGGGCAGCAGGGTTTCCTTTAGTGCAGGTTAGCCGGATCCCAAATGCTCCTATCTATAAATCATGAAAAACCAGCAGTTGCCGTGGCTGTATTCTGAGTCACGGCGACCCCATGTGTGCAGAGCGCATTCCGTGGGGTTTTCCAGGCTGTGGCCTTTGTTCTGAGGCATCTCTGGGTGGCTTGGGATAAACCTGCTGCCGTGGAATCGATTCTGACTCACAGCGACCCTATAGGACAGGGTAGAACAGCCCCATAGGGTTTCCGAGGACCCCGTGGTGGAATTGAGCTGCTGAGCTTTTGGTTAGCAGGTGTGGCTGTAGCTCGTAACCGCTACACCACCAGGGTGGCGTCGATTCCGACTCCTAGAGACCCCACAGGGCAGAGGAGAACTGCCCCGTAGAGTTTCCAAGGATCGCCTGGTGGATTCGAACTGCTGACCTTTTGGTTAGCTGATGTAGCGCTTAACTGCCAGCCAGCCACCACGGTTTCCCCAGGTAGGAGGAGAAACATTGGGTAGAGTCTCGGGCTAGAGGACCCCACTGTCTTCCCCCAAACGGAAACCTCAGCGTAGAAAGGAGAATCCGTCTCTCAGTTGCCTGGGGCCGCCCTAACCAAGTGACCACAAATCTGGTGGCTGAAAAGGACAGGATCTCTTTCTCTGACAGTTCTGGAGGCCAGAAATCCAAAACAAACGCCCTCGGGCGGTGTCTTTCCTTGCCTCTTGCGTTTTCTGGTGGTCCTAGGTTTTCCTTGGCTTTTAGACACATCCTGCCAGTCCCTGCCTCTGTCTCGTCACATGACGGCCTCCTCGCTCCTCTGTGTTGCCCTCTCCCCTTCTGTCTGTGTTTCCTCCTCTTACAAGGAGGAATCTCACTGAGCTGGGAGCCCACCGGAGTAATCCAAGGTGATCTCACCTCGAGGTCCTTTAATTAGTAATATCTGCAAAGAGGCTTTCTCCAAGTTGGGCTACTGTCAGGTTCCAGGTGGGACACAACCTTTTGTTGTTGTTTAGATTAGAGCTGAGGGACAAGTCTCCTTAGGCCTCTGATCTGAACTCCTTGTGGTGGGGCATTGGGGGTCGGGGGGAGGATTCCCAAGGAGCCCAGCACTGGGTATGCCAGCATGAGTCTAAGCGAACAGTAACGATCCTTGTTTTCCGTTTGCCCCTGGCTCGTTAGGGGACCTCTCTCAGAATCTTAGTGGCAGGGATAGCTGGGCTTCTCGAATTATTTGCTTGGCATACAGATTGAAAAGGTATGGTGAAAGGATGCGACCCTGACACACACCTTTTCTGACTTTAAACCGCACGATGTCCCCTTCTTCTGTTCATATGACTGCCTCTTGATCTGTGTACAAATTCCTTAAGAATTAAATGTTTTGGAATTCCCATTCTCCACAATGATACCCATGATTTATTATGATCCATCCAGTCAGATGCCTTTGCATAGTCAATGAAATACAAATAAACATCCTTCCAATATTCTCTGCTTTCAGCCGAGATCCATCTGACATCAACGATGATGTTTTAGTCAGATAGGGCTGCTGTAACAGAAATACTACAGAGTGGATGGCTTTAACAAAGAAAAGTTTATTCTTACACAGTCTGGTAGGTTGCAAGTCCATATTCAGGGTGAGCACTCCAGGGGAAGGCTTTCCCCTTGTCGGCTCTGGAGGAAAGTCTGGTATTGCATCAGTCTTTGTCCAGGGAGCGTCCTGGCGCAGGAACCTCAGGTCTGAAGGACGTGCTCTGCTCCGGTGCTGCTCTCTTGATGGTAAGGAGGCTCCCAATTGTCCTTTGTTTCTTTTTCCTTTTATCTCTTGCAAGCTAAAAGCATTAAGGGTGGGGCAAGGCATACTCCAGGGAAACTCCCCCTACAGCAGGCAGGGAAGTAATTCTATGCAGAATTTACTGCTCCACCCTAATCCTTTAACATACAGTTTAGCAAAACCACACAATGGAGGAGAGTCCCAAGATACTGGGAATCATATCCCAGCCACATGGCTACACACATTTTTGGGGGGACACAATTCAACCCATGACAGATGATATACCTGGTTCCACGTTGCCTTCTGAATTCTTGAATTTCTGGCAGTTCCTTCAACATACTGTTACAATTGCTTGTGAATGATCGTGAGCAAAATTTTACTTGTGTGCAATATTAATGATTTTGTTCAATAATTTCCCCATCCTTTGGGCCACCTTTCTTGGGAATAGGTATAAATATGGATCTCTTCCAGTCAGTTGACCAGGTAGCTGTCCTCTAATATTTTGGAATACATCATGGAGCACTTTCAAGGCTGCATCTGTTTGTTGAAATATCTCAATTGATATTCCATCAGTTTGTGGAGCCTTGTTTTTTGCCAGTGCCATCAAGGCAGCTTCAACTTCTTCCTTCAGTACCATCAGTTCCTGATTATATGCTGCCTCTTCAAATGGCTGGACATCGACCAGTTCTTTCCGGTATAATGACTCTACATATTCCTTCCATCTTCTTTTGGTGCTTCTTGGGTCATTTAATATTTTCCCTGTAGAATCCCTCACTATTGCAACTTGAATTTTTATTCAGTTGTCTTTGCTTGAGAAATGAAGAACATGTTCTTCCCTTTTGGTTTTCTATTTCCAGCTCTTTGCACATGTCGTTATAATATTTTATTGTCTTCTTCAGCTGCCCTTTGAAATCTTCTGTTCAGTTCTTTTGCTTCGTAATTCCTCCCTTTTGCTTTAGCTACTCTCAGTACAGCTAGAGGTACAGGTTTATTTTCTCTTTAACTGCTGCTTGGCAGGAGATGTACATTTTTTAACAGGTTCTGAATGCTTCTATTACATACCAGTTTGAAAGCATTGTGTACATTGTGCTCTCAATTAAAAACGTGTCTACCTTTAACTCAGATGACAAGCGAGTGAGTCAGTCCCATGGCAGCCACCGCCAAGTTTGGATAGGGAGTGGGAGTGAGGTTGCAGGGTTAGACCTGCTCCCCCGGGAACACAGAAGAGTTTCCATATCCATATGCTTGCTGTGCCTGCTTGTGCCTTTCTCTGTCCCAGTGACCCTGTGTTGCATCATCGAGAAATACGTAGATCCTTTGGAGTGGGTGGTACATTTCATGCCCCTTCTTGAAGTCAGGGCAGAGAAGGAGGACTCGGGGCTGGCCCTGACCTGGGGCTTCTGCTTGACGTTGTTCCCTTTAACAGATTGAACACAGTTTCTCCATACTCTTGAGCAGCCAGTATCTTTCAAGCCTGGGAGCTGTATCCACACAAGCACCTGCCTGTCCTCTCTCAAGCCTCCACACCTGCCTCTTCCAGATTCTGCCCTGCAGGCTCTTCTCTGTGGTTTAGCACAACTTTTATCCACCACATTCTCTGCAGTTGCCGAATGAAGTATTTCTTGGATCCCGTGGTCTGCCTTCTCTGTGGGGCAGGGGGAAGGGGGAGCCTCAGGCCACCCGGACAAGATCCTGGCTAAACACGGTGACCTGGCCCTGGGGACCATGTGGGTCTGGGGACCATGTGGCTCGGCCTCCTGGCCCTGGGGACCATGTGGGTCTGGGGACCATGTGGCTCGGCCTCCTGGCCCTGGGGACCATGTGGGTCTGGGGACCATGTGGCTCGGCCTCCATTGTACTCTGAGTTGCTCTTTCCGCATTACTTTGTGGGGTGTCAGCCTCCCCACTGATCACTGATTCTCCCCCTCCCCTTCAGCAGGTATGATGCACCTACTTCTGGAGCCCCAGACCCTCTCCTCTATCGGCTCCACATCTGGCTCTTCCTCTCTACCCTTCTCTGCTTGAACATTCCCCCCATTTCTTCCCTGGCCTCACACTGGCCAGCCACCCCTCGGTGGTTACTTCAACACAGTGGACCTCTTCTTCCCCTTTCCAGCCCCAGTCCTCATTCGGGACTCATTATCCCCAGAAATGGTGCTGCCAGCTGCAGCTGTCACCCCACTGCAAGCTGGTAGCCCGTGCAGCTTCCGAAGGCTGGGCATCTCCAGGCCTGGACACCGATGTTTCCTTGACGCTATGGGCCCCTGCTGGCGGCCACTGCCACCAAAAGCTTGGATTCCTAGCCCAGAAGGCTGGCCTGGTCAGGTTCTGACCACTAACCAAAAGCCTCCCGGGCTGCTCTGGCTGCCCCTGAAGGCCTGAAGAACGCTTGCTCCTGCCTGGGCCTGGCCGGTTCAGTCTTTGGCCTCCTTACAGTCCTTCCACCCTTGCCTCTGGTCTCCTCAGGCCTCTTTCCTGTCCCTCTTTCCTGGTGCTGTTCTCTTTTGTCCTGGGCCACCTCGTGTGGCCCCTCCTCAGGGAGGATGTACAGGACAGGACTCCTCCAGCTGCTCCTGAGCCCACTCCACTCTGCCGTCTTGGGCTCCTGTAGGCATGTCCTGTCAGTAACATGCTGAAACAGCAGCTGACAAAGACAGTCTCTAGGCAGGGCGCCATTCCCACTGCCATCCTCTGGGGGCGTTAAAGGAGCTTCTTCTGTCCAGAGAACCCCTGTCCCAGGTGACCCCCAACTCATGGCCAGAACGGTGATACACTGTAAGCCCGCCAAGGCCAGGAAGCCCATGACTAGCCAAGTAAACACTTCCTCCTCCCTACCTGCGAGAAGAGGAGAGCAGGGAGGTTCCCTCAGCTACAGGAGATGGGTGGGCAGGAGCTAAGAGGCTGGAGGAATCGGCCCTTCTAGCTCGAGGCTCCCCTTCTCTGATCTGCAGTGAGGAGCCACCGCTCCATTTCCACAGAGAAGGGGAGCTAGAGCTCAGGGGGCCTTCCCTGAGGACCCGTTTGCCCGGTTAGAGACTAGGTGCAGCTGGCTTCTGGGCCCGCGACTCCTCCTCAGGAAGCAGCCTCAGGCCAGGCTGGCTCTATGCTAGGCTACCATGCAGCCCTCTCTGGCTTCAGTGCGTACTGCCTATCTACCCTGTCACCCTGAGACTGCTCTGGCTCCTGGGCCTGAGGGGGCCAATGTGCCCTGAACAGAAGAATGGCTCAATCCCTGTGATCCTCTCCGTGGGCCAACAGGGAGGGAGAGGGGTCCCCGGAGGACCCTACCAGCCCTGCCTGCCACCTCTTACCCTCTTTGGGCTTCCTCCAGGTAAATGTACACTCAGGGTGTGTGTGCCCCGATGTGGGTGGGAAGGGTATCGTGGATTGAACTGTGTCCCCCCCCCCCCCACCAAAACGTGTACAGCTATTTGGCTGGACCATCATTCCCAGCATTTTGTGATTTTTCCCATGCTGTATGTTAAAGGGGATTAGGGTGGGACTGTAAATCCCTTCCTAAGGTCACCTCCCCGCTCCACTGTAAAGGGAGTTTCCCTGGAGTGTGGCCTGCCCTCTGTGGTGAGGCGTCTGTCCATTTCCTTTGCCCATCGCTTAACTGGCTTATTTACCTTTTTCTTGTTGATATTTTGCAGTACCTTGTAGATTATGGAGGTCAGACGTTGGTCTGACATGTAGCTGCCAAATATTCTTTTCCCATTCTGTAGGTGGTCTTTAAACTCTTTTGATAAAGTCTTTGGATGAGCAGCAGTGTTTGATTCTTAGTAGCTCCCACTTATCTGTTTTCTCTTCTGTTGTTCACGCTGTGTCAGATTTTGAAGTCTGTCTAAGCCATTGTTCACCCTAATTTTTCTTCCATGATCTTTATCGTTTTGAGTTTGATATTTAGGCCTTTGATGCATTTTGAGGTAGTTTCTGTGCACGGTGTGAGATATGGGTCTTGTTTCAGTTTCTGGCAGATGGATATCCAATTTTTCTGACACCATTTGTCAAAGAGACTGTTTTAACCCCCGTTTACAACCATTGGGCTTCTGTTGAGTATCAGCTGTTTGTAGCAGGATGGTGCTATTTCTGGATTCTCTATTCTGTTCCGTTGGTCTCCAGATCTGTTGTTGTACCAGTGCCAGGCTGTTTTGACTAATGCGGCAGCGTCGTAGTTTCTAAGGCCACGTAGTGTGAGGCCTCTCACTGTGTTCCTCTTCCTCAGTCGTATCTTACTTATCTGGGGTTTCTTCCCTTCCCAAACAAAGTTGGTGATGTCTTTCTCCGTCTCATTAAAAAATGACACTGGAATTTGTATTGGGATTGCATCGTGTATGTCGGTAGATTGCTTTGGGTAAAACAGACATTTTTGCAATGTTAAGTCTTTCTGTCCACGAGCGGGGTAGGTTTCTCCACTTACGTAACTCTCTTCTAGTTTCTGGCAGTAAGGTCTTGTAGTTCTCTCTGTATAGGTCTCTTATTTCACTGGTTAGATTTCTTCCTAGGTATTTTATCTTCTTGGGGGCTATAGTAAATGTTATTGATTTGGCGATTTCTTCTTCGATGATCTCTTTGTTGGTGTAAAGGAATTCCACTGATTTACTTATGTTTATCTCTTTATCTTGATATTTCGCTGAACTCTTCTGTTAGTTCCAGCAGTTCACTTAGGGATTCTTTAGGATTCTCGGCGTATACGTCTCATCATCTGCAAACAGGGAGATGTTTTACTTCTTTGCTGATGCGGACGCCCTTTATTTCTGTGTCTTGTCTAATTGCTCTGGCTGGAACCTCCAGTACAATGTTGAATAGGAGTGGTGAGAGTGGGCATCATTGTCTAGTTCCCGTTATTTACATTTAAAATGCATGTGACACAGCAGTTTTATGTTTTTGTGTATCCACTCAACCAACACTTGTCCCCTCCTCTCCACCTTCTCCTCTCCCCTCTAGAAAGAAACCAGCAGGACGGCTTCACACATACATTAACCCCTAAGGTACACACGCCAACTGCATCACTCTGCGTCCCCAAGTCCAGTCCATTCTTTGTCTGAAGTATTGGCTTCAGTACTGATTTCAGGTCTGGGGCAGCAGCAAGTCCAGGGGCCATGTTCCCAGGGGACCCTCCAGGTTGTCAGATCATCTTTTCTGGTCTTTGAATGGAGTTCTTGATCTGCACACCTCTTTTTCTTGTGCTATGTCAGGGACTCCACATGCTGTCCCCCATCAGGGCTGTCTTTGGTGGTGGCCGGGCGCCATCTAGTTCTTCTTCTGCTGATGTAGTCTCCCAGTCACGTGGGTCCTTCTGTCTCCCGCGCTCATTTTTCCTCGTGTCTTTGATGTTCTCGGTTGTCCTCTGTTCCAGGTGGGTTGGAACGAATTGATGTTTCTCAGATGGCAGCTTGCTGGCTTTTAAGACCCCAGGTGCCACTCACCAATATGGGGTGCAGAAGACTCTCTTGAAAAAAGACTAGTTATGCCAATTGACCTTGACGTCCCCTGAAAACATGGTCCCCAGACTCCTGTCCCTGCTACTCTGTCCTTTGAAATGTTGGGTTGAACTTAGAAAACCTTTTAGCTTATGATGCAGCCCAGTTATGCTGACCCGCCTTCTAACACATGCGGTCACTCCCTTCACCTAACCGAATTCCTGTCAACTACCTAATCTCTGACTGACGCTCTCCCTCCCTCCCCACTCTTGTAGCCATCAAAGAGTATTTTTTTCTGTACATAAGTCTTTTCTTAAGTCATTGTAACAGTGGTCTCATACAATATTTGTCCCTTCCCAGCTGGCTGATTTCACTCAGCGTAACGTCTTAGAGTTGATTCCAGGTTGTGAGATGTTTCATGAAATCATCATTGTTCTTTATCATTCCATAGTGTTCCATTGTGTATATACACCATAGTTTGTTTATCCATTCGTCTGTAGATGGGCACCTAGGTCGAGTCCAGCTTTTTGCTATTGTGGGCAGTGCTGCCATAAACATTTGTGTGCATGTATCTGTTCGTGTGACGGCCCTTATTTCTGTAGGATGCAATGCATCTTTTGATTTCTTGACCGCTGCTCCCATGGGCGTTGATTGTGGAACCAAGGAAAATGAAATCCTTGACAGCCTCAATCCTCTCTCCATTCTAGATTTCTGATTTTCATGGAGGTTAGAGTAACCCCCCCAGTGTGCTGTCTTTGAGTATCCTTTTGAATTTTGAGCTCTGAAGAAAAAAACAAACAAAAAAAAAAAAAAAAAAAAACTGGTTCCTGGAGCCACTTTGAGTCAAACAGTAGTCCAGACAGACTACCATGACCATTTTGCTCCAGGTGTTGTGGTTTTATTTGTTGTTGTTTGTTTGCCTTTAAAAAAATAATTTGATCTGTTTTGTAAATGTGAGAGCAAATGGGGGGAAATCCCCTGTGTACAGGCTTTTATAAGCCCTCTGTCAGGACCCAGAAAACCCTGGCAGCACAGTAGTGAAGTGCTACGGCTGCTAAACCAGAAGGCCGGCTGTTCAAATCCGCTAGGTGCTCCTTGGAAACTCTATGGGGCAGCTCTACTCTGTCTATAGGGTCGCTTTGAGTTGAAATTGACTCGATGGCAGTGGGTTTGGTTTGTTTATCAGGACCCAGATCTGAAAGCCAAATACAGATTTTAAAAAACCGAGAGAAAAGTCTTTTAAAGTCTTACTACTAAGATCAGAAGACAGTAAAGAGCCTTTCACTCTCACACCCCCTTTTTAGCCAGGGACCTGAAGAGAAAACCCAGCTGTCTTTCTCACTAGACTCACTAAATCCTTTCAAAAATACACTCATACTGATCCTGAGAGTAGAAAAGGGAAAGCCATTTCGGCCATGCATTTTACATCCCAGTCTGCATCAGACGGAAGACACAAACTACAAAAGCTTGAGGCAGAACCTCAGAGCCGGCTCTCTCAGTCGGTAGAGGGGGCCTTTAAAGTGTCCGGTAACAGGGATTCGGCGGCAGAGGAAAAAGCTAAAAAGCAGGCTGAAGAAAAGATGTAAAAGACAGCCCGGTTGCTGGCCTTAGCTCTCCAAGGCCCACCGTGAGGTAACCCAGTTGGCCCCTGGAAATCCGGTCTCAGACCACCTCACCAGCCGGTGAGCACTGACCCTGATCAATATAGGTACTGCTGAAAACGAGGCCACTGGAAGGCAGAGTGTCCTGAGTGCCCTGAAGCAGGATGCCCTTTAAAGGCCTAGACCGACGGGCCCTTCTGGAAAGATGACGACTCTCTCAGAGGCAGGGTCCAAAGAGACTGACCTCTGATGGGGCCCCGGGACCTGCCTAGCTCCCGGCCATGCCATCGACATCTCCGTGGGGGAGCCAAGGGTTGCACTCAACGTGGAAGTTAAGAAGACTGAATTTGTCTTAGACACGAGAGCCACCTTCTCCCCCTTAAATTACCTAATGGGCCCACTCTCCAGCCGGGACTGCGTGTTTACTGGCTTCGATGAGAAGCTCATGCCTGGTGGGGTCACGATCAGTAAAGCATTCCTTTCTATATGCTCCCAAATGCCCTGTCGTGTTGCTGGGGCAAAAATTCCTAAGTAAACTGGGGACACAAATACACTAAAAACTTAACTAGACATAAGAAGTGAGGACTTAAAATTGCTTATGCTGTTGGTTAATAAATTAGAAACTCGAGAACGAGAAGGGCGTATACTAAACGCAGTTCTCAGTCAGGTTACACCAGAAGATTGGGACATTACCACATCAGGTAAGACAAACACAGCAGAGCCAGCAGTTGCAAAGCTAAAGCTCAGAGTGCCTTATTCTTGGAGACGACAACGTCCTTTAGAACTTGAGGCTCAACTGGGACTAAGACCCTTGCTGGGACATTACTTACTTACAACATGGCCTGATCAAGCCTTCTTAGTCTCCCTGGAACATCTATCCCATTTCTTCCCGTAGAAAAATTCCAGATGCTACTTACAGGCTTATGCGGGATTTGAGGCTTGTAAACGAAGTAGTAGTCCGTATTCACCCCATAGTCCCTGTCTTAGTCATCTAGTACTGCTGTAACCGAGGTATCACAAGTGGGTGGCTTTAAAAAGAGAAATTTCATTTTGTCACAGTCCAGTAGTCTGAAAGTAGGCATTCAGGGCATCAGCTCCAGGAGAAGGCTTTCTCTGTTGGCTCTGGAAGAGGGTCCTTGTCATCAATTTTCCCCTGGACTGGGAGCTTCTGAGGCGCAGGGAACCCGGGTCCAGAGGGCGTGCTCTGCTCCTGGCACTGCTTCTTTTCTGGCGGTATGCGGTCCCCAACTGTGTCCTTGCTTTCCTTTCCCTTATATGGCAACAGAATGCCTCAAGGCACAGTACAGTCTCACATGCTGTGTCCTGCCCCACTAACACAATTGCCGCCCATCCTCCCTCATTAACATCATAGGGACAGGATTTACAACATACAGGATTTACAACATACAGATCACACGATAGGATAGGACTTCAGGCCTAGCCAAATTGCTGCACACATTTTTGGGGGGACAGAATTCAATCCATGACAGCCAGGATCCATCTGACATCAGCAATGATATCCCTTGCTTCCTTGGGGGTGGGGCCTGCTTCCAAAATATGTGGACTTTCTGGCAAAGGTCATGGGCTGTTGCTCGCTCTGGATCCTGCATTTGGCTCTAGTTCATCTGATCATCTGACCTCCAGACCTTGGGACTTCAACTAGCAGTGCCCCCCCCCGCCCCGGTTGAGCCATTTCCTTGACATAAATCTCTCTCCACACACCCACACACCCACACCCACACCCACACCCACACCCACACACACTCACACCCACACACACACCCACACCCACACACACACCCACCCACACCCACACCCACCCACACACACACACACACGATTCACTAGGTTTTCTTCTCTAGAGAATCCAGCCTAAGACAGAGAGAAATCATTTATAACCTGCAGAGGCTAAAAATTTCTAGCTGGCTCTTCACAAAAGAAGTGTGTGGACCAGCAGCCTCGCCTAACGAAACACCTACCTAGACAGCTAACAGAAATCTCACCAGAACCTTTTCTTTCCAGAGCTTGTCTCATCTATTAATTTCAGTTTCAACCGTCTTTGTCCTCCGTAGTGGCTCTTGAGAGTTCTTAACGTCTATACATGAATTCTTTCCTAAGTAGTGTTTCTCATGATAGGAGTGCTGCCCAGTGGGTGCGAAGCAGAACTGCTACGCCCGTTGAGGAGCATTACTTCACTGCCACCAATCGCTTACAGTATTTTAAGTGCTAATTTCTAATTTTAGTAAGAATCTGCCCCCAGGTTTTCAAGTTTAAAATCAGACTGTCAACCACATTCTTCAAAAATACTTGTCTTCGGTCGTGTTAGGAACCAGTGTTCACTTTGATATTGAGGTGGTATGTAGCAAGCGAACTCAGAAATGAGGGAATCAGGCCGTGGCCCAGCTATCCCTGCCACTAAGATTCTGAGAGAGGTCCCCTAACGAGCCAGGGGCAAACGGAAAACAAGGATCGTTACTGTTCGCTTAGACTCATGCTGGCATACCCAGTGCTGGGCTCCTTGGGAATCCTCCCCCCGACCCCCAATGCCCCACCACAAGGAGTTCAGATCAGAGGCCTAAGGAGACTTGTCCCTCAGCTCTAATCTAAACAACAACAAAAGGTTGTGTCCCACCTGGAACCTGACAGTAGCCCAACTTGGAGAAAGCCTCTTTGCAGATATTACTAATTAAAGGACCTCGAGGTGAGATCACCTTGGATTACTCCGGTGGGCTCCCAGCTCAGTGAGATTCCTCCTTGTAAGAGGAGGAAACACAGACAGAAGGGGAGAGGGCAACACAGAGGAGCGAGGAGGCCGTCATGTGACGAGACAGAGGCAGGGACTGGCAGGATGTGTCTAAAAGCCAAGGAAAACCTAGGACCACCAGAAAACGCAAGAGGCAAGGAAAGACACCGCCCGAGGGCGTTTGTTTTGGATTTCTGGCCTCCAGAACTGTCAGAGAAAGAGATCCTGTCCTTTTCAGCCACCAGATTTGTGGTCACTTGGTTAGGGCGGCCCCAGGCAACTGAGAGACGGATTCTCCTTTCTACGCTGAGGTTTCCGTTTGGGGGAAGACAGTGGGGTCCTCTAGCCCGAGACTCTACCCAATGTTTCTCCTCCTACCTGGGGAAACCGTGGTGGCTGGCTGGCAGTTAAGCGCTACATCAGCTAACCAAAAGGTCAGCAGTTCGAATCCACCAGGCGATCCTTGGAAACTCTACGGGGCAGTTCTCCTCTGCCCTGTGGGGTCTCTAGGAGTCGGAATCGACGCCACCCTGGTGGTGTAGCGGTTACGAGCTACAGCCACACCTGCTAACCAAAAGCTCAGCAGCTCAATTCCACCACGGGGTCCTCGGAAACCCTATGGGGCTGTTCTACCCTGTCCTATAGGGTCGCTGTGAGTCAGAATCGATTCCACGGCAGCAGGTTTATCCCAAGCCACCCAGAGATGCCTCAGAACAAAGGCCACAGCCTGGAAAACCCCACGGAATGCGCTCTGCACACATGGGGTCGCCGTGACTCAGAATACAGCCACGGCAACTGCTGGTTTTTCATGATTTATAGATAGGAGCATTTGGGATCCGGCTAACCTGCACTAAAGGAAACCCTGCTGCCCAGTGGGGACCACCGTAATGACTGAAGGGCAGGATCCGGAGAAACATCTTTTATTTCTGCCCAAGTGCAAAGGCGGGTGCCTGGGGTTTGCTAACAGGCAAAGAGTCCCGCGGTGAACGCCACCGGTCAGATCCCCTGTCCCGAGGGGGAGACGGCTTCTTGCAGGAGGAGGTGAAGGAGGTGGTTCTGCTCGGCACTCAGCAGCGGCCACATCTCCACCTGCAGCGACTTGACGGCTTCGGTGTCCTTCTCCTGGGTCGCCATGACCAAGGACTGGAGCAGCAGAAAGAGCTCCTCGGGAAGCTGGCTGCTGTTCTCCTGCCCGTGGCTGTCGAAAGCCTCCCAGCAGTACTTCTCCAGGGTCTGGGCGTGCTCCGGCAGCAGCTTGGCCGGCGGCGGCTGCAGGAGGAGCAGCAGCAGCACGCGGGACACCTCACAGCGGACCAGCACGTCGGCGAAGGCGCCCAGGGCGGCGGGCGAAGGCGCCGCGGCCGTGGCGCTGCTGGCAGGGAGCGGCGCCGGCAGGGCGGGGGCCTTGTCCGGTCCCGGCGAGGGCCCGGGCGGCTGGGCCCCCTGTGGCTGTGGCAGCGGCGGCGGCGGCGGCAGCGGCTGCACCGGGTGGGTGCCGTGCTCCCGCGCCAGGCGCTGCATGCGCGTGAAGACGGCCAAGGCCCCGTTGTAGTCGCGCGCCAGCAGCTGGCAGGAGGCGGCCTCGCCCAGCGCCTGCAGCGCGGCCAGGGGCAGCTGGGGCAGCTGCAGCTCGGCGGCTCGCTGGAAGTGGCCGGCGGCGGCGGCCGGCTGGCCCAGGTCGCGCAGGGCGGCGGCCAGCTCCAGGCAGAGCCCGGCGGCGGCGGCCGGCTGGCCGAGCTCGAGGTGCAGGCGCACGGCGGCGCCCAGGGCGCTGGCGGCGGCCTGCAGCGGCTCCCCGTAGGCGGCGGGGCAGAGCAGGCGCTGGCGCGCCTCGCGCTCCTGCTGCAGGAAGAGGCGGGCGGCCTCGGTGAGCGCCAGCGCCTCGCCGGGCCCGTGGAAGAGCGCCTGCTGGCAGCGAGCCACCGCCAGCTGGCACCACGCCGCGTAGGGAAGGCACTCCTGGGCGCGCAGCTCGCGGCCCAGCTGCCCGAACTGCTCCCCGGCCTCGGCCACGTTCGGCTTCCGCAGGAACCGCTTCTTCAGCTTGCTCGACACCAGCCGGTAGCGGGCCAGGAAGTCCCCGGCCTCGGGTCCCGGGCCGGCACCGCCAGCCAGGCCCGCCGCCGCTGCCGCCGCCGCCGCCGCCGCCGCCGCCATCTCCGCCGCTCCCGCGCTTCCGGGCGCACGGACGTAACTGGCGAACGTGACGTGCGCACGCCGAAGCGGGCGCGCCCCCGCGATCCCCTCCGCCCTCCCCGTTGCCTAGGTGACAGGGCTATCGCCGTTTGGAGGAAGGGGCTGGTCCGACGCCTGGTCGGGGTGCAAAGTCGGCCGGTGGCTGGGTCCTGGCAGGGCGAGAGCGGCCGCTAGGTTAGGAGGGCTGGTTGACCTACGTTGCCACGGGTGTTCTAAAGCCATTAAAACCGAAAATAAACTAAGATAAAATAAACTGCCCGAGACAAACAAACAGTACCAACCCCCTTGCCGTCAAGGCTGTTTCGACTCACGGCGACCCTACAGAGTCCAGCTGCCCCACAGGGTTTCCGAGGAGCGGCTGGTGGATTCCCACTGCCAACCTTTGGTGTAGCAGCCGTAGCTCTGAACCACTGCGCCACCAGGGCTCGCAGGTTTGGGTAGGTGCTATGGATTTCTTTTTTCTTGCCCCCTTCCACGAGCCTGTGCTGTCTAGTGGTACACATGAAGTGCTCCTGATTATACCCCAGAGTCCCCACTAGGGTCTATGGGTACATATGTGTGACACACTTTCAGAGTTTCTTTTTTTCCTACCACAAATTCAGGCACCTCAATACCTTGTAAAAAGAAAACAAAACAAAACAGTAATTTGCTGTACATGCCATTTCTTCAGTTTGAAACAGTCATAAAGGCCCCTAGCAGCAGGAAGCACTGTCAGCGGGATAACAGCTTCCCAAGTAAACCCCCGAGTCTGGAGGAAAAAAAAAAAAAAATCATGGTGGCTGTACATACCGCCAGGGACGAAAGGGTTAATTAAGCAGTCACTCCTGCGTTCTTCCCTCCTGCCAAGCCCTGGCAGCCCCCAGTCTCCTTTCCGTCTGTCTAATCTGGACATTTCCTATCAAGGGAACCGTGTAAAAGATGGCCTTTTGTTTCTGGATTCTTTCATTTAGCGTAAGATTCGCCAGGTTCATCCATCATCACTGCTTCAATTCCTTTTTATGGCTGCGTAATAGTCCAGCCCATGGGAAACACAGTTTTTGGTTTTCTGTTTTTTAATCTATTCATCTGTGTTTGGACAACTGGGTGGGTGCTCCCCACCTTTGGGCCGTGGGGAATAGTGCTGCTGTGAACACGTATGGACAAGCTTTCCTTTCCTGCATGGATTTAGGATTTACACCCAGGAGTGGAATTGCTGGCTCGTGGGTGTGGCAGTTCTATGTTAACTTTTTTTTTTTTTAAATATGATTAAGTGAAAACATACAATCCAAATCAACTCTGCGTGCCCGCCTATTTGCAGCTCCATCGGCTCACCCTGTGACAACACATTCCTCCTTTTCATTCCACACTTCTGGTATCCTCTTAATGAGCACCTGTCCCCTCCTCTTCACCGCTTCTCTCCCATCTAGAAAGAAACCAGTAGGACAGCCTCCTACCGATGTATGAAGCCATCAGCTACACACACCATATGCTTAGTAGACACGCTGTGTCCCCGAGTCCATCTATGTTAACTTTTTGAGGAACCGCCGAACTTACCCATGGAAGCTGTGCTGTCAGCCCCTGTTAACCCTTTTGAAATCGAACAGCGGTCATCGAGGGCATCTAGTCATCAAAAAAGGAGCCCTGGTGGCACAGTGATTAAGTGCTGGGCTGCTGACCCAAGGGTCGGCGGCTGAAACCCACCAACCACTCCTCCAGAGAACGATGTAGCAGTCTGCCTCCATAAAGAGCTGCTGTTGTTCACGAGAATAAAAAGGGGTGCACCCTGAGGTCTCCACTAAGAGACTGCAATTGATGGCCCAGGGGCCTCGGGGTTCCGCTGGGAGCATGGTCCCTGGCCCTGATGCTGCCTCTGTCCATAAGTCATAATGGAGGTCAACTCTTCAGACAGGAATGGATTGGGACTTGGCGACACAAAAGTGGCCTTGTCGTGTGTGTACTTTATGGTTCTGTGCATCTATGGGATGTCGTCCTGCTGACCTCTTGCTAGAGGCGGGGGAGAAGGTGAAGAGGAGGGGATAGGAGATTGTTAGGAGGATATGACATGTGTAGAACGGAGAGGAGGAGTGTGCTGCCACCGGGCAGGGAGAGCAGTGGGAGCTGCACACAGACGGGCATGCAAATTTATACGGGATTGTACATTTTCACTCAATCATAATAAAATAGAAAAGAAAAACAGAGCTGTTGTTGTTATTCTTAGGTGCTGTCGAGTTGATTCTGACTCTTAACGACCCTGTCAACAACAGAACGAAGCAGTGCCCAGTCTTGCACCATGTCCACAATCGTTTTTATGCTTAAGCCCATTGTGGCGGCCACTGTGTCAATCCACCTCTTCGAGGGTCTTCCTTTTTCACTGACCCTCCACTCTACCAAGCATGATGTCCTTCTCCAGGGGCTGGTCCCTCCTGACAACATGTCCGAAGTATGTAAGACGCAGTCTCGCCATCTTTGCTTCCAACGAGCACTCTGGTTGTACTTCTTCCAGGACAGATGTGTCTGTTCTTTCAGCGGCCCATGGTGCATTCAACATTCTTCTTCAACACCACAACTCGAAGGCATCAATTCTTCTGTGTTCCTTGTTCACTGTCCAGGTTTTGCATGCATATGATGGAACTGAAAATACCATGGCTCAGGTCAGGTGCACCTTAGTCTTCAAGGTAACATCTTTACTTTTCAATACTTTAAAGAGATCCTTTGCAACAGATTTTCCTAATGCAGTGTGTCTTTTGATTTCTTGACTGCTGCTTCCATGGGCGTTGGTTGTGGACCCAAGGAAAATGAAATCCTTGACAACTTGCATAAAGAGTACAGCCCTGGAAACCCTGTGGGGTAGTTCTGCTCTGTCCTATAGGGTCACTGTGAGTCCAAATTGACTCCAGGGTAATGTGTTTGTTTTGTTTCGGTTTATTCACCAAAAGGATGGCGGTTCCAACTTTCAGCTGCTCCCCTGGAGACAAATGCGGCCGTCGGCCTCTGTATAGATTTACACCCTTGGAAACTGTGTGGCAGATCTATTCCATCCTACAGGGTCTGTATGAGTTTGAAGTCAGCCCTGTGACAACAGGTTTGGTTTTATTCACAAGGAGCCCTGGTGGTGCAGTGGCTAAGAGCTTGGCTGCTAACCAGAAGGTCGGTGGTCCCAACCCACCAGCTGCTCCGTGGGAGATGGGAGAAAGATGTGGCAGTTTGCTCCCACTAAAATTACAGCCTTGGAGACCCTATTGGGGCAGTTCTCCTCTCTGCCCTGTCCTGTAGGGTCATCATGAGTTGGAATTGATTTGAAGGCAATACTTTTGGCTTTTTATTCATATGGTATCAAGTATTTCATAGGCTTGATTTTTTTCTACTTACTCCGTTAGTCCACTTCTCTTCGTGTTAAGAGAGTATTAGAGACTATTCCCAGGATTTCACTCACGGTTTTCTCTCAGTACTCCTTCCGAGGGCCGTGGAAGGACAAGAAGCATGCTGAACCATTCTCCCCACTAGAATCTTTAAGATCCCTTTGGAAGTCTCCTTTGTTCCTTCCCTGCTGTCACTCCTCTCCCTTCCTCCCTCCCCCCCTTTGAATTTTCTTCTTTCTTTTTCATTTAGCTAACAACTGGGCAAAGGAAACTCTCTCATCTTTCCTCACTCTACCATCGTTTACAAAGGAATTTCTAATTTGCTGTTGAAAAGGTTATCCCCAATCCCTGGGACAGTCTGGATAACTTGGGGCTAATGAGTTTTAGACAAATTTAAGATTTCTAATCTTTCATATGTGGGACATTAAGGGATCGAAGCTTATCAAAGTCCTTGAATGTTTATCGTGAATCCTTCAGTTCCTGAAGTCTTAAGTTAATCATCATCTCCAGTTTCATCTCAAATAACACAAGAACTTTGTCTCACCAGTGAACGTTGTCCAGTATTTTAGCTCCTTTTCTCGGTTGTACTGTCTTACACAGTCTATTGTTGCTGGTTTTTTTCTTTTTTTTGGCTCAGGGCCTTGGTTACCAGTTTCTTTGCTCACCATGTGCCTGTTACATGTGGCTTCTTTCTTCTCGGTTCAATTTACTTACATCGGAGGAACGTCTTTACCTTGTTCTTTTTGTGAGTGGTCAACTCTCTCAATCTTTGTTGGAGAACATTCTGATTTAGCCCTCATTTTTTGAATGACAGTTTAGTTGGGTATAACATTCCTGGTAAATGCTATTCTTTTCTTCTGAGTGCCTTAATGATATGATCCCACTTTTGCTGTAGCTGGTAAAAAGTCTGCTGTCAGTTTATTATTTCTTTGATAGTCACGTGTCTTCTCTTTCTAGTTGCTTTTAAGATTCTTCCCTTGTCTTTGCTGGCTTCCATTTTCCCTATAATTTGGTTTTGCTGACTGTCCTTTTGGCATCTCCTTTCAGAATATGAGTAATCATGTCTTTGATGAAATCTAGGTTCATCAGGTAGCATGTCTTTAAATATGAGTTTGCCCCTATATGTTTGTAATCTGGCCCAACCTACATTTCCAAATCTATTTCCTTATGCAGTTACCGACTGTGAAATATCCTGGGGATCACAGATAAAGAGGGGCTTGGAAACACTTGACAGTATTTTCTAAATTGGGAAAATAGCAAGTAATGAACATTTACTGAGCAATGTGGTGTATTATTTAAAACCATTTTAGAGGGGCACATTTCTCAGATTCTAATCCAAGCTCTCTATGTGCTGTGTGATCTTCTGTTAAACCACTTAATTTCTCATTGTATGTATTTCTTCTTTGTAAAATGGTGACAAGTTTACCCTGGTGATTGAAAGCCCTTACAACAGTGTCTGGCACATATAGTGTTGTTTAAGAGTCATATTCCATTAGTCACCATCCACATGGGCTTATATCTTACAAAATAGAAAACCTTCTGAGGTTTTATAATAACGGAGGCAGGTATTATCTGTATTTATGTGAGAAACAGAAGCGAGAAGAGCTCAAAGTGACCAAGGCCATAGAGCTAACTAGGGTGTTACAGCTTTTAGATGTTAGCTAGTTCAAAGCCTCAGTTTCATAAAATAGCAAGTGTACTACATAACAGGAGATGGACAAGCTTCAGGTAACTTAGTGAGTCAGCTGTATAACTCAGCCTAGATCTGAACAACAGAGCTCTCACCTTCTGTGGTTCTCAAATTTTGGTGTTGTCAAGGATTGAATTGTGTCTCCCCTAAAATGTCTGTACCAATTTGACTGGCCCATGATTCCCACTATTGTGTGATTGTTCTCCATTTTGTGATTTTCCTACACTATAAATCCTAATCTCTGCCTGCGGTTAATAGACTGGATATGTTAAAGATGATTAGGGTTGGACTGTAACACCCTTCCTAAGGTCACCTCTTTTCTCTTGTGTAAAGGGTATTTCCTTGCTGTGTATTTTGCACCACCTTTTATCCTACAAGACATAAAAGAAAAGGGAAAGAAGCAGAGTTGGGCCCTCACACCATCAAGATTGCAGCATCAGGAGTAGCACACCTCTTCAGACCTGGTGTTCCTGTGTTGAGATGCTCTCAGATCAAACAAAGACTGATGCAGCACACAGATGTCCCTCCAGAGTCAACAGAGGGAAAGCCTTCCCCTGGACATCATCAATTCAGACTTGGAGCCTCCCAGGCTGTGCAGGAATCAACTTTCCTATGGTAAAGCCATCCACTTGTGGTACTTCTGTTAGAGCAGTACTAGATGACTGAAACAGCTGTGCTTCATAATGCCCTGGAGAGATGCTAAAACACTGACTGCTGGGCTCCACTCTCAGAGCTTCTTGCAGAAGTACAGAACTGATGGGCTAATTCCAGCTGTTGTGACTTGCAAGTAAATTCCTCAAGGGATCCTTGTTCAAGAAGACACTTAATGAAACACTGTATTTGTATTCCCTTGTCACTTCATCCCTGAATGTGTATGTGGAACTTTTCTGGGATGGGACCAAAAAATGTGCATTTGTAACAAATTCTGAGATGATGCTAGTCTGGGGGACAATCAAACATATTTCACACATAGTTGTTCCTTTCCATCATTGGCTATACAGCCTGTGACTGACAGGCACATTGACAGAACTGGGAACCGGTGATGGAAACTGGATAAAAACCCATAGATAGCATTATGTAGGTAAGGTAATCCATCACCTGTCCTGCTTTTCCCAAGAAGTCCTCTCAGTCGTGACTAAACCAGGGTGACTGGTTGCTCTGCATGGAGATGAACAAAATTCATTGCCATTTAACTGCTGAATGCAAAAGGACACACTTTTAGAGAATGCAGTAATTTCTCATGAGTTTGTATGAAAAATAATTTATTCCTTCATTCTGTGTGAGCAAATTTGTATTGGGAAACTACTATTTTTAAGATACTGCGTCAGGTCTGTGCTCCTGACTCTATGATCCCATTTCACGATAGAAAAAGGTAAAGGTCACTTTAGAGTTGAGCTTAGTAGATAAGACCCCTGATTACAGTCTCAGGGACACTTGAAAGAGCTGTAAAAAAAAAAGTTTGCAACGCAGCACGATTAGCACTGACATATTAAACATCCCTATTTCTTCTTCTCAAGGGAAATACATTTAAGGAAGAGGCTGATTAAATTTTATGAAAAGGAGGGTGAAATTATGAATCAAGATTCCAGAAGAGACAGCAGGTACGGGGAGTCCTTGAGGAAGGGAAAAGGTTGATTTGTGTACCTATCTCTTGAGGGCCATGGACATGCCCTCTGCTTGTCATAAATCAATGTTGACCTCACCTATAGTATAATTTTCAAGGCTAATTTAGGCAGAATTCTAAAAAGAGCAGATATCCTGATGAAAATGAAACTTGTTTTAGGAGTCATAATAGAAGAGAGAAAATAATGCATGGTAAAATGTTGTTAGTTCTGTTCTGATTGGTAGAGTATGCACTTTACCTTAATTATTTATTCTTTGATCTATCAAATTTCATGGAAGACCTCTAAAGATTCCTATAGTGTGCATATAAAATGCAGAAATATTTTAATAACAGAAAATGTTCAACAGGTGAATCCAAATATGCATAAACTACCAAATGTGACCTAGAAACTCCCAGAAAATATCAACTTAGGCTTTAGTATCTGCTGTCACACTGACTTTGCTTTGTGACCCCCATCTCTGTCTCTCTTTATATAATGGCAGTGAGGGAACCATTAAAAGAAAAAAGCAGCAAGGTGTTTAAACTTTCACTAACCAAATCTTGGCAATTAACATGTATGACAATTTTAAAAAGTGTCAGCAGAAACAGAGGAAAACAGATTTTACCATACATTTTATCAAATTGCCAGAACACATGGCTAGAGAATAATCTCCAGTTCTCTGGAGGAACATCATCTATCATGATGAGTTTCTGGAACAATCTTACCAAATAACTTGCTGTACTTTCTCTTTTGTGTTTATGTATGTATGTGTGTATATACGCATATGTGTGTGTATCTATCTATCTATCTGTGTGGATACATACGTGTACATATAGTGTGGGTATGTGTATATACTGTCATACAGAGCCTCGGAAATCTTTGATACCTTTCTGCACTCATCCCTCACAAATTACAGGATGGGTTAATGTCACAGAAGCCACTGTGATTTCCTAGTTCAATTTCTTGAGATATTATTTGAATGAAAATAAACCTTATTCTGAGAAATTACTCAGTAGAACGTCATGTTTATATTCCATTCCCACTTTATCATTGAACTTGTGCTACCAAGCAATTCCTACTGTCTCCTACACTGTAGTGAAAAATCTAGGAATTTAGGTAAGCCCTTTAATCCATAAGCTTTTGTAAAAGGACTCTCCTAAGGTATCCTCTTGCCCACTGCTTTTTCAAACTGTGATCTGAAGACTCCTGGAGGTTTCCCCAAGACCCTTTTATCAGGACCATGAGTTCCCAATTACTTTTATCATCTCACTAAGATGACTTTTGCCTTTTTACATTCATCCCTTCACAAGTATACACTGGACTTTCCCAGAGGCTACATGGAGTGTGATGCTGCTGTTGCTCTGACAGTTGAGAAATTTGTGCTTATGTGTTGCTGAGTTTTAAACATTTCTCAGTCTTAACTTGTAACACAATTATTATTACAAAACAATAGATATATCCATGCACAAAAACTCTTCAGGGTCCTTGATAACTTTTAAGAGTGTTAAGGTGTTCTGAGACCAAAAATTTTGCAACGTATTGCTTTATCAAGATTTTTCTAAGTGAACTAGTTGGAATACATTTTTGCATAAGAGCAATTATTCCTTCCCAATCAATATTAGTATTGCATTTCTGAAATAGATTGACCAAAATTACATCAAAATTTTTAAAAGACAAGTGGGTCTATATTATAACTTAGAAAAGAGAGCTCCCTGACTAGATGGCTGATACCACATAACTTGGAAGTCCATCGCTACCAGCTGGCCTCTACTAGAGAAAGAGGAAGACTTCTGTTTTTGTAGGATGGGATAAAAAGAGGATTTGAAGTAGGTAATGACACAAAAGTATTCTGCTCATATGAAATCCTGGTAGGCAGAGTGACAGGTGGTTCAAAATCCCAGTGCTGTCCATTTTAAGCCTGAAGTCCTAAGAGACGAGCAGTATTTAATACATCATCTCTTGTTAAGTAGCAGCCACAGAGTTGGCGGTAGCCAGTGAAGGATTCCCTGCCATGCAGGACACGCCAGTTGTCTATAAACAGGACCTGTGAATGTGCGAGAGAGAGAAAACACCATTTAAACACGGGCATACCAAAGGAACCCTAAATTAGAAGACATAATTGTAAAGAAAATCTTTAGGTTGCACTCTGCTTATACTCAATGAGGTTTTTGTTGTTACTGTTTTTTAATTAAGCAGACGTTTGGAAAGCTGAAAGTGTGCAGCCCTATTGTAGGTTAAACGGAAGTCACAAAGGTGCTAGTAGATAACAAGCCATGCACTTGAAGGATTTATTTCTTGGGGAATTGTTCTCTTATCAAAGCAAATTAGATAACCAGTTTCTTTTACTTTTTTCCTGTTTCCAATTCTGTACTTGCTCCAAAGGGGAAATATTTTATTATGCTTTATGCTAAACTGAAGGTATTCTTTATCATCTTAATAGCAAGAGCAAACCATAAAAACAAAAACAAAAAAACCTGGCAATAGAATCATGAAGTACCAAAACTATGGAAGGACACTTAGAGATGACTTAGTTCAACTCCTTCATCATACAAATAGGGTCACTGATGCTTATAGAGGGGGTGGGGCTGCCTCTTGGTCATTCACTGAGTCAAGAACAGGAGCAGGACCAACACCTAGGACTCTTTTTTCTTTTTCCTTTATAATATTGAGTCTTACATATTAAATAAATACCTGTTCTTCACTGCTTAAGCATGACAAACTTAGCTCTTCAGAATACGGAACCTACCCTGCCAGGCTTTAGTTTGACCCAAAGCTCATTCTCTGGTCTCCTCAATTCTACTGTTAGAGCCCGGTGTGCTATATACCAACGATGGACGACATCATAAGGTATGGTATTGATGACAGCACGGTCATAGTTGTTGTACCTAAGATGGAATCACAAGAAAGAAAGATCTCTCAAACATGTTAAAGACACCTGTTGTTTATTAAACAACTTTATATCTATGGATTGAAATGTGACCCCCCAACTGTGTTGTAATTCCTAACCTTTATGCCTGTGGTTTGCAATTTCACTTGGGAATGGGTTGTTTTTGTGATGTTGATGAGGCAGGATTAGTGTAGGGTGTATCTTGAGTCAATTTCTTTGGAGGTATAAAAGAGACCAAAGAGCAAGCTAGAAGGCAGAGATAAGGGAAGAGAGACGCAAAGCTTCCTGAAGATCTCCCGGGAACCAGGAAACAGGTGGAAAGGACAAGGACCTTCCTCCACAGCTGACAGACAGTGAAAACCTTCCCTTAGAGCTGGCACCCTTAATTCAGACTTTAATAGTGGTTAAGTGATACATATGCTAACCAAAAGGTTGGCAGGTCAAGTTCACTAGCTGCTCCCTGGAAATCCTATGGAGCAGTTCTACTCTGTCCCATAATGTGATGAGTCAAAATCAAATCAGTGGTAATGGGTTTGGTTTTTTGTTTGTTTGCTTTGTTTTTAGCTTCCTAAAGTTTGAGAGAATAAATCTGTTTGTTAAAGCTGTCTACTTGGGTTATTTCTGTTATAGCAGCACTGGATAACTAAGACATGAAGCTTTATATGAGCCTTGGTTGCCTAACAATTAACTGCTTGGCTGATAGCTGAAAGGCTGGCAGTTCAAATCTATCCAGAAGCTCCATGAGAGATGTCTCATAAAGAGTAGAACCCAGAAAACCCTAAAGGGCAGTTCTCCTTTGTCACATAGGGTCATGGTGAGTCAAAATTGACTTAACAGCACCTAACAGCAACAACAATGTTCACTGCTTGTTTCAGAGATGAGGCAGGAATGTAGGATCAGAGAGAGGAACTCAGGTGGCTGCTGAGCACATCCTATGCTTCTTTGAAGCTTCTAGGAGTAGGGTAGAAGTAGGTTTAAGCTGGTTTCACCCATATTTGGGTATGAGATTCTATAGAAAGCACGTTCCATGGAGTAAATCCTATTTGGTCAAAGTTCATAGAAGCAGTGGGGAAAGAGCTGAGATTTCTCCTCACGAAGATGAGGTGGGCAAGAGAGGTTGTACTAACAAAGCTACTTTTTTATCTTAGTTTTTTAATTATGATTAAGTGAAAGTTTACAATCCAAGTCAATTTTCCATATAAACCCCAAGCACCTATCTCTGTCTGCTCTCCTCACTCTGTGACAGCACACTCCTCCTCTCCACCCTGTACTTCCAGTATCCATTCAACCAACACTTTTCGCCTCCTCTCCACCCTTTCCTCTCCCTTCTTATAAACCAGTAGGACAGCCTCATATATATATATTAACTATAAAGTACACACACCACATGCATCACTCTGTGTCCCCAGGTCCAGTCCACTCTTTGTCTGGAGTGTTGGCTTCACTACTAGTTTCAGCTCTGGACTAGCAGCAAGTCCAGGGGCCATGTTCTCAGGGGACCCTCCAGGTTGTTGGACCATCAAATCTAGTCTTTTAATAAGAGTTCTTGATCTGCATATCTCTTTTTCTGATGCTACATCAGGGACTATATATTGTGTCCCCTATCAGGGCTGTCTTTGGTGGTGGCTAGACACCATTTGGTTCTTCTGGTCTCATGCTGATGCAGTCTCCCAATCACGTGGGTCCTTCTGTCTCCTGGGCTCATTTTTTCTCGTGTCTTTGATGTTCTCAGTTGTCCTCTGCTCCAGGTGGGTTGGGACCAATTGATGTTCCTCAGGTGGCAGCTTGCTGGCTCTTAAGACCCCAGGTGCCACTCACCAATATGCAGTGCAAAAGACTGTCTTAGAAAAAGACTATGTCAATTGACTTCAATGTCCCCTGAAACATGGTCCCTAGACCCCTGTCCCTGCTACTGTCTTTTGAAATGTTGGGTTGAATTTAGAAAATCTTTTAGCTAATGGTGTAGTCCAGTTATGCTGACCTGTCTTCCACTGAGTGCTGTCACTTCCTTTACCTGATTTTCTATTGACTAATCTATGAATAATCCTCTGCCTCCCTCTCCACCCTTGCAGCCATCAAAGAGTATTTTCTTCTGTGCATAAATCCTTTCATAAGTCCATACAGTAGTGGTTTCATACAATATTTGTCCTTTTGCAGCTGACTAATTTCACTCAGCATAACATCTTCCAGTTGATTCCAGGTTATGTTTCCTAAAATCATCACTGTTCTTTATCATTGCATAGTGGTCTATTATGTATGTATGCCATAGTTTGTTTATCCATCTGTTGATGGGCACCTAGGTTGATTCCATCTTTTTGCTATTATGGACGAAGTCACAATAAACATTCATGTGCATGTATCTGTTTACGTGACAGCCCTTATTTCTGTAGGGTATATTCCAAGCAGTGAGATTGCTGGATCATACGGTATTTCTATTTCTAGCTTTTTAGGAAAGTACCAAATTGCTTTCTAAAGAGGTTGTACCATTTTACATTTCCACCAGCAAAGCAGAAGAGTTCCACTCTCTCTATACCCTCTCCAACATTTGTTTTTTTGGGTTTCTTGGATTAATGCCAGCCTTGTTGAGGTGAGACGGTACTTCACTGTAGTTTTGATTTGGATTTCTCTGTAACGGCTAATGATCATGAGCATTTTCTCCTGTATGTGTTAGCTACCTGGATGTCTTCTTTGGTGAAGTGCCTGTTCCTATCCTTTGCCCATTTTTTGATTGGGTTATTTGTCTTTTTCATGTTGAGGTTTTGAAGTACCATGTAGATTATGGAGATCAGATGTGAATCAGATCCTTGGCTGCCAATTTTTTTCCCAGTGTGTAGCTGGTCTTTGGATGAGCATAAGTGTTTGATTTTTAGAAGTTCTCATTTATCTAGTTTCCCTTCTGGTGTTTGTGCATTGCTGGTAATATTTTGTAGTTTGTTTATGCTGTGTGTTAGGGCTCCTAATGTTCCTATTTTTTCTTCCAAGATCCTTAGTGTTTTAGATTTTATATTTAGGTCTTTGATCCATTTTGATTTTGTTTTTGTGCATGAAGATATGGATCCTGTTTCTGTCTTTTATCTTTGCAGACAGATACCTAATTTTGCCAACACTATTTACTGAACAGACTATTTTTTTCCCCAATTTATGGGCTTGCTTTGTCAAATATCAGCTGCTCGTAGGTGGATGGTATTATAGTTGGGTTCTCTATTATATTCCCTCAGTGTGTGTATCTGTTTTTGTACCAGTACCAGGCTTTTCTGATTACAGTGGTGGTGTAATAGGCTGTAAAGTCAGGTAGTGTGAGGCCTCTCACTGTGTTCTTCAGTAACGCTTTACTTATCTGGAGTTTCTATACTTTCCATGTGAAGTCAGTGATTTGTTTATCTCATTAAAAAATGATATTGGAGTTTGTATTGGGATTGTATTGTATTTACAGATCATGCCAGGTAGAACAGACATTTTCAAGATGTTAAGTCTTCCTATCCACGAACAAGGTAGGTTTCTCCACTTACATAGGTCTCTTTTGGTTTCCTGCAATAGCGTCTTGCAATTTTATTTGTATAGCCCTTTTCCATCTCTGGTTAGATTTATTCCTAAGTATTTTATCTTCTTGGAGGCAACTGTGAATGGTATTGATTTGGTGTTTTCCTCTTTGATGATCTCTTTTTTGGTACAAAGGAATCTTACTGACTTATTTATGTCTATTTTATATCCTGATACTGTGCTGAACTCTTCTATTAGTTCCAGTTTTTTTGTGTGTGTATTTGTGCATTCTTCAGGGTTTTCTGCATATAAAATAGTATCACCTGCAAATAGAGACACTTTGACTTATTTTTTACCAGTGTGGACACCTTTTATTTATCTTGTCTGACTACTCTGGCTAGAACTTCCAGCAAAATGTTGAATCACAGTGGGCAGCCTTGTCTAGTTCCCGTTCTCAAGGGGACTCTCTCCATTCAGGATGATGTTGGCTGTTGGCTTTGCATAGATGCCCCTTATTATGTTGGGAAATCTCCCTTCTATTCCTATTCTACTGAGAGTTTTTAACATGAATGGGTGCTGGACTTTGTCAAATGCCTTTTCTGCATCAGTTGATAAAATCAAGTGATTCTTATTCTTTATTTATGTAGTTGACTGTACTAATTCCTCTTCTAATGTTGAACCTTTTCTGCATCTCTGGTATGAATCCTACTTGGTCATAGTGAGTTATTTTTTTGATATGCTGTTGAATTCTACTGTCTAGAATTTTTTGGAGGATTTTTGCATCTAAGTTTGTGAGAGATATTGGTCTGTAATTTTCCTTTTTTGTGCTATCTTTACCCTGTTTTGGTATCAGGGTTAGGCTGGCTTCATAAAATGAATTTGGGAGTATACCATCCTTTTCTATGCTGTGAAATACTGTTAGTAATAGTGGTGTTAATTCTTCTCTAAAAGTTTGGTAGAATTCTCCAGTGAAGCCGTCTGGGCCAGGACATTTTTTGGTTGAAAGTTTTTTAAAATTACTTTTTCATTCCCTTCTTTTGTGATAGGTTTATTAAGTTGTTCTACTTCTGTTTGTGTTAGTTTTAGTAGGTGGTGTGTTTCTAGAAATTTGTCCATTTCCTCTGGGTTTTCAAATGTATCGGAGCATAATTTTTCATAGTACTCTGTCATGATTCTTTTAATTTCAGTTGGGTCTGTTGTGATATCACCCATCTCACTTTCTATTCAAGTTATTTGCTTCCTCTCCTGTTTTCCTTTGTCAGTTTGGGCAACAGTTTATCGGTTTTGTTGAACTTTTCAAAAAAGCAGGTTGTGGTCTTGTTAACACTTTCAATTGTTTTTCTACTCTGTAATTCACTTAATTCTGCTCTTATCTATTTTCTTCTGGTGCTTAAGAGCTTCATTTGTTACTCTCTTTCTACTTCTTTCAGTTGTAGGATTAATTTCTTGATTTAGGCCCTTCCTTCCTTTTTGATGTGTGTATTTACTGAGATAAACTGACCTCTGAGCTCTGCATTTGCAGAGCTACCTGTTGGTTATGGTAGACTTATGCTGTCATTCTCATTTGATTTTATGAATTCCCTTATTCTGTCTTTGATTTCTTCCATAACCCAAGATTTTTTTTTTTTAAATTGTGATTAAGTGTAAGTATACAAGCCAAATTGATTCTGCATGCCTGCCTGTCTGCAGCTCCTTCTGCTCTCCTTGACCGGTGACAGCACACTCCTCCTTTTCATTCTACACTTGTTGTACCCTCTTAATAAGCTCCTGTCCCCTCCTCTCCATCCTCCTCTCTCCCATCTAGAAAGAGACCAGCAGGAAACCATCCTATAAATGCACATACCCATAAACTACACACATCATATGGTCACACTGTGTCCCTGAGTACAGTCCATTTTTGTCCAAAGAGTTGACCTCAGTAATGTTTCCTGGTCAGAGGCAGCAGTAGGTCTATGGGCCATCCCCTCAGGGGGTCCCCTAGGCTGTCAAGACTATCAATTGTGGTCTTTTAGTTCCTTGAGCTGTACCCCTCTTTTTCTCATGTTGCCATAGGGACTCAACATTGTATGCCCCATCATGGCTGTCTTTGGTGGTGGCTGGGCACCATCTGGTTCTTCTAGTCACATGTTGATACAGTCTCTCATTTACACAGGTCCTTCAGTCTTATAACCCAGAAGTTTTTAAGCAGGATGTTGTTCAGTTTCCATGTGTCTGATTTTTTATCCTTGCTTTTTCTGCTACTGATGTTTACTTTTATGGCTTTATGTCCCAATATGTGGTCTACGGTGGAGAATGTTCTATGTGCATTGGAAAAGGAGGTATATTTGTTTGTTGTTGGGTGGAGTTTTCTGTATATGTCTATGAGGTCAATTTGGCTGATTGTGACATTTATATCTTCTGTGTTTTTACTGACCTTCATTCTGGATGTTCTGTCCATCATTGAAAGTGGTGTGTTGAAGTCTCCTACTATTATTGTGAAGTTGTCTATCTTCCTTTTCAATGCTATTAGCCAAGTCAGCCAAGTGCCGTCGAGTCGGATCCTGGAGAGTTTGCTTAATATATTTATAAGCTCTCATTAGGTGCAGTAATATTTAATACAATTATATCCTCCTGATGTATTGACCCTTTAAGCAATATGTAGTGACTTTCCTTGTCTACTGTGGTGCTTTAAAGTCTATTTTATCTGAAACTAATATTGACACTTCTGCTCTTTTGTGAATGCTCTCAGCTCAGTATATATTTTTCCACCTTTGAGTTTCAGTTTGTGTATTTAATTCTGAAGTGTGTCTCTTGTGAGCAGCATACAGATGGATCATGCTTTTTTTTCATCCATTGTGCTAGTCTTAATTTCTGTATTTGTGCATTTAAACCTATTTACACTCAATGTAATTATTACTGTTGGTTTTATATCTGCTGAGACTCTTGATTTTGTTTCTTGTTTTAATGTGTAGGATTGTTAATTTCCTTTGTGGTTACCATATTTACTCCTAATGTTCCAAAAGGAAACCAGTCACTAAGTTCTTTGTATCACCTTGATTCTCTCTCTGTCTTAAAGATTTATGAATACATTAATTTGTCCCTCTTTTGATATAATGTTGTCATTTACATACTGAGATCTCTGTTGCCCTATTTTTAGTGTTTTAGCTTTGATTTTGTGGATTCTCTATCCATGTTGTTATCTGGATGCTCTGTCCTGCATGGTATCATTGAGTATCACTGAGTCATCAGAAAGCTGTTGTAATTTATTTATTTGATTATTGTGTTCTAATATACATGTTTTTTAATTTAGTTTTTGAGTGTCCAAATATTCTTGTTGCTTGAGCTAGACTGATTATTGCAGCTTTAAAAATTCCAATGCCCTGTCACCAATGGTTAGATCTATGAGCACGCTAAGAAAGATAAAGGAAGTTGCTGGCTTTGGGGATCCAGTAGAACTTCTTTCCTACCTCTCCCTTTGTTTCCTTCTGATGTTACTGATTTTCTAATCAAAGAAATTCCTTCTGTGTTTCTTACAATTTTGGTTTGGTTTTTGCAAATTCTCTAAATGTCTGTTTATCTTGGAATGTCCTAATTTTGTTATCATATTTGAAAGACAATCCTGCAGGATACATAATTCTTGTTTGGCAGTTCTTTTCCTCAAAGCTTTGTATATGTCATCCTATCATCTCTGAACTCAGTCTTAATGACTCTCCTTAGTATGCTGTTTTTGTTTAAGCCTTGCTGCCTTTAAAAGCTTCTTATCTTTATTTTTGGTAAGTTCGATGATAATATGTCTTGGTGTCTTTCTTTTGGGATCTACCTGGTGTGAAGTTCAATGAGCATCTTGGATATTTTCTTGTCTTTCATGATATCAGGGAAGTTTTCTGTCAACATGAAATTCTCTGTATTTTCTGTTATCCTCCATTAATGTACTGTAATAGGTTGTATATTATTAACCTTGATAGAGTCCCACATAATTCTCACTGATTGTTCATTTTTACAAAATTCTTTTATCTGAGTTTTCCTTATATATGCTGGTGTCAGTTGTTTTATCTTCAATTTCACTTAATTGTGCATTCCATTGCCTCAGTCATGCGCCTTTCACTTTCTACTGAACTAATTCTTTAATTTCATGGTTAATCTGCTGAGTTTCAGACTGTTGTTGCTATGTGTTTTTTGCAGCCTATTTCATTATATTATGCTGTACTTTGTCTAATCTCCTTCCTGATGTCTTGCAGAGCTCTAAAGATTACTTTTTTGTATCCTACCTCCAAAAATCACAGGAAGTCGTCTTCTGGAAATTTTTTTCTTTGTTTTGAGAGTTTTCTGAGGCCATGGTGTTCTGCTTCTTTAAATTATTAGAAACTGCTTGTTGTCTTTTAGCCATCAGAAAATTGCTGTAATCTAGTTATTTGATTGTTTTTTTAATATACATTTTTTAATTTAGTTTTTGAGTGTCCACATATTCTTGTCATTTGAGTGAGACTGATTATTGCAGCCTTAAAAATTCCAATGCCCTGTCATTGAACAGTTAGCTCTATGAGAAACACTGAGTAAGATAAAGGAAATTGCTGGCTCAAAGGATCCAGAAGTTTTATTCTTCCCCTCCCTTTGTTTCCTTCTGCATGTCTATGAGGATAACTCACGCCAGACATATAAGATGTCCCACTTCTGGCCCAGGCAGTGCATCAGAGTTTAGTGCCAGTGCAGAGTACAGAATGGTGTGAGAAATGCTGGGGAAAGGGACAGAAATAAGTGTGTCAAAAAGACTGTGAGTTTGCAAGCACTCAGTTTATGATGCTCAGGTGGAAGTCCTTGTGATTTTATAGGTGCAGCTGCCTGAAGCTCAGCTTCCCTGCTGAGAAAGATGCACTCCTCTCATGACACTGCTGCTCTGTTCAGCCACTTGTTGCCATGCCGTGGATACACTTGGTTAGCTGAAGCAGGTCTGTGTGCTGGGTGCAGATTTAAATCTATCCAAAGTCATTGCCTCTGGACCTGCTCTGTCCTCCCTGTCATCCAGTCTGATTTCTCAGCTTTCCACCTGATATTCAGGACTCCTAGAATGTCCCATATAATCCATTCAGTTGTTCTTCTGGTTCTTTGTTGTTAGAGAGATCAGAAAATACCTGTGGCTACTCTGCCATCTTATCCCCACCTCCAAGGTTAGCAGTTTGGACCCACTAGTTGCTAGTTTCTCCATAGAAAAAAGATGCAGCATTTTGCTTCTGTAAAGACTATAGCCTATGGGGAAGTTTTACTCTGTCCTGTAGGGTCACTATGAGTTGGAATTGACTTGAAGGCATAGGTTTTCTTTTTCTTTTTTTTTTTGGTTGGAGGTGGTGTTTAATCTACTATGTGGTATCTGCCTTCAGTTTGGACTCAGAATACACACACACACACACACACATGTGCACTTGGAATACCCAGAATGGTACAAACAATTTAATGCTCAACTACTAGTTTCAAAGCTTGATTGTTGGAACCCACTCAGAGGTGCCTCACAGCTGCCTAACAATCTGATTCTGAAATGTCACAGCCTTGAAAACTCTATGGAGCAGTTCTACTCTGCATACATGGGGTGGCCATCAGTTAGAATTGACATTACAGCAACTAACAACACAAGAACATACACACACACATACACACTCACACATGCACATGGGTTGTGGGGGTAATACATTATGACCAAATAGGGTTTAGCCTAGGAGTGCAGGGTTGGTTTAATATTTGAAATCAATCAATATAATTCACCATATTAACAGAATAAATAATTCACATGATTGTTTACACAGATAACAATCACAGATTAATGCATATAAAGCATTTATTGAAATGCCCCAAATTCACTGTCATCAAGTTGATTCCAATTTACAGTGACTCTACAGGACAGAGCAGAACTGCTCCACAGAGTTTCTATGGAGTGCCTGGCAGATTCAAACTGTCAATCTTTTGGTTAGCAGAGGTAGCATTTAACCACTATGCCACTAGCATTTCCTATGAAAATACAATACACATTAATGATTTAAAAAACTCAGCAATTTAAGAACAGAAAGTCTGTAATCTGATAAAAGGCATTCCCAGAAAAACCTACAGCTATTATCATATTTAATGGTTAATAGTGAACACTTTCATCCCAAGACTGGGGACAAGGCAAAGGTGTTTTCTCTTATCACTCCTGCTCAGCATAGTACTGGAGGTGCTAGTTAGTACAGTAAAGCAAGAAAAAAACTAGTAAAACGCATACAGATCAGAAAGAGAAAAGTAAAACTGTCCCTATTTACAGACATGATTGTCTACATAGAAAATCACAAAGAATTTAAAACAAACAACAAAAACTCCTAGAAATAAATCACTTCAGCAATTTTTAGCAAATCAACTATTTTTTTATACACTAGCAGCAAACAACTGAAAAATACTGCTAAAATTTATTTTACAATATCATCAAAAATACAAAAATACTTGGGAATATAATTTTAAGATGATGTATCAGATCTGTATCCACAATACCACAAAATGCTATTAACAGAAATTAAAGAAGACATAAATAATTGGAAAGATAGATCATGTTCACGGGTTGGAAGACTCAAAACTGTTATTTAGTCAATTCTCACCAAATGATCTTAGATTCAAAAGCAATCCTAGTCATTAATCCTAAACAAGCTTTCTCATAAAAAACGACAATCTGATTGTAAAATTTATGCCAGAATGTAAAGGATCTAGACCAGGGGCTGACAAGCTGTGGCCCAAGGGTCAAATCTAGTCTACTCCTATCTTCATACATAAAGTTTTATTAGAACCCAGTTACAACCATTAATTTATGTATTATCTATGGCTATTTTTGTGCTGCAATGGAAGTGTTTAGTATTTCCAAGGGAGACTGCATGGCTTTCAAAACCCAAAATATTTACTATCTGGCCCTTTACAAAAAAGTCTGCAGATCCTTGATCCAGAATATCCAAAGCCATCTTGAAAAAGAAGAAGAAAGTTGAAAAACTTACACTGCTGTAAACCCACCGTGACTAAGACAGTGTCACATGGTGATAAGGACCCACAAATAGATAAATGGAATAATCTACTTAGAGAACCCAGAACTAAATCCACTTTATATGGTCATGTGAATTGTGACAGAAGTAAACAGGTGATCCAATGTGAGGAAAGAAGGTCTTTACAACAAATGGCACTGCACTACCCAGGTATCTGTATGTAAAAAACAGACTTCAACCCCTGTCTCATTACATACTAAAAAGTGATTTGAGATAGATTGTAGACCTAAATGTACACGCTAAAACTATAACTTCTTTAGAAGAAAACAGGAGACTATTAGTACATCTTGGAAGCAGTCAAAATGTTCTTAGGTCATGGGAACAATGAAGATTAAAGAAAAAAACTTGATAAATCACATTTTATCAAAATTAAAAATTTCTGCTTATTTTTGAAAAGTCACCACTGCAAAAGTTAGTAAGCCTCATGTTGAGATAATTTTCATAAAATATACAGGACTACAACTCAATAATAAAAAGACAACTTTTAAATGGGCAAAATACTTAACCACACATTTCTCAAAAGAAGATATATGAATGGTTCAATGAGAACATGCAAAGATGCTCAACACTGCGAGTTATCACAAAAATTCAAATTAAAACCCCAGGGAGGTACCACTACACACTCACCATAATGGGTAAAATTCATAAGACTGACAACACCAAGTACTGAAAAGGACATGGAGCAACTAACACTCTCAAACGTTGTTGATGACAGTATAAAAGGGTATAATTAATATGGTAAAAGCTTTGGCAGTTGCTCATGAAACTAAACACTCATCTATTCTATGGCTTGCAGTTATACTCCTGGGTATTTACCTGAGTGAAATAAAAATACAGAGACACAAATCTTCTTTTTACATGAATATTCACAGCTTTATTCATAATAGCCACAAACTAGAAACAGCCTAAGTGTCTATTCATAAAAGGATGGGTTCATACAATTGTATGAATTTCCCGAACAGGCAAAACTTGTCTATGGTGATAAAAATTAAAGCACTGGCTTCCTCTAGGGAGTGTGGGTGGGGTTTTACTGGGAAGAAGTATGAAGGACCTTTTTGCTGTCATAGTAATATTCTATATCTTAATAGGGGTTTGGGTTACATAACTGTACATATTTGTCAAAAATCAGCAAGTATATACTTAACATCTTTAAATTTCATTGCATACAAATCTTGTCTCAAAAGAAAAAAGTTGTAAAGAGATATTGAACTCTAATTCATGATATAAATGCAGAGTATTTTAGGGGAAAGTATACTCATGTCTGTAAGACACTTTGAAATGTATAAAAAATAAGATTAATTGATGGATGGACAGCTGTATAGACAGGTAAAAAAAGCCAAGTATAGTAATTTCATAATGGCCGAATCTTGGTGGAAGGTCTATAGGTTTTCTCTGTACAATATGTTAAATTTTTCTATATGTTTAAAAATGTTCATAGTAAAACAGTAGAAAAAACATTTAGCACTCCTTGTTCTAGGCAATGGGGATACAGAGATGACGGAGGACGGTTTCCCAGAGGAAAGTATCCAAAGAAAGCAAATTACTTACGTAGTTCCTTCTACAAGCCAGCAGCAAAGGCAGGGGAAACAACTCATTTTTATCTTCACAACTGAGTATTAAAGAAAAAGAACCAAACCGATTGCCAGTGAGTTGATTCCCACTCATAACAACCCTACAGGACAGAGTAGAACTGCCCCACAGAGTTTCTGAGGAGCGCCTGGTGGATTTGACTGCAGACCTTTTGGGTAGCAGCCATAGCACTCAATCACCATGCCACCAAGGGTTTCCACAACTTAGTATAGTTGTTAGTTGTTGTTGTTAGGTGTCATCGAGTCAGTTCCGACTCATACAGACCCTATCAACGACAGAACGAAACACTGCCTGGTCTAGCACTATGTCCACAGTCGTTTTTATGCTTAAACCCATTGTTGTGGCCACTGTATCAATCCATCTTGTCGAGGGTGTTCTTCTTTTTCGCTGACCCTCCACTCTACCAAGCATGATGTCCTTCTCCAGGGACTGATCCCTCCTGACAATATGTCCAAAGTATGTAAGACAAAGTCGTCATCTTCGGTTCCAAGGCGCACTCTGGTTGGACTTCTTCTGGAACTGATCTGTTTGTTCTTTTTGTGGTCCATGGTACATTCAGCATTCTTCTCCAATGCCAAAATTCAAAAGTGTCAATTCTGTCTTTGCTCATTGTTCAGCTTTTGCATCCATGTGATGTGACTGAAAACAGCATAGCAGGAGTCAAGAGCACTTTAAGTCTTCAAGGTGACACCTTGACTTTTCAGCACTTGAAAGAGATCTTTTGCAGCAGATTTTCCCAGTGCAATGCATCTTTTGATTTCTTGAGTGCTGCTTTCACAGACAGTGATCATGGACCCAAGTAAAATGAAATCCTTGACAACCTCAATCCTTTCTCGATCTATGACAACGTTGCTTACTGGTCCAGTTGTGAGGATATTTGTTTTCTTGATGTCAAGGTGCAATCCATACTGAAGGCTGTGGTCCTTGATCTTTATCTGTAAGTGTTTCAAATCTTCTTCACTTGCAGCAAGTAAGGTGATGTCATCTGCGTAATGCAGGCTGTTAGTGAGTCGTCCTCCAATCTTGATATCTTGTTCTTCTTTGTATAATCCAGCTTCTCGGATTATTTGCTCGGCATACAGATTGTAAAGGTCTGGTGAAAGGATACAACGCTGATGCGCACACCCTTCCTGACTTTAAACCATGCAGTGTCCCCTTGTATTCGCAAGACTGCCTCTTGGTCCGTACACAGATTTCTTAAGAGCACAATTAAGTGTTCCGTAATTCTCATTTTATGCAGTGTTAGCCATAATCTGTAATGATCCACACAGTCAAATGCCTTTGCATAATCCATGAACCACAAGTAAACATCTTTCTGGGATCCTCTGCTTTCAGCCAAGATGTATTCTGACATCAGCACTGATATCCCTAGTTCCATGTCCCCTTCTGAATCCAGCCTCAATTTCTGGCAGTTCTTTGTCAATACACTGTTGCAGTCACTTTTGAATGATCTCGAGCAAAATTTTACTTGTGTGATATCTGTGGCATTGTCTGGTAATTTCTGCATTCAGTTGGATCGCCTTTCTTTGGAATGGGCATAAATATGTATCTCTTCCAGTCAGTTGGCCGAGTAGCTGTCCTCCAAATTTCTTGGCATAGATGAGTGAGCACTTCCAGCACTGCATCTGTTTGTTGAAATATCTCAATCGACATTCCATCAATTCCTGGAGCCTTGTTTTTTGCCAGTGCCTTCAATGCAGCTTCAACTTCTTCCTTCAGTACCATTGGTTCCTGATCGTATGCTAACTCTTCAAATGGCTGAACATCAACCAGTTCTTTCTGGTATAATGACTCTGTGTATTCCTTCCATCTTCTTTCGATGCTTCCTGAGTCATTTAATACTGTCCCGGTAGAATGCTCCACTAGTAAAACTTGAGGCTTGAATTTTTTTCTTCAGTTCTTTCAGCTTGAGAGATGCAGAATGTGTTCTTCTCTTCTGGTTTTCTAGTTCCAGCTCTTTGCACATGTCGTTATAATACTTTGTTTTGTATTTTTGAGCTGCTCATTGAAATCTCCTCTTCAGGTCTCCTACATTGCCATTCCTTCTTTTTGCTTTAGCTGCTCAACATTTGAGAGCAAGTTTCAGAGTCTTTTCTTTCTTTCTTGTCTTTTTAATGACCTCTTGCTCTTTTCATGGATGATGTCTTTGATGTCATTCCACAATTCGTCAAGTCTTCAGTTATTAGTGATTAACACATCAAATCTGTTCTTGAGATGGTCTTTAAACTCAGGAGGGATATACTCAAGGCCATACTTTGGTTCTTGTGGACTTGTTCTAATTTTCTTCAGTTTGCATTTGAATTTGCATATGAGCAACTGATGATCTGTGCCACAGTGAGCACCTGGTCTTGTTCTGACTGCTGATAAGGAGCTCTCCCACTGCCTTTTTCCACAGATGTAGTTGATTTGGTTCCAGTGCATTCCATCTGGTGAGGTCCATGTGTACAGCTGCCTTTTGTGTTGGCTAAAAATTAGTCTTGTGAAATTCTATCATGTGCTCTCCGGCATTATTTCTATCACCAAGGCCACATTTTCCAACTACTGATCCCGATTCTTTGTTTCCAAAGAAAGTGGAGTTGCCTATTATTACTTTAACTGGAAACTCACAGCCTGCAGATTAAGTGACTTGTTCCAGGCCATGACAGCCAGGATTTCACAATGAATACTACAATTTCTGATGACAAAGTCTGTACTCTTTTTAGTATGTTAAGTTTTTCAGTCACCTTTATCCTGCCCCTAAATCCTGTATTTCCCTTCTTGACTTACTTTTCCCTAAGTACTCATCACCATTTGATATTTGCTTAGTTTTTTTAAAATTAACTATCTGCTCCCAATAGAATGAGAAATCCATGAGGACCAGACGTTTATCTACGTGCTCACAGGTGCATCTTCAGTACCGAGAATAGTGACTGGCTCTTTGTAGGTGTTCAATAAACATTGGTTGAGTCAACTGAATTATTGATGAATTAGTAGGAGTTTGTTCAGAATAATCATAAGCAGGAAAGGTATGTCAAATACAAAACAGCATAAGAAAAAGCTTGCAGGCAAGATGGAAAGTGATTTGCTCCATACCCAAAGCACAGACAGAAGAGTAAGAAGGAATCCGATCATGCAGAACCGTGTGAGTCATGAGGACTTCAGTCTTTCTCTGAAAGACACTGAGGAGACTCAGAAGGATCTTAACAGGGGAGCAACGAGATACGACTTGTATTTTAGAAAGATCACCCCAGCTATAGCATGAAGAATGAATGGAAAGGGATCAGGGTGGTAGCAAGAAACCCAGTTAGAAGGCTTCTACAACAGTACAAAAGAGGTCACAGTGGTGTCACTGAAAGAAGTGGCATGGAGATGGGAAACAACAGATGGTTCGAAAGACATTTAGGAAGTAGAGTGAATAAGACTGATTGTGTAGTATGAGGGAGAGGGAGAAGTTATAAACGACTCTTAGATTTTGGGTTCGAGCAACGTGACTGATGGTATACCATTCAATGAAATGGGGACAGAAATGGAAGAGGAGGCCTGAAATGAGTGGAGATGATGAGTTCTGCTTTGAATATGTTTTATGATCCTACAAGATATCAAAGTGGAGATATCCAGTAGATATTTGGACATACAGGCCGAGACCTTAGTATAAATCTGGACTAAACACATGCATTTTGTAGCTGTCATGTCTTTGAGCACCCTATATACATGGTTACTGAGAATAACTGAATTACTATTTTTCGTTTTAATAGTGATTTCAGTTTTAAATACTACCTCAAATATCTGGCCCCCAAATCTAGTATTCCTTGGCTGTTGGCCTATTTATTATTACATGTTGCTGTTGTAGTTGTGAGGTGCCACTGGGTCAGTTCTGACTCACAGCAACTGTATGGACAACAGAGTGAAACACTGCACCATCCATAGGAATTATAATAAGAATAGAAATTGTGTGCTAAGAAAAGCTATGGAATAGCAAGAGCAAATGTGACAGATGTCAAGGACTGCAGGAGTTCTCATTAGATTCAAAGGCCAAAATTCGGTAATTATATTATATAGGGGGATAGCTCCTTGGTACTCACCTGATCATATACAGCTCTTTATTCCATGGGTAGATATTTAAAACTGGCCCAACCCCAATCATGTGGTTGTGACATTCTCCAACATTTTCAATATACTCATGCTTCAATGGCACTTTGCTGAGGAGTTCAAATTCCTCAGGAGACTTTTGAAGTACCTGTTCTGCTGCATAGAATCCATCTACTAGCAGTGTCCTGCCACCTGTTCCTTCATGCTTAAGACAGTGAAACACCTGAATGCTAAAGAGGAAAGAAAAGGAGTAAATTATTCTGTTCAGTGGAGAAAGCAAACATTTCAAAAGTCTAGAAAATTAAATGCAAAATGATTACTGAATTTACTCGTGTCATTTTCATGAAGAAATAAATCTCATTTTTTAATTGTTTTCCCATGATAGCCAATTGTAGATTATTTTGTGCTTTGAAATATTAATGTCAATAGAGGTGTCTTCTAAAGATACTCAACATGCATTGAAACTTATCAATGCCAGGCTCTGGAAATACAGGCATGAACATAATTTCTCTGTTAAAGAAGTCTATAATTTAATAGGAAGAAATGGAGCAAATAAATAACAATAAAAAAGATAGGTACTATAATAAATTTGTGTACAGGATACCACCACCATCACCAGTTGTTGTGGGGTCAATTCCAACTCATGGCAACCCCCTGTGTGTCAGAGTGGAACTGTGCTCTGTGCAGTTTTCAATGGCTGATACTTCAGAAGTAAATTTAGATCGCTAAGTCTTCCCAGGTGTCTCTGGGTGGACTCAAACCTCCAACCTTTTGGTTAGCAGCTGAGAGTATTAACTGTTTGTATCACCCAGGAACTCCCATATAGATTCAGTGGGGCCAAAAAGAAAGGAATGATCTATTTTAATGAGGTATTGTATAAAGAAATGTTTCTGAGGATGATGGGAATGCCTTCGCTTAGTCTTAAAGCATGAGCAAGAGTTTGACTGGAATGGTGTTATAAAGGTAAGATTAGCAGAGTTGGGTAACTGACTAAATGTAGAGGATGAAGGACAGGCAGAAATCTAGGATGACTCCAGGTTTTTCACTTGGGTCACTGTCTGGATGATAATGCCATTTACTAAGACAGAGAATGCAGGCAGACTTGCAATTGGATGATAACGAGGGAGTGTTAGAGGTTGAGGAGGAAGTTCAGTTTAAGAGCATGTTGAACTAGTGTAATCCTATATGTCTGAATACACTAACAATGAAAGAAGGGTGACCACTAGTGTCCTGGAAAACTACAGCAGAACTTCCACATTAACAAGGGGGAAATAACATTAACAGTAATTGCATCACATAAGCAACAAGAGGAAAAAAGGAAAAGAACGAAGAACAAAGTAAATTAATTAACAAATACAAAGAAAGATGGAAGGAATAGAATCAAGAAAAACCTGATGTAAATATAATTAAAATGAGCAAGGTCAGTTCTGGCCACATGGAAATTTCTGTGAAACTTCCAGATTAGGATTATTTCATAGCCAGCTAAAGATGTTTAACTCAGAAGACAGGTCAAACTAAGAATACAGACTTTGTAGTTATCTGCAGGAGAGAGCTAAAGCCAAGAGCACAGAAGAAGTAATTTGCAGTGATCATTTCAATTAAGGAAAGGACAAAGATAAAGAGCTGGGAACAACAGGATTTAGTATACTGACAGAGGAAAATAAACCAGCAAAGGAGGCTGAAGAAAAAGGGTCAGCGATACAGGAGGAAAAATAATAACAGATAGGTTCTGCTAACAGTTTCATTTTGCAGATGAGGAAACTGAGGCACAGAGGGGTTAGGTAACTTGTTCCAGATTACACAGCAAGTAAGTGTTCAAACTGGGATACAAATCCAGACTCGGCTGGTGCCACATTTCAAACTCTTAACCACCACTGATACACTGCTAATCTACTTGGTCCTTGTCGTTGATCAGAAAGGGTTAAATTAAAGGCACAAATAGTTTCTTGTGTTGGGGTCACTGAGAGGAAGACCAAGTCAGTATTTGAACTTCAGTCCCCGTCCAGCTCCTTCTCATCCCATTTCCTCATTTTTCCTTCTGTATCTCCTGGAATGAGAGTGTTAGGGTTGCTGGTCTCTCCCCATTTCTGTAACATTGAGCAGGATCTCTAGAAATTGCTTTGTTTTTTCTCCCTTGAAACAAATATTCTTAAATTTCAAACTCATAAAGAAAATCACTGTAACCACAACTGCATATTATCACCCTCTCATACTGTCTTTATAAATCCATATGTGCGCGTACTTTACTAATCTCTTTGCACCTCAGGGTCATCATCTATATTCAGAGAAAATATCAATGACAAAATAGGTGCTTCTATAAAGTGGCAAATGGTAGTAAGGTTAAGAATGGTGTATATCATCTTGGCACAACAGCATCTGAGTCCACGTGAAAAGGTGTAATTTTCAATCATTCCTTTGCTCCAGTTTCTTGTACATCTTATTCAAATTCTTCTTAACACCATAACCAGAGCAGCTGTGTTTGCAAGATTGATCTTTTTACAATAAGAAACTAACAGAATGCAAGAAAACTGTACAAACTCTGAAACTAATAGCTAAGCAATACTTTTCTGGTAAATTATTTATACAGTAATTACTTTGAGAAAAAAATGTCAATCCAACAAAATTTTTGTATTAATATGGATTTTCAATCACTTTTTAAATGTTTATGAATCGAAAAAAGACTGAGCCAGGATATTTCAGACTGATCATGTTTCTAGGAGAAGAGAAAGAAACAATTATACAAAGGAGCAGCAGGCAGATATGACCTTGGTTCAGACAGAATGTGAAATGATTACAAAACTATCTGAAACCATCACATGTGAAGACTTCATGCTGTAACAGTCTAATCCACCTACCCACACGGCTCCTGAAAGTAGGTAGTATCAGTGTGCCGATCCAGAGCTAGCTTTGTGTACGCAGTGTCACCCCTGGAGAAGTCTGAAGTGAAATACCACATCCTTCCATAGATGGTTTCTCTGTAAAATAAAAAAAGGAAGACCTGGTAGCTATCTGATGTTTTTGTCTTGTCTTTCACAACTCTTTCCAATGCTTTGTTTAATCCCATTCTGTTCATATAGAGCATCACTTATCTTTTAGACATGGAAGAATAAAGAAAAGTACAGTTTATGCTAGCCAGTATCTATGAGACTTGCTGTATGATTGTTTTTCTATCTTTCCATGAGGTATACTTCACAGATTTTGACTGTATAGTTATTTTCTTCGTAGGCTCAGGTGTCACTTTAATTCTTTAGTTTTCACAGTTTATCTGCTTCTCTGAAGCCTTTGGGTCCAAACAGGAAATGTTATTCCCTTTGAACTGTGATCTCTAAGCCCCCTCAGTTTAGTACTACCAGCACAACTTCCTTTACTCGGAAATTCGCAAACCAGGCTTCAGACAGAACAGTTCAGGAATGATGTTTATTACGCTCTATCAGTAGAGGGCAAATGACTCAGCATTCTATTTGCTACACAAATGAGGTGTATTTAGCTTATATTAGGTACAAATACAGTACTACTTATAATAAGGAAGTATATACGTGGTGCAAATGTTTAATGGCCTTAGCTGCTGACCAAAAGGTTGGAGGTTTGAGTCCACCAAGAAGCTCTTTGGAAGACAGGCCTGGTGATCTACTTCTGAATAATCAGGAAACCCTGGTTGCCTAGTGGTTAAATGCTACTGCAGCTAACCAAAAGGTTGGCAGTTCGAATTCACCAGGCACTGCTTGGAAACTCTATGGGCACAGTTCTACTCTGTCCTGTAGAGTTATTGTCAGTTGGAACTGACTCAATGGTAGCTTTTGTTTCTTCTTAATGGAACAACAGTTCCAGTCAAACACAAGGTCTCCATGAGTCAAATCAACTAAACAACACCTGGTAATTACAGCACAGTAGGTTAACATCACATTTAATACTACAGAAGATCAATCTATAATACCACTTAGAAATGCAGCATGGCAAATGGAAAGAGCACAGGGTAGGATCAATTGTTTCAACAATAGAACATGGGATAAAATATAGACTTCCTAAAATTACTATAATGACCACCCCAAAAAGGGTAAGAATGTGCTTGTTAAATGGTCTACAGTGTAAGGCAGTAAGTATTATTAATAGTACTGTGAATCGAGCTTCAGGAATCATGGAAGGTGAAAACTGGATGATTTGCACACACTATTTTAGTGCTCCCACTGAACATTCTGGAAACCCTGGTGGCGTAGGGGTTAAGTGCTACGACTGCTAACCACAAGGTCAGCAGTTTAAATCTGCCAGGTGTTTCTTGGAAACTCTATGGGGCAGTTCTACTCTGACCTCTAGGTTCAGTAGGAGTCGGACCTGACTCAATAGCAGTGGGTTTGTTTTTTTTTCCTAGTTTACTGAACATTTTCCGCAATATGTGTGCCAGTTTGTCGCACCCATGGGGGTTTGTCTGCTGCTGTGATGCTGGAAACTATGCCATTGGTATTCAGATACCTCAGGGTAACTTATGATGGACAGGTTTCAGCTGAGCTTCCAGACTAAGACAGACCATGAAGGAGGACCATTCAGTCTACTGCTGAAAATAGTTAGCAACTGGAAAACCTTATGAATAGCAGCTGAACACTGTCAGATGTTGTGCCAGAAAATGAACACCCCTGCTTGGAAGACACTCAGGAGATGACTGGGGAAGAGCTGCCTCCCCAAAGTAGAGTCAACCTTAATGACATGGATGGAATAAAGGCTTTGGGATCTTCCTTTGCTGATGTGGCATGACACAAAATGAGAAGAAACAGCTGCAAACATCCATGTATAACTGGAACATGGAATGCACGAAGTACGATCTAAGAAGATTGGAAATCGTCAAAAATCAAAATGAAATGCATAAACGTTGATATCCTAGGCATTAGTAAGCTGAAGTGGACCAGTACTGGTCATTCTCAATCAGTCAGTCATATGATCTACTATGCTGGGAAGGAAAACTTGAAGAGGAAAGGTGTTACATTCATCATCAAAAAGAACCTTTCAAGATCTGTCCTGAAGTACAATGCTGTCAGCAACAGGATAATGTCCATACACCTAAAAGGAAGGTCAGTTAATATTCAGCTAATATTCAAATTTATATACCAACCACTGAGACCAAAGATGAGAGCAACTGAAGCTTTTTACCAGCTTCTGCAGTCTGAAATTGATCAAACACACAATTAGGATGCATTAATAATTACTGGTGATGGGAATGCAAAAGTTAGATACAAAGAATCAATAGCCAGAAAATCCAGCGTTGGTGACAGAAATGATTCTGGAGATTGCATGACACAATTTTGCAAGACCGATGACTTCTTCATTGCAAATACCTTTTCTCATTAACATAAACAGTGACTATATACATGGACCTCACCAGATAGAATATATAGGAATCAAATTGACTACATCTGTGGAAAGAGATGATGGCAAAGCTCAACATCATCAGTCAGAACAAGACCAGGGGCTGACTGCAGCACAGACTAGCAATTGCTCATATGGAAGTTGAAACTGAAACTGAAGAAAATTAGAATAAGTCCACAAGAGTCAAAGTATGACCCTGAAAATACCACATCTAAGTTTAGAAACCATCTCGAGAACAGATATGATGCACTGAACACTAATGAACAACGACCAGAGGAATTGTGGAAAGACATCATCTGTGAAGAAAGCAAGAGGTCATTAAAAAGACAGAAAAAGAAAATACCAAATTGAATGTCACAAGAGACTCTGACACCTGGTCTTCAACGTCAAGTAGCTAAAGTGAAAGAAAGAAATGCTGAAGTAAAAAGACTCAAGATTTCAAACGGTAGCATGAGAATACAAAGTAAAGTACTATAATGACATGTTCAAAGAGCTGGAAATAGAAAACCCAAAGGGAAGAACATGGTCTGCATTTCTCAAGCTGAGAATACGAATAAAGAACTCAAGCCTTGGGTTGCAATAGTGAAGTATTCTACATGGAAAATACTAAATGACTCAGGAAGCATCAAAAGAAGGAGGAGGGCACGCACAGAGTCATTATACGAGGAAGAACTGGTAAACGTTCAACCATTTCAAGAGGTAGAATATGATCAAGTACCAATGGTACTGAAGGGAAAAATAGAAGCCACATTGAAGATATTGGTGAAAACCAAGGCTCCAGGAATTGATGCAATATCAATTGAAATATTTCAACAAACAGATGCAGCACTGGAAGGGCTCACTTGTCTATGCCAAGAAATTTGGAGGACAGCTACCCGGCCAACTGACGAGAAGACATGCATATTTATGCCTATTCCCAAGAAAGATGACCCAACCAAATGCAGAAATTATCGAATAATATCCCATGAGTCAGATCCGACTCAACGGCACTTGGCTTGGCTGGCATCATTAATATCACACACAAGTAAAATTTTGCTAAAGATAACTCTAAAGCAGCTGCAGCAGCATACTGACAGGGAACTGCTAGAAATTCAGGCTGGATTCAGAGGAGGACATGGAACCAGGGATGTTATTGCTGATGTCAGAAGATCTTGGCTGAAAACAGAGAATACGGGAAAGACGCATATTTGTGTTTCATTGACTATGTAAAGGCATTCCACTGTGTGGACCATAGCAAATTATGGATAACATTGCAAAGAGTGGGACTTCCAGAGCATGTAACTGCTCATGAGGAATCTGTACATGGATCAAGAGGCAATCATTCAAAGAGAACAAGGAGACATAACATGGTTTAAAGTTAGGAAAGGTGTGCATCAGGGTTGTATCCTTTCACCATACCTATCCCATCTGTATGCCCAGCAAATAATCTGAGAAGCTAGAGTATATGAAGAAGAACAGGGCATCAGGGTTGGAGGAAAAGTCAGTAACATTCTGTGTTATATCAATGATATGACCTTGCTTGCTGAAAGTGAAGAGGGTTTGAACCACTTACTGATGAAGATCGAAGACCACAGCCCGCAGTATGGATTACACCTCAACATCAAGAGAACAAAAACCTTACAACTGGACCAATACACAACATCACGATAAATGGAAAAAAGCTTGTTTGTCAAAGATTTCATGTTACTTGGATGCATAATCAAAGCCCACAGGAGGAGCATTCAAGAAATCAAAATATGCATTACACTGGTAAAATGTGCTGCAAAAGACCACTTTAAAGTATTGAAAAGCAAAGATGACACTTTGAAGACTAAGGTGCACCTGACACAAGCCATGATATTTTCAATCGCATCATATGCAAGCAAAAGCTGGACAGTGAATAAGGAAGACAGAAGAAGAATTTGCACTTTTGAATTGTGGTGTTAGAGAAGAACATGGAATATACCATGGACCGCCAAAGGAACAAACAGATCTGTCTTGGAAGAAATAAAACCAGGGCATTCCATGGAAGCAAGTATGGCAAGAGTGTATCTTACATACTTCGGACATGTTTTCAGGAGGGATGAGTCCCTGAAGAAGGATATCATGCTTGGTAGAGGATCAGCAAGAAAGAGGAAGATCTTCAACGAGATGGCCTGACCACTGGCTGCAACAATGGGCTCAAGCATAAAAGTGATGGTGGGCATGGCACAGGATGGGGCAGTATTTTTTTCTGTTATACAGAGGGTCACTATGAGTCAGAACTGACTCTATGGCATCGAACAACAGCATTCAATATTCTCAGCATCTCTCCAGGTGAAAGGAAAAATTCAAGACTCAAATTGTGATATTAAAGGATTCTATGGGCAGAACATTTAATGACATGTTGTTGTTGGGTGCTGTTGAGTTGGTTGTGACTCATAGTTAACCCTATGAACAACAGAACGAAACACTGCCTGGTCTTGTGCCATGTCCACAGTTTTGTGCTTAAGTCCATTGTTGCATCCACTATGTCAATCCACCTTGTTGAGGATCTTCCTCTTTTCACCAACCCTCCACCCTACCAAGCATGATGTCACTTTCCAGGGACTGATCCTTCCTGACAACATGTCCAAAGTATGTAAGACACAGTCTTGCCATCTTTGCTTCCAAGGAGCACTCTGTTTGTACTTCTTCCAGAACAGATCTGTTTGTTCTTCTAGTGGTCCATGGTACATTCAACATTCTTCTTCAACACCACAATTCAAAGGCATCAATTCTTCTTCTATCTTCTTTGTTCATCGTCCAGCTGTTGCACGCATTATCATGCAACGGAAAATACCATGGCTTGCGTCAGGTGCACCTTAGTCTTCAAGGTGACATCTTTTATTTTTCAATATTGGAAAGAAGTCCTTGGCAGCAGATTTTCCCAATGCAATGAGTCTTCTGATTTCTTGACTGCTGCTTCCATGGATGCTGATTGTGGACCCAAGTAAAATGAAATCTTTGACAACCTCAATCCTTTCTCCATTTATGATGATGTTGCTTCTCCATTTATGACAATGTTGCTCACTGGTCCAGTTGTGAGGTTTTTGTTTTCTTGATGTTGAGGTGCAATCCATACTGAAGGCTGTGGTCCTTGATCTTTATCTGTGTTTCAAATCTTCTTCACTTCCAGAAAGTAAGGCTGTGCTATCTGCATACTGCAGGCTGTTAATGAGTCTTCTTCCAATCCTGATGCCTTGTTCTTCTTCACAGAATCCAGCTTCTTGGATTATTTGTTTGGCATATGGGCTGAAATGGTATGGTGAAAGGACACAATCCCAATGCACACCTTTCCTGACTTTAAACCATGCAGTATCCCCTTGTTCTGTTCACATGACTGCCCCTTGATCCACATACAAATTCTGTAAGAGCACAATTAGGTGTTCTGGAATTCCCATTCTCCACAATGTTAGCCATAATTTAGTATGATCCACACAGCTGAATGCCTTTACACAGTCAATGAAACACAAGTAAACATCTTTCTGGTATTCTCTGCTTTCAGCCAAGATCCATCAAACTTCTGCAATGATATCCTTGGTTATAGGTCCCCTTACTGAATCCAGCTTGAACTTCTGGCAGTTCCTTGTCAATACACTGTTACAGTCGCTTTTGAATGTTCTTGTGCAAAATTTTACGTGCATGTGCCATTAACGATATTCGCTAATTTCTGCATTAGGTTGGATCACCTTTCTTTGGAATGGTCATAAATATGGATCTCTTCCAGTCAGTTGGCCGGATAGCTGTCCTCCTAATTTCATGGCATAGAGGAGTGAGCACTTCCAGTGCTGCATCTGTTTGTTGAAATATCTCAATTGCTATTCCATCAATTCCTGGTGCCTTGTTTTTTGCCAAAGCAGCTTCACCTTCTTCCCTCAGTACCATTGGTTCCTGATCATATGCTACCTCTTCAAATGGCTGAACATGGACTAGTTCTTTCTGGTATAATGATTTTGTGTTTATCCTTCCATCTCCTTCTGATGCTCTCTGAGTTACTGAATAGTTTCCCTGTGGAACCCTTTACTATTGCAACTTGAGACATGAATTTTTTTGAATGACACCGAAAGTATTAAAAGATGGAAAGACTACACACAGTCACTGTAATAGACAGAACTGACAGACGTTCAACAATTTCAGGAGGTAGCATATGATCAAGAGTCAGTGGTACTGAAAGAAGTCTAAGCTGCACTGAAGGAAGGCAAGCTCCAGGAATTGACAGAATACCAACTGAGATGTTACAACAAATGGATGCAGTGCTAGAAGTGCTAACTTGCGTATGCCATGAAATTTGGAAGACAATGTGATGGTTACGGTTGTGTGTCAAGTTGGCTAGGCTTTGATTCTCAGTGGTTTGACAGTTATGACACTGTTTGGCATTCACATAATGACGTAATCACCTCTTTGATAAGATCTTATATAATTACTTCCAATCAGCTTAATTAGCTGAAACGGTATTTCCTTAGGGGTATGGCCTGTATTCAATACAGGTGCACTTTCTGGCAAGGCTTGCCAGTTTTTTCTTGTACTAGATTCTGCAGCTGATTCCTGTTCACATGACTTCTAGTTTTGGGGACTTGAACCAGAAGATTACCTGCCGGTCTTGGGATACATCAGCCTCTATAGTCTGGATCTTGAGTTCACCAGACTCTGCAGCTGTGTGAGTTGGGAGAAGCCACAGCTTGACCCACATATCTGCAGTTTCTACAACTATGTGAGCCATTTCCTTGATTTCTCCCTCTCTCTCTCTCAACACACACACACACACACATGCACGCGTGCGCAGACACAAACGTGCACACATACACGTATATATGCATGGATGTAGATGTTTCACCAGTTTTGCTTCTCTACTGAACTCAGCCTAAGACATTTGTTGCCACAAGTGGTTCTGGAGAAACAACGTATTAAGAACGAGTTTTCTAAATTGGTTCTCAAGTCTACTTAGTCTTCAAGACACTGTGACTATGCTTCCAGTAGTAAAGAGGCACTGCTGATCCATGGTATGAGGTGAGATTGAATTTAGGAAAATATCACCACCAATAGATCCCATATTGCTGAGAGGAGAAGCTCTGGGTGATTGCATGCTTGACACCTGTTTTAGTTAGCTCATACTCCTTTAACAGAGACACCACAAGTGAATGGCTTTAGAGAGGAATTTTACTTCATCACAGTCCAGTAGGCTAAAAGCCCAAATTAAATATGTCAGCTCCAGGGGAAGGCTTTCTCTGCTGGCATTGGAGGAAGGTCTTTGTCATCCATCTTCCCATGGACTGGAAGCTTCTGAGGAGCAGAGACTCTAGTCCTTTCTAAATGACATTGTTTTGACACTGCTTTTTGGTGGTATGTGTTTGGGAGAGGGCCTGAAACAGAGGCAGAGACACACCAGTCCAAGGATCCAGTGAAGTTTATTTGAGGAGAAAGACAGTGGGGTCTGAGCCAAGAGTGGCTCAGCCTACCTCTCCCTAGTAGGGCAAGTTTTGTTATAAAGTTTCACTGAGGTCTTGTGGAGTGAGCGGGTTTATGGTTTGATAAGGAAAGAAAGAGACGGGGAGCAAGAAATTCTGGTAGGGGATTTATGGTCTGAATAAGGGAGAAGCGTTGATTAGAAGGGGCAGGGCTAAGGTTTGTTTATGGTCCAGATTTTGATAAGGGGAGAGCTTTCAATTAGCAGGGTGGGGAAGACAGGCATAAAGTTGTTTATGGTTTCATGGTTATACCCGGTGGAGTATACCAGGCTGTTTTTGGTCATCCCTGTGGTGCATGCATACCAGGATGTTTTCAGCTAATGGTGAAGTCTGATCATCAGATAAGAGGACGTTCCTGAATTTCAGGTACAGAGTCCTCTCAAGGACCTCTCTGAATTTCAGGGACGGAGTTCCCTCAGTATGAGGTCCCCCATTCTTTCTGCTAGCTTTTTTCGTTTCTGTCTCAAGGGACTGCCTCAAGGCACAAAATAATCTTACACCTTGAGTCCTGCCCCATCAACAGAACTGCTGCCCATCCACCCTCATTAACATCACAGTGGCACGATCTACAACATAGGGGACATCACATAATAGCAGGAATCATGGCCTAGCTAAATTGCTACAGATTTTTGGGGGAACATAATTCAACCTGAGAATGGAAGATTCCAGCTCTGTGTTAGGAGGAAACCACTAGAGAGCTATATCTACATAGACAGTTAGCAATGGAGATGCTGGGGATTAGAGTCAGGGTAGACCCATCACAGGGTTGCCCCTGAAGTTGTAGGGTAGGTCCTCTGGGAGAAAGCCACTGGTGGACAGGTTGTGAGAGACTGAAACAGAGTAGGCTGCAGGTCAGGTACACAGCCATGCAGGCTGCAACTGCTGTCATCTGAGGCTGGGGAGAAGGAACATTTAAAACCCTTCCCCCAAGTGATTCAATAGCAGCCTGTCTATTCTTGCACCTCTGACTACCTGCTTTTCCTTCCTTCCCTAGTTGTTGTTCTTAGGTGCTGTCAAGTCGGTTCCGACTCATAGCGACCCTATGAACAACAGAACGAAACACTGCCCAGTCTTGCACCATGTCCACAATTGTTTTTATGCTTAAGCCCATTGTGGTGGCCACTGTGCCAATCCATCTTGTCGAGGGTCTTCCTCTTTTTTGCTGACCCTCCACTCTACCAAGCATATTCTTCTTCAGGGACTGATTCCTCCTGACAACAAGCCCAAGACACAGTCTTGCCATCTTTGCTTCCAGGGAGCACTCTGGTTGGACTTCTTCCAGAACAGATCTGTTTGCTCTTTCAGCAGTCCATCGTACATTCAACATTCTTCGCCAGCATCACAATTCAAAGCCATCAATTGTTCTTCTGTCTTTTTTGTTCACTGTCCAGCTGTTGCATGCATATGATGCGACTGAAAATACCATGGCTTGGGTCAGGCACATTTTAGTCTTCAAGATGACATCCCTACTTTTGAATACTTTAAGGAGGTCCTTTGCAGCAGATTTTCCCAATGCATCTTTTGATTTCTTGACTGCTGCTTCTATGGGTGTTGATTGTGGACCCAAGTAAAATTAAATGCTTGACAATTTTAATCTTTTCTCCATTTATGACAATGTTGCTTATTGGTCCAGTTGTGAAGATCTTTGTTTTCCTGATGCTGAGGTGCAATTCATGCTGAAGGCTGTGGTCCTTGATCTTCATCAGTCAGTGTTTCAAATCTTCCTCATTTCCAGCAAGGTGGTGTCGTCTGTGTAATGCAGGTTGTTAGTGAGTCGTCCTCCAATCCTGATGCCTCACTCTTCTTCATAGAATCCAGCTCCTCGGATTATTTGCTTGGCATACAGATTAAAAAGGCATGGTGAAACAATGCAACCCTGACTCATGCCTCTCCTGACTTTAAACCATGCAGTGTCCCCTTGTTCTGTTTACACGACTGCCTCTTGATCCATACAGATTCCTTAAGAGCACAATTAGATGTTCTGGAATTTCCATTCTCCACAACATTAGCCATAATTTAGTATGATCCCCACAGTTGAATGCTTTTGCATAGTCAATGAAACACACATAAACATCTTTCTGGTATTCTTTGCTTTCAGCCAAGATCCATCTGACATCAGCGATGATATCCCTGGTTCCACGTCCTCTTCTGAATCCAGCTTGAATTTCTGGCAGTTCCTTGTCAATATACTGTTATAGTTGCTTTTGAATGATCTTGAGCAAAATTTTACTTGCATGTGATATCAATAATATTGCTTGGTAATTTCCACATTCAGTTGGATCACCTTTCTTTGGAATGGGCATAAATATGGATTTCTTCCAGTCAGTTGGCCTGGCCGCTGTCCTCCAAATTTCTTGGCATAGATGAGTGAGCACTTCCAGCACTGCATCTGTTTCCCTAGAAGTATGATCAATTAAATCATCCTTCTACTCATCTAAGTTAAACTGTTGCTTTCCTTGGGGAAGTAAATAAGAGGCCTGGTGGAAAACAACAACAACAAACAGTGCCTCTAAACCCTTACTTACACTTCAGCTATTTGAGGATAGCCAGTCAGAGCCCTTGAGTGTTCGGATGTGCACCCAGAGCCTCCTTTTCCTGAAGGCCGAAACTCTTGACCAGCACCCGGTAGTCCCTGTCTTCCACCAGGTTACAGAGGGCAAAGGCCCAGGTGGTGGCGTTCACCTCTCAGATCACATACTGCCCTGGGCCATTCTGCTCCTTCTAGGAAGTTCCACAACATAGTGGTGAAACTGGCTCTGAGGTGAGTGACCATCATATTCATAGAAGGAGACGGTTCTGTTCTCACAAAGCCCAGGTCACAAGTGACGAGCAGGAGGACACTAGAGCTAAGATATAGGAAAAGGAGTATCAGCAAAGCCATGGTCCCCATGGAGTTTGCTGGTGGGTACAGGGCATCCACTTGACATCCAGGCAGGTCTCCTCCTCTGGTATTCCTAGTCTCATAAGTCTCTGGTGACTGGTTGGTTTCCAGAGAAGGGCACATCACCCAACTCCATGGCACTGCACCTACTCCATCCTGGCTACAGGCCCAGCAAGGCTGCAGCAACTGTCCCAGCTGTGAGTGGAAGGCAAAGGCAGAGCAGGAGCAGGCTGCACTCTGTGGTGCCCTGGAGCTTGGACAGGGTGTGCAGGCTGCCTTGAGCAGGGCGTGTTCCCAGTGTGGCCTAACCGATGGGCTGGGTCACTGGTGCAGATGGCAGGGTAGCTGCTCAGCCAGCACCAGCAACAGAATGTGATTGGCCTGGAGAGAAAGCCACTGCCTTCTGCAGAGATGGCCTCACTAGTTCTCTGCAGCAGGGCTGGGAGCTGAGCATATCCTGTAGAAAGGACCAGGGTCCCTCTGCCTCAGAAGCTTCCAGTCCATGGGAAGATTGACAACAGGGACCTTCCTCCAGTGCCAGCAGAGACAGCCTTCCCCTGAAGCTGACACCTTGAATTTGGACTTTTAGCCCACTGGACTGTGACAAAATAAAATTTCTCTCTTTAAAGCCATCCACTTGTGGTATCTCTGTTAAAGCAGTGCAAGATGACTTAAACAACATCTTTTTACAATTTTGTCATAATGAGAAGTATAAGAATGCTCATTGGTTGATCCTACTTTCACAAGACAAAATGGTGAAACAAAGAGATGAGCTCCGGGCTCCAGAGTCAAAGCTCAAGTGCCGTACTAACAACCTCAGAGTTTCTACTTGTGCCAAGCAACTCTTATTTCTTGTAGTAATAGAGCGATAAAGTTAGATGTGTACAGCAATACTCCATCATTAAACGGAAGTGTGATATATGAGATGAGACCTAAGCAGGACCTGAATGCACAAGTTAAGTTGCATAAGGAAGTGTTCCAAATACCCAAGGTCTCCACCACTGTCACATTATCTCCATTCTCTAGGTCTGCACCTATGGCCTCACTGGGAATTCCTTATGAAGAGTTGTCAGAGGAAGAGAAAAATGCATAAGACTAACCAGATAAAGTAGACAGCAGTCCTGAATGATAGTGGTGAAGGGAAATTCTCCCAAGTGTGCAGACAATGCACCTGGTTGTTCACTTTGCTTGAAAGGTGTCATGGATTGACTTGTGTCCCCCCCAAAAATATGTGTAGCCATGTGGCTGGGCCATGACTCCCAGTATCTTGTGACTGTCCTCCATTTTGTGGTTTTCCTATGTTGTATGTTAAAGGAGTAGGGTGGGACTGTAAATTCCTTTATAAGATCACTTCCCTGCTCCACTGTAAAGGGAGTTTCCTTGGAATATGACTTGCCCCACCCTTAGTCCTTTCATCTTGCAAGAGATAAAAGGAAAGAGAAGCAAGGAGTGATTTGCGAACCTCACACCATCAAGAAAGCAGCACCAGGAGAAGAGCATGTCCTTCAGCCCTGAGGTTCCTGTGCCAAGATGCTCTCTGGACAAAGACTGATGCAATACCGGACTTTCCTCCAGAGCCGACAAGGGGAAAGCCTTCCCCTGGAGCGGACACCCTGAATATGGACTTGCAACCTACCGGACTGTGTAAGAATAAACCTTCCTTTGTTAAGGCCATCCACTAAAACAGAACGAGAAACGGTAGTATGTGCAATTATATACTAACTCATGGGCTGTGGCCAGTGGTTATGCTGGATGGTCAGGGACTTGGAAGGAAATTGGTTGGAAAATTGGAAACAAGGAGGTTTGTAGAAAGACTTCTCTGAATGTGCCCAAGTGAAGGTGTTTGTGTCTCATGTGAATGATCACCAAAGGATGACCTCAGGAGAGGATGTTATTTTAATAATCAAGTGGGGAAGATGATGTGTTCTGTGGAAATCAGTCATCCTCTTTCCCCAGCGACTCCTGTCATTGCCCAATGGGCTTATGAACAAAGTGGCCACGGTGGCAGGGATGGAAGTTATTAACAGGCTCACCAACGTGGACTTCCAATCACCAGTGCCAACTTGGCTATCATGGATTGAATCTGTGTTCCCCCAAAAGTGTGTATAGAAACGTGTGCAGCAATTTGGCTAGGCCAAGATTCCTGGTATTGTGTGATGCTCCGTTATAATGTAAAATCTGCCTCTGTGATGCTAATGGAGAAGGAGGGGTGGCAGCTGTATTGGTGACGCACGACTCAGTGTGTAAGACTGTTCTGTGCCTTGAGGCAGTCTTTTCAGATAGAAAGGAAAGATGTTAGCAGAGAGAGTTGGGGACCTCATAACACCAAGAAACAGTGCCAGGAGCAGAGCATGTCCTTTGGAAAGGACCGAGCTCCCTGCACCTCAGGAGCTCCCAGTCCAGGGGATGACTGATGACAAGGACCTTCCTCCAGACTCAACAAAGAAAGCCTTCCCCTGGAGCTGATGCCCTGAATTTGGACTTGTGACTTACTGGACTGTGAAAGAATAAAACTTCTCTTTTTAAAGCCACCCACGGTGGTGATATTTCTGTTAATGCAGCACAGCACCAGATGACTAGGACACTGGCCAAGCCACCGATGAGTGCCCAGTCTCCTAGCAGCAGAGACAAACACTGAGTCCCTGCTGTGGCAACATTCTCTGAGGTGATCAGCCAGCAACTTGGTGGCAGGATGTTTACTGGACTGCTTCCGTCAAGAAAATGGCAGTATTTTGTCTTATTGGAATAGAGGCTTACTCTGGATATGGATTTGCCTTCCCTACACACAATACTTCTGCCAAAATACCATCTGTGGACCTACAGAATGCCTTATCCACCATTAAGTTATCACACACAGCATTGCCTTGGAGCAAGGGACTCACAACAAATGAAGTGTGGCAATGGACCCAGGCTCATGGAATTCACTAGTGTTACCTATCATCCTGAAGCAGCTGGCTTGATGGAATGGCCTTTTAAAGACACAATTACGGCATCAGCAAGGTGGCAACACACTGCAGGGTTGGGGCAGTATTCTGCAGGAGACTGTGTATGCTTTAAACCACTGTCCAATACATGGTGGTTTCTCCCACAGCCAGGAATCATGGCCCACAAATCATATATTGGAAAGGGGAGCAGCAGCATTCACTATCACCCTTAGTGACCCACTTGAACAATTTTTGCTTCCTGTCCCCACTGCCTTATGCCCTGTGGGTCTAGAGGTCCTAGTTCAAAAGGGAAGAATACTCCAACCTGGAGACACATCACTTATTCCATTGATCTGGAAGAATGCTACCTGGTCACTCTGGGCTCCTTATGTCTCTGGCTTGATCAATCCTGATTACCAAGAGAAAATCAGATTGATATTACATGATGGAAGTAAAGAAGAGTATGTCTGGAATGTAGGAGATGCCTTACAGCATCTTTTAGTACCACTGTGCCCTGTGAGTAAAGTCAGTGAAAAACTATAGCGGCCCAATTCTGACATGATTACTAATGGCTGAGACCCTTTAGGAATGAAAGTTTGGGTCACACAACCATGTAAAAAACCACAACCAGTTGAGGTACTTGTTGAGGGCAAAGGGAATGCAGAATGAATGGGGGAAAGAAGGCACTTCTAAATACTGGTTATAACCACATGACCAGTTGCAGAAACAAGGACTGTAATTGTTATGAGTATTTCTTTCTTGAATGTGTGCATCAAATATTTTTGTTTTCTGCACCTATAAAATATAAGATGTAAACAGAGCTCGTGCATTTTCAGTTGTATATGTGTTAGTTAAATCATATTAGGCACAGTATGACTTTATCCAGAGATTATGTATGGGTTAAGGAGATGTGTACAGGCACAAAGCTGACAAGGGGTACAGTATGATCACTAAGGTTCTGTGTTAACTTAGCTGGGCCATGATTCTCAATGGCTTGGCAGTTACGCTGTACTTAATGAGGATATATTAAAATGGAGTCTATCTTGTTAATTATACATAAGCCCAGAAGAAGGCATGAAAAATAAGACAGCCTGCTCAGACTGCTTGAGAAGTAAGAAGATCACATCTTGGTCATATGAGCAAAACATCTGTCTATATCAAGATAAACCAGAGACCACCCAAGGAACAAAAAGCAGAGGCACAGACCCACTTCAGTCCTCCTTTCTGAGCAGCACCCCCACTGTGACTTTGGTCTTCTCCACTACACGTGCCAGGGCGGTGCCTAACCACTATGGTTTGGGGCCCTCTTTTAGTGCCATGCTCAGGGAAAAAGACTTAATAAGTTTACAGCCCTGCTTTTCGGAGCAGGACCCAGCATTAGTTTCTTGCCATGATCAAAGAGTAACCATCTCACCCAAGGATTTCAGTTCCATGTGCCCCACAGCACAAACCTTTATTTTATTTTTCTTTCTTTTCACATGTAAATAGCACGCAGGCTTTGCTTAGCAATCCCTTAGGGGTTGCATGGTATGTAGCAGGTTAATTTATTTCCATTTCAATTACTGAATTATCCGTACCTAAATAACAATACCTTACCTAAACTGGCCCATGCCCGCATCCTTGATAAAACAACAATAACTCAGCCAAAGGGGCGGTTATAGTTTAATTAATTAATTAACTGTGGATATATTTATATATGACAAGTCACTGTTAACAACTCCTGAGTTAAAAGTGGTGCCAAGGGCTAGGTCCCAAGTCACAGGGAGTGACACAGTGGCCGTAACAACATCCTCAAACAAAACAATGATTATGAGGATAACACAGGGCTGTGCAGTGTTTTGTTTTATTTATGCATAGGGTGGCTGAGTTGGAACCCATGAGACAGCACCAAATGACAACTATACAGATGGGTAAATTGAGGTCAATGGAGGAGTAAAGGCAGAGTGTGTGTGGGTACGTGTGTGTGTTAATGGAGTTGCCTATGGCCACACAACTGCTCAGAGGCAAACACAGATTACTCTACCCAGTTCTCCGAATTCAGAGTCAGGGCTTTTTCCAGTGTACTATGATACCTCTCACTATGAGAAACAGCTGGCTAGAAAAATAAACCACTGATTCTGAAGTCTTCATCATATTTAACATACAAATGTCTTTAGAGATTAGAAATCCTGAGCTCAGTAAATAAAGCAGTCTAAGTGGGAGTACCTTTATTCAGACTACAGAATATTCGGAACTAAGAAGCAGGTTGACCATACTTGTTATATTTCTTTATCAGTGCTCATGCTCCGGAAGCTAATTACTATGGATTTTAGGAAACTAATAAGTTACCTGATCAAGCTGATCCTTTCTGCTAACTTCTCTGTGTCCTCTTGAGTAGGAGGGACATTTTCAACAAATGCAATTCCATAGAGCAGAAAGTTTTGCAAAAATTTCTTCAATCCCTCATTGGTTTCCAAGAAGCTCTGGAAATCTACAGGTGAAACTTGGGCTTGCTGGTAGATTTCAGCATTCCATAAGATCCTAGGTTGGATGATCTTTTGTTTCTGTCCTTCATAGCTGTTTTTCACCAGCCATTCCAAATCGTATCTAGTCACATGACCATCAGGCCCTTTTAAAGAAAAAAAGTGTTAAAAACAGTATTTATAAATATTGCCAATAAATCACTGATTAAAAATTCTGTTTTTATTAATTAATTATGAAACAGAATTAAAATGTATGCCTAGAGCATTCCCAACAGAGAAATATTTGTGGGTTGTATGGAATGAATAAATGAGTGAATGAATGAAAAACTAAATCTTTCCAGTAGATAAATAACTTCGTGGAATTATGAAGCCTTCACCAAGTCATCAAAGAATGATAAAGAAATAACAGCAGTAGCCTTTCAGCCTACTGCCCTCACTCTCCCCTCGCTCCCACCTCCACCTCCCATTTACAGACTCATGTTTGATCCACAAGGGACTAATTTTATTGTAGAGATGAGGAAAAAGTCAGTGACTCACTTAAGATCACACAGCTAATAAGCACCACAACTGGAACTAGAGTTCTTCTAAGTGGTTTAAGGCATGTCTTTCTCATGATGTATCATCAATACAGTATGATACAGTAACCCTATAGCCTACTGTCCTAGTCACCGGGTACTGCTCTAACAGAAAATACCACGAGTGGAAGGTTTCATTATTGTCAGAGTCTGGTAAGCCACAAATCCATTCCTAAGTTACAAGTCCATTCAGTGTGAGAGATCATCACAGCCCGGTAGGCCGAGTCCACATCCAGTGAGAGCATCTTGGCACAGGAACCTCGGGTCCAAAGGACGTGCTCTGCTCTCAGGGCTTCTCTCTCGGTGGTATGAGGTTCCCAACTTCCTCATCTCACTTCTCCCCCTTATATTCCACAAGCTTGAGTCCTGTCTCACTGACACAACTGGCAAACCATTCTCCATCATCAGTATTACAGAGGCAAGATTCCCAACACATGGGAGGAAGGGCACCATACTGGAACTCCTCAAATCAACATATACATTTCTGGGGGGACACAATTCAATCCATGACACCTACTGTGCAAAAAGATTCAAAAACCAATCTCAAAAGTGTTTTAGTAGTTTTTCAGAATAAGCAAAGGATGCAGTAGCAGGAGTAAGAGGCTATGCTTGTATTTACTTTTGCTCTTCCTTGAGTAATAATAAAAGTGTAACACTTGTTTTAGAGAACTGGAAAAGCATAGAAAAGTATGAAGAAATAAAAAATCACCCATATTTACAATTCTAGCACTCAGACAAAAACACTATTACAAATTAGCATCATTCCTCCTAGCTTTCTTCTTATGCATTCTTTTACTTTATATGACATGTATGTAATCTAAAATACAGAAAATATAACTAATGCAAAATTGTGTATCTTGTCTTTGTCACTTAACATGTTAACAACTAAAAAATCTTTTAAAAATTAATTTTTGATGTTTGCAAAATATGAACTACCAAGATTTACCTAACTAATTTGCCATTCTCTGGTATGTAGGCTTAGTTTTGAAAAATTTCACTGTTGTGTAATTGTGATCATCCTTGTCCATACTTCTCATCATTTTCTTAAAACACAGAATCACTGAATCCAAATAAAGGGTCTTCCAATAAAGGTGTCCTATCTTTGAACTTGAATAAAACAAGTTGTGTAAATGGTCTAGTTTTGTTTTCTTATTTTGAAGTACATTTCATGGTATTATGTACAGAAAAGAACTTCGGGTAAATGGCCACTGTGGCACCTTCCAAATGGAGCCAAAAATAATCAGTTATCATGGCCCTATACCTTTCGCCATTGACAGTCACAGCCTCTCCTTGTTCTTCTTGGAAACAATAAGGGCCAGTGATTCTACCAGACCAAAATCCACACCAAACAGTAACGTTTGTGGTATGAAGTGGCCATTCTTGAATCTCCACTGGATTCTCATTGCTCCAAATGTGACAGTTTTGTTAACAAACCTATTCACTGAAAAACAGACCTCATTAACTGAAGATGACCTTTCAGCCAAAAGCTGGGTCAACTTCCAATTACTCCAGAGCCCAGTCAGCAAATGAATGGTGCAATCTATGGTTGTTGAGTCCAGTTCTTGAGTTAAAACAATTCTGTCAGGGTGAAGCTTCAAATCCAGACACAAAATCTACCAAATTGTGGTCGATGAAAGGCCCAGTTCTTGTGCTTGGCAAGAAACCGATTAGGATGGATTCTCATGGACCCTCTGACAAACACTGGCAATGTTTTCATTAGAACGTGCAGTTCATTGACGTACAGGTGTTGTCTGGATTGGCAACAGACCTGGTTGTCTCAAATTTTTTGATTAAATGTCAAATTGCTCTCTTGGGATGTTGATGCATGTCGTAAATTTCACGTTAACATATGGAATGTTTGGCAAATGGTACACTCATTTTGATGATAAACTTTACTAATTTCTACATGTTGTGGAATCATGTAACTTCATGGCTACTTGTCAAGACAAATAAAAAAAATGTGAGAAATATGGCTGCTATCGTTTCACAAATATGGCCACCATAAGCTGTCAAAAATAGGACATCCTTATTAAAAGAAGACCCTTTATATGAACTTTTAAATGACTCCTGATATATATAACCAAGTTACTTTCCAGAAGTAGTATATCACATTTCATTAACTCCAATAGTATGTGTGTCCATCAAAAGCATTATTTTTAAAATATTTTTCTAGTTTGTGTTATTAACTTTGATTTCTTTGATTACTAATAAGGCTGAATATTTTTCATGCTCGTTAACCATTTATACTCATTTAATGTAGGGGCTGGTGAACTACAGGCCACAGGCCAAATCTAGCCCAACACCTGCTCTTGTAATACCTCTTGGAACACATTCATGCTCCTTCAATTACAGATTATTTATGGTTGCTTTCACCACATGCCTGTAGAGCGGAATAGCTGGATAGTTGCATACAGACCACATGGCAGCAAAGTCTAAGCTATTTACTATCTGGCCCTTTTGTGAAAATGTTTGCTGACTCTCGCTATAATGAATTGTATACTTCTTTCTCATACTTTTCCACTGGAATATCTGTGCTTTCTCATAAACTGGCAATAGCATTTTATGTATTAAGAACGTTTACTGCTTTTTATAAAATCTGCAAATATCATACCCAGTTGGTTATTTTTTCAGTCAAATGCTTTGATCATATACAATTTTTTCCTCCAAGGCTTTTAAAAAATATTTTGCATTAATTTTAGAGTCACAGGAGGCTGCAAAGAAAGCATAGGGAAATCATTGCCCCCATGATCCAGCCTCTTCCAGTGTTAACATCCTATACAACTATACCATTGCAAAACCGAGAAATCAACAATGGCACAATCCATAGAGCTGATGCAGACTTCTCCAGTTACACTTGTACTCATTTGTGTATATGTGTAGATACATGTAATTTTATTACACACGTAACTCTGTATAACAATCACAGCAATCAAGACACCTGAGCTATATTACCACTGCAAGACTTCCACATGTCATCCTTCTATAGTCACAGCCACTCCTCCCCCAGCCCTAATTCCTGGCAACTGCTAATCCACTCTCCATTTCTATAATTATTTTATTCACAAATGTTACATACATAAAACCATGTAGATCAGCTTTCCCCACCTCAGCGTAATGTTCCTTAAGTTGCCCCAAGCTGTTATGTGTATTGAAAAACCAAACCTGCTGCTGAGTAGACTCTAACTTACTGGTGACTACATGTGTTACAGAGAACTGCTCCATAGGGCTTTCTTGGCTGTAATCTTTATGGAAGCAGATCACCAGGCCTTTCTTCTGTGGTCCTGCTGGGAGGCATTCAAACCACTAACTTCTGTGTTAGCAGCTAATCACAAGCTGCACCATCCAAGGGCCTTGTGTGTGCATCAATAGTTCAATTTTTTATTCTTAATATTCCACAACAAGTGTTCCATGCTACTATTCATCCACTGAAGGACATTTGGCTAATTTCTGGTGTTTGGCTATTACAAACAAAGCTGTTAAGAGATTCATTTACAGGTTTTTGAAGGAACAGAAATTTTCATTCCTTTGGGATAAATGCTAGGTAGTACAACTGCAGAATCATATGGTAGTTGCATTTTTAATAAATATTTTACTGTGATTAAGTGAATGTTTACAATCTAAGTCAATTTGCTGTATAAAACCCTGTACACACACCTCTATGCAACTGTAGTTGCTCTCCCAACCCTGTGACTGCACACTCCTCCTTTCCACTCTGCATTTCCCATATAGTACTTCAACCAACTCCTGTCCCCTCCCCTCTGCTCTCCCATCTTGTTTCTATAGAGGAGCTGCTCCAACAGCCTCATGTCTTACACTCCAGCCCAATTTTTGTCTGAAGAGTGGTCTTTGGTGATAGTTTCAGCTCTGGGGTAGGAGCAAGACCAGTGGCCATGTTTGTGGGTGACCCTCTAGGATGTTGGGCCATCAATTCTGGTCTTTTAACAGAATTCAAGATCTGCACCACCATTTTTCTCTCATTACATCAGGAAGCCTATGCTGTATTCCCTGTCCAGACAGTCATTGGTGGTGGCCAGGCACCATCTAGTTCTCTTGGTTTCATGTGTATGTAATCTCTGGTTCACATATATGGCCCCTTTCATCTCCTTGGCTCACATTTTCCTCCTGTTTTTGATGTTCTTTGTTCTCCTCTGTTCCAGTTGGACTGGAACTAACTGATGCTCCTTAGATGGCAACTTGCTAGCTTTTAAGACCCCAGATGCCACTCATCAAATTGGGATGCAGAACACTTTAAAAAAATATAGTTATGACAGTTGACCTAGATCTCCACCGGAAAGCATGGTCCCCAGACCTCAGTGCATGCTACTCTGACCTTCAAATGCTCAGTTGTATTTAGGAAACCTTTTAGCTCTTGGTATAGTCCAGCAAGGTTGACTTCTCCTCTACTGTATGCATCACTTCCTTCCCTTGACCCAGTTCCTATCTAACATCTAATCTAAGAATACCCGTCTCCCTCCCCGCAACCCTGCAACTAACAGAGATTATTTTCTTTGGTGCTTAGTCCATTTCTTGAGACATCATAATAATGGTCTCAATATAGTATATGTCCTTTCACGACTGACTGATTTCACTCAGCATAATGTTTTTCAGATGCTTCCATGTCATCAGGTGTTTCCCAAGATTGTTGTTGTTCTATATAATTGCATAGTATTCCATTGTGTGAATGTACCATAATTTGTTTATCCATTCAACTGTTGATGGGCACCTAGGTTGATTCCATCTTTTTGCTATTATGGACATTGCTACAATGAACATTGGTGTGCATGTATCTGTTTGTGTGACAGCCCTTATTTCTGTAGGATATATTCTAAGCAGTGGAATTGCTGGATCATATGGTATTTCTATTTCCAGCTCTTTAAGAAATTGCCAAATTGTTTTCCAGAGGGGTAGTACCATTTTACATCCCACCAGCAGTGCAGAAGGGTTCCAGTCTCCCTAACATGTGTTGTTTTGTGGTTTTTTTTTTTTTTTTTTGCATTAAGGCTGCCTTGTTGGGGTGAGATGGTACCTCATTGTAGTTTTGATTTGGATTTCTCTAATCACTAATGATTGTAAGCATTTCCTCATGTATCTGTTAGCTGCTTCAATGTCTTCTTTGGTGAAGCATCTGTTTATATACTTTCTCTATTTTTTATTGGGTTGCCATTTTCTTGTTGAGGTTTTGAAGTACCATGTAGATTATGGAGATTAGATGTCAATCAGATTCTTGGTTGCCAATTTTTGTTCTTACTTTGCAGCTGGTGTTTCTACCTTCTTGACAAAGTCTCTGGGTGAGTGTGTTTGATTTTAGACGCTCCCATCTATCTTTTTTCTCTTCTGGTGATTGTGCACTGCTTGTAATATTCTGTAGTTTGTTTATACTATGTATTAGGGTTCCCAATGCTGTCTTTATTTTTTGTTTGAAGATCCCTACTGTTTTAGTTTTTATATTTAGGTGTTTGATCCATTTTGATGTAGTTTTTTGCAGGGTGTGCGACATTAGTTCTGTTTCACTTTTTTGCAGATGGATATCCAGTTTTGTCAACATCATTTGCTGAAGTGACTATTTTTTCCCAAATCACAGAGTTTAGGCCTTTGTCAAATATTAGGCCTTTGTCAAATATCAGCTACTCACAGGTGGATGGAGTTATATTTGGGTTCTCCATCCTGTTCCATTGGTATATATTTCTGTTTTTGTACCAGTATCAGTCTGTTTTGACTACCGTAGCAGTAAAACACGTTCTAAAGTCAGGTAGTGAGAGGCCTTCCACTTTGTTCTTCTTCTTCAGTAATTCTTTACTTATCTGAGACTTCTTTCTTTTCCATATGAAATTAGTGATTTGTTTCTCCATCTCATTAAAAAATAACACTGGAATTTGTATTTGGGTTGCATTGTATCTGTAGATAGCTTTGGGAGGATGTTAAGTCTTCCTATCCATGAGCATGGTAGGTTTCTCTACTTACGCAGGTCTCTTTTGGTTTCTTGCCATACAGTCTTGTAATTTTCTATGTATAGGTCTCTTATCTCTCTGGTTACATTTATTCCTAACAATTTTATCTTCCTGGGGGAACCTGTGAATGGTATTGCTTTGGTGATTTCCTCTTTGATGATCTCTTTGTTAGTGTAAAGGAATCCTACTGGTTTATTTATGTTTACTCTATATCCCAATACTTTGCTGAACTCGTCTACTAGTTCCAGTAGATTCTTTGTAAATTCTTTACGGTTTTCTGTGTACAAGATGATATCATCTACAGAGATGCTTTTACTTATTCCTTATCAATGTGAATGCTCTTTATTCCTTATCTTGTTTAACTGCTCTGGCTAGAACTTCCAGTACAATGACAAATAAAAACGGGGATAATGAGCATCCTTGCCTGGTTCCCATTCTCAAGGGGAACGCTTTCAGTGTTTCTCCATTTAGGATGATGTCAGCTGTTGGCTTTGCATAGATGCCACTCATTATGTTGAGGAATTTCCTTTCTGTTTCTAATTTCTTGAGAGTCTTTAACATGAATGGGTATTAGACTTTGTCAAATGCCTTTTCTGCATCAATTGATAAAATCAAGTGGTTCTTACCTTTTATTTATGAGGCTGATTACATTAATTGCTTTTCTGATGTTGAACCATTCCTGTATCCCTGGTGTGAACTCGACTTGGTCACAGTATATTATTATTGTTATTGTTGTTATTTTTATTGTGATTAAGTGAAAAGTACACAATCCAAATTAATTTTGCGTGCCTGCCTGTCTGCAGCTCCTTCTGCTCTCCTTCCTCCATGACAGCACATTCTTCCTTTTCATTCTATACTTGTCATATCCTATTAACAAGCTCCTGTCCCCTCCTCTTCATCCTCTTTTCTCCCATCTAGACAGACACCAGTAGAACAGCCTCCTATAAATGCATACAGCCATAAAGTACACACACCATATAGTCACATTGTCTCCCTGAGTCCTGTCCATTTTTGTCCAAAACGTTTGTTGTATTGTGTTTTCTGGATCATGGCCAACCTTGTTGGAGTCAGATGGTATCTATTATAGTTTTTATTTGGATTTCTCTAACAGCGAATGATCGTGAGGATTTCCTCGTGTTTGTTTTGGCTGCCTGGATATCGATTTTGGTGAGTTGTCTATCCATCTCCCTGGCCCAATCGCTTAACTGGGTTATTTATCTTTTTCTTGTTGATATTTCGCAGTACCTTGTAGATTTTGGAAATCAGATGTCACTTAATATTTTTTTCCCATCCTATAGATGGCCTTTTTAACTCTTTTGATAAAACCTTTGGATGAACAAAAGTGTTTGATTCTTAATAGTTCCCATCTATCTATTTTACGTTGATTGTGTTTTGTCACTTTTTGAAGTCTGTCTAAGCTGTGTATTAGAACTTCCATTGTTGACCCTACTTTTTCTTCCATGATCTTTATCGTTCTAGGTTTGATATTTAGGTCTTTGATCCATTTTGAGTTAGTTCTTTGTGTAAGGTGTGGGATATGGGTCTTGTTTCAGTTTTTTGCAGATGAATATCCAGTTTGGCCAATACCATTTGATAGACTATCTTTACTGCAGTTTACAATCTTAGGGCCTTTGTTGAACAAATATCAACTGTTCATAAAAGGATAGTGGCATCTCTGAGGTCTCAACTCTGTTCTATTGGTCTATCTGTCTCTTTTTGTACCAGTACCAGGCTGTTTTGACTACGGTGGAAGTGTAATAGGTTCTAAGATCAGGTAGTGTGAGGCCTCCCACTGTGTTCCTCTTCTCCAGTAGTGCTTTACTTGTCTGAGGTTTCTTCCCTTTCCATAGTTGGTGATTTTTTTTCTCTATCTCATTAAAAAAAGATAGTGGAATTTGTATTGGGACTGCATTGTATATGTAGATTGCTTTGGGTACAACAGACATTTTCACAATGTTAAGTCTTCCTATCCCTGAGGGCTTTTTTTTTTTTTTTTAAAAATATGTAGTTGGATTCTGTTGGATAGCATTTTGTTGAGGATTTTTGCATCTAAGTTCATCAGAGATGCTGGCCTGTAATTTCCTTTTTTGTGCAATCTTTACCCAGCTTTGGTATCAGGGTTATTATGGTAGCTTCACAGAATAAATTTGGGAGTACTCCCTTCTTCTCCAGGCTGTGAAATACCTACAGTAATAGTGGTGATAATTCTTCTCTAAGAGTTTGAAAGAATTCTCTAGTGAATCCATCTGGGCCAGGATGTTTTTTTGGTTGGGAGTTTTTAAAATACCTTTCAATCTCTTGTGATGGTTTCATTAAGTTGTTCTGTTTCTCATTGGGTTAGTTTTGGTAGGCAGTGTGTTTCTAGAGATTCATCCATTTCCTCTGGGCTTTCAACTTTATTAATTTTTCTTAGCATTCTGTTATGATTCTTTTAATTTCAGTTGGGTCTGTCATGATATTACCCATCGCATTTCTAATTTGTTATTTGCTAGTTCTCCTGTATTTTTTTGTTAGTTCAGCCAATGATTTATTGATTTAGTTAAGGTTTTCAAAATACCTGCTTTTGGTTTTCTTACCTCTTTGATTTAGTTCTGCTGTAACGTTTATTACCTGTTTTTTGGGGTGCTTGAGGTATCCCCTTGTTGCTCTCTTTCTACTTCTTCAAGTTGTAGGGTTAATTCTTTGGTTTGTGTCCTTTCTTCCTTCCTTCTGGATGTGTGCATTTATAGAGATAAACTGACCTCTGAGCACCGCTTTTGCTTGTCTCATAGATTCTAGTGGGAAGCGTTTTCATTGTCATTTGAGTCTACAAATTTCTTTTTTTTTTTTTAATTTTTATTTAACATGACTGAGTGAAAATGTACATTCACGTATAAATTTACATGCCCACCTATATGCAGCTTCCACTGCTCTCCCTGTCCGGTGACTGCACACTATTCCTCTCTGCTCCACACATGTCTCATCCTCCCAACAGCCTCCTTTCCCCTTCTCTCCATCCACTCCTGTTCCTCCAGCCAGAGGTCAGCAAGATGATATCCTACAGATGTATAGAACTATAAAGTGCTTCCAACATATAGTCACTCTGCATTGCCAAGTCCAATCCATTCCTGTCCAAAGAGTGGACCTTTGTTATAATTTATGGGAAAGGGCAGCATCAGGGCCGGAGGCCATGCTCTCAGAGGAACCCCAGAACCACTGGACCATCAATTGAGGTCTTTTAGTGGAGATCTCAGGATGCACCCCTTTTTATTCTTGTGTTGCCAGTGAGACTCCTCTCTGTGAGCTCGATCATGGCTATCACTGGTGGTGGCCGGACACCATCCAGTTCTTCCAGTCCCAAGTCGATGTAGGCACCCACTCTTGTGAGTCTCTCTCTCTTCTCGGTTGTCTTTACCGCATTTCACTTTGGTCCTTGGTGAGCACCCATTCCTGCTGAGTTGGGACCATTTGCTGTGTCCTCGGATGGCAGCTTGTCAGCTTTTAAGACCCCAGATGCCACTTACCAATGTGGGGTGCAGAGAGCTCTCTTAGCAAAACGCTAGTTGTGCCAATTGGCCTGGAATTCGCCTAAGAGCATGGTCCCCCGCCACCTGTCCCAGCTACTCTATCCTGGCAGTATTGAGTTAAGATGGAAGGAGTACTCAAGTTATGCTGAAGTCCACTTAATGTTGTTCTTGTTTCTAATGTGTGCTATCACTGCTTTCTCCCAACTAGATTTCTAGTAACTATCTAAACTAAACCCGCCCTCCCTCACCCTCCCTTCCTCCCCTCCCTTGCAGCTGTCAAAGAGTCTTTTCTTCTATACACAAGTCTGTTCTGGGGATCTTATCGAAGAGGTCTCATACAGTACTTGTCCTTTTGTCACTGACTGCTTTCACTCAACATGTCTTCCAGTTGAAACCAGGTTAGGAGATGTTTCCTGGAATCATCGTTATTCTTTATCATTGCATAGTGCTCCATTGAGTATATATACCATAGTTTACCTATCCATTCTTCTATTGTTGGGCATCTGGGTTGATTCCATCTTATTGCTATCGTGGACTGTGCTGCGATAAACATTCTGGTGCATGTGTCCATTGGTGTGAAAGGCCTTGATTCTATAGGATATATCCCAAGTAGTGGAATTACTGGGTCAAATGGTATATCAATATCCATTTTTTTAAGGAAGCGCCAGATTGCCTTCTAAACAGGCTGGACCATTTTGCAACCCCACCAACAGTGTAGGAGGGTTCCACTTTCTCCACAGCCTCTCCAGCATTTGTTGTTTTGTGTTTTCTGGATCATGGCCAATCTTGTTGGGGTGAGATGGTATCTCATTGTTGTCTTGATTTGAATTTCTTTAATAACTAAAGATCATGAACATGTCCACATGTATTTTTTGGCTGCCTCAATCTCCTCTTTAGTGAAGTATCTGTCCATCTCCTTTGCCCATCACTTAATTGGATGGTTTATCTTCTTGTAATTGATATTTTGTAGTATCTTATAGATTATGGAGATCAGGCGTCGGTGTGACACAGATTTGCCAAATATTTTTTCCCATTCTGTGGGTGTTCTTTTAATTCTATTAATAAAGTCGTTGGATGAGGAAAAGTGTTTCATTCTTAATAGTTCCTATTCATGTATTTCCTCTTCTGTTGACTGTGGTTTCTTTGACAGATTTTGGAGTCTGTCCTCATTGTGTATTAAAACTTCCATGTTGTGCCTACCTTTTCTTGGATGAGCTTGATCATTTTAGGTTTGATATTTAGGTCTTTTATCCAGTTGGAGTTGGTTTTTTGTATAAGGTGTAAGATATGGATTTTGATTCAGTTTATTGCAGATGCATACCCAATTTTGCCAGCACCATTTGTTGGAGAGACTGTTTTTACTCCAGTTCAATGTCTTAGGGCCTTTGTCCAATATCAACTGTTCACAGGCAGATGGTGTCATCTCTGGGGTCTCAATTCTGTTCCATTGATCCATCTGTCTGTTCTTGTACCACTACCAGGCTGTTTTGACCACTGTGGCAGTGTAGTATGTTCTAAGGTCGGGTAATGAGAGGCCTCCCAGTGTGTTCTTCTTCAGTAGTACCTTACTTATCTGGGGCTTCTTCCCTTTCCAAACAAAATTGGTGATTTGTTTCTCCATCTCATTAAAAAATGATGCTGGAACTTGTATTGGGATTGCATTATATAAATAGATTGCTTTGGGTAAAATAGACATTTTCACAATGTTAAGTCTTCCTATCCATGAGCAGGGTAGGTTTTTCCATTTATCTAAGTCTCTCTTAGTTTCTTCTAGTAAGGGCTTGTAGTTCTCTTTGTAAAGGTCTGTTATTTCTCTGGTTAGATTAATTCCTAGGTACTTTATCTTCTTAGGGGCTATCGTAAATGGTATTGATTTGATAATTTCTTCCTTAACAGTCTCGTTGTTGGTATAAAGGAATCCTACTGATTTACTTATGTTTATCTTGTATCCTGAGACTTTGCTGACTTCTTCTATCACTTTGAGTAGTTTACTTATAGATTCCTTGGGATTCTCTGCATATACAATCATATCATCTGCAAACAGGGAGATTTTAACTTCCTCTTTGCCAATGCAGATGCCCTTTATTTCTTGGGCTTGTCTAATTGCTCTGGCTAAAACTTCTAGCACAGTGTTGAATAGGAGAGGTGAGAGTGAGCATCCTTGTCTAGTTCCTGATCTCAAGGGAAAGTCTTTCAGTCTCTCTCCATTCAGGATGATGTGGGCAACTGGCTTTGTATAAATGGCCCTTATTGTGTTGAGGAATTTGCTGTCTATGCCCATTTTGCTAAGAGTTTTTAGTATGAATTGGTATTCGACATTATGAAATGCCTTTTCTGCATCAATGGACAAAATCAGGTGATCCTTGTGTTTTGTGTTATTTATGTGTTTAATGACATTGATTGTTTTTCTGATGCTGAACCAGCCTTGCATCCCTGGTATGAATCCCACTTGGTCATGATGGATTATTTTCTTGATATGTTGTTGTATTCTATTGGCAAGAATTTTGTTGAATATTTTTGCATCTAGATTCATGAGTGATATTGGTCTGTAGTTCTCTTTCTTTGTTGGTTCTTTCCCTGGCTTAGGTATCAGGTTAATGCTGGCTTCATAGAATGAGTTTGGGAGTACTCCATCCCTTTCTATACTGTGAAATAGTCTCAGCAGTATTGGAGAGAACTCTTCTCTAAATGCTTGGTAGAATTCTGCAGTGAAGCCATCTGGGCCCGGACTTTTTTTGGTTGGCAGTGTTTTGATGACATTTTCAATCTCTTCCTTTGTGACGGATTTATTAAGTTGTTCTGTTTCACGCTGTGATAATTTGGCTAGGTGGTATGAGTCAAGGAACTGGTCCATTTCCCCTAGGTTTTCAAATTTCTTACAGTACAGTCTTTCATAGTATTCTGTTATGATATTTTTGATTTCTGTTAGATCTGTGGTGACCACTCCCCTCTCATTTCTAATTTGGGTTATTTGTTTCCTTTCCTGCTTTTCTTTAGTAAGTTTAGCCAGTGGTTTGTCAATCTTGTTGATCTTTTCAAAAAACCAGCTTTTAGTCGTTTCAATTTTTTGAATTGTTTTTCTATTCTCTAATTCATTTAGCTCTGCTCTAATCTTTATGATTTCGTTTCTTCTGGTGCCTGAGGGGTTCCTCTGTTGTTCTCTTTCTACTTGTTTAAGCTGTAGGGTTAGTTTCTTGATTTGGTTTCTTTCTTTCTTCCAGATGTGTGCATTTATGGAGATAAACAGACCTCTGAGCACTGCTTTGGCTGTATCCCATAGGTTCTGGTAGGAAGTGTTTTCGTTCTCATTGGAATCCATGAATTTCTTTATTTCATCCTTGATTTCCTCTTTAATCCATGTTTTCTTGAGCAAGATGTTGTTCAGTTTCCAAGAGTTCCACTTTCTATCTATGTTTTTTCTGCTATTGATTTCAACTTTGATGGCTTTATGATCTGAGAAGATGCTTTGCATTAATTCAATGGTATGTATTTTGTTGAGCACTGCATTATAGCCTATCACATGGTCAATTCTGGAGAATGTTCCATGTGCACTGGAGAAGAAGGTGTAGTCGTCTGCTGATGGGTGGAAAGTTCTGTATATATCAATGAGGTTTAGTTGGTTAATTGTGTCAATGAGGTCTTCTGTATCTTTACTGAGCTTTTTTCTAGATGATCTGTCTAGTATTGAGAGTGGAGTGTCGAAGTCTCCCACTATTATCGTGGAGTCATCTAACTCTCTTGAGTGTAGTCAGTGTTTCTTTGACGTATTTAGGTGCTCTGATATTAGGTGCATAAATATTTAATATAGTTAAGCCTTGCTTGTATACTGAACCTTTCAACAATAAATAGTGTCCATCTTTGTCCACAATGGTGGATTTGACATTAAAATTGATTTTGTCTGAGATTAGAATTGCCACCCCTGCTCTTCTTTGTTTATTGGTAACTTGATATATATTTTTCCATCCTGTCATTTTCAGTTTGTTCCTATCTTTAGGTCTCAGGTGAGTTTCTTGTAGACAACATATGGATGGGTCATGTCTTTTGATCCAAGATGACACTCGGTGTCTCTTTACTGGAGCATTCAGTCCATTCACATTCAATGTAATTATTGATAAGTATGTGTTCAGTGCTGCCATTGTGATACGTTTATTTTTATGTTGATGTTTTCTGTGTTGTTCTTATTAGTCTGTTCTGGGACATTCTTTTTTGTGAGTTGATTTTTCACCTTTCTCAGAGCTGGTTTTGTACTTGTTGAGACTCCTGTGTTACATTTCTTGAAATGGTATGATACATCTTTGTTGTGCTTTACAGCTGCCCCTATGATCCCCTTTAATAAACTATATGTAACGCCAATTTTTATTACTACCAGTCTTGTCATCTTCCTCTCCATCTGTAAGGAGTACAACAACTGTAGTATTTCCCTCTTTTTATTATGATGACACCATAGTTTTCATGATGATCACTGGATTGCTTCTTTCCGTATCAAAGCTGTGGTTGACTTTGGAGCCTTCTCTAACTGAGTAGAGTTTATTGAGTAGTGTGTTGTTCTAAAATATAGTTAGTGGTATTGTTCTTCTAAGCCAGAGCCAAGAACTTTCAGTATTTCCTGTAGTTTGGGTTTGGTTTTTACAAAGTCTCTGAGTTTCTGTTTATCTGGGAATGTCTTAATTTCATTTTTGCATTTTAAAAATAGTTTTCCAGGATACGTAATTCTTGGTTGGAAGTTCTTCTCCTTTGAGACTTCGAATGTGTCATGCCACTGTGTCTGTAGCAGCATGGTTTCTGCTGAGAAATCTGAAGAGAGCCTATAGGGTTTCCCTTTGAATGTTAGCTTAGTTTTGAGTCTTGCTGCCTTTAAGAGTTGCTGCTTGTGTTTCATTTTGTTAAGCTTCATTATAATAAGTCTTGGAGTTTTTCTTTTGAGATCTATATTGGGTGGCATATGATACGCATCTGAGATGTGTATATTCTCTTCCTTCATGATTTCTGGGAAGTTTTCTGTCAGCAGCTCAGCAATGATTCTCTCCGTGTTCTCAGATGCCTCACCCTGTTCAGGGACTCCAATTAATTGAAGGTTGTTCCTGTTAATAGATTCCCACATGCTTCTTAATGTTTCTTCATTTTTCTTGTTTCTTTTTTCTGACTTCTGCTCATAGACACTCGCACCAGTAGCTCTGTCTTCCAAGTCAGAAATTCTTTTTTCTATTTGTTCCATTCCGTTTTCTTGGCTTTGCAATGAAGTTTCTATGTCTTTGATTTTGTTCTTGATCTGCTGGATTTCAGAATACTGGTGTTCCATCAGATCAAACAGCTTGCTTAATTTTTCATTTTGTTCTGCTGCATGTTGTATAAGGTCTAGAAGGGCTCTGTATATAATCATTTTATATTCACTTCCTGATGTTTTCATAAAAGTTTCTTCATCTGGAAAACTCCTTGGTTGCTTTGTTTGGGAGCCCTCTGAAGCCATGGGTGATTTCTTGTATGCCACAAGTGTCTGTTGCTTTTTGGATCCCATGTGAGTATGTAGAGGCTGGAAGAGGTACTGTGAAGATGGATTGCCAATGTTTCTCCAGGCTATCTTAAAATGTAAAGGAAAAGGTATCTGACTACTTCACAAGTCAGTTGCGTTTTCAGGTGTAGAAGTCCCTCTTCTCAACTGGCAAAGTAAGCGCCACTATATCCAACCCCAGATGATATAAACTGGTTCACAGTACAGCAATGCTACTGCCCTGTTGGCCTCTGCTGACAGGACCTAGCCTTAGGCAACAGAGTAGAATACTGCTTTTCTGGTAGAAAAGCGCTCTCCTGTGGGCAGGCTCTGGCTCCCAAGCTAAGAATTAGGTCCAGCTGTGGCCACTGTATCCAAGATGGCGTCCTCCACACAGGCAGCAGATAGAAGGGCTAAAGATGCGAAGAGGTAGTGATTCCTCTCCTTCTATTCCAGGGCCCCCAAGATAGGTGGCACTGGGTAAATTACTGCTTTTCTGTCAGAGAACTGCTGTCCTGTTTGCAGGTGCTGGCTCGCAGGCTAAGAATCCGGTCCCGCTAAAATCTCAGTACCCAACATGGCATTGTGCACACTGACTGCGAAATTCCGTACAAACTGTGCTAAGGCAGATAGAAAACGGCAGGCTCAAAGTGGCTAGATTCACAGAGTCCTAAGCCTGGCTCTCAAAATATGGGAATTTCACCTGCCTATCCCCCCCGCAGCGCGTCTGAGTCTAGCCGCTAGGCAAGAGCCAGCTCCGCCCACTGGCCAAGACCGAGAGAAAAAAAAAGTCAAAATCGTGCGTTTACCTTCAGTCCGTGAGAGCCAGGGCTAGCCAGGGGCGAGAGTCAGCGAAAGAGAAGAGGTTGTTCGCTCAGTGGTATGAAGTCCAAAGTAACAGCCCTGTGCCGTGTCCTGGGGCTGATTAGGTGATCGGAAGGCTCCGTTTGATTATCAATTCAGGTCTTGGTTTCCAGAGGGACATAAGGAGATGCGTGCTTAGTCCACCATCTTGACTCTGCCCCCCTTAAACTGTTTTAAGTATTATATATCTCACTGCTGAATATCACTATGGTCACTGTTTTAGTCAGCTAGTGCTGCTCTAAGAGAAATACCACAAAGTGGATGGCTTTAACAAAGTGATATTTATTCTTACACACTCCAGTAGGCTGCAAGTCTGAATTTGGGGTGTCTGCTCCAAGGGGAGGCTTTCCCTCTGTTGGCTCTGGAGAAAAGTCCTTGTGGGGTGTCAGTCTTTGGTCAGGAAGCATCTTGGTGTAGAAACTTCAGGTCTGAAGAATGCGCTCTACTCCCAGTGCTGTTTTCTTGATGGTGTGAAGTTCCCAACTCTGTGCTTGTTTCCCTTTGCTTTTATCCCCTGTAGGATAAAAGGATAAAACGTGGTGCACACTCCAGGGAAACTCCCTTGACAATGGAGCACAGAGGGGACCTTAGGAAGGGATTCACAGTCTCACCCTAATGCTCACTAACATAATCCCCTCCGTTAAGCACACGCAGAGATTAGGATTTATATCATTATAAAATCACAAAATGGAAGGGAGTCACAGAATACAGGGCATCCTGGCCCAGTCAAATTACTATACATATTTTTGGGAGGACACAATTCAATCCATGATATCTCACCCTTTGCCCCCTCAAGTCACATCTTTGAAACATGTAACACAGTCATCCCATCATAGCAAAAGTCACAGCAAAAGCATGTCTATCCCATATGACAGGAATCTTAAATCAATTCCAAGTCCAAAATACAGAAACTCCTCTACATCTGTGAAACACAGAATGCAAGCTATCAGCTTCCAAAGTACAATGGCAGGTACAAGTTAGACATTTCCATTATAAACAGGAGAAGGAAGGCAAAGAGGCAACAAACAAGTCAGCAAAACACATTACATTAGTCCTCAAAGCTTTGAAAATAATCCTCTGTTCTGGGAGACATTTTATCCAACAGCTTTGCCCTCCAGACTCTAGGTATTGGCCACACTCCCTGGATTCTGAGTGGAGACCCCTGGCCCTCTGCTTTCTAGGCCCACTTGGACAACAACTCTGCCCCCTTGGCTTTAGGTGCGCCCTAAGCCCAAATGAGCGGCAATTCCACCCTTATAAACACAGGAAGCATGGCTCCACACTTTCAACCCTCTGAGGTCATGGCCATACCTTTTGAGACTGAAGCAGCTCAGCTTCTCATGCTCTTTGTCTCTTCAGCTTCTGCCTCTTATGGCCTCATGGCCCGGGCCTCAGGCCTGCATCTGGCCTGCAGGGACAAGTGTTCTAAAGCTCTGCAGCTCCACCAATTTAAGTGCTGGGAGGCCCCCCACACTGCCACGAAGCCTCTTGCACAGAGGCACTTAGCTCCCTTGCTCTGTGGGTCAGCAATCCTAGCTCTACAGATTCAAGCGCCTGCAGGTATGCCACTTTGCCAGGAAGCCTCTGTGCACAGGCACTCAGCTTTTTTGCTTCATGGGTCACCTCCACCACTGTTTTATAATGGTATGGTTCTGCTGCTGTTGTTTCTCACCATCTGCGCCTTCTTTGGTGTTAACAGTTCTGCCCAGTTCCTTCTCAGTTTTCCACCCATTCAGTTTCAAAGCTGCTTCCACATTTTGGGTATTCATTAGAGCAGCATCCTACTTTCTTGGCACCAAATTCTGTTTTAGTCATTTGGTACTGCTCTAACAGAAATACCACAAAGTGGATGGCTTTAACAAAGGAAAGTTTATTCTTACACAGTCCTGTAGGTTACAAGTCCAAATTTGGGGTGTCTGCTCCAGGGGAAGGCTTTCCCTCTGTTGACTCTGGAGGAAAGTCCTTATGTTGCGTCTGTCTTTGGTCAGGGAGCACCCTGGTGCAGGAACCTCAGGTCTGAAAGACGCACTCTACTTCCTGTGCCATCTTCTTAATGCTGTGAGGTTCCCAACTCTCACTTCCCTTTCCTTTTATCCTATAACGGACAAAAGGTGGTACTAGCCACACTCCAGGGCAACTCCTCTTACGACGGAGCAGAGAGGTGACCTTAGGAAGGGATTTACATTCCCATCCTAATCGTCTCTAACATAATCCACTCTGTTAACCACAGGCAGAGATTAGGATTTACAGCATCAAAAAAAATCACAAAACAAGTGGCAATCACAGAATACAGGGAATCTTGGCCCAGCCAAATTACTACACATATTTTTGGGGGGATACAATTCAATCCATGATATCATCAAATTCTGTTTTAGTCAGCTAGTGCTGCTCTAACAGAAATATCACAGAGAGGATAGCTTTAACAAAGAAAGGTTTATTCTTAAACAGTCCAGTAGGCTACAAGTCCAAATTCAAGATGTCTGCTCCAGGTGAAGGCTTTCCCCTCTGTCGGCTCTGGAGGAAAAGTCCTTGTTTTGTATCAGTCTTTGGGAATCTTTGACTGGGGAGCATCTTGCCACAGGAACCTCAGGTCTGAAGGACACACTCTACTCTCAGAGATGCTTTCTTGATGGTGTGAGTTTCCCAACTCCCTGCTTGCTTCCTTTTCCTTTTATCTCTTGTAGCATAAAAAGATAAAAGGTGGTGCATGCCACATTCCAGGGAAACTCCTTTACAATGGAGCAGGGAGTTGACCTTAGGAAGGGATTTACAGCCCTACCCTAATCCTCTCTAACATAATCCACTCAGTTAACTACTGGCAACAAAAACCCACTACTGTCGAGTTGATTCTGACTCACAGCAACCCTATAGGACAGATCAGAACCAACCCACAGAGTTTCCAAGGAGCGCCTGGTGGATGTGGACTGCTAACCTTTTGGTTAGCAGCCAGAGCACTTATCCACCAAGCCACCAGTTTCCAACCACAGTCAGAGATTAGGATTTACAACATCAGAAAATCACAGAATGGAGGGCAATCACAGAACAGAGGGAATCCTGGCTCAGCCAAATTACTACACATATTTTTTGGGGGACACAATTCAATCCATGAGAGTCACTTTCAAAATGTTCTGTTTTGGAAGCTATGCACTGACACCAGCACCTAGTCCACCCTTCAAAGCAATTTTGGAATTCTTTCTGAAATGGCCATTGTACATGGTGGCAAGTTCATGAACTTAACTGTATAGTTGTCTGTGAGGGAGATTTTAGCTAGTAAACAAATAACAATTGGAACACCCTCCCTATTCACCTAATCTGGCCCCCAGTGGCTTTTCTTTACCAGAAGATAAAGGAAATATTGAAAAGTAGACATTTTGATGACATTCATGACAGCTCTGATGGCCATTCCAGAAAGAGTTCCAAAATTGTTTTGTGGGGTGGACTAGGTGTTTGCATCAGTGGATAGCTTCCCAAGGGGACTACTTTGAAGATGACCACAGAGATATTCTGCAATGAGATATGCAGCACTTTTTCTACGATGAGTTTGCAAACTTAATTGGCAGTCCCTGTATACTTGTCTGTTGATGGGTGGAATGTTCTGTATATGTTTATGACGTTGAATTGGTTGATTGTGGCATTCAAGTCTTTATTCAGCTTCTTTCTAGCTGTTCTGTCCATCACCAAAAGTGATGTATTGACGCCTCTTAGTACTACTGTGGAGCTGTCTATTTCACTTTCCTATGATGTTAGAGTTCATTTGGTGTATTCAGCAGATCTGTCACTGGATGTGTAAATATTTAATATGGTTATGCTCTCCTGATGTATTGACTCTTTAATCAACATATAGCGACTCTCCTGTTCCCTGTGGTGGATTTTACACTAAAGTCTATTTTATCGGAAATTAATATTGCCTCTCTTGCTCTTTTAAGAATGCTGTTAGCTTGGTATATATTTTTCCATCTTGTACGTTTCAGTTTGTTTGTATCTTTAAGGTGTGTCTCCTGTAAGCAGCATATGGACGGATCATGTTTTTTTTATAAACCATTCTGCTACTCTTTGTCTCTTTATTGGTGCATTTAACCCATTTATATTCAATGTAATTATTGCTATGTATGAATTTAGTGCTGTCATTCTGGTGACTTTTTTTGTGAGTTGTTGAGAGATTATTTGTTCTACTTAATTTTCTGTGCTGAGTTGTTTTTAGTTGTGGGTTTTCTTTTCACAATTTTCATTCTTGTTAGTTTTATATCTGCTGAGACTGCTTGATTTTGTTTCTATGTGTAGGATTGTTAATTTTCTTTATGGCTATCTTTATGTTTACTCCTAATATTCTAAGTTTAAACCACTCTTCAATTTCATTGCATTGCCTCACTCCCTCTCCACCTGAAAGAGCTATGAATACATTAATTTATCCCTCTTTTGGCATAATGTTGTCCTCATATACATACTGAGATGTCTGTTTCCCTACTTTTAGTGTTTTAGCTTTGATTATTTTTGTGAATTCCCTATTTGTGTTGATACGTGGATGCTCCATCCTGCCTTGTATTCATGACTATATGTTGCCAAGCCAAGCCAAGTGCCGCTGAGTCGGCTATATGTTAGATGTTACTTATTTTCTAATTGAAGAAGTTCTTCAGTGTTTCTTCTAATTTTGATTTTGTTTTTGCAAATTCTCTAAATGTCTGTTTATATGGGAATGTTCTAATTTTTCCGTCATATTTGAGAGACAATTTTGTAGGATATAAAATTCTTGGTTGGAAGTTTTTTCCTTCAAGTCTTTGAATATTTCATCCCATTGCCTCCATGCCAACACTGTTTCAGCTTAATAATTGGTGCTAATTCTCAGAGAGTCCTTTTAGGTTATTTTTTAATAAGTCTTGATACATTTAAAAGCATCTCTTCATCTTAAGTTTTGTTCAGTTTTATGATGATATGTCTTGTTATCTTTCTTTTGGGATCTAGCTTCTGTGGAGTTTGATGAGCCTTTTGAATAGTTATCTTGTCATATTTCATAGTATCAGGAAAATTTTCTATCACCAACAGATCTTAAACAATTCTCAGTGTATTTTCTGTCATCTTACGCTGCTCTGGAACTCTAATCAGTCATAAACTATTCCTCTTAATAGGTTTTAATCTTTTTTTTTTTCTCAAATATGTTCGTGTCAGTTGTTTTACCTTCAATCTCACTTGTTCTGGATTCTATTGCCTTGATTCGACTCCTTTGACTTTCTTGAGTTGTCTAAATTTGTAGTTTTACTGTTAATCTACTGAATTTCAGATCACTGTTGCTTAAGTATTTCTTGCAGCCTGTTTACCACTGTATTCAGTTGCCATTTGTCTAATTTCCTTCCTAATGTCTATGAGAACTCAAAACATAACTCTTGTATTCTAGCTCTGATAACTGTTGGAAATCTTCATCTGGAAAGTTTTTCAATTCTTTGTTTTGAGAGTTTCCCGAAGCCATGGTGATCTGCTTATTTAAATGTTTTCAAACAGATTGTTGTCTCTGAGCCATCAGAAGATCGCTTTAATTCCAGTTATTGTGTTTTGATCTATGTACGTATATGTATATATCTATACATACATGTATTTAGATACATAGATTTGTAAGCGTCCAAGAAGAGTAGTTGAATGTGGTGTTTTATTAATTGGAGCAGTAGAAATTCTAAAACCTTATCACTGAGTGGTTAGCCCCGTAGACAGGCACGGGGTTGCCAGTTAGTTTTCTTGTGTGTGCTCAGCCTGGGCACCCAGTCAGTTAGCCCCTACATGTACAGTGTCTGTTGGGGAAGGTTGATTAGTATAGGCTCAAGTTTTGGGGTGCTTGCTATGGAAGGCAGGGTGTCCGCCCTTGTCCAAAATCTGAGAGGTTGGCAGATCTGAGCCTAAAGAAAGAGCCTGCTTCTTCCCTGAACTTCTTTTGTGAGATGCTTGTCCCTGGCACAGCATAGAAAAGGTGGGGAGTGCTTGAGATTGGAGGAGATTTTTGTACCACAAATAAAAAGTTTCTGTCGACATGCCACTGCATGAACTTATCTTTCAGCACTCAGATAGAAGAATGGTGCAATTCTGTACACATGTGTGTATGAAGCTCAGTTTCTCTGTTCAGAGAAACACTTTCTGGACATGGTTTTAACAGTGATATCAGTGACATTTATGGAGCACTACTTCTTGTTCCGGACTTCCTCTGGCTGACATTCCTCGAATGTCACCATTGCCATAGGTCAAACCTACCAAAACAACCCAGTGTCATCAGAACAGGTCACACTTACTAGGCTTAAACCATGGATTCCACTATAGCCTGGTTAGTTTTTCCATTACTGATCTTGATTTTTCTTGTTTTCCTCTGTTTCTCCACTAGGCTGTGCCACTGAAATCCCAGAATATCTCTTGGTACAGCTATCCAAATTATGGCAGTTACATCTGTTACAGCATTACAAATTTATTTAAAAGGAAAAATAAGCATTAAGTACGTATTCCAAAATTAAAGCTTCTAAAAGCAAAGAAAAGGAAAGGTAAAGAATACCTTATTTTGGAAAAGAATGAACCATTTTCCTCAAAAATAAGTGTTCTCTAGAAGAGGAACCCGCAAGAAGACTATACTGCCCACTCACAAGTGAGAAAAAGTGTGGTCTCATCCAGACGAATGGTCTTTGGCTTGATACATAAATCCACACTGGCAGTGTCCAGGCTGCGTTGGTGAGTCTTAGAGTTGTAGCAGGATGCTGAGCGGCAGTGATCTCGAAGCCAGACATAATCAAAACGCATAACAGTGTTGGCGTACTGCAGTTCTGTGGAAAAGACCATATTCATTAGAAATGTTTATTTAGGAAAGTTTAAAAACTAGGTAGCCATAAAACTTGCTTCAAAAAGTCTTCTACAGGGGGCAGGGTCAATATGGTGGACTAGTAACACGTCTCCTTGATTCCATCTGAGACCTAAGGCCTAGAAAAACAATCGAATAGAGCAGTGTGGACATTCTGGGAGCCATAAGATCAGGTGTAGAGTTGTGAGTTTGGACTGGGTGACCAGAAGGGGAAAACTACCTTTGTCAGTAGTAGTGGGTAGTGAGTCCCACTTTTGCTGGCACAGCAGCTGAGAGGCTTCCAGGTATGGACACCATTTTTGTTAACTAGGGGACTGGGACTGCCGAGCCTGAGAACTTTGCAGGGGCCAGCTCTTATGCTGATAGGCAGTGCCCACGTAAACAGCATTTCTCACAGCAGAGAGACTGTGCTTGGGACAGTAACATCTAGAGAACCCAGCAGCAGCTGGTGACAGGGAGCCAGTGCCCCTCCCCCCTGTTTTCTCTGGGATGTGCCATGGATATTGCTGGCTCAGTGCAGGCAAGGTGGCTGAGACAGGATGCCTTCTTCATTAACTGAAAGGCAGAGTCAGCCATGTCTGAGGGCCTGGCTGGAGCAGGCTGCCACACTGAACAATAGTGCCTGTCTGGATAGTGCTTCTCCAGCAGAGAAGCTATTTTTAAGACAACTGTACCTAGAGAATGTAGTGATGACTGGCAGCCCACGGGGGTGGTCCCCCTCCCTCCATCTCTTCTCTGAGCTGCACCATAGACACTGCTGACTCACTGCATGACAGGTGGCTGAGGCAGGGCACCATCTTAGTCAGGTGAGTGGCAGATGCAGGCACACACAAGGGCCCAGCTGGGGCCAGCCACCAAGTCAAGCAGTACCATGGGGATGGAAAGCATCTCTCTTACCAGAGAAGCTGTTCTAAAGTCAGCTGCACCTAGAGAATGCAAAAGCAGCTGGTGGCCAAGTCTAGCAGTGCCCTTACTCACTCCCTTCTTAGAGCTAAGCCACAGTTCCCATTGGGACAACACTGGAGAAGCTAAACAGCTTTTTGATGGCACAAAGACAACAGTCAATATCTAACCATTTGAAGAAGCAGATCAGCATGGCTCCAGAAAACTCTCAAAATAATCAAAAACCTTCCCAGATGAAGCCTTTCTGAAACTACTGGTGGCAGAATACAAAAGAATTGTGTACACAGCCCTTCCAGAGATTAAAGTGCAGAAGAAAAAAAGGAAAGGTTAAGCAAGCCATATGAACTTTTAGAGTATCAATGATCTGAAATCCAGGACATCAATAACAAAATTACAGAGTCAGACAACACAATGCAAAACCAAAGAGCAAGACTGAGGAAATGGAATGCAGAATTAGTGAGACTGAAGATAAAGCAACTGACAGCATTCATGAGGAGAAATCAGAGAAAAGAATCAAGAAAAATGAAGAAGCATTAAGAAACATGTGGGACTCTGTCAAGAGGAATAATCTATGAATAATTGGAATTCCTGAACAGGGAGGGATAGCAAGAAATACAGAGAGAACTGCTGAGGAGCTGCTGACAGAAAACATCCCTGACATCAAGAAAGAAGAGAACATAGATATTCAAGATGCTTATCAAACTCCGCCAAAAGGCAGAGCCCAAAAGAAAGACACCACGACATACTATAATCAACTGAATAAAACGAGACACAAGGAGAGGCTCCAAAAGGCAGCTAGGGTTTAATCAAAACTAAAGTACAAAGGGAAGCCTTGTGGGCTGTCCTCTGACTTCTTGGTAGAAACTATGTTGGCAAGAAGGCAGTGGGATGACACATACAAAGCCCTAAAGCAGAAAAATTTCCAAAAAAATTACATAATCTACAAAACTGCCTCTCAAATATGAATGGGAAATTGAGACATTCTCAGATAAACAGATGGTTAGAGACTGCAAAAACTGAACCAAAATAACAAGAAACACTGAAAGAAGCTCCTTAGAAAATCAGTAACTTCAGATGTATACTTAAGGATGCAATGCAGGACATAGCATCCAGAGTCCTACTCAGTTGGGGAAGTCACAAAGCTCAATCTAAGGTAAAAATGTTAAAATTAGGGAGAGATATAACATGTGAACTATGACATCATCACACTATAAAGAGGGATATATTACAATACTTACAGCCCTTTCATATGGAGAGGAAATTAAGGCGACATACAAAAGTTAAAGAATGGTTTAAACTTAGAACATAAAGGGGGAACAAAGGGGTAGCCACAAAGCAAACTAATATAGTACTACATATCAAAACAAGAAGCATAATACAGGAGTCTCAACAGACACAAAACCAACACTGAAAAGGATAAAAAGAAAACCCATAAAGAAAAATGACCCAGAACAGAATACTAAGTTGAACAAAGAAACATCAACAACACAAAAATAAAGGCACCAAAATGACAGTACTAAATATATAACTATCAATGATTACACTGAACGTAAATGGATTGAATGCTCCAATAAAGACACAGAGAGGAACAAACTGGATCAAAAAATGCAATGTGTCTATATGCTGTTTACAAGAAACACACCTTAGACTCACAGATATGAATAAACTGATATTCTAAGGATGCAGCAACATATTCCAAGCTAAAAATATGCAAAGAAGAGCAGGAGTAGTGTCATGGTTGGAATTGTGTCCCCCCAAAAATGTGTGCAGCCACGTGGCTGGGACATGGTTCCCAGTATCTTGGGACTGTCCTCCATTGTGTGGTTTTGCTAACCTGTATGTTAAAGGATTAGGGTGGGGCTGTGAATTCCTGCTGTGGGGGGAGTTTCCCTGGAGTATGGCTTGCCCCACCCTTAATGCTTTTAGCTTGCAAGGAATAAAAGGAAAAAGAAACAAAGGACAATTTGAGAACCTCGCTACCATCAAGCAAGCAGCACCGGGAGCAGAGCGCGTCATTCAGACCAGAGGTTCTTGCGTGAGGACGCTCCCTGGACAAAGACTGATGCAATACCGGACTTTCCTCCAGAGCCGACAAGGGGAAAGTCTTTCCCTGGAGTGGACACCCTGAATATGGACTTGCAACCTACCGGACTGTGTAAGAATAAATCTTTCTTTGTTAAAGCCATCCACTCTGTGGTATTTCTGGTAGAGCAGCCCTAGCTGACTAAAACAAGTAGCAATACTAATCTTAAATAAAATAGATTTTAAAGTAAAATCCACCATCATGGACAAAGATAGTCACTATTTATTGCTTAAAGGTTCAATACATAAGATATAAAAATATTAAATATGCACCCAATACCAGAGCATTTAAATACATTTAACAAACACTGACAACACTGAAAAATGAGATAGATTATTCCACAATAACAGTAGAAGACTTCAACACTCCAATTTCAGTAGTGGACAGATCATCCAGAAAAAGGCTCAATAAAGGTAAAGAAGATCTTATTGTGACAATCAACAAACTAGAACTTACTGACATATACAAAACATTTTATCCAGCAACAGATAAGTACACCTTCTTTTCCAATACACACAGAAAATTCTCCAGAAGAGACCACATATTAGGTCATAAAAGAAGTCTCTACAAAATCCAAACCACTGAATTATTGCAAAACATCTTCTCAGACATCATAAAGCCATAAAAGTTGTAATCAATAGCAGAAAAAACATAGGCAGACATTCAAACTCATGGAAACTGAACAACAGACACCTTGCTCAAAAATTCATGGGTTACAGAAGAAAATAAAGATGCAATAAAGAAATTTATGAATCAAATGAGAATGAAAACACATCTTACTAGAACCTATGGGATACAGCAAAAGCAGTGCTCACAGGTCAGTTTATCTCTATAAATGCACACATCCAGAATGAAGGGCCCAAAACTTAAATTAACCCCAAAACTTGAATATTCAAGTAGAAAGAGAACACAGAAGAACCCCTTAGGCATCAGAAAACATAATAAAGATTAGACCAGAACTGGCTTTTAAACGAATTAAAGAATAGAAAAGCCACTGAAAGAATTAACAAAACCAAAAGCTGGTTTTTCGAAAAGATCAACAAAATTGATAAACCACTGGCTAAACTTAAAAAGAAACACAGGAGAGGAAAAGAATGACCTGAATAAGAAATGAGACGGGAGATGTCACAATAGACCCAATTGAAATTAAAAGTATCATAACAGAACACTAAGAAAAACTGTACTCTTACAGATTTGGAAACCTTGAGGAAATGGACAAATGTCTAGATTCACATCACCTACCAAAACTATCACAAGGAGAAGTAGAACAACTTAATAAATCCATCACAAAAGAACAGATTGAAAAAGTCATCAAAAAACCACCAACTAAAAAAAGTCCTGGCCCAGAAGGCTTCACTGGAGACTTCTAGCAAATTTTTAGAGGAGTTAGTTCCATACTACTGAAGCTATTTCACAACATACAAAAGGAAGGAATATTGTCAAATGCATTCTATGAAGCCAGCATAACCCTGATACCAAAGTCAGGGAAAGATCCCACTAAAAAAGAAAATTACAGACTGACATCACTCATGAACCCAGATGCAAAAATCTTCAACAAAATTCTAGCCAAAAAAATTCAACAAAATATCAAAAAAATAATAATTCATCATGACCAAGTTGGATTCACACCAGGGATGCAGGGCTGGTTCAACATCAGCAAAACAATTATATGATCAACCACATGAATAATACAAAGGATACGAATCACCTGACTTTGTCAATTGATACAGAAAAGGCATTTGACAAAGTCCAACACCATTCATTTTAAAAATTCTTAGCAAAATAGGTACAGAAGGGAAATTCCTAAATGCAACCTGGGGAATCTACAAAGCAACCGCCAACATCATCCTGAATGGACAGAGGCTGAAAGAATTGTCCCTGAGAACAGGAACCAGACAAGGATGCCCACTCTCACCACTTCTATTCAACATTGTGCTAGAGGTTCTGGCCAGAGCAATCAGAGAAGACAAAGAAATAAAGGGTATCTGCATAGGTAAAGAAGAAGTAAAAATATCCCTATTTGCAGATGATGTGATCGTAGACACAGAAAACGCTAAAGGATACATAAATAAACTACTGGAACTAATAGAAGAGCTCAGCCAACTATCAGGATACACGATATACATATATAAATCAGTAGGATTCCTTTACACCAACAGAGATCATGAAAGAGGAAATCACCAAGTCAATATCATTTACTAAAGCTCCCAAGAAGATAAAATACCTAGGAATAAATCTAACCAGAGAAGTAAGAAACCTATACAGGGAAAATTACAAGACCATATTGCAAGAAACCAAAAGAGACTTACATTAAGTGGAGAAATCTACTTTACTCATGGATAGGAAGACTGAACACTGAAAATGTCTATTTCACCCAAGCCAAGCCAAGTGCCCTTGAGTTGGATCTGACTCATGGCAACCCTAGGGGCTTTCACCCAAAGTGATCTACATATATAACGCAATCCCAATATGATTTCCATTGTCATTTTTCAATGAGATGGAAAAAAACACACCAACTTTGTTTGGAAAGGGAAGAAACCCTGGATAAACAAAGCACTACTAAAGAAGAGGAACACAGTGGGAAGCCTCACACTACCTGACTTTAGAATCTACTACACTGCCAAAGTCATCAAAACAACCTGGTAATGGTATACAACAGACATATAGACCAATGGGACAGAAGAGCAGCCCCAGAAATATCACCATACTCCTACGAATAGCTAATATTTTATAAAGGTCCAAAGGTTGTAAACTGTGGTATAAACAGTCTTCTTAACAAATGGTGCCAGCAAAATTGGATGTCTATCTGTAAAAAAAACCTGAAACAAGACCCATATCTCACACCTTACACAAAAACTAACTCAGAATGCATCAAAGACCTAAATACCAAACCTAAAATGATAAAGAGCATGCAAGAAAAAATAGGGAAAACAATGGAAGTTCTAATACACAGCTTAGACAGACTTCAAAACCTAACAATGCATAAACAACAGAAAACAAAGTTGATAAATAGGAACTACTAAAAATCAAATACATAGGCTCATCCAAAGACTTTATCAAGAGAGTTAAAAGACTACTTACTGAATGGGAAAAAATATTTGGCAACTAAGTGTCAGGTTGATACCTGATTTCCATAATCTACAAGATATTGCAAAATATCAGCAAGCAAAGGTATATAACCCAATTTAGCAATGGGCAAAGGAGATGGATAGACACTTCACCAAAGACGACAGTCAGGCAGCCAAAAGACACACGAGGAAACACTCACGATCATTAGTTATTAGATAAATTCAAATCACAACTAAAATGAGATAGTATCTCACCCCAACACAGTTGGTCAGAGTCCAAAAAACACAAAACAACAAATGCTGGAAAGGCTGTGGAGAAACTGTAACCCTCCTACACTTTTAGTGGGTATGCAAAATGGTACAACCTCTTTGGAAAACAATTTGGCGTTTTCTTAAAAAGCCAGAAATGGAAATACCATATGATCCAGCAGCCCCACTGCTTTGAATATATCCTACAGAAATAAAGGTAGTCACATAAACAAGATACATGCACATGAATGTGTACTGCAGCACTGTCTGCCATAGCAAAAAGATGGAATCAACCTAGGTGTCCATCAGCAGATGAATGGATAAACTAACTATGGTATATACACTCAAGGGAGCACTAAACAATGATAAAGAACATCGATGATTTTAGGAAGAATCTCATAACCTGGTTTCAACTGGAAGACAATATCCTAAGTGACAGCAAGCCAGCTGCAAAAGGACAAGTACTGAATGAGCTCTCCGGTATAAGGACTTAAAAATGGACTTCCGTACATAAGAAAAGACTCTTTGACAGCTACAAGGGTGGGGACAGAGGGAGAGAGACATTCACAGATGAGATAGTCGATAGGAATCTGGTTAGGTGAAGGAAGTGACAGCACACAGTAGAGGGCAGACCAGCATAACTGGACTACACCATAAACTGAAAGGTTTTCTAAACTCAAAGGATAGAGTAGCAGGGACATGGTTCTGGGGACCATGTTTTCAGGGGACACTGAGGTCAGGTGGCATAACTAGTCCTTTGCTAAGAGAGTCTGCTGCATCCAATATTGGTGAGCGGCATCTGGGGTCTTAAAAGCCAGCAAGCTCCCATCTGAGGAACACCAAATGGTCCCAACCCATCTGGAACAGATGATGACTCAGAATATCAAAGACATGAGGGGAAATGAGCCCAGGAGACAAAAGGACCCATACAAATGGGAGGCTGCATCAGCATGAGACCAAAAGAACCAGATGGTGCCCAGCCAGCAACAACGGTAGCCACGTTGGGGGACACAATGTAGAGTCCCTAAGATAACATGAGAAAACGAAGTGTGCAGTTCAAGAACTCTACTAAGAGACCAGAACTGATGGGCTGACAGCCTGGAGTGTCCCTCGGGAACATGGCCCCTAGACTTGCTGCTGGCTTGGACCTGAAACAAGTACTGAGGTCAGCTTTTCAGGCAAAAATAGACTGGACTCGGGGACACAGTTTGAATATGAGGTGTGTATGTACTTTATGGTTTTATACACTTATAGGAGGCTGTCTGTTTTAGTCAGTTAGTGCTGCTCTAACAAATACCACAGAGTGGATGGCTTTAACAAAGGAAAGTTTATTCTTACACAGTCTGGTAGGCTACAAGTCCAAATTCAGGATGTCTGCTCCAGCGAAAGGCTTTCCCCCTGATTGGCTCTGGAAGAAAGTCCGGTACTGCATTAGTCTTTGTCCAGGGAGCATCTTGGTGCAGGAACCTCAGGTCTGAAGGACACGCTCTTCTCCCAGTCCTGCTTGCTTGATGGTGTGAGGTTCCCAATTCTCTGCCTGCTTCCCTTTCCTTTTATCTCTTGTAGGACATACTCTAGGGAAGCTCCCTTTACAGGGGAGCTGGGAGGTGATCTTATAAAGGGATTTACAGTCCCACCCTAATTCTTTAACCTATAGCACAGCAAAATCAAAATGGAGGACAATCATAAAATACAGGGAATCATGGCCCAGCCACATGGCTACACCTATTTTGGGGGGAACCCAATTCAATCCATGACACTGTCCTACTGGTTTCTTTCCAAATGAGAAGAAGGTGGTGAAGAGGGCACAAGTGTTTAATAGGCTACTAGAAGAGTGAAAAGGAGGAGTGTGCTGTCACAGGGTAAGGAGAATAGATAGAGTTGCAGATAGGTGGGCATGCAAAATTGATTCGGATTGTATACTTTCACTTAATCATAATAAAAACAAAGAAATTTTATTATCAAAACAGATGTTCCGTTTGTCAAACATTTGTTACATGAAATTTACCATGTGCATAATCATCCTACTGAGAGAATGAGTCTACATTTAATCAAAAAATTTCAGACAACTGGGTCTGTTACCAATCAGATAACGCCTTATCAGTCAGCCACCCGCATGTTCCAATGAAAACGCTGCCCCTGTTCATCAGAGTGTACGCAAGAATACATCCCAATCAAGTTCTCACCAAGCACATGAACTGGGCCTTTCGTAGACCACAACTGGGCAGATTTTGCATCTGCACTTGATGCTTTACCCTTACAAAACTGTTTTTTGGTTTTGCTTTCTTTTTTTTTTCTTCTTTTTTTTTAAATTCTGATTAAGTAAAAGTATGCAATCCAAATCAGTTTTGCATGGCTACCTATCTGCAGCTCCTTCTGCTTGTCCCACCTAGTGATAGCACATTCCTCCTTTTCACTCTGTATTTCTGTATCCTCTTAACAAGCATTTGACCCCTCCTCTCCACCATCTTCTCTCCCATCTAGAAAGAGACCAGTAGGACAGCCTCCTATAAATGCACAGAACCATGAAATACACAAACCATATGGTCATGCTGTGTCTCCGAGTCCAGTCTATTCTTGTTTGAAGAGTTGACCTCAGTACTGGTTTCCAGCCAAGGGCAGCAGCAGGTCTTGGCTACATGTTCCTAGGGGACCCTCCAGGCTGTTAGACCATCAGTTCTGGTCTTTCACTAGAGTTCTTGGGCTGCACACCTCTTTTTCCCATGCTGCCTCAGGGACTCTACATTGTGTCCCCCTTTATGTTTGTCTCTGGCAATGGCCAGTACCATCTGGTTCTTCTGGTCTCATGTTGATACAGTCTCCCATTCACATGGGTCTTTCTGTCTCCTGGGCTTTTTTCCTCGTGTCTTTGTTGTTCTCAGTCATCATCTGTTCCAGATGGGTTGGGACCATTTGGTGTACCTTAGATGGCAGCTAGCTAGCTTTTAAGACTCCAGACACCATTCACCAATATGTGGTACAGAAGATTCTCTTAGCAACAGGCTAGTTATGCCAATTAGCCTCAATGTCCCCTGCAAATATGGTCCCCAGACCCATGTCCCTGCTACTTATCCTCTGAAATACTGGGTTGAGTTTAGAGGACCTTTCAGTTTATGGTGAAGTCCAGTTAAGCTGATCTACTTCCTACTGTGTGCTGTCACTTCTTTCATCTAACCAAATTTCTGTTAACTATCTAATCTGTGACCAACCCTTTCCCTCCCTCCTCACCCTTGTAGTTGTCAAAGAATCTTTTCTTATGTACACAGGCCTATTTTTAAGTCCTTATAGCGGGGCTCTCACACAGTATCTCTCCTTTTGCCACTAACTGATTTTACTCAGCATAATGTGTCTTCCAGTTGAAACCAGGTTATGAGATGTTTCCTAAAATCATCATTGTTCTTTATCATTGTTTAGTGTTCCACTGAGTGTATGTACCGTAGTCTGTTTATCTATTCTTCTGTTGATGGGCACCTAGGTTGATTCCATCTTTTTGCTCTTGTAGACAGTGTTGCAATAACATTTGTGTACATGTATCTGTTTGTGCGACTGCCTTTATTTGTATAGACAAAATTTTTTTAACACAAGAACAAGAATTGAAGTCCAATGACCACTGATTGCACTGTACATTTGTTGACTGGGCTCTGGAACAACTGGAAGTTGACCCTGCTTTTAGCCAAAAAATCTTCAGAGATGAGACCCATTTTTAGATGAATGGTTTTGTTAAGAAACAAAACTGTTTCATTTGGAGCAATGAAAATCCAATGGAGATTTAAGAACATCTACTTCATCCCCCCAAAGTTAACATTTGGTGTGGATTTTGGTCCAGCAGAATCACTGGCCCTTATTTTTCCCAAAACGAACAAGGAAAGGCTGAGACTGTCAATGGCAAAGGTATCGGGCTATGATAACTGATGACTTTGGGCCCCATTTGGAAGGTGCTGTGGCAGCCATTTACCTGAACTTCTTTTCTACACATAATACCATCAAATGTACTTCAAAATAATAAAACAATTAAAACTGTAAAAAAAAAAAAAGTCTTCTACTAGTAAATAAGCAAGAGTAATCAGAAAAAACTGTATCAGATATTATAACATACTACTGCATACCTATGATTAAGCTAGTGGGGTGCTGATATAGGGACAAGTAAAACAATGGAAAATATAAAAAACCCATAAATATACCCAAATGGATATGGAAATTTGGAATAAAGTAGCAGCTAAAATCAACAGGGGAAAAGATTAATTATTAAATAAGCTATGTGATATAACTAGATGGCCACTTGGGGAAAGATAAAATTAGGTCCATATCTCATACTGTCACCAGGTCAACAAGATAAACAAAACAGATCAGAGTTCTACATGTGAAAATGGAAACCACTTAAGTATTTGAAAAGGAAATGTGTGGATTCTTTTATAACATGGGTGTGGTAAGCCCATCTAATCATGACTCCAATTCCAAAAGCAACAAAAGATTGAGAAATATGAGTTAATAAAAATAAAATAGGAAAAAAAACAGGCCCATGGGGGGTGGAGCCAAGATGGCCCAGTTACAATGAGTCCCTGCTGAACCCTGAAACAACTAAGAACCTCAAAATTAATGAAATCCACCAAATACAGCAATCTAGAAGGACTAATTTGTGTTTAGAGAACCCTAAGTACAAAGGGTGACAAAGGAAGATCTTAGGAGCCCTGAGCCACCTCAGATAAAACAACACAGCCTGGGTAGAGATTCTCCACGAACTGAAGGCAACTCAGGCGGGGAGAAAACCTGCCTCCAGCGAATCTTAGCAAGCAAGCAGCACCGAGAAACAAGAGCTGGAGCAACCCTGAATTTGACTAAAGAGACCTGCCTCAGCCTAAGCATTGCAGCGAGATCTGAAGACCCCCACGTGTGTTAGAACAGTGTGGGACGAGGTTGGCCATCCGTCAGTGCCCCACCAGATCCACAGGTGGCCAGGCACTGACTCAGTGCAGCAAGGGGCCAGGAGGCCTCAGCTGGAGGAGCAGGGAGGTAGATGGGTGGGAAGTGAGGGGAGAGGAGGCCAGGCCTTCCAGAATCCCAGGGAGACAGAGCAGGAGAGGGCAGAGCTGGGGACAGCATAGAAGTGTGCTCTGCACAGCAGCCCTTAGTCCTGCATGGGACTGGGAGGCCCAAGCCCAGGCCCAGGCCCAGCAAAGCTATGGAGCAGGAGATCATGGGACCTGGGGGGAGGGGCGGAGTGAGCGGCCCTGCTGCTGGCCGACTTGAGACTGGCCTCAGAGCCAGTGGGCCAGGAACCTCTGGGCTCCCATGGAATGGGGGTTGGGGAGCTGAGAGAGCACACCCACGGCTGGGAAAGGACTGGAGCTGCATGGGCCACTGAAGCTTGGACTCAGGCAACTGGGCATGTCCTGAGTGATCCCTTCAGCAGCTGGGCACCCATGGGAGTTGTGGGTGCCTGACAGATCTGAATTTAGGCACCTTGGGGGCAGGGAAGTGAGTGACAACAGCTAAGTAACCTTTAGTGCTGCATGTGCCACGATGCTTTTGGCTCAGGTGAACCAGGCAGACTGCAGTGATAACCCCATCAGCGAGGCAGCCATTATAGCCAAGTGTACCAGGGAAGTTTGAGCTCAAGTGATCTGGGTAGAGTGAAGTTACCACCCTAGCAGCTGGGCAGCCATGAGAGCCACATGCTTTGGGGAGATCTTGGCTCAGGTGACTGTGAGGGAAGAGCAATGAGTGCCAGTGACTAGACAGCCATTAGTGCTGCATGCACCTGGAAGGCTTGAGCTCAGGTGAATTGGAGGAAAGGAGAAACTGCCCCAGTGGCTAGACAGAAATTGGTACACATGTCCCAGGGAGGACTGGGCTCAGGTGACCCATGGGAGGTGGAGTGATTGCCCTGTCAGCTGGGAAGACAAAGGCACAAGCCAGCAACTGTTCCCTCTCCCTACACTTGAGTCCAAGGCTGAGGTTCCCTGAGGGATCCACCCAAATCAGAGGCAGCTGCAGCAGCAGCACTTGAGTCCTGCGCACCATGAAGTGCCTGTGAAAGCACAGCGCCTGCACAAGTGACCCTCCCCCAGCCCAGAGGCAGAAGTGGTGGTGCTGCTGCTGAAAGCAGGCATGATTACCCTACCTGGGAGCTGTGCCAGCAGCAGCAGCAGACCAGTGCAGGACAGTAATAGCAAGTAACAGAAAATAATCAGACTGCACGGAGAACAGAGAGACACCAGTTGGCCCAACCAAACTATTAAGTCTCTTTCACTGTAACTTCTGGATGGCTCAGAGATAACAATCAACCTCTAAACACCTGAAGAAGCAGGCTCCCACAGCTTCTGAAAACTCTCCAAATAAAGTATCAATGGATTTCCCGGATGAAGAAGAGTTCCTACAACTATCAGAGACAGAATACAAAAGATTAATGTTCAGAGCTGTGCAAGATATCAGGAGAGAGATCAGGCAAAATACAGCAGAGCACACCGAAAAATTAAATGAGCTGCAAGAAATGCTTGAGCAGCAGCGATCTGAAATTCAACAGATTAACAATAAAATCTCTGAGCTTTATAACCTAACAGAAAGTCAAAGGAGCAGTATTGAGGACATGGAAGTCAGAATGACTGAGCTTGAAGACAGTAAATGACACCAGCATACATGAAGAAAAATCAGATCAAAGAATCAATAAGAATGAAGAATCCCTAAGGGGGATGTGGGATTCTATTAAAAGAAATAATATCTGTATGACCGGAGTACCAGAACAAGGTGGGACAGCTGAAAATACAGAGTGAATAGCTGAAGACCTGCTTATAGAAAACTTCCCTGACATCATAAAAGATGACAAGATCTCCTTTCAGGATGCTCACTGAACTCCACTCAAGATAGATCCCAAAAGAAATACACCAACACATATCATAATCAAGCTCAATAAAACTAGAGACAAGGAGACTACTGAAAGCAGCCAGAAATAAGCAAAAGATAACCTATAAAGGAAAATTACTAAAATTAAGCTCAGACTACTCAGCTGAAATGATGCTGGCCAGAAGACAGTGTGATAATATATACAAGGCCCTGAAGGAAGAAAATTGTCAACCAAGAAAGACATTCTGTAAAACTGTCTCTCAAATTGAAGGTAAAATTAAGACTTTCACAGGTCAACAGAAATTTAGAGAATTTGTAAGAACCAAACCAGAATTACAAGAAATATTAAAGGAAGTTCTTAGATCAGAAAATCAATAGCATTAGATATATACCTAAACATCTAGCACTCAACAGAGCATCTAAGTAATATCAGGAAAGGAAATCCAGAAATGATAATCAAAATCAAATCACAAAAAACACACATTCAGAGATCTCAAGATATAATTGACAACTACATTATATGAAAAAGACAGTCAAAAGAAAGGTACACACAGACTTTACAGATGTGGAAGAAGACAAGGAGATACACAGACACTGAAGTCTGGACTTTTAGATTAATAAAAGGGACTAAGAGAGTAACTGCAAAAGAAACCTGTAATTCTACACATCCAAAAGCAACATACAAAATTACAATTTCAAGAAAACACTGAAAGTCACCAATAGAAAATACATAAAGAAAAAAGACTCAGCACAGAAAATGGAAATGCAACAGAGGAACTGCCCACAACAACCAAAAAAAGACATCAAAATGGCAATGCTAACATATTTATCAATAATCACACTGAATGTAAATGGACTAAATGCACCAATTAAGAGGAGAGTAGCAGATTGTATAAAAAACATGACCCATCTATATGCTGTTTACCAAAGACACACCTTAGACTCAAAGATACAAAACAACTACAACTCAAAGAGTGGAAAAAAATATATCAGCCTAACATTCTAAAATGAGCAGGAGTGGCAATGCTAATGGCTGACAAAATGGACTTTAAAGTTAAACCCACCATGTGAGATAATGAAGGTCATTATCTGATGGTCAAAGGCTCAATTCAACAGGAGGACATAACCATACTAAATATCTAACATACCCAATGACAAGGCTCCAAAATACATAAAACAAACACTACTTGTACTGAAAACAGAAACAGACAGCTCCACAATAATAGTAGGAGATTTCAACACACTACCCTCAGTAAAGGACAGAACATCCCAAGAAAAGCTTAGTAAACACATGGAGGGTGTAAACGCCACAATCAACCAACTTGACCTTACAGACAATTTAGAACACTTCATCCAACTAAAGCCAAGTATACTGTCTTTTCCAATACTCATGGAACGTTCTCCAGAATTGACCACATATTAGGTCACAGAGCAATACTTAACAAAATTCACAATACTGAAATAATATAAAACTTCTTCTCAGACCACAAAGCCATAAAATTAGAAATCAATAACAGAAAAAAGATGCAAATTAAATAAAAAACATGGAGACTGAATAACATTTTGCCCAAGAACTACTGGGTTAAAGAAGAAATCAAGGATGCAATAAAGAATTTTACAGAATCAAATGAGAATGAAGAAACATCCTACCAAAATCTGTGGGATACAGCAAAAAGCAGTGCTCAGAGGTCAATTCATCTCAATAAACACACACATCCAAGGAGAAGAAATGGCACAAATCAGAGAATTAACTCATCAACTTGAACAACTAGAAAGTTCTGAGCAAAAGAACCTATCAGGCTCCAGAAGAAAGCTAATTGTTAAAATTAGAGCAGAAATTAATGAAATAGAAAAATCACTGAAAGAGCACATAAGTTCAAAAGCTAGTTTTTTGAAAAGATCAACAAAATCAATAAGCCACTGGTCAAACTGACAAAAATAGAAAAAGAAACAAATAATCTGAATTAGAAATGAGATGGGTGATATCACAACAGACCCTGTTGAAATTAAAAGAATCATACAAAAATACTACAAAAAATTACAGTCTAAGAAATTTGAAAATCTAGAGGAAATGGACAATTGTCTAGAAAAATACCACCTATCTAAATCAGTAAAATCAGAGATAGACCAACTAAACAAACCTACTACAAAAGAAGAAATTGAAAAGGTAATTAAAAAGCTTCCATCCAAAAAGAGCCCTGGCCTGGATGGCTTCACTTCAGAATTCTATCAAACATTCAGAGAAGAGTTAACACCACTACTTCTAAAGGTATTCCAGAGTAGAGAAAAGGATGGAATACTCCCAAATTCATTCTATGGTGCTAGTATAACCCTGTTACCAAAACCAGGTAAAGACAGCACAAAAAAGGCAAATCACAGATCAGTATCTCTCATGAACTTAGACACAAAAATCTTTAACAAAATCCTAGCTAACAGAATTCAACAACAAATCAAAAAAATAGTTCAACATTACCAAGTAGGACTCATACCAGGGATGCAGGGATGGTTTAACATAAGGAAAACAATGTAATCAACCACATAAATGAAATAAAAGACAAGAACCACTTGATTCTATCAATTGATGTGAAAAAGGTGTTTGATCAAGTCCAACACCCATTCATGGTAAAAACTCTCAGCAAAATAGGGATAGACAAGAAATTCTTCCACATAGTAAAGCCATCTATACTAAACCAACAGCTAACATCATACTTAATGGAGAGAAGTTGAAATCATTCCCCTTAAGAACCGGCACTAGACAAGGATGCCCATTGTCGCTATTTCTATTCAACATTGTTCTGGAGGTCCTAGGCAGAGCAATTAGACATAAATGAGGGTCCTCCAAACTGACAAAGAAGTCAGAGTATCACTATTTGCGGATGATATGATCTTATACACAGAAAACCCTTAAGAATCCACCAAAAAACTATTAGATCTAATAGAAGACTTCAGCAAAGTATCAGGATGCAAAACAAACATACATAAATCAATGGGATTCCTATACACCAAAAAAGAGACAACTAAAGAGGAAATCACTAGATCATTACCATTTATTATAGCCCCCAAGATGATAAAATACCTGGGGATAAATCTAGCCAGAGATGTAAAAGACCTATACAAAGAAAACTACAAGCCACTACTGTAAGAAATGAAAATTGACTTACACAAGTAGAGAAATCTACTTTGCTCCTGGATAGGAAGATTTAACACTGTGAGATTGTCTATCCAAAGCAATCTATACACACAATGTAATCCCAGTTCAACTCCCAATGACATTTTTTAATGAGATGGAGAAACAAATCACCAACCTCATGTGGAAAGGAAGGAAGCCATGGATAATTAATTACTAAAGAAGAGGACCAAAGTCAGAGGCCTCACCCTTCCTGACCTTAAAACCCACTACACTGTCACAGTAGTCAAGACAGCCTGGTACTGGCACAAAAACAGATGCACAGACCAATGGAAGAGAATTGAAAATCCAAATATAGCTTGACCCACTTACAAACAGCTGATATTTGATAAAAGCCCAAAGACACTGGATTGGGGTAAAGACAGTCTCTCCAACAAATGGTGTTGGCATAATTGGATATCTAACTGCAAAAAAATGAAACAAGACCCTCATCTCACACCATGCACAAAAACTAATTCGAACTGGATCAAAGATCTAAATATAAAAGGTAAAACAACAAAATTCTTGGAAGGAAAAGTTGGGAAGATGATGGAAGTGCTAAACTGGGGCATCAACAGTCTACCCAAAACCACCACCAACCTTCAGTCATCAGAAGTGAAAATAGATAGTTGGGAACTCTTAAAAATTAAACATTTATGCTCATCCAAAGCCTTCATCAAAAGGGTAAAAAGACTACCTACAAAGTGGGAACAAATATTTGCCCACCATGTTTCCGACCACTGCCTAATCTCCCTAATCTACAAGACACTATAAAACCTCAGCAAGAAAAAGACACACAACCTAATCAAAAAATGGGCAAATGACACAAACTGGCACTTCACCAAAGAGGACACACAGGTTGCCAACAGATACATGAAGAAATGTTCACGACCATCAGCCATCAGAGAAATCCAAATCAAAACCATAGTAAGATATCTCACCCCAACAAAGCTGGCAAAAATCCAAAAAACACAGACTAATAAATGCTAGAGAGGATATGGAGAGATTGGAACTCTCCTACAGTGTTCATGGGACTGTAAAATGGTTCAACCACTATGGAAATCGATTTGGCACTTTCTTAAAAAACTAGAAATAAGGACATAGCAAATGGTCCCAACTCAGCAGGAACAGACACTCACCAAGGACCAAAATGACGTGTGGTAAAGACAACCTAGAAGACAGAGAGACCCACAAGAGTGGGTGCCTACACTGACTTGGGACTGGAAGAACCGGATGGTGCCCGGCCACCACCAGTGATAGCCATGATGGAGCTCATGTCTCACTGGCAACACAAGAATAAAAAGGGGTGCATCATGAGATCTCCACTAGAAGACCGCAACTGATGGTACAGCGGTTTCAGGGTTCCCCTGAGAGCATGGCCCCCAGCCCTGATGCTGCCCTTACCCATAAATTATAATGAAGGTCCACTCTTTGGACAGGAATGGACTGGACTTGGCAATGCAGAGTGACCATATATTGGATACACTTTTTGGTTCTATACATCTATAGGCTATCATCCTGCTGACCTCTGGCTGGAGGAAGGAGAGTGGGTGGAGAGGAGGGGAAAGGAGGCTGTTGGGAGGACGAGGCATGTATGGAGCAGAGAGGAATAGTGTGCTGTCACCGGACAGGGAGAGCAGTGGAAGCTGCATATAGGTGGGCATGTAAATTTATACGGGAATGTACATTATCACTCAGTCATGTTAAATAAAAAATAAAAAAAATAAAAATAGAAAGATGTAAAAAAAAAAAAACTAGAAATAGAAATGCCACACGATCCAGCAATCCCATTCCTTGGAATATATCTCAAAGATATAATGAATACCACTCAAAGCGATACTTGCATGCCAATGTTTATTGCAGCTCTCTCCACAACAGCCAAAAGTTGGAAACAACCTAGATGCCCATCAACAGGCAAATGGTTAAACAAACTGTGGTATATTCATACAATGGAATACTACGCAATGATAAGGAACAACGATGGCTTAGAGAAATACCTGTCAACATGGGACCATCTAGAGGAAATTATGCTTAGTGAAATCAGCCAGACACAAAAGGACAAATTTTGTATGAGGCCATTGTTGTAAGGATGCAACTAATCATTTAAGCACAGTAGAAATCAGTATTTGACAGTTACAAGGAGGAGGCAGAGAGGGAGAGGAATGTTTTACAAATCAGATAGTAGCTAGGATTGGGGATGGGTATACGATGCGACAGCATGCACTAGAAGTAGGGTACCCACAACTACTCAACTTCAAAATCAAATTATCCCCTTAATGTGGACCACCTCTTTAGAAGAACAGAGAAATGGGGTCTAGGATCAGGTGACCATGCTCTCAGGGGACATGAAGACTAATTGAGATACCCAAGGTTTTTCTCTCTTCCTCTCTCAAGATATAGCTCCACATACCACCTGGGTGAGTGGTGCCAGGGGTCTTAAAAGCTAGCAAGCTGCCATCTAAATAGCACCAAATGGTCCCAATCCACCTTGACCTGGGGCAAATGGAGGACATTGAGGACAGGTAAAAAATATGAGCCTACCAGATGGAAGGGGATATATGAGCCATAGCCTGCTTCAGTATGGGACGACAAGAACTAGATGGTGTCGGGCCGCAACCAATGCAGCCCAGATAGGGTACGTGGAAGGGAGCTCCGGACACAGCAGGTGATGGAGTAGAGGGCAGAGCTAGAACTCTAATCAAAGACCACACCTGATGGTCCTTCTGAAAGGAGGGGCCCCAGGGAGCGTGGCCCCTGGACTCTCTAACTCCAAACTGCATCCAGCACCAGGGCCAGCTCCCCAGACAAAGACTGACCTGGACCACACAAAACATAGAGTGATACTGGAGGTGAATAAACCTTTAAAAATGTACATGGGGCTGTCCGAGGGACAGTTTGCTAGAGCCGAGTTGATTAGGTAAGGAGGGCCAGACCTTTATCAAAAGACAGGAAGTTCTGAACAAAAGGGGAAGCATGCTGTCACGTGGGCAGGGTGTGGGGTGGGGGTGGCCAGCTAGAATAGAACAGAGGTTAAAGTTCTGGGTGTTATATGGCAACATGATACAGACTGTAAAACTGTTCTTAATTCACAATAAAAAACAAACAAAAAAGCCTTTGATTCACAACAACCCAAGTGCCCATCAGCAGATTAATGGATAAACAAAATATGGTACATACATACTACAGAGTATTATTAGGTACCATCAAGTAAGATCCAACTCATAATGATCCTGTGTACAACAGAACAAAACACTGCCCACTCATATACCACCCCCACAATTGTAGCCACTGTGTTAATCTAGCTCGAGAGTCTTCATCTTTGTCACTGACCTTCTCCTTTACCAATACTACTCAGTCTTAATGAAAAATGAAATCTTGATATATGCTGCAATGTGGATTAACCTCGAAGACATTATACAGAGCGAAACAAGTCAATGACAAACAAGACAAAAATATTGTATGTTCTCACTTACATGAAATGAGAAGAATAGGCAAATATATAAAAGTCAGTGGGTACTAGTAGTTATCAGGAGCAGGAGGGGACAATGAATGGGGAATAATTCTTTGGGAAGTACTGAAATTTTTTGTCTGTGGTGATGGCAAACTGGCATTGACTAAGAGTAATGGTACACAACTTGACTACTGTAACTTTTATCACTAAGATGAACACCCAAAAAAAAGGATGAAATGGCAAAGAGAATACTATATATAATTTTATAATCAAAGCAGCCCCTCCTCCCCCTCAAAAGGCTGTAGCTGCTGATATTCCTTAAGTGCAAAAAAACACCCCATGGGATTAACTGTCTTGGTTCAGAGCCTTAGATTCATGGTTTCAAGGATCTGTCCAGTCAACTGGTGTAACACTGTTCTCAGAGTGTCTATTCCACCTCAGTTCAGTTAGTGGTGTCTAGATTAAAAATTAGAACCTAGCTTCTAGGTTCACAAGAGCTAAAGTATGACTGTAAGTATATCCCACCTGAGTTTAGAGAGCATCTCGAGAACAGATTCGATGCATTGAGCACTAATGATTGAAGTCCAAATAGGCTGTGGAATGGCATCACCCATGAAGAAAGCAAGAGGTCATTAAAAAGATAAAAAGAAATAAAAGGCCAAATTGGATGTAAGAAGAGACTCTGGAACTTGTTCTTGAACATCAAATAGCTAAAGCAAAAGGAAGGAATAATGAAGTAAAGGAACTGAAGATTTCAAGGGGTGGCTTGAGAAGACAAAGCATTATAATGATATGTGCAAAGAGCTAGAAATAAAAATCAAAGTGGAAGAACACACCCCGTATCTTTCAAACTGAAAGAACTGAAGAAAAAATTCAAGCCTCAAGTTGCAACAGTGAAAGATTCTACAGGGAAAATATTAAACGACTCAGGAAGCATCAAAAGAAGATGGCAAGAATACACCAAGTCATTATACCAGAAAGAACTGGTCGATGTTCAGTCTTTTGAGGAGTTTGCATATAATCAGGAGTCTATGGTACCGAAGGAAGAAGTCGAAGCTGCACTGAAGGCCCTGGTGAAAAACAAGGTTCCATGAATTGATGGAATATCAACTGAGATATTTCAACAAGCAGATGCAGTACTGGAAGTGCTCAGTTGTCTGTACCAAGAAATTTGGAGGACAGCTACCTGGCCAACTGACTGACTGGAAGAGACCCATATTTAAGCCTATTTCCAAAAAAAGGTGATCCAACTGAAGGTGAAAAATGTTGAACACTATCATTAACATCACCAAGTAGCCAAAGCCAAGTGCCGTCGAGTTGGATCTGGCATCACAGGCAAGTAAAATTTTGTGCAAGATCTTTCAAAAGCGACTGCAACAGTATAGTAACAGGGAACTGCCAGAACTTCAAACTGGATTCAGAAGAGGATGTAGAACCATGGATATCATTGCTGATGTCAGATGGATCTTGGCTGACAGTAGGGGATACCGGAAAGATGTTTACCTATGCTTTATTAACTATGCAAAAATATTTGACTATGAGGATCATAACAGATTATGGATAATATTGTGGAAAATGGGAATCCCAGAGCACTTAATTGTGCTTATGAGGAATCTGTACACAGATCAAAAGGCAGTTCTGTGAACAGAACAAGGAGACACTGCATGGTTCAAATTCAGGAAAGATGTGCCTCAGGATTGCATCCTTTTGCCACACCTTTTCAATCTGTATGCCAAATAAATAATCTGAGAAGCTGGACTATAGGAAGAAGAATGAGGTATCAGGATTGGAGGAAGTATCACCAACAGCCTGTGCTATGAGGCATCCATACCTGTCACCCAGTCAAATCTCACAGCCCTACACCAGATCTTGTGTCTCCCAAAATGTCCACACTGCTCAGTTCAATTATTTTACTAGGCCTCAGTTCTCAGAGGGGAATCAAGGAGATGTGTGTCTAGTCTACCATCTTGGCCGTGCCTCCTGGAACTTGCATTTTTAATGATCTCCTGTGATGACTCTGATATCAAATAACATTTGAGAACCAAAAATCGAGAGTTCTATTTGAATATATTGCCTGTGAGATATTAAAGTCAATTTACAAGCCTACAAGTCCAAGCTGGATATACATACTTGGCAGTCATCAGCATACTGACAGTATTTAAAGTAATGAAAAGACAAGAGGTCATTCAGGGGGTTGTATTAGTTTCCTTGTGCTGTTGTAACAAAATACCACAAATTGAGTGGCTTAAACCAAATCAAACCCATTGCCATCAAGTCAATTCTAACTCATAGCAATGCTATGAGACAGAGTAGAACTGTCCCATAGAGTTTCCAAGGAATGCATAGTGGATTTGAACTGCTAACCTTAAATGGTTAGCAGATGTAGCTCTTAACCACTACATCACCTAGGTGGGAAATATTAGTAATATTTTAAGGTGCTTGTACTACACATGAAGTGATAACAGCATTATCTAAAAGTGGGTTTAGATTACTTAAAAGGTATATTGTAAACATTACGGCAACTACTAAATTTTTTTGAAATAATATAAATAAATCAAGAAAAGAGATAAAATAGAATCATTAGAAAAACAGTAAAAACAAGAGAAGGCAGAAAGTAAGAAAAATAAAATAAGGAACAAATATAACAAATAAAAAACAGCAGGATGGTAGATTTAAATCCAGCTGTATCAATGTCATTGTTACTGCTGGGTGCTGTTGAATCAATTCTAACTCATAGTGACCCCATGTGACAGAACAGAACTTTCCCATAGGGTTTTCTTGGCTGTAATTTTTTAAGGAAGTAGATCACCAGGTCTTTCTCCCATGGAGATGCTAGGTGAGTTTGAATCACTAACATTTTAGTTATCAGCCAAATGCTTAACTGTTTGCACTACAGGAGCTCTGTAACTTTGTCAGTAATTACCTTAAATGTAAATGGCTTCAACACTCCAGGTAAAAGACAGAGATTGTCAGACTGAATAAAAGAAGACAAACAAGGTACAACTCTGTTTTCTACAAAAAAAAAGCAACTTCAGATACACAGAACCAGATACGTTAGGGTTAGGGCTACGATTAAAAGTTAAAGGGACAGGGAAAGAAATAGTGTTCACACACTAATCAGAATAGATGCTACATAAATTTCAGACAACACAATCTTCTGAACAAGGAAAATTTAAAGAATCACATTACATGATGATTATATGAGTCACTTCTCCACGAGGACACAATGCTCTTAAATGTGTAATACACAACAACACAATGTCAAAATACACAAGATATGAATTGATAGAAATTAAAAGAGAAACAGACAAATCTATGATTATAGTTGGAAATTTTAATACTAATCCTTTACTCTATCAGTAATTGGTAGATTAAGCAACCAGAAAATCAGTAAGGATGTTGATGACCTGAATATCACATCAACGAGCTTGACCTAATTGACATTAACAGAGCAATCTGTCCAATAACAATAGAACATACATTATTCTAAATTACACATAGGACATCCACCAAGTTAGACCACATTCTCAGTTATAAAACAAAGCTCAACAAATTTCAAAGATTCAAAATCATACAGACTATGTACTATGAACCATAATAGAATAAACTAGAAATCAGTAACAGAGAGGTAGAAAAGTCTCAAAAATCTGGAAATTAAGCTATTCTAAAGAGTACATGGGTCAAACAAGAAGTCTCAAAGGTAATTAAAAATATTTTGAGCTAAATGAAAATGAATATGCAACTTACAGACTGTATAAAGCAAGCAGAAAGATTTGCAGAAAGCAAACAGAACAGTGCTTAGAAATGTATGGCAATACATACAGTAGCCTAAGCTACCACAGAAAGGCATTTGACAAAATTCATTACCCATTTGTGATAAAAAGCAGTCAAATCATTAGGAAGAGAAGGAGACTTAATCTAATAAGTGAAAAGCATACAATGAACATAAACTTAATGGTGAGAGACTGAACAGTTTCTCTGAAAGATAAGGGCGAAATAAGGTGACAGGAAGAGGGAAACTACCTCTATCAGAGGCAAGGCAGTGGTTTACTGAGTCCTGCTTCTGCTGGTGCATCATTTGAGAGACTACAAAATGTGGCAAACACTGTTCAAATAACAGAAGAGAAAAAGAGATAAGTGGGAACTACTAAGAATCAAACACGCTCATCCAAAGACTTTACCAAGAGAGTTAAACATCTGCCTATAGCATGGGAAAAAGTATTTGGCAGCTACATGTCTGACTGACCTCTGATTTTCATAATCCATGAGGTACTTTAAAAAATGTCCATAAGAAAAAGGTAAATAACCCAATTAAGCAACGGGCAAAGGAGATGGACAGACACTTCACCAGAGAAGACATCTAGGCATTCAAAAGACAGATGAGGAAATGCTCACGATCACTAGCTATTAAAGAAATCCAAATCAAAACTACAATGTGATACCATCTCATCTCAAAAGGCTAGCCATTTTCCAAAAAAGACAAAACAACAAATCTTGGAGAGGCCGTGGAGAGACTGGAATTCTCCTATACTGCTGGTAGGAATGAAAAATGGCACAACCTCTTTGGAAAGCAATTTGGCACTTCCTTAAAAAACTATAAAGAGAAATACCATATGATCCAGCAATCCCACTGCTAGGAACATATTCTACAGAAATAAAGGTGGTCACATGAACAGATATGATGCGAATGAAAATACCATGGCTTGAGTCAGGCACATTTTAGTCTTCAAGGTGACATCTTTACTTTTGAATATTTTAGAGAGATCCTTTGCAGCAGATTTTCCCAGTGAAACCTGTCTTGATTTCCTGACTGCTGCTTTCATGGGCACTGATTGTGGAACTGAGTAAAATGAAATCTTTGACAACTTCAAGCTTTTCTCCATTTATGACAATGTTGCTTATTGGTATAGCTGTGAGGATGTTTGTTTTCTGGAGGTGTAATTTGAGGTGTAATCCATATTTGAAGGCTGTGGTCTTTGATCTTCATCACTAAGTGTCTCACACCTTCTTCACTCCAAGCAAGTAAGGTGGTGTCATCTGCATAATGCAGGTTGTTAATGAGTCATCCTCCCAATCCTGATGCTTTGTTCTTTGCATAATCCAGTTTCTCAGATTATCTGCTTTGCATACAGATTAAAAAGGTATGGTGAAAGGCTACAACCTTGATGCACACCTTTCCTGACTTTAAACCCTGCAGTGCCTCCTTGTTGTTCTCACAACTGCCTTTTGATCCATATACAGCTTCCTTAAAAGCACAATTAGGTGTTTTGGAATTCCCATTGTCCACAATGTTAGCCATAATTTGGAATGATCCACACAGTAAATGCTTTTGCAGTCAATGAAACACAAGTAAACATCCTTCTGGTATTCTTTGCTTTCAGCCAAGATCCCTCTGACATCAGCAATGATATTCCTGGTTCCACGCCCTCTTCTGAATCCAGCTTGAATTTCTGGCAGTTCCTTGTCAATATATTGTTGCAGCTGCTTTCGGAAGATCTTGAGCAAAATTTTACTTGCATGTGCTATCAACAACATTGTTCAGTAATTTCCACATTCAGTTGGATCAACTTTCTTTGGAATGGTCATAAATACAGATCTCTTCCAGTCAGTTGGCCAGGTAGCTGTCCTGCCAATTTATTGGCATAGACGAGCGAGCACTTTCAGCACTGCATCTGTTTTGTTCTAATATCTCAATTGATATTCCATTAATTCCTGGAGCCTTGTTTTTTGCCAGTGCCTTCAATGCAGCTTCGACTTCTTCCTTCAGTACCATTGGTTCCTGATCTTATGCTACCTCTTCAAATGGCTGACCATCAACTAGTTCTTTCTGGTATAATGACGCTGTATATTTCTTCCATTTTCTTTGATGCTCCCTGAATTGTTTAATATTTTGCCCATGGAATCGTTTACTATTGTAACTCGAGGCTCGAATTTTTTCTTCAGTTCTTTCAACTTGAAAAATGTAGAACATGCTCTTCCCTTCTGGTTTTCGATTTCCAGCTCTTTGCATGTGTCATTAGAATACTTTCTTTTGTCTTCTCGAGCTGCTCTCTGAAATCTTCTGTTTAGGCCTTTTACTTGGACATTTGTTCTTTTTGCTTTAGCTGCTTGATGTTCAAGAGCAAGTTTCAGAGTCCCTTCTGACATCCAATTTGGTCTTTTCTTTCTTTCCTGTCTTTTTAATGCCCTCTTGCTCTCTTCATGGATGATGTCTTTGATGTCATTCCACAATTTGTCTGGTCTTGGTCATTAGCGATCAACACATCAAATCTGTTCTTGAGATGGGCTCTCAAGTCAGGTGGGATATACTCAAAGTCACACTTTGGCTCTTATGGACTTGATCTGATTTTCTTCAGTTTCAATTTGAATTTGCATATGAGCAATTGATAATCTGTGCCAGTCAGCATCTGATCTTGTTCTGACTGCTGATATGGAGCTTTTCCATCTTCTTTTCCCACAGATGTAGTCAATTTGGTTCCTGTGTTTTCCTTCTGGTGAGGTCCATGTGTACAGTTGCCATTTGTGTTGGTTAAAAAGGGTATTTGCAATGAAAAAGTCATTAGTCTTGCAAACTCCATCATGTGATCTCTGGCATTAATTCTATCACCAAGGCCACATTTTGCAACTACCGATCCTTCTTCTTTGTTTCCAACTTTTGCATTCCAGTCATCAGCAATTATCAGTGTATCCTGATTGCATGTTCCATCAGTTTCAGACTGCAGAAGCTGGTAAAAATCTTCAACTTCTTCACTTTGGCCTTAGTAGTTGGTGCATTAATTTGAATAATAGTCGTATTAACTGGCCCTTCTTGTAGGTGTATGGATATTATCCTATCACTGATGGCACTGTACTTCAGGACAGATCTTGCAATGTTCTTTTTGATAATGAATGCAACACTGTCCCTCTTCAAGTTTTCGTTCCCAGCATAACAGACTATATGATTGCTGGATTTAAAATGGCCAAAACCCATCCACTTCAGCTCACTAATGCCCAGGATGTCAATGTTTATGCATTCCAATTTATTTTTGACAATTTCCAATTTTCCTAGATTCATACTTCGTACATTCCATGTCCTGATTATTAATGGATGTTTGCAGCTGTTTTTCCTCATTTTGAGTCATGCCACATCAGCAAACAAAGATCCTGGAGGCCTTATCCCATCCACTTCATTAAGGTTGACTCTACTTTGAGGAGACAGCTCTTCCTCAGTCATCTCCCGAGTGCCTTCTACCCTGGGGGGCTCACTTTCTGGCACCATATCTGACTATGTGCAGCTGCTATTCATAATGTTTTCCCTGGCTAATTCCTTTCAGAAGCACATCTGCTATAAGGACTTAAAATAGAGATGTACAGAAGAAAAGACTCTTTGGTGGCTCCAAGGGTGGGGAGGGAGGGAGAGGCTTGGTCACAGATTAGATGCTCACTGCTGTTGAATTGGGTCCAACTCATAGCTACCCTAGAGGTCAGAGTAGAACTTCCCCATAGTTTCCCAGGAGCACCTGGCTGATTTGAACTGCCAACTTTTTGGTTAGCAGATGTAGCACTTAACCCACTATGCCACCAGGGTTTCCACAGATTAGATAGTAGACAGGAATTTAGCTAGGTGAAAGCAGTGACAGCACATAGCAGAGAGCAGATCAACATAACTGGACTACACCACAAACTGAAAGTTTTTCTAAATTCAACACAATATTTCAAAGGATAGAGTAGCAGGGATAGGGTTCTGGGGACTATGTTTTCAAGGAACATCAAGGCTAACTGGCACAACTAGTCTTTTGCGAAGAGAATCTACTGCACCCCATATTGGTGAGTGGTGCCTGGGGTCTTAAAAGCTAGCAAGCTGCCATCTGAGGTACACCAAATGGTCTCATCTAGAATAGATGATGACTGAGAATAACAAAGACATGAGGCAAAAAGAGTCCAGGAGACAGGAGGATCCATATGAAAGGGAGACTGTATTAACATGAGACCAGAAGAACCAGATGCTGCCCAGCCACCACCAAAGGCAGCCATGATTGGGATACAATGTAGAGTCCCTGAGGCAACATGAGACAAAGAGGTTTGTAGCTCAAGAACTCTTCTAAGAGACCAGAACTGAAGATCTGACATACTGGAGGGTCCCTTGGGAACATGGCCCTAGACTTGCTGCTGCCCTAACTGGAAACTAGTACCAAGGTCAACTCTTCAGACAAGAATGGAGTGGACTTGGGGATGCAGTGTGACCACATGTGTATATACTTTATGGTTCTATACATTTATAGGAGGTTGTCCTACTGGTTTCTTTCTAGGTGGGAGAGAAGAAGGTGGAAGAGAAGAAGGTGGAGAGGAGGGGACAGGTGTTTCTTAAGAGGATACTAGAAATATAGTGACAAGGAGGATCATGCTGCCACAGGGTGAGGAGAACAGACAGAGCTGCAGATAGGTGGGCATGCAAAATTGATTTGGATTGTGTACTTTCACTTAATCACAATAAAAAAAATGCAGGTTCCAGAGCCCAAACTCCAGAGATTAAGATTCAGTAGTAACTGTGATACTGCTAGTCTGTTGACCACAATCCGAGAAATACTACTCTAAAGGAATATTCACGAGTGTTGCTAGTAATAGTCTACCTAGTGACAGAGTCCCAACTTTTTCTCTTTCTCATAGTCTTTAGGATTATTTTGGAAAGAAATGGCTAGAGGTCTTCTCAACACCATAGAAAATATTTTCAGACCATACAAAAACGATCTCAGTCTTACACATCTCTTACCCAAATGATCTTCATGTTGTTGCCAAGCACAGTTCAGAGACCTGGAGGCTGTATGGTGCTCATGGATGGCTAAAGGAAATAAGCTTTTGAAGTTGGGCTGTTGAAGGCTCCAACACGTGACTCTTTCCTTCAGACGATTCTGGAGCCTGCTTTGTAAATGGAACAACCTGTGGCACCACATCCTAGAAAATACCACAAGACTGGGAAACAATATAAAACAATTTTTATGACACTACAGAAATAATCACTACATATTTAACTATAAAAAAGTAGATTTATTTCAGCTACAGAAGATTAAACAAAGAAGAAAATTTGAAAAGGTTAAGTGTAAGTGGTCTACAATTCATTACTTCTACTTTTGCACCACATATTCCTATTTTATGCCTTGCAATCTTTTTTCTGCCCCAAGACCAAATTGAAATGACTCTTTGAAAATTCATGAACTTTTTACCTTCGAACCAAATATGACTGTTTTTGAGGTCTCATCCTTCTAGGCCTCTCAGCTTGTAACACTATCAACCATTCCTATCCTGACTCCTAACTTTCTTCTCCACTGACTGTGTTTGATCACTGGTAAGTTACTTACATCCTCAGTGACCTTATTTCCTCCTTTTTGTTCTAACAACTTTGAAGACCTAGAGGAAACAAATAAACTTCTAGAAATACACTACCCGTCTTTGTCATCTAGTGCTGTTCTAACACAGATATCACAAGTGGATGATTTTAAGCAGAGAAATTTTATTTGTCACAGTCCAGTAACCTAAGGGCCCACATTCAGGATGCCAGCTCCAGGGTAAAGCTTTCTTTGCTGGCACTGGAGGAAGGTCCTTGTTGTCAATCTTCAGCTGGACTGGAGCTTTTGAGGTGCAGGACCCTGGTCCTTTCCAAAGAATGCCTCAGTTTCAGGTACTGCTTTCTTTCTGATGGCATGAGATCCCTAGATCTCTTTGCTAGATTCCTTTTTTTTTTTTAATCTCAAGAAATTACCTCAAGGCACAAAACAATCCCGCACATTAAATCCTGACCCAACACAACAGCACCTATCAATCCTCATTAACATCACTGAGGCATAAATTCCAACATGGAGGAGTATCACACAATACCAGGAATTATGGCCTAGCCAAATCGCTACAGACTTTTTCGGGAACACAATTTAATTTATAACAGTTAGTGAACTTAACTGTTCTGAGTGCTACATAACTTACTGCTGAATGTCATTACAGTAACCTTCCAGGTATTCCCCTTGGGAAGCTATACACTGACACCAGTGCCCAGTCCACCCTTCAAAGCAATTTTGGAACTCTTTCTAGAATGGCGACTGTGCACAGTGGCAAGATGGTAAGTTTGCCAACTTAATTGCATAGTTGTCTGTAGGGGCAGTTTTAGCTGGTAAAAAAAAAAACTGTATTGGAACACCCTCTGTACTTCCCTGATCTGAACCCCCACTGGCTTTTTTCTTTATCTGAAGATAAAGGAAATATTGAAAGGAAGACATTTTGATGTCATTCCAGACATCAAGGGTAATACGATAACAGCTCTGATGGCCATTCCAGAAAAAGAGTTCCAAAATTCCTTTGAAGAGTGGACCAGGCGCTGGTGTTGGTGCATAGCTCCCCAAGGGGAGTACTTTGAAGGTGACTATGGTACAGTTCTTTTCTTGTATATATTTCTTTTCATTGCCTTAATTTTATCAAGGATTGTACATATGTCATTTTTTTGTTTTTCTCCTTCTGCTTAGTGAATTCTTTCCTTGTCTTTGGTCTTCAGGAGCTTGATTACAATGTACCTAGGTGAAGATCTCTTGTGATTTACTCAGAGTTTTCCAAACTTCCTATATTAACTGGTTTATTTTCTTACTCAGGCTTAGAAAGTTTTCTGTTATAATTTCTTCATATATTCTGTTTCTTCACCTTCTGGAATCCCCATAATACACATACTGGTTCTCCCTGATGATGTCTCAAAGTTCCATTTGGCTTTCTTCAATATTTTTTCTTTATTGTCACTTGTGTTTTGTTTCTCTGCAGATTCGGTAAATTCAGTTGTTTTGTCCACTAGTTCATTTACTTTCTTCTGCCTGTTCTAGTCTAATGTTGTATTCCCCACTCCATGCATTCTCCACTTTAATTATTATGCTCCTCAACTACACTATTTGTTTCTTCTTTGTTTTCTAACTTCTTATTAAAATTCTCATATTCCTTTGTGATATCGTGGTGGTTCAGACTGCGTCAACTTGGCAACTCCATGTTTGGGAGCTGCATCAAGTGGCAGGGGCAGGGACTGTGGTGGTTTCCCGCTCCTCAGCTCTCATCTCTCTAGTTTCCATCACTTGCTTCCTGTCTGTTCCTGTTAGCTGCAACTCCTGCTCTCTTCTTTTGTCTGGTTCCTGGACCTGAACTATTTGCTGTTGGATTCATCAGTCCTTATAACCAGTGAGTGATAGTCTTGTTCCCTGACCTGCTGATCCTGGGTTAACCAGTCCCTGTAGCTATGTGAGTCAGCAGAGGTCTTGCAGTCTCACCTGCCAGTTTGGGATCTGCTGACCTACACAGACAGTGATCTAGAACTCTGGTCTCTGACCTGCCGACCTTGGGATCACCAGGTCCTATGGCCAGGTAAGGCTTGTACCAGGACTTGGGCTGTTCAGCTTCTAAAACTGTGTGAGCTGTTTCCTTTGTATAAATCTTTCCTTGTACACATACATGTTACTGGTTTTACTTCCCTAGAAAATCCAGCCTAAGACAGATACCCATTAGTTTCTTATCTGTGTGATCCTTCAATTCTCTAAACATATTTAAATTAATTTTTTTCCAAGTCCTCTATTTTTTCTATCACTCTTACTTCCCTGTGAGTGATTTCTGCCTCTTCATTCTGCTCTTTAAATTGTTGGTGGTGTTGTTGCTAGGTGCTGTTGAGTTGGTTCCAACTCATAGTGACCCTATGAACAACAGAATGAAACACTGCCCAGTCTTGCGCCATGTCCACAATCATTTTCATGCTTAAGCCCATTGTTGTGGCCACTGTGTCAATCCATCTTGTCAAGGGTCTTCCACTTTTTCACTGACCCTCTACTCTACCAAGCATGATGTCCTTCTCCAGGGACTGATCTTTCCTGACAAAATGTCCAAAGTATGTAAGACGCAGTCTTGCCATTTTTGCTTCCAAGGAGCACTCTGGTTGTACTTCTTCCAGAACAGATCTGTTGGTTCTTTTGGCAGTCCATGGTACTGTTCAACATTCTTCTCCAACACCACAATTCAAAGGCATCAATTATTTTCCTGTCTTCTTTGTTCATACTCCAGCTTTCACATGCATATGATGCAACTGAAAATACCATGGCCTGGGTCAGATGCACTTTTGTTTTCAAGGTGACTTCCTTACTTTTGAATACTTTAGAGAGGTCATTGCCAGCAGATTTTCCCAATGCAATGTGTCTTTTGATTTCTTGACTGCTGTGTTGATTGCGCATCCAAGTAAAATGAAATCCTTGACAACCTCAATCCTTTCTCAATTTACGACAATCTTGCTTACTGGTCCAGTTGTGAGGATTTTTGTTTTCCTGATGTTGAGGTGCAATCCATACTGAAGCCTGTGGTCCTTGATTCTCTTTAAATTGGGTCCTCTTATCTTGCTTTATCTCTTATGATTTTCTGTTATATCTTGGCATCTGAATACTTTGCTGTGGTAATTCTGAGTTTCAGATTTCTCTTTTTCCCCCAGTTTTTCCTCTGTGTTTGTTTACTGCTATTACTTCTTGCTTCCTCTATGTTTCCCTAGAAGGTCCCTTAGCCTTATGGTTTTATCTCAGTTGCTCAGCACTTTGTCAGAATTACTGTGTAAACTGTAAGATCTTATAGCCTTGGGTGCAGTAGACCATGTGATTGTCTGATTCAAAATGACCGATACCAATCCATTTCAGCTCACTGATGCCTAGGATGTTGATGGTTATGCATTCCATTTCATTTTTGATGATTTCCAATTTTCCTAGATTCATACTTCATACATTCCATGTTCCAATAATTAAAAGATGTCTGCAGCTGTTTCTTCTCACTTAGAGTTGTGCCACATCAGAGAATGAAGGTCCTGAAGACTTTACTCCATCTACATCATTAAGGTCAACTCTACTTTGAGGGGGCAGCACTTCCCAAGTCATCTTCAAAGTGTCTTCCAACATGGGGGCGCTCATTTTCCGGCACTATATCTGTCAGTGTTCTGCTGTTATTCATAAGGTTTTCATTGGCTAACTATCTTCAGAAGTAGACTGCCAGGTCCTTCTTCCTGGTCTGTCTTAGCCTGGAAGATAGCTGAAACATATCCACCACAGGTGACCCTGCTGGTATCTGAATACCGGTGGTATAGCTCTCAGCATCACAGGAACACACAAGGTCCCACAGTATGACAAACTGACAGTATGACAAACTGAATCAGACAGTCATATTGTCTACTATACCAAGAACAAAGACTTGAAGAGGAATGGTGTTGCATTCATTACCAAAAAGAACGTTTCAAGCTCTTTCCTGAAGTACAATGCTGTGAATGATAGGATAATGTCAATATGCCTATAAGAAAGGCCAGTTAATATGACTATTATTCAAATTTATACACCAATTACTAAGGCCAAAGATGGAAGAAATTGAAGACTTTTTATCAGTTTCTGCGGTCTGAAATTGACTGAACATACAATCAAGATTCACTGATAATTACTAGTGATTGGAATGCAAAAATTGAAAAAAAAAGAAGGATCAGTAGTTGGAAAATACAGCCTCGGTGACAGAAACAGCGCCAGAGATCGCATGATCGAATTCTGCAAGACCAATGACTTCTTCATTGCAAATACCTTTTTCCATCAACACAGAGACCGTACACATGAACCTCACCAGACGGAATACACAAGGAATCAAATCGACTACATTTGTGGGAAAAGATGTTGAAAACCTCAATATCAGTAGTCAAAATAAGACCAGGTGCTGACGGCAGTACAGACCATCAACTATTGATTTGCAAGTTCAAATTAAAACTGAAGAAAATTAGAACAAGTCCACGAGAGCTGAAGTATGGCTTTGAATATACCCCACCTGACTTTAGAGACCATCTCAAGAACAGACTTGATGTGGTGAACACTAATGACTGAAGACCAAATACATTGTGGAATGACATCAAAGACATCATCCATGAAGAAAGCAAGAGGTAATTAAACAAACAGGAAAGAAAGAAAAGACCAAATTGAATGTCAGAAGAGACTCTGAAACTTGCTCTCCAACACTGAGCAGCTAAAGCAAAAGGAAGGAATGATGACGTAAAAGAACTGAACATGTAGCTCAAAAAGACAAAATAAAGTATTATAATGACAAGTGCAAACAGCTGGAAATAGAAAACCAAAAGGCAAGAACACACTTTGTATTTCTCAAGCTGAAAGAACTGAAGAAAAAATTCAAGCCTCAAGTTACAGTAGTGAAGGATTCTACAAGGAAAATATTAAATGACTCAGCCAGCCAAGTGCTGTCGAGTCGGAGCTGACTCATGGTGACCCTAGGGGCCAGGGTAGAACTGACCCCTAGAGTATTCAAGGAGCGCCTGGTGGATTTGAACTGCCGACCTTGTGGTTAGCAGTGGTAGCACGTAACCCACTATACCACCAGAAGCATCAAAAGAAGATGGAAGGAAGACATAGTGTCACTATATCAGAAAGAACTGGTCAGTTTTCAACGATTTGAAGAGGCAGCATATGATCAGGAACCCATGGCACTGAAGGAAGAAATCAAAGTTGAGCTGCTGGAGTTAGCAAAAAACATGGCTCCAGGAATTGATGGAATATCAGTTGAGATGGTTCAACAGACAGATGCAGCACTGGTAGTGCTTACTTCTCCATGCCAAGAAATTTGGAGGACAGCTATGTGGCCAACCGACAGGAAGAGATCCATATTTACACTCATTCCCAAGAAAGGTGATCCAACTGAATGTGGAAATTACCAAACAATATCATTAATATCACATGCAAGTAAAATTTTGCTAAAGGTTGCTCAAAAGCAACTGCAACTGTATACTGACAAGGAACTGCCAGAAATTCTAGCTGGATTCAGAAGAGGATGTGAAACCAGGGATATCATTGCTGATATCAGATGGATCTTGGTTAAAAGCAGAAGATACCAGAAAGATGTTTATCTGTGTTTCACTGACTACACAAAGGCATTAGACTACGTGGATAACAACACAGTATGGGTAATGCTGTGGAGAACAAGAATTCTAGAACACTTAATTGTGCTCATGAGGAATCTGTATACGGATCAAGAGGCAGTTGTGCAACCGGAACAAGGGGACACTGCATGGTTTAAAGTCAGGAAAGGTGTGTGTCAGGGTTGTAGCCTTTTTTCACCATGTCTTTTCAATTTGTATGCTGAGCAAATAATCTCAGAATCTAGACCATATGAAGGCATCAGGAATGGAGGAAGACTCATTAACAACCTGCGTTATGCAGATGACAAACCCTGCTTGCTGGCAGTGAAGATGATGTGAACCACTTACTGCTGAGAATCAAAGACCGTCATTATGGATTACACCTTCAGTATGGATTACAACTCAACATCAAGACAACAAAAATCCTCACAGCTGGACTAGTAAGCAACATCTTCATAAATGGAGAAAGGTCTGAGGTTGTCAAGGATTTCACTTTACATGGCTCCACCATCAATGTCTGAGGAAGCAGTAGTCAAGAAATTAAAAGAAGCATTGCACTGGGAAAATCTGCTGCAAAGGACCTCCTTAAAGTATTGAAAAGTAAAGATGTCACCTTGAAAATTAAGATGCACCGGACCCAAGCCATGGTTTCTTTCAATCACATCATATGCATGCGAAACCTGGACAATGATAAGAAGACAGAAGAAGAACTGACCCCTTTGAATTGTGCTGTAGAATACTAAATGTCCCATAGACTGCCAAAAGAGCAAACAGATCTGTTCTGGGAAGAAGTACAACCAGACTGCTCCCTGGAAGCAAAGATGGCAACACTATATCTTACATACTTTGGACATGTTGTCAAATGGGATAAAGTCCCTGGAGAAGGACACATGTTTGGTACAGGGGAGGGTCCATGAAAAAGAGGAAGATCCTCAACAAGACAGATTGACACAGTGGTTGCAACAATGGGCTTAAGCATAAAAACAATTGTGGGCATGGCACAAGACTGGGCAGTGTTTCCTTCTGTCGTGCACAGGGTCACTACGAGTTGGGCCTGATTCGAGGGCACCTGTCTTAGGCTGGGTTTTCTAGGCAAGCAAAACCAGTAACACGTGTAGGTACAAGGAAAGATTTATGATACATATAGCTAGACAGATATAGGTATAGGAAACAGCTCACGCATCACAGAAGCTGAATGTCCCAAGTTCTGGCACAAGCCTCATATGGCCACGGAAGCTGAGGAACCCAAAGTCAGCAGGTCAGAGAGCAGAGTTGTAGATCACCGGTTGTGTAGGTCGGTGGATCCCAAGCTGGTGGCAAGACGGAGCGGCAGAGGCTGGCGAACCCAGGATTGGCAGGTCAGGGAGCAGGAGCGGCAGAGGCTGGCAAACCCAGGATTGGCAGGTCAGGGAGCAGGACTCTCAAGTGCCGACTGTAAGAACTGATGAATCCAACAGCTGCTAGTTCAAGTCCAGGAACCAGACACCAGAAGAAGAGCACAGGAGCTCCTGGCTACGTGAGCAGACCAGCAGCAGTAGTGGAAAGCCGAGAGATGAGAGCTGAGGGGCGGGAAGCCACCACAGACCCTGCCCTGCCAGTTAATACAGTAGCCAAATATGGAGTAGCCAAGTTGACATGATCCTGACCACCACAGCACTAACAACAATATCCTTGGGACAGGGTGGGAACTTTTTTGTTTGGTCTGGCACCAGCCAGTTAACTGGCTGCCACTTGCAACCCTCCCACTTCCTCAGCGACACAAGTTTTCAATCTGACTTCAGAACACTCAGGTAGATCCTCTACGCCTTTTTACATGTAGGTGGTGTCACTCGGGTTGGTGTGGTTCAGTTTGAGAATTCGCAGTGAATTTCCTCCCATAACAGACACTATATATATCTTTAGTAATTTTTTGTACCAACTTTACTTGTAAGTTGTAATTACCGCATGTTGCTCCTTTTCCTTGAGTTATTACTTCTTTCTCAAAAAAAACAACTGATACAGATTCACAAATACTAATTACCACAATATTGTAGCTAAACACCAGAAAATTTGACAAAATCAGTGATTACAAAAACATGGCAACCTGAATAACAGTCCATGTTTATAACATTTACAAATTAAATCATACATAATTTTAAGTGTCGCTGTAACTGAATAATAATGACAGCTCTGACTAAGGTATATTAGAAGGCTAAAAAAGTAAATCAGGACAAAATTTTAGCTTTGAAGATATACTGATACATGTATGCTCAGCTTGTGAAAAACTATATTCTTTACTGTGGTTAAGTGAAAGCATACAATCCAAATAAACTTGCATGCCCACCTATCTGCAGGTCCTTCTGCTTTCTTTGCACAGTGACAGCACACTCCTCCTTTTCATTCTATACTTGCCGTATCCTCTTAACAAGCTCCTGTCCCCCGCTGCTCCCACTTATCTCCCATCTAGAAAGAGACCAGTAGGACAGCATCCTATAAATGCACAGAACCATAAAGTACACACACCATACGGTCACACTGTGCCCCAAGTCCAGTCCAGTTTTCTCCAAAAAGTTAACCTCAGTAGTGTTTTCTGGTCAGGGGCAGCAGCAGGTCTATGGGCCATGCTCCCAGAGGAACACCCAGGCCACTGGACCATCAATTGTGGTCTTTTAGTAGAGTTCTTGAGCTGCACCCCTCTTTTTCTCATGTTGACATAAGGATTCAACATTGTGTGCCTCATCATGGCTGTCTTTGGTGGTGGCCAGGTATCACCTAGTTCTTCTGAACACATGTTGATACAGTCTCCCACTCACATGGGTCCTCCTGTTTCCTGGGCTTTTTTTTTACTCGTGTCTTTGTGGTTCTCGATCTGTTCTGGATGAGTTCAGACTGGTATACCTCAGACGGCAGCTTGACAGTTTTTAGGATCCCAGATGCCACTCACCAATATGGGATGCAGAAAACTCTCTTAGCAATAGGCTAGTTATGCTAATTGGCTTTGATGTCCCCCAAAGGCATGGTCCCCAGACCCTGCCCATGATACTCTATCCTGGCAATATTGGCTTGAGTTTAGAAAACCTTTCAATTTATGGTGAAGTCCAGTTAAGTCGATCTGCTTTCTACCATGTGCTATCACTGCTTTTACCTAACCACATTTCTTACCAATGATCTAATCTATGACTAACCCTCTCTCTCCCTCCCCACCCTTGTGGGCATCAGTCTTTCTTCTGTACATGTCTTTTTAAGTCCTTATAGTAGGGGTCTCATGCAATATTTGTTCTTTTGCCACTGACTGATTTTACTCAGCATAATGTCTTCCAATTGAAACTAGGTTACGAGATGCTTCCTAAAATCACCACTGTTCTTTATCATTGCATAGTTTTCCATTGTGTATATGTACAATAGTTTGTTTATCCACTCATCTGTTGATGGGCATCTGGGTTGACTTTTTCTTTATGCTGTTGTGGACTATGCAGCAAAGAACATTCGTGTGCATGTATCTGTTCATGAGACAGCCTTTGTTTCTGTAGAATATATTCTGAGCAATGGGATTACTGGATCAAATGGTATATCTATTTCCAGTTTTTTAAGGAAGCACCAAATTGCTTGCCAAAGAGGTTGTAGTAGTTTGCAATCTCACTAGCAGTGTAGGAGAGTTCCAATCTCTCCACTGTCTCTCCAGCATTTATTGTTTTGTGTTTTTTGGATCATGACTAACCTTGCTGGGGTGAGATAGTTTCTCATAGTAGTTTTGATTTGGATTTTTCTCATAGCTAATGATTGTGAGCAATTCCTCATTTGTCTTTTGGCTACCTGGATGTCATTTTTGCTGAAGTGTCTATCCATCTCCTTTGTCCAACTGCTTAAAAGGGTTATTTACGTTTTCGTTGTTGACACTCAGCAGTACCTCATAGATTATGGAGATCAGATGTCAGTCCAACATGTAATTGCCAAATATTTTTTCCCATTCTGTAGGTGGTCTTTCAATTCTTTTCATAAAGTCTTTGGATGAGCAAGTGTTTGATTCTTAGTAATTCCTATTTATCTATTTTCTCTTCTATTGATCGTGCTTTGTTTATCGCTTTTCGAGTTCTGTCTAAGCTGTGTAATAGAATTTGCATTGCTGACCCTATTTTTCCTTGCAAGATCTTTATCATTTTAGGTCTGATATTTAGATCTTTGATCCATTTTGAGTTAATTGTGTAAGGTGTGACATATGCATCTTGTTTCAGTTTTTTGCAGATGGCTATCTAATTTTGCCAACACCACTTGTTAAAGAGACTGTTTTTGTTAGGCTGAAACCCAAGCCCCCTTCCCTACCATTCCCGGAGTGGGACGGCCTGAGTCAAAATGTTTTATCTGCCAGCTATTCCTGAAATTCCATTCAAATGAGATGAGCTGCCTGGCCCAAATAGCTATCGCTCCTTTCCCATAGGCTCAACTCCACTGAAATGAGATCCTTTTATGTTGACTGAGTAACTTTATTGTCCACAACCCCATAAGCTACTTGCCACGGACACCACCCTCATCGTCACGGGTGCTGCTTCCAGTGCTGTCCTCAGTAAGGTCCGCCGGGACCCTTTATAAGCCCCCAACCCCCTAGCCAGTGCGTGGTTCTACAGACTCCCATTCAAGAGCTCTGTGAAGCCGCCCAGGACGCAAATAAACTTTTCCTTTTCTTTCTCCTCCTCTCTCTGGTTTTTCCTCTGCATACTTTCGATTAAGTGAAACTCACTGCACTCAAAAAATCTCTAACAGTTTTTAGCTCAGTTTACAATCTTAGGGCCTTTGTTGAATATCAACTGTTCATAAGAGGATGGTGGCATCTCTGGGGTCTCAACTCTGTTCCATTGGTCTATATGTCTCTTTTTGTACCAGTACCAGGCTGTTGTGACAAACATGGCGTGTAACAGGTTCTAAGTTCAGGTAGTATGAGGCCTCCCACTGTGTTCCTCTTCTCCTGTACTGTTTTACTTATCCGGGGTTTCCTCCGTTTCCAAACAAAGTTGGTGGTTTGTTTCTCCATCTCATTAAAAAAATGACACTGGAATTTGTATTAGGATTGCACTGTATATGTAGACTGCTTTGGGTAAAATAGACATTTCCACAACATTAAGTCTTCCTATCCATGAACAGGGTAGTTTCTCCACTTACGAACTCTCTTTTGGTTTCTGGCAGTAAGGTCTTATAGTTCTCTCTGTATAGGTCTCTTACTTCACTGGTTAGATTTACTCCTAGGTATGTTATCCTCTTGGAGGATATAGGAAATATTATTGATTTGGTGATTTCTTGTTTAATGATCTCTGTTGGTGTGAAGGAATCCTACTGATGCACTTAGGTTTATCTTGTATCCTGATACTTTGCTAAACTCTCCTATTAGTTCCAGTAGTTCACTCATGGATTCTTTAGGATTCTCTGCATGTATAATCATAGCATCTGCAAACAGGGAGATTTTTACTTCTTTGCCAATGCAGATGCCCTTTATTTGTCTTGTCTCATTGCTCTGGCTAGAACCTCTAGCACAATGTTGAATAGAAGTGGTAAGTGTGGGCATCCTTGTTTAGTTCCCGTTTTCTAGAGGAATTCTTTCAGTCTCTCTCCATTCAGGAGGATGTAGGCAGTTGGCTCTGCATAAATGCCCCTTATTGCACTGAGGAATTTCCCTTCCATTACCATTTTTTGGAGAGTTTTTAGTACAGAGGTTGGACTTTACCAAATGCCTTTTCTGCATCAAGTATTAAAATCAGGTGAGTCTTATCCTTTGTGCTATTTATGTGGTTTATCACATTAATTGTTATTCTGATGTTGAATCAGCCTTGCATCCCTGGTATGAATCCATCTTGGTCATGATGAATTATTTTTTTGATACGTTGTTCAATTCTATTGGCTAGGATGTTGTTGACAGTTTCTGCAGCTATGTTCATAAGTGATGCCAAAGCCAAAGCCAAGTGCCGTCGAGTCGGATCCTACTGGTCTGCAATTTTCTTTTTTAGTGGGATCTTTCCCTGGCTTTGGTATCAGGGTTATGCTGGCTTCATAGAATGAATTGGGGAGTATTCTATCCCTTACTAGGCTGTGAAACAGCCTCAGTAGTATTGGAGTTATCTCCTCTCTAAAAGTATGGTAGAGTTCTCCGGTGAGGCCATCTGGGCCAGGATATTTTTTGGCTGGTAGTTTTTTGAGGACTTTTTCAATCTCTTCCTTTGTGATGGGTTTATTAAGTTGTTCTACTTCTCCTTGTGATAATTTTGGTATGAACCTAGAAATTTGTCCATTTCCTCTAGGTTTTCAAATCTGTTAAGAGGACAGTCCTCTGTAGTATTCTGTTATGATACTTTTCGGTTGGGTCTGTTGTGACATCTGTCCCATTTCTTATTTGGATTGTTTTCTCTCCTGTTTTTCTTTTGTAAGTTTAGCCAATGGTTTGTCAATTTTGTTGATATTTTTAAAAATTTTCGTTTAGATCTGCTCTAATTTTTATTATCTGTTTTCTTCTGATGTCTGAGGGGCTCTTCTGTTGCTCTCTACTTGTTCAAGCTGTAGAGTTCTTTGGTTTGGATCCTTTCTTCCTTCCAGATCTGTGCATTTATAGAGATAAACTGACCTCTGACCACTGCTTTGGCTATATCCCATAAGTTCTGGCAGGATGTGCTTTCATTCTTATTTGATTCCAGTAAGTAAGTTTCTTTGTTTTGTCCTTGATTTCTTCCATAACCCATGGCTTTTGGAGCAAGGTGTTGTTCCCTTTCTATGAGTTCAAATTTCTACCTATGTTTTTTCTGTGACTGATTTCAACTTTTATGGCTTTATGGTCTTAGAAGATACTTTCAGTAACTCAGTGGTTTGGATTTTGTTAAGACTTGCTTCATGACCTAACACATGGCCTATTCTGGAAAATGTTCCATGTACATTGCAGATGGTGTATTTATCTGTTGACGAGTAAAAAGTTCTGTATGGTAATGAAGTCTTTTTGGTTAATTGATGCAATGAGATCTGTATCTTTACTGAGCTTTTTTCTGGAAGATCTATCCATTACTGAAACTGGAGTGTTGAAGTCTCTATTATTGTGGAGTGATCTATCTCACTTTTCAGTGTTGTCAGTGTTTCTTTGATGTATTTAGATGCTCTGGTACTGGGTGCATAAGTATTTAATACTGTTATGTCCTGCTTATGTATTGAATCTTTCAGCAATAGATAGTGACCATCCTTGTACACCATGGTGGGTTTTACATTAAAGTCTATTTTATCTGAGATTAGTATTGGCACTCCTGCTCTTCTTTATATATTGTTGGCTTGGTATATATTTTTCCATCCTTTGACTTTCAGGTGGTTCGTATCTTTGATTCCAAGGTGTGTTTCTTGAAAGCAGCATATAGATGGATCGTGTCTTCTGATTCATGATGTCACTTGCTGTTTCTTTATAAGAGCTTTCAGTCTGTTTACGTTCAGTGTAATTATTGATAGGCATGTGTTCAGTGTTGTCATTTTGATGTATTTATTTTTGTGTTGTTGACAATTTCTGTGTTGCTCTGTTATGGGTCATTCTGTTATGGGTCATTCTTCTTTATGGGTTGACTTTTCTTCTTTTTCAGTTATATTTCTGCGTTATATTTCTTGTTCTGATATGTCGCTTTGGTATTTTGCTTTGCAGCTACCCTGTAATTCCCCTTACTATTCTAAGTTTAAACCAGACTTTAACTTCTACATATCTTTTTAATTTTCTCTCCATCTGAAAGGGATAAAACTACTGTAATATATCCCTCTTTTAGTGTGATGATGTTCACTGGTTCCCTCCTTTTAATACAGTAGTTTTGATTGATCTTTGTAACTTCACTAACTGAGTAAGATTCTGGGCGCCGTGCCCTGCATTGCCTCCTTAAGCATACACTTGATGTTTTTGTTTTTTTAAGCCAAGAGCTCCTTTCAGTATTTCTTATAGTTTTGGTTTGGTTTTTACACAGTCCCTAAGCTTCTGTTTATCTGTGAATGTCTTAATTTCCCTTTCATATTTGAGAGACAATTTTGCAGGATGTAAAATTCTTGGTTGGAAGTTTTTCTCCTTCAGGCCTTTGAATGTGTCATCCCACCACCTTACTGTCAACATCTTTTCCACCAAGAAATCAGACAAAAGCCTACAGGGCTTCCCTCTGTATGTTAGCTTTGCTTTAAGCTTCACTGCCTTTAAAAGCCTCTGTTTATGTTTCATTTTATTAAGCTTGAATATAATTTGTCTTGGTGTCTTTCTTTTGGGGTCTAGTTTTTGTGGCATTTGATATGTATCTTGGATATCTATGTTCCCTTCTTTCATAATTTCAGGGAAGCTTTCTGTTAGCAACTCTACAATATGCTCTCTGTATTTTCATCTATTCGGCCCTGTTTAGGAACTCCAACTATTCATAGATTATTCCTCTTAATAGAGTCCCACATGTTTCTTAATGCTTCTTAATTTTTCTTAGGTCTTTTCTCTGATTTCTCCCCATAAATGCTGGTGTCAATTGCTCTCTCCTAAACCTCACTAACTCTGGCTTCCATCTCCTGAATTCTGCTCTTTTGGCTTTGGATTGAATTGTCTAATTCTGTAACTTTATTATCAATCTGTGGGATTTCATATCATTGATGTTTCATCAGTTCAAACAGCTTATTTAATTTTTCATTTTGTTCTGCTGCATATTTTTTAATCTCTAGGAGAGCTCTATACATAATTCTTTTGTAGTTAACCTCTGATAGTTTCATAAAGGCTTCATCTGTGACGTATTTTGGTTCTGTATTTGGGGAGTTTTCTGGAGACATGGTGGACTGCTTCTTTAAATGGTTAGCTATTAGCTGTTGCCTTTGAAAAGTATTTTTATTGTTATAACTATCAGGATATTTTTTTATAGGAAATAATAAATTTAGAAGTGGGCTAACATGGCAGATGAGCCAGAACTGTTCTTTGATTTCTCTAACAACAAAGACCCAGAAAAATAACTTAATGGATTAAACAAGACATTTTAGGAGTCCTGATCACCAGGGGGAACCCTGGAAGAATGAGCTGACCAACGGACAGGTGAGAGTGGGCACAGAACTGCCCGGACAGGACAGGACAGGACAGGACAGTATAAGACAGCCTGACGGCAGTCTGCATTCTTTAGGAGGATCCTCTGTGCCAGTGCAGCAAATGAAGCCGTGTTCTGAGAGTGTATTTCTCAGTGAAGAAGCAAAAGTTCTGACAAACATGCATACAGAATTGCAAGATTCTTCCACCTGAATGCCAAAAGGTAAGTTCTTACAGATGTGTGCAGATTAAAGCTATTTCTTTGGGGCACAAACTCTCTACCTCTTTTTGGTGGTCCCCCCATTTCTTCTCAGTGCTGTGTCAGGTGCCTGATTCTGACAAAGAACTTGGGCCTGAGGAGGCTGAAATGCAGCTTAACAAAAGGGCAAAAAAAAAATCAAGTCTGCTGGTGTCACCGAGCTGGAAAAACTCGGGGCAGAAACAGGCTGTTTCCCCACACACAGGGCTTCTGGCCACTCACCTTTCTTAAGGTGGGCTCCTGCCTACTCTGAGTGGGTCTTCTCCTTTTCTTGGCATGGGATCCCTTCGTTTCACAGCACACACAGCCAGAAATGTGAGTCCACACAGATCAATATTCTCTAGCTGGTACTGCGCACTTGGGGGCTAAATGACTGGGTTCCTGGGCTGAACTCACATAAGAAAAGTGAACTGACACCAGGGCTCCATGCCAATAACAACTCTAACCACCCAGTGACAGAGCTTTGGAATTTCTATGGCTCCAACTACCAAAACAACATACACGACAAGTTTACACAGACACTTAAAAAACTAACACATACACACACACATACACACACAGACCAAACAACAATAACTGAAATTAAATTAAATAAATTACAGCAATCTTCCGATGGTCTGGAGGCAATGGTCTATTTCAGATCATTTAAAGAAACAGACTACCATGCCTTCAGAAAGCAGCAGGAAGGGTGTTCCAATCCAGCTATTTGTTTACTGGCTAACACTGCCTTCACAGACAACTATACAATTAAGTTCACGAACTTGCTGCCACACTACTGTGTGCAGTGGCCATTGCAGACAGAGTTCCAAAATTGCTTTGAAGGGTGACTAGACACTGGTATTGGTGTATAGCTTCCTAAGGGGAGTACATGGAAAGTGACTGTAGTAATATTCAGCAACGAGGTATGTAGCACTTACCTGTCAGACCTCAAGGACTTAACTGTCATACTTGTATACTGAACACTCCACCAAACAGACAAGTATACCTTCTTGTATTCGTACATGGAACATTCTCCAGAATACAGGATGTATTATGCCATAAAGCGAGTCTTAACAAAATCCAAAACACTGAAATACTGCAAAGCATATTCTCAAACCATAAAGCCATTCAAGTCTAAAGTAATAGTAAAAAAAAATTAAGTGCAAAAAATCAAACACATGGAAACTGAAGAATACCTTGCTCAAAAACTTCTGGGTTATAGAAGAAATCAAAGACAGAATAAAGCAATTCACAGAATCAAATGAGAATGAAAACACATCATACTAGAACCGATGGGACACAGCAAAAGCAGTGCTCAGAGGTCAATTTATCTCAATAAATTCATACATTCAAAGAGACAAAAGGGTCCAAATCAAAGAACTAACCCTACCACTGAAACAAGTAGAAAGAGAGTAACAAAGGAACCCCTCAAATACCAGAATAAAACAGATAATAAAAATTAGAGCAGAATTAAATGAATTAGACTAGAAAAACAACTGATTGCCCAAGAGGCTCTTAAAGTAGAAGACATTCAAATGGATAAAGAACTAAAAGCATCTCTATTTGCAGATGATGTGATCTTATATACAGAAAAACCTAAAGAATACATACCGCCCCCCCCAAACCACTACTGGAACTAATAGAAGAGTTCAGCAAAGTATCAAGATACAAGATAAACACACATAAATCACTTAGATTCCTTTACACCAACGGAGACAATAGAGAGGAAATCATGCAATCATTACTATTTACTATAGCACCCAAGATGATAAGTCTAACCAGAGACGTAGAAGACATATACAAAGAAAACTACAAGACGCTACTGCAAGAAACCAAAATAAACATACATTAAGTGGAGAAACCTACCTTGTTCATGTGAAATGTTCTTTGTGAAAATGTCTATGCTACCCAAAGCGATCTATACATACAATGTAATCCCGATACAAATTACAACGGCATTTTTTTAATGAGATGGAGAAACAAATCACCAATTTTGTTTGGAAAGGGAAGAAGCCTCAGATACTCAAGAAGAAGAACACACTGAGAGGTCTCTCATCACCCGACCTTAGAACATATTACACTGCCACAGTGGTCAAAACAGCCTGGTACTGGTACAAGAACAGACAGATCGATCAATGGAACAGAAATGAGACCTGAGAGATGACACCATCTGCCTATGAAGAGGTGATATTCGACAAAGGCCCTAAGACATTAAACTGGGATAAAAACAGTATCTTCAACAAATGGTACTGGCAAAATTGGATATCTATCTGCAATAAATTGAAACAAGATCCATATCTTACACTGCATAAAAAAGCCAACTCAAACTGGATAAAAGACCTAAATATCAAATCTAAAACGATAAAGTTCATCCAAGAAAAGGTAGGAACAACAATGGAAGTTTTAATACACAATGAGGACAGACTTCAAAGTCTGTCAAACAAACCACAATCAACAGAAAAGAAAATAGATAAATGGGAACTATTAAGAATCAAACACTTTTGCTCATTCAAAGACTTTACTAATAGAATTAAAAGGCCACCTACAGAATGGGAAAAAATATTTGGCAACTCTATGTAAGACCAATACCCGATCTCCGTAATCTATAAGCTACTACAAAATATCAATAATAAGAAGATAAACCATCCAATTAAGCGATGGGCAAAGGAGATGGACAAACATTTCTCTAAAGAGGAGATCCAGGCAGCCAAAAACCACGTGCAGACACGTTCACGATCTTTAGTTATTAAAGAAATTCAAATCAAAACGACAATGAGATACCATCTCACCCCAACAAGATTGGCCATGATCCAAAAAACACAAAACTACAAATGCTGGAGAGGCTGTGGAGAAAGTGGAACTCTCCTACACTGTTGGTGGGGTTGCAAAATGGTCCAGCCTCTTTGGAAAGCAATCTGGTGCTTCCTTAAAAAAATGGATATCGATATACCATTTGACCCAGTAATTCCACTACTTGGAATATATCCTACAGAATCAAGGCCATTCACACCAACAGACACATGCACCAGAATGTTTATCGCAGCACAGTCCACGATAGCAAAAAGATGGAATCAACCCAGATGCCCAACAACAGAAGAACAGATAGGTACACTATGGTATATATACTCAACGGGAGCACTATACAATGATAAAGAATAATGATGAAGAACAACAACGATTTCAGGAAACATCTCATAACCTAGTTTCAACTGGAAGACATTAAGTTGAGTGAAAGTAGTCAGCGACAAAAGGACAAATATTGTATGAGACCCCTACGATAAGAACTCAAAAACAGACTTATGTATAGAAGAAAAGACTCTCTGATGGCTGCACGGGAGGGGTGGGAGGGAGGGCGAGGAAGGGAGGGTTTAGATTAGACAGTAGGTATAAATTTGGTTGGGTGAAATCAGTGATAGCACACATTAGAAACAAGAACAATATTAAGTGGTCTTCAACATAACTTGAATACTCCTTCCATCTTAACCCAATATTGCAAGGACAGAGTAGCTGAGGCATGGGGCAGGGGACCATGCTCTTAGGCGAAGTCGAGGCCAAGTGGCACAACTATCATTTTGCTAAAAGGGGTCTCTGCACCCCACATTGGTGAGTGGCATCTGGGGTATTAAAAGCTGCCTAGCTGCCATCCGAGGACATAGCAAATGGTCCCAACTCAGCAGGAGTGGATGCTCACTGAGGACCAAAATGACAACCCAGAAGACAGAGAGACCCACATGAGTGGGTGCTTACATCGACTTGGGACTGGAAGAACCAGATGGTGCCTGGCCACCACCAGTGATAGCCGCAATGGAGCTCACAAAGTTGAGTCTCACCGGCAACACAAGAATAACAAGGTGTGCACCCTGAGATCTCCACTAGAAGACCGCAACTGATGGTACAGCGGCTTCGGGGTTCCTCTGGGAGCATGGCCCCTGGCCTCTGGCTGAAGGAAGGGGAGTGGGTGGAGAGAAGGGGAAAGGAGACTGTTGAGAGGGTGAGACATGTATGGAGCAGAGAGGAACAGTGTGCTGTCACCGGGCAGGGAGAACAGTGGAAGCTGCATATAGGTGGGCATGTAAATTTCTATGGGAATGTACATTTTCACTCAGTCATAATAATAATAAAAAAAATGTTCTGCATCCCATTTTGATGAGAGGTGTCTAGAGTCTTAAAAGCTAGCAAGCTGCCATCTATGGAGTATCAACTGGTCCCATACCACCTGAATTAGAGGAGAATGACGGACATCAAAGACACGAGGACAGTATGTGTCCAGGAGACAGTAGGGGCCATATGACTCACAGACTACATTAGCATGAGACCAGAAGAACTAGATGGTGCCTGGTTGCCACCTATGACTGCCCTGACAGGGATCACACGGTAGAGTGCCTGATGTAGTGGGAAAAAAACAGGGGTACAGCTCTATAAAGTTCTACTGAAAGACCAGACTTGATGGTCTAACATCCTGGAGGGTCCCCTGAGAACGTGGCTCCCAGACTTGCTGCTAGCCCAGGGCTGAAACCAGTACTGAAGAGTTGTCTGGATTATAAAACACAGAGTGATGATGGTGTTGTGTGTGTTTCTTGGCTTACATATATACACAAGGCTGTTGGAGCAGCTCCTCTGTAAAACTGAGACTGGAGTGTAGACAAGAGAGGACAGGAGTTGGATGAATGAATATGGGAAGTACAGGGTGGAAAGGAGGAATGTGCTGTCACACGGCTGGGAGAGAAGCTAGAGTTGCACAGACCTGTATGTATGGGGTTTTATATGGCCGATTCACTTAGATTGTAAACTTGTACTTAATTACAATAAAATATTTTTTTAAAAAGAAAACAAAACTAAATTTATGCTGAAACACTGCACAGAAATTTTATAGCCAGTTATTCTGATGTCACACCCTCTGACAGTGTTACCCAGTGTGCTCTGCACTCCCACAATCCCCTAGTGATACCAGTGTTACACAGTATATGTGTTTTGTTTTGGCTGTAGTCCTCCACTTCCTCCTTTTTTTTTTTAAATTATGAGTTTCAAGTCTCTGAATGCAGAGGTGGTATTCGTTATTTCTGCTTGAGACCTGAGTCTTTTCTATTCTACTGAATCAGTGAAAGGTAAATTTTACTGCCTCCATCCTCCTGCTAGGGAACAGTACTCTATTATTGTATTTGTGTCTCACCAATCAGCCTCTCACTGGGGACTGTCTCTATTGTGAGATGGCACACAGCTGCTAACTCTGGTTTCACTGCATTGGAGGTTGGGCTGACAAGTTTCCCAGGCAACAGAGAGAGAAAGACAAAGCTTCTTATCCTTTGTTTTTCTTTTGACTCACAGCTAGTTGTTGTAATTTTGGGGTTGGTTTCCAGTGTTCTACATTTGAGACTCTATCTCCTTGATGGTGCCATTTTCCTGTTTATTTATTATAATTATTTAGGGAGGTATACGATGAGCTTCTGCTCATGTCACCTTCTTGAAGAAGAGCCAATTTTTTTTTTTGGAATTTTTATATATAGAATCATATCAGCTGTGAATAATAACAGTATTATTGTTTCTTTCTCAATGCTTTTACATATGTCTCCTTGCCCCAATGTATTGGCTAGGAACTTCAGTATCATACTGAATAGAAGTGATAATAGTGGACATCTTTGTCTTAATCCCTAAAAGTTAGGAGGAATGTGTTCAATATTTCACCACTAAGTATAATATTTACTATCTTTTGTTTTGTAAATGCCTGTAATTGGAAGTTATACCTTACTCCTAGTTTTCTAACACTGTTTTCTGTCATAATGGATATTGAATTTTATCAAATGTTCTTTAGAATCTCGTTATGACCATATGATTTTTCTCTTTTACTGTTACTGTAGTAAATTATCCTGATTCATTTCCACATTTCAAATCAATCTTACACTTCTGGCACGAACCCAACTAAATCAGGATGCATTATCTTTTTAATACATTATTGCATGCAGCTTTTCTAATATTTTATTAGAAATTTTCAATGTTCATGTATGAAACTAGCTTGAAATTTTCTTCTCTAATACTGTCCCTGCAAAGTGTTAGTTACAAGGTTATTCTAATCTCATAAAAAGAGTTTGAAAGGATTCACTTTTCTTCTGTTCTCAGGAAAATGTTGTGAAATTGGTAATATTTCTTCTTTAAAACTTGGAAGATTTTTACCAGTGAAGCCTTCTGGGCCTGTCGTTTTCTATGTGGGAAGTTTTTAATTATGGGTCCAATTTCTTTCTTTCTTTGTGGCCCTTCAGCCCTTTGGGAAACTCTGGTGGCACAGTGGTTAAGTGCCACATCTGCTAACCAGAAGGTCTGCAATTCAAATCAGCCAGGTGCTCCTTGGAAGCTCTACGGGGCAGTTCTACTCTGTCTATAGGATAGTGACCCTATGAGTCAGAATTGACTTGATGGCAATGGGTTTTGGTTTGGGTTAGCCCTTCGGGCTAATATTTTCTTTTCTCTCTCTCTCTCTCATTTTTAATGGTACTTTAGATGAAGGTTTACAGAGCAAACTAGTTTCTCATTAAGCAATTCATATCCATATTGTTTTGGGACATTGGTTGTCAGCTCCACGTGTCGACCTGTCAACACTTCCCTCTCTTGACCTTGGGTATCCCATTACCAGCTTTCCTGCCCCTTCCTTGTCCTTGCCCCTGGGCTAGTGTACCCATTTAGTCTCTATTTAATTGGCATGTCTAATCTTCGGCTGGAGGGTGAATCTCAGGAATGACTTCATCACTAAGCTATAAGAGTGTCTGGGGGCCTTCCTAATCTCTGTGAGACCAGCGAGCCTGGTCTTTTTTTTTTTTTTTTGGTGAGTCAGAATTTTCTTCTACGTTTTTCTCCAGTTCCATCCAGGCTTTTTAATTTTTAATTTTTTTAGCAAAGCAACCCTCTGTTGTGTCTCCTGTCAGAGCATCAGTGGTATTAGCCAGGCACCATCTAGTTGGGCTGAACTCAGTTTGGTGGAGATTGTGCTAGTTGTGATCTATTAGTCCTTTGGACTAATCTTTCCCTGTGTCTTGGTTTTCTTCATTTCCTGTGTTCTAGATGGGGCGAGGCCAGTGGAATATCTTAGACGGCTGCCCATAAAACTTTTAAGATCCCAGATGCTACCCACCAAAGTAGAATGTAGAACATTTTCCTTATACACAACGTTAAGCCAATTGATTTTCCTCAAGACCATAGTCCTCATGGGTTCAATGTCTTTAAGTTATAGGTCAATTCAGAAGTTTTGTCATCTTGTGGTGGAGCAGTAGTTAAGTGCTCAGCTGGTAACCAAAAGGTTAGCTGTTTGAATTTACCAGCCAGTTCCTTGGAAACCCTGTGGGGGAGTTCTTCTCTGTACTATAGACTCATAAAAAATGTTGGAATCAATTTGACAGCAATTGGGTATCCTTTCTGGTAAGTTATACATATTTTTAAGGAATCTGTCCAGTTCATCTAAATTTTAAGTACATTGGCTTAAAGTTGTTAACAGTATCTGCTTACAATTTTCTGGAGCCCTAGTGGCATGGTGGTTGACAGCCTGGTTGCTGATCAAAAGGCTGGCAGTTCAAAATCACCAGCTGCTCCCTGGGAACCCTATGGTGCAGTTGTACTGTGTCCTATAGGGTCACTATGAATAGGTATTAACTTGATGGCAATATAGATTTAGTTTTGGTTATAACTTTCCTGTTTTGTGGTATATAGTGGCATTTCCTTTTTCATTCCTAATATACTGGTTATCTATGTACTCTCTTTTTGTTTCTTGATCACTATGTCCAGTGACATTTACCTATTTGATTAGTCCTTCCATATAAGAAAACTGGGGCTTGGTTAATGTTCTCTATTAAGTGTGTACTGCCTACAGGAAATTCTGTTCTTATCTTTATTTGCTTCCTTGACTCGACGGCACTTGGCTTTGGCTCTACTTTCTTTGGGATTAATATGCTATTGTTTTTCCAATTCCTAGAGATGGATGCATAGGTCACTAAATTTAGCCTTTTATCTAGAATACACATTTTAAAGCTATAAAATTCACTTCTGAGAATGATTTAGGTGTACCCCATTAACTTTGGTGTGCTACACTCTCATTATTCAGCCAGTGTGAAATACTGTCTAATTTCCATTTTGATTTTTTTATTTGCATCATGTCTTAGTGATTTAGGGCTGCTATAACAGAAATACCACAAATGGATGGCTTCGACAAACAGAAGTTTATTCTCTTATAGTGCAGCACACTGCACATTTAGATTTAGGGGTCAGTTCCTGGGGAAGGTTCTCTCAGTCAGCTCTGGAGGAAGGTCCTAGTCATCAATGTTCCCTTGCGCTAGGAATTTCTCCTGGTAGTGTAAGGGTCTCATGTTTCTCTGTTCACTTCTCTCTTTTATATCTCAAAAGAGTTTGGCTCAAGACACAATCCCATCAAGACTGAGTCCTGCCTCATTAACATAACAGCCACTAATCCCATTTCATCAACATCATAGAGACAGGATTTCTAACACACAGGAAAATCACAAAATGGTGGATAATCACACAATACTGGGAATTTTGGCCTAGCCAAATTCATACACATATTTTTTTGGTGGCAATTCAATCCATGACAACTGTTTTAGTCAGCTAGTGCTGCTCTAACAGAAATACCACAGCATGGATGTCTTTAACAAAGGAAGGTTTATTCTTACACAGTCCGGTAGGTTACAAGTCCAATTCAGGATGTCCACTCCAGGGGAAGGCTTTCCCCCTTATTGGGTCTGGAGGAAAGTCTGGTATTGTATCAGTCTTTGTCCAGGGAGCATCTTGGCGCAGGAACCTCAGGACTAAAGGACGTGCTCTTTTCCCGGTGCTGCTTCCTTGATGATGTGAGGTTCCCAGTTCTCTGCCTGCTTCCCATTCCTTTTATCTCTTGCAGCATGAAAGCATTACAGGTGCGGCAAGCCATACTCCAGGGAAACCCCCTTTACAGTGGAGCAGGGACTTGATCTTATAAAGGGATTTATGGTACCACCCTAATGCTTTAACATACAGCACAGCAAAATCACAAAATAGAGGACAATCATAGAATACAGGAATCACGGTCACATGGCTATTTTTGGGGGGACACAATTCAATCCATGAGGACAATCCAGTAAAACAAATGAAAAAAGTATTGCCATCTACTGATTCATAGTGACTGAAAAGCAAAGAGCAGAACTGTCACATATGGTTTCCAAAGTGATAAATCTTTACAGAAACAAACAGCTACATCCATCTCCCATGGAGTGGCTGTTAAGTTCAAAGCACCAATCTTTTAGTTAGTAGACAAGTGCCACCAAGTTAGCAGACGGTGCCACCAGGGGTCCTTTTTATTTGACCCATAGGCTATTTTAAAGTATGGTGCTTATTTTAGGAAGCTGTCCTACATTTTTTTAAATTTAAATTTATCATGGCTCCCCCTCAAAAAATACAAAATGTAACTCCAAATGTTTAAAGCTTTTGAGACTTACTTCATGACTCAACATATCATCTATCTCTCTGTGTGCACAAAAGAATACGTATTCTGCAGATGCTGTACATGGTTGTCTGTTGTTTTGTTTTTGCTAGGTGCTACTGAGTCAGTTCTGACTAATAACGATCCTATGCACAGCAGAATGAAACACTGCCCAGTCTGGCACCATGTCCACAATTGTTTTTATACTTAAGCCCATCGTTGTGCCTGCTGTGTCAATACATGTTGTTAAGGGTCTTCCTCTTTTTCGCAGACCCTGCACTCTACCAAGCATGATGTTGTTCTCTAGGGACTGATCCTTCCTGACAACATGTCCAAAATATGTAAGACTCAGTCTTGCCATCTTTGCTTCCAAGGAGCACTCTGGTTGTACTTATTCCAGAACAGGTCTGTTTGTTCATTTGGCAGTCCATGGTACATTCAACATTCTTTTCCAACATCACAATTCAAAGGCATCAGTTCTTCTTCTGTCTTCTTTATTCACTGTCCAGCTTTTGCATGTGTATGATGTGATTCAGAATACAGTGGCTTGGGTCAGGTGCACTTTAGTCTTCAAGGTGACATCTTTACTTCTGAATACTTGAAAGAGATCCTTTGCAGCAGATTTTCCCAGTGCAATGCATCCTTTGATGTCCTGACTGCTGCTTCCATGGGTGTTGATCATGGACCCAAGTAAAATGAAATCCTTGACAACCTCAATCCTGTCTCCATTTATCATGATGTTCCTTACTGGTCCATTTGTAAGGATTTTTGTTTTCTTGATGGTTAGCTGCAATCCATACCGAAGCCTGTGGTCCTTGATCTTCATCAGTAAGTGTTTCAAATTCTTCACTTCCAGTAAGGTGGTGTCATCTGCATAACACAGGTTGTTAATGAGTCACCTTCCAATCCTGATACCACGTTCTTCTTCATATAACCCAGCTTCTTGGATTATTTGCTCAGCATACAGATTGAAAAAGTATGGTGAAAGGATACAACCCTGACACACACCTTTCCTGACTTCAAACCACACAGTGTTCCCTTGTTCTATTTCCACAACTGCCTCTTGATCCATATTCACATTCCTTAAGAGCACAATCAGGTGTTCTGGAATTCTTACTCTCCGCAATGTTAGCCATAATTTGTTATGATCCACACAGTCGAATGTCTTTGCACAGTCAATGAAACATAGGTGAACATCTTTCTGGTATTCTCTGCTTTCAGCCAAGATCAATCTAACATCAGAAATGATATCCCTGGTTCCATGTCCTCTTATGAATCCAGCTTGAATGCTTGTCTACATATGTCAATTATGTTGAGCTTGTTTATCATGTTGCTAAACTATGGTATTACTTTTGTTTGATACTTGTTTAATGAGAGATGTGTTAAGATTTTTGATTGTGATTCTGAGTTTATTTATTGAAAGTCTGTCAATTTTTGCTTTAGGTATTTTGAGGCTAGGGTATCAAGTCCTCACAAACTGCAATAATTTCATCTTTCTGGTGGCTTACCCATTATCATTATATCTCTATGTGTAATAAAGATACCTGCCTTAAACTCAATTTTGTCTGATATTAACATAGCTACACAACTTTCTTTAGGTTAGTGTTCCCATTGTATATCCTCTTCCACTGTTTTACTTCACACTTTCCTATATTCTTATATTTAATATGTCTATTTGCAGCACACACTTGGATTTTTTTAACCAGTATTAATAACTGTCATTTATGTGTTTAGTCTATTTACATTTAATACAATTACTGACATTTAAGTGTAACTCTGCTATATTGCTACTTGCTTTTTCTTTATTCCACCTGTTTTAAGTTACTGTTTTTCTCCATTTTTGTTTTCTTTTGCACCGATTAGGTAATTTGTATTATTCTACTTTCTCACTTATTTGTTAGTTAAACATTTCTCCACTATTTGTCCCGTACTCTAGAAACAACATGTATCTTTTACTTACTAAAGTCTAGTGAAAATTAGAGAATTTATATTAACTCCATTTGTCCTCATCCCTCAAGTGCTACATACCTCACAAGACATTACTACTTCTGTTTTATACAATCAATGGACACTGAGAACTACCCACATATTCACTGTTTTCTTTACACTTCATTCCATTGTATATCTTTAAGATTTCACAGTATTATTCCCCTTCTGCCTGAAGATCCTTAAGATTTCCTTTGGAGTACTGGTGACATATTCCCTAAGTTTTGGACCATTTAACGAGCCTTTTACTTTCATCTTCAAAGGCTATTTTCACTGGATATAGAATTTTAGGTTGTCAGTTATTTTCTTCAGTATTTTAAAAATAACATTTCAATATCTTCACATTGTTTCTGTTGAGAACTAAAAGCCAATCTGATTATTACTTCTTGCAACGTAATACAGATTTTTTTCCTCCAATTGATTTGAAGATTTTTTCTTTAATTTTTCACACTTTTTACTACAATATGCATACATAAGGTTCCTGTATTTATTCTGCTTTTAAATGTAGCATTGTTTGAATCTGTGGCTCAATGCTTATAGTAGACAGAATTTTAAGATAACCCCTAGCTGCTTGCCCTTGCATTATTAACTCCCTATGAGTGTGGGAGAGGCTGAATATGATGGGATTTCACCTGCATGATTAGGTCATGCATGTGGCACTATGAGTTGGAACTGACTTGATAGTAACAGCTTTGGTTTGGTTTTTCTATGGCACAGTTGACTTAGGAAAGGGGAAAAACATCCTTGGTTGGACTAATCTAATCCAATGATTTCTTAAAAGACATGACGCTCTTCTAATATGAGAGGTTCACAGCATGAGAAGAATATGAATGCCAGGGAGAATCTCTATTTCTAGCGTTGAAGACAGAGGGCACCATGTTGCAAGGAATCCAGACAGAGTCTCTAGAAGCTGAGAGTAACCCACAGCTGACAGCCAGCAAAGAAATGGGGACCTCAGCACTACAACCGTAAGGAACTGAATTCAGCCAACAACTTCAACGAGCCTGAAAGTGGATTCTTTCCCTGAACCTCCAGATAGGAATGAAACCTGACTGACACCCTAACCAAGAGCAGAGAACCCAGACATGGCATGACTGGAATTCTGACCTACAGAATTGTGAGCTAATAAACTGGTGTTGTTTTAGGCCACTGTTTGTGGTAATTCTGTATGCAGCAGTATAAAATTACTAAACAAGTTTTCTGTTAACTTTTGGAAAAGCCTCAATCTCTGTGTCTTCAAATATTGCTTCTGTACTACCCATTTTCTCTGTCTCATCTCCTTCTAGGACTCTGTTTTAGTTATATAGTGCTGCTGTAACAGAAATACCACAAGTGGGTGGCTGTAATGAACAGAAATTCCCTCACAGTCAAGTAGGCTAGAAGCCCAAATTCAGAGTGCCAGCATCATGGGAAGGCTTTCCTTCTTTGTTGGTTCTGGAGTAAGGTCCTTGGCATCAATCTTCCCTTGGTCTAGGAGATTCTTCAAGCAGGAACCTCAGGTCCAAAGGGTGCACTCTACTCCCAGTACTGCTTTCTTGGTGGTAGGAGGTCCCCGTCTCTCTGTTCATGCTTCTCTTTTATATCTCAAATGAAATTGGCTCAAGACACAATCTAATCTTGTAGATATCATCGACATAACTGCTACCGGTACCATCTCATCAATATAAATAAAGGATTTAAAACACAAAGAAAAGTCATATCAGATGACAAAGTGGTAGAAAATCACACAATACTGGGAATCTGGCCTAGCCAAGTTGACATATATCTTGGGAAGACACAACTGAATCCACAACAGACTTCTGTTACAAATGTATCAGGCCTTTACATATATTAAGTACTATATATTGTTCTAAGTACTGTAAGTACATTAGTGAAAAAAATATTTTTGGCCTCATAAACTGTTGTTACTGGGTACCGCTGAATCAGTTCTGACTCACAGCAACCCTATGAACAACATTGTTGTTGCGCCATGTCCACAATCATTTTTATGCTTAAGCCCATTGTTGCAGCCACTGTGTCAACACCCATCTTGTTGAGGGTCTTCCTCTTTTTCACTGACTCTCTACTCTATCAAGCACGATGTTCTTCTCAAGGGACACATCCCTCCTGACAACATGCCCAAAGTATGTAAGACGCAGTCTTCCCACCTTTGCTTCCAAGCAGCACTCTAGCTGTACTTCTTCCAGAACAGATCTGTTTGTCCTTTTGGCAGTCCACAGTACATTCAACATTCTTCTCCAATACCACAATTCAATTCTTCTTCTGTCTTCTTTGTTTATTGTCCAGCTTTCACATGCATATGATGAGACCAAAATACCATGCCTTGGATCAGGCACACCTTAGTCCTGAAGGTGAACATCTTTACTTTTCAATATTTGAAAGAGGTCCTCGGCAGCAGATTTTCCCAATGGAATGTGTCTTTTGATTTCTTGACTGCTGCTTCCATGGGCATTGGTTGTGGACCCAAGTAAAATGAAATCCTTGATAACCTCAGTCCTTTCTCCATTTATGATGATGCTGCTTACTGATCCAGTTGTGAGGACTTTTGTTTTCTTGATGGTTAGATGCAATCCATACAAGCCTGCAGTCCTTCGTCTTCATCAGTATTTTAAATCTTCACTTCCAGAAAGTAAAGTGGTGTCATCTGCATAACACAGGTTGTTAGTGAGACATACTCCAATCCTGATACCATGTTCTTATTCATATAACCCAGCTTCTTGTATTATTTGCTCAGCATACAGCTTAAAAAGGTATGGTAAAAAGCATGCAACTCTGAAGCACACCTTTCCTGACTTTAAAACATGCAGTGCTTCCTTGTTCTGTTCACACAACTGCCTCTTGATCCATATACAGATTCCTTAAGAGCACGTTTCTGTGTTCTGGAATTCCCATTCTCCGCAATGCTAGCCATACTTTATTATGATCCACACAGTCGAACGCCTTTGCACAGTCAATGAAACACAGGTGAATATCTTTCTGGTATTCTCTGCTTTCAGCCAATATCATTTAACATCAGCAATGATATCCCTGGTTCCATGTCCTCTTCTGAACTCAGCTTGAATTTCTGGCAGTTCCTTGTCAATAAGCTGTTGCATTCACTTTGGAATGATCTTGAGCAAAATCTTACTTGTGTGTGATGTTAACGATATTGTTTGGTAATTTCTGCATTTGGTTGGATCGCCTTTCCTTGGAATGGGCATAAATATGGATCTCTTCCAGTCAACTGGCCAAGTAGCTGTCCTCTTCATTTCTTGGCATAGACAAGGGAGCACTTTCAGTGCCACATCTGTTTGTCGAAATATCTTAATTGATATTCCATTAATTCCTGGAGCCTTGTTTTCTGCCAGTGCCTTTGTAGCAGCTGTGACTTCTTCCTTTAGTACCATTGGTTCCTGATCATATGCTACCTCTTCAAATGGCTGAACACTGACCAGCTTTTTCTGGCATAATGACTCTGTGTATTCCTCATAAACTACCTATACTTAAACTGGCTCCTCCTACAGTGTTTTTTCTCATAGTAAATGCTAGTACCATCCAACCAGTTGTATAACTCTGAAATCTGTGCTTCAAACTTGAAACTTTATTTTTCTATTCTTCCTCATAGACAAGTATCATGTTCTGGTATCTTTTATTTTTCTCAAACTCAACTCATTGCATTCTATCTCTACTTGCTACCATCCCAGTCCAGGTTCACCATTATGTTTCACTCAAAGACTGCAGTAGCCTCCTAAATGATCTATTCACATCTACTCTTGCCCAGTTCCCTTTAAACTATTCTACACACTGCATGAAGAGTGAACCTAAAATAGATATGTCAGAATATAACTACCTTTCCATGGATCCCCAAGGCCTTCAGGGTAAAGCCCAACCTCCTTAGTATATTATATAATATCTTCCATAACCTGCTACCTATCCCTTGGCCTCACTTCCTGCTCCTTCCCTATTTGTACTGAAATTATAATGGTTTCCTAGATGCATCATGATGTTTTCTGATTCTAAGAAACTCATGTTCATGTCTTTGTTTCCTCAAAGTGGAACCAATTGCTACCCTGCCTTTTACTTGTACTTCAAGATTTAGCCTAGACATCATCTAATCTAAGAAGTCTTCCTGAAACCGTAAGGATAAACTAGTAGCTTTCCTTTGTTCTCTTATTCTATTTTTGTCTCTTTATTCCTAGTATATTATGTTGAAATTACATGTTCACATATCTTTTCGCCTGTGTGGATCATAATAAATCACAGATAACATTGCACAGAATGGGAAATCTGGAACACTTGATTGTGCTCATGAGGAATCCGTACATGGATCGAAAGGCAGTCATTTGAACTGACTAAGAAGAGGATGCTACATGGTTTAAAATCAGGAATGGTGTGCGTCAAGGTTGTTTCCTTTCACTGTATCTTTTCAATATGCATGCCAAGCAAATAGTCAAAGAAGGTAGACTATATGAAGCAGAATAAGGCATCTGGATTGGAGGAGGACTCATTAACAGCCTACATTATGCAGATAACACAACTTTGCTTGCTGGAAGTGAAGAGGATTGAAACACTTACTGATGAAGATCAAAGACCACAGCCTTCAGTATAGATTGCACCTCAACATCAAGAAAATAAAAATTTTCATAACTGGACCAGTAAGGAACATCGTGATAAATGGAGAAAGAATTGAGGTTGTCAAGGATTTCATTTTACTTGGGTCCACAATCAACGCCCATGGAAGCAACAGTCAAGAAAGTAAAACACATATCTCATTAGGACAATCTGCTACAAAGGACCTCTTTAAGGCATGGAAAAAGTACACATGTGACCTTGAAGACTAAGGTGCACCTGACCCAAGCCAATGTGTTTCCAATTGCCTCATATGCATATGAAAGCTGGACAGTGAATAAGGAAGACAGAAGAAGAATTGATGCCTCTGAACTGTGTTGCTGGAGAAGAATACTGAATATACCACAGACTGCCAAAAGAGTGAACAAATCTGACTTGTAAGAAATAAAACCAGAATGCTCTTTCGAAACAAGGATGACAAGACTGTATCTCATATATCTTGGGCATGTTATCAGGAGGGATCAGTCCCTGTCATGGATTGAACTGTACCCCCCCAAAAATATGTGTAGTAATTTGGTTGGACCAGGATTCCCTGTATTTTGTGATTGCCTTCCACTTTGTCAATTTCTGACGTTGTCAATCCCTTCATAATATCACCTCCCTGCTCCACTGTAAAGGAAGTTTCCCTGGAGTATGGCCTGCACTACCTTTATCCTTTCACCTACAAGAGATAAAAGGAAGGGGAAGCAAGCACAGAATTGGAAACCTCACACCCTCAAGAAAGCAGCACAGGGAGAAGAGTTCATCCTACAGACCTGAGGTTTCTGTGGCAAGATGCTCCCTGAACAAAGACTGATGCAACACAATGACTTTCCTCCAGAGCTGACACAGAGGGAATGTCCTTCCCCTGTAGTGGACACCCTGAATTTGAAGTGGTAGCCTACCAGACTGTGTGAGAATAAACTTTCCTTGGTTAAAGCCTTCCACTCATGGCATTTCTGTTAGAGCACTACCACATAACTAAAACAGTCCCTGAAGAAGAACATCATGTTTGGTAAAGCAGAGGATCAGGAAAAGAGGAAGACCCTCAACAGGATGAACTGACACAGTGACTGCAACAATGGGCTCAAGCATAGCAACAACTGTGAGGATGGCACAGGACCAGACAGTGTTTTGTTTTGTTGTACAGTCACTATGAGTCAAAACTGACTTTACTGCACATAACAACATGTCTTTTCCCCCAGTAAAACATGAATGCTCCTCAAAAGAAAGAAGCGTGTTTCATTCATTTTTGTACCTAATATTTAGCATGGTTCCTAGTACTCACTCACTCACTTGAAAAGTAAGTTCTAGAAGGTAACCCTGAAGATATTTAGCTTACTGATTAGTAGACTGAAGATTCTCCCTTTTTTCCCCTTAGAATTGGTAATATATTTGTCCTAATCTAACCTTACAAAACACTGGTGGTGAAGTGGTTAAGTGATACGTCTGCTAACCAAAAGCTTGGTACTTCCAATCTACCAGATGCTCCTTGGAAGCTCTATATAGCAGTTCCACTCTGTCCTACAGAGTCGCTATGACTCAGAATCAACGCGACAGCACTGGGTAATCTAATCTTAAAGCACCTCCCCTATTCTCAATTCTTTTGATCACTGAGAGTATTTAACAATGTCAACTGAGTTATAATTTACCCATGCCAGGACACATGTACTTTTTCTTCCTGTAAGCACAGTTAAAATACTTTCTTGCTGACTTTGCAAAGTATGCATTAACATAAGACTGAGGTAATTTTGGGCCTTATCCTTTCAAATACTAATCTTCTATACATGCCACTGTTTATGCTCATCCTTGGTTTTGTGCACTTCTTCTCCATCTTCTATATATTATCCTTAAAAAAAAAAAAAAAAAAAAAAAAAACCATGAGCTCACTATGAAACTTCCTGTGCAGCCCTATGGTTTTCCTCCTTTCTCCTTCAATAGAATAATTTGCTGTTTCATAGTCAAAATTAAGTTTTTTTTTAAGAGCTTCCCAACCTTCAGAGTCGAAAGCCATTATAATGTAAATTAAGGTCCAACAAGTATCAATCACAATAACAAACTTTTGGAGAAGAGCCATGGGTAGAAATTCTAGTCAGAGTAGGCAATTACATAATAGGTCAATCTGAATCTTTTCATGGTTATTATTAAGAAAGAAGCATTACCTCCTGAAAGGCTTAAAGCCAAGAGTCCATTTAGTTCCTGTCAACTTTTCCTTTCAAATGTCTCTCAGATTTGTCCTTCTGTTCCTATAGATGCCTTCATCACATCATACCTGGACTACTGCCATCGCCTAGATGGTCTCCTTGCCTACAGTCCATCCATTTTCCATACTACTGCCAGATTAATCTTCTTAAAACACTTTTATCATGTCACTCTCCTGCCTGAGATTTAGCTCAAATGTCACCTTCTTTGAAAAGATCTTCCCAATCTTCTTAGAAGTTTAGCAGCTGCCTACTTAGTGTTTCCACAACTCTCTGTACATACTCTTATTAATACATTACAAAACTATGTAATAATCATTTGTTTAATTATTTTTGTCTTCCTGTTACTACGAGCTCCTCGGAGGTGCGTCAAATGTTTCATTCATCATCTTAAAATGGCATTTAAGGCTTTCTACAATTTGCCTCATCTATCTTGCCCTACCACCTTAGGGTCTTCATATATGTTATTTCTTCTCCCTTTCATTCTTCCTATTCATTCTTTAGAACTCAGATTAAATACCAATTCACTGAAGCAACCTCCCAAGACACATTAATCAATTAATCAGTTGCCAAGCCAAGTGCTGTTGAGTCGGATCCGACTTATAGCGACCCTAGTTAGTGAATAAACTAATTTAACAATATTAGGTGGCTACTTTATGTTAGGCACTGTTCTGAGCACCTGGTACACAATGAACAAAGCAGATAAAAATCTTGCTTTTGTGGAGATTATATTCTAGTGTGAGGAGGTAAGAAATTAAAGATAAATACAATTATTATGTTTAGAAGGTAACAAAAGCTATGAAAAAAACAGAGCAGGATAAAGAGGAATGCTGGAAGTAGGACTTTTAAACCTGGCTGTAGTATAGGTCTCATTGGAAAGATGATATGTGAACAAAGGGAGGAGTCCATCAAGAGGTTATCTAGGGTAAGAATGTTCTAGGCAGAATTGATAGGCCAAAAAGGCTCTAACATGGTATTGTATATACTGTCGCCAAAGAACAGTGAAGAAGCCAGGTTGCCTGGTTTAGCTGGAGCTGGATAAGCAAGGGGTGGAATAATAGAGATTAAGTTAGATTAAATTACCACTAGCATCATACAGGCAGAATTTATAGCATATAGCAAAATCACACAATACCAGGAATTATGGCCTAGCCAAACTGCTACACACATTTTTGGGGGGACACAAATCAATCCATGATAGTCCACCATGATGGGAATGACAAACTGAAGAGGAATGGTATTTCATTCATCATCAAAAAGAACATTTCAAGATCTATCTTGAAGTACAATTCTGTAGTTGATAGGATAATAACCATATACTCACAAGGAAGACCAGTTAATACAAGTATTAATAAAATTTATGTACCAATTACTAAGGCCAAAGATAAAGAAATGGAAGTTTTTGCCACCTTCTACAGTCTGCAGTTGATCAAATGTGCTATCAGGATGCACTGATAATTGATGGTGATTGGAATGTGAAAGTTAGAAACAAAGAAGAAGCATCAGTAGCTAAAACATACAACCTTTGTTATGGCAACACTGTTGGACACTACATGATAGAATTTTGCAAGACCAATGCCTTCTTCATTGCAAATACCTGTTTTCAGCAACATACCGGTAGACCTCATCAGATGGAATACATGGGAATCAAATCAACTATAGCTGTGGAAAATGACAGCAGAGAAGCTCAACATCGCCAGTCAGAACAAGGCCAGGGGCCAATTGCAGAACAAACCATCAACTGCTCACATGTAAATTGAAATTGAAGCTGAAGAAAAATAGAACAAGTCCATGAGAGCCAAAGTATGAATTTAGAGACTACCTCAAGAATAGATTTGACACACTGAACACTGACAACCAAAGATCAGATGAGTTGTGGAGTGATTCAAGAACATCACATATGAAGAAAATAAGAGGTCATTAAAAAGACAGGAAAAACAAAAAGACCCGAATGGATGTCAGAAGAGACTCTGAAACTTGTTCTTGAATGCTGAGTAGCTAAAGCAAATTGAAGAAATGATGACATAAAAGAGATAAACAGAAGATTTCAAAGGGCGCTCCAAAAAGACAAAGTAAAGTATTATAATGATACATGCAAAGACCTGGCGCTAGAAAACCAAAAGGGACACGTATGGCATTTTTCAAGCTGAAGATCTGAAGAAAAAATTCAAGGCTTAAGCTTCAAGATATGAAAGATGTACAAAACATCAAAAGAAGATGGAAGGAATATACAGTCACTGTATCAAAAATAAGGAAACCCTGATGGTGCAGTGGTTAAGTGCTATGTCTGCTAACCAAAAACACTGGCAGTTCAAATCTGCCAGATTCTCCTAGGAAACTCTATGGAGCTGCTGCATTCTGTCCTCTAGGGTCTCTATGAGTTGGAATTGACTCAATGGCAGTTTTTTTTGTTTTATAATATTAAAAAGAATTGATTGATGTTCAGTCATCTCAGGAGGCAGCATCTGATCAAGAAATGATGTTACTAAAGGAAGAAGTCCAAGCTGTAGACAATGGCAAAAAACAAGTCTCCAAGAACTGATGGAATGAAAACTGAGATGTTTCAATAAATACATGCAGCATTGGAAGTGCTCACTTGCTTATGCCAAGAAAAATGGAAGACAGCTACCTGGCCAACTGACTGGAAGAGATCTATATTTATGCCTATTCCAAGGACGGCACTTGGCTTTGGCATTCCAAGGAAAGGTGATCCTACCGAGTGTAGAAACTAATGAACAATATCATTAATATCATATGCAAGTAAAATTTTGCTGAAGATCATTCAAGAACAGTTACAACAATACATTGATAGAGAACTCTCAGAAATTTAAGCCAGATCATCTGGGGTCTTAAAAGCTGGCAAGCTGCCACCTAAGGTACACCAAATGGTCTCAACTCATCTGGAACAGACGATCACCACGGACAAAAACGACACGGGGGAAAGAGAATCTGGAAGACAGAAGGACCCATGTGAATGGCTGACTACATCAACATGCAACCAGAAGAACCACATGGTGCCCAGTCACTTCCAGTGACAGCCGTGATGGGGGCTCACAAAGTTGAGTCCCAGTGGCAATACGAAAATAATAAGGGGTGCACCCTGAGAACTCCACTAAAAGGCAACAATTGATGGTCAGAAAGCTTAGGGGTTCTCCTGGGAGCATGGCCCCTAGACCTGAAGCTGCCCCTAATCATAAATCATTACGGAGGTCAACTCCTCGGACAGGAATGGACTGGACTCGGTGACACAGAGTGACCATATCGTGTGTGCACTTTATGATTCTATATATCTATAGGATGTTGCCCAACTGGCCTCTTACGAGAGGGGAGTGGAGAGGGTGAAGAAGAGGGGACAGGAGATTGTTAAGAGGATATGACTTGTATAGAACAAAAAGGAGTGTGCCGTTACCAAACAAGGAGAGCAGTAGGAGCTGCACATAGGTGGGCATGCAAATTTAAACCAGATTGCACACTTTCACTCAATCACAATAAATTAAAAAAAGAAAAGAAAAGAAATTTACGCCAGTTTCAGAAGAGGATGTGAAATGAGGAATATCCCTGATGATGTCAGATGGATTCTGGATTTCTGTAAAGTTAGAAACAAAGCCAGAAATCCATTAAAAGCAGAGAACACTAGAAAGATGTTTACCTGTGTTTTATTAACTGTAGAAAGGTACTCAGCCATATGAATCATAACAAGTTATATGTAAAGTGAAGAATGGGAATCCCAGAACACTTACTTATGCTCATGTGGAACCTGTGCATAGATCAAGAAGTAGTCATTTGAACAGAACAAGGGAATATCATGGGGTTCAAAATCAGGAAAGGTATATGCAGGGTTGTATCCTTTTGTCATGATCTGTACGCTGAGCAAATAATCTATATGAAGAGAAACAGCATCAGAATTGGAGGAAGACTCATTAATAACTTGTGTTATGCAGATGACAGCATTTTGCTAGCTGACAGTGAAGAGGAGTTGAAGCACTTACTGATGAAGATTAATGACTGTAGCCTTAAATATGGATTACACCTCAAAATACAGAAAACAAAAATCCTCCCAACTGGATCAATAAGCAACATGATGATAAATGAAGAAAAGACTGAATTTCTCAAAGATTTCATTTTACTTGGATCTGCAGTCAGTGCCCAGGGGAACAAGGGTCAAGAAATAAAAGAATGCATTACATCAGATAAATCTGCAGCAACTATGGCAAAAGACCTCTTTGAAGTTTTAAAAAGCAAAGATGTCACTTTGAAGACTAACATACTCCTGTTCAAGCCATGGTATTTTCAACTGTCTCATATGCATATGAAAGCTGGAGAATGAATATGGAAGACTGAAGAAGAATTGATGTATGCGAATTATGCTACTGGTGAAGAATACTGAATATACCATGGTTTGCCAGAAGAATGAGCAAACCTGTCTTGAAAGAACAGCCAGAATTGCTCCTTAGAGGGAGGATGGTTAAGACTTCGTCTTATGCACTTTGGACATTTTATCAGTAGGGACAAGTCCCTGGAGAAGGACATCACGCTTGGTACAGGTGAGGGTGAGTGAAAACGCAGAAGACCCTCAGCAAGGTGGATTGGCACAGTGGCTGCAGCAGTTGGCTCAAACATCGCAATAATTGTGAGGATGGTGCAGGGTCAGGCAGTGTTTTGTTCTGTTGTACAGAGGGTTGCTATGAGCTGGAACCAACTCAACAGCACCTAACAGCAACAACTAGATCTCTAAGAAGAAATATCACACAGTCAGATATGTGAGTTCAGAGAAGATAACCAAGCTGGAAATTAAACTTGGGAGTTGTTTTCTTGTACATGGTATTTACAGTCATGAAACTGGATGAGGCAGTATAGGTAAAGACAAGGAGGAATGTCCAGGTTATCTTCTCATAGATCCCGTCTTGTTCTTTAATGTACTTATCACTATTTATAATTACAAATACATTTATTTATATTTCTGTGATTATTTGGCTGTCTGCCACATTACAATAAAAAGGTTCAAGGAATCTTTCACTACTACATCACCAGCATCTTACATAATAGCTTGTCCTTAGTACATTTGAACTACCAATCTTTTGGTTAACAGCTATAGCTTTTAACCACTATGCCACCAGGGTTTTCCTAATAACAATGAATATATTAGAACATATGAATTTTAAAAAGTTTCTTTACATTGGGCTCTCAAAATTAAATATCCACTGATGATAATTAAGTAATGAATAAATGCATGTAAGAGACAATAAGGGGATATGGAAAAAGAGATGAACAGAAGAATGTTTGATACGCCCAAAAGCAGCCCAAAAGCATAGCCACTACTCAATTCCAGCTGATGACTGCCAGACAGGCTTAGTGTTGCCAAATCTTCAAAATTTTCCAAAGCCAGAAATACAGATTATATATAAAATCTCCCAATACATAATGTTGGCAATTTCATTAGTTTCAATCCTCTGAAAAGCAAATGCCAAGGTGGAAATAGATGTGTAAGCAATTTATTGGGTGAAATACCTGTAAGGGAAAATAAGGAGTCTGCAAAACTCTATGGGGCAGTTCTATTCTGTCCTATGGGGTTGCTATGAGTCAGAATAGATTCAATGGCACCTAACAACAACAATCTATAGAAAGAAAATGTCAGGTCTTTCTCTCTCAAAGTGGCTGGGGGGTTCAAGTCACCAAACCTTTCATCAACAGCTGAGCATTTAACTACTGCATCACCAGGGCTCCTGATGCATTGCTGGTGAGACAAAAATCAGTATAACCACACTGAAGGAGCAGTTCTAATCTGTAACACAAGGTGTTGATAGCAACTAACAACAAAAGCTAAAATTGAAGCTATCATGAATTGAATTACATTCCCCCAAAAATGTGTGCAGCAATTTGGTTGTGCCATGATTCCCAGTATTGTGTGATTGTCCTCTATTTTGTGATTGTAATTTTCATTTATGTTGTAAATTCTAATCTCTGATTGTGGTTAATGGGGCAAGATTGAATTATATTAAAGAGGATTAGGGTAGAAAGTCATGTTCCTGATCCAACGTAAAGGGAATTTCCCTGGGGTGTGTCCTATACTGCCTTGTATCCCTCAACAGATAAAAAGGACAGAGAAGCAAGAGGAGTTGGGAACTTTATACCAAGAAAACAGCACTGGGAGCACAGTTCCTGGCAGATCTGAAGTGCTGACCTTTTGGTGAGCAGATGTAGCACTTAAACACTATGCCACTAGGGTTTGGCTTTTGCAAATTTCTTAAATTCATGTTTATCTGGAAATGTCTCAATTTTGTCATTATTTTTAACAGACAGGTTTTTTCTATATAATTCTTGGCTAGCAACTTTCTCCTTCAGTGTTTTTATATATGTCATTCCATTGACTTCCTGCCTACACAGTTTCTGCTAAGTAATCTAAGTTTAGTCTTATTGATTCTCCTTTGTAGGCTATTTTTTGTTTATCTCTACCCATTTTTAAAATTCTCTCTTCTGGTTTTAGCAAGTTTGATTATATATCTTGGTACCTTTTGCGATCTTCTCTGTGTGAAGTTCGATGACCATCTTGTATAGACAACTTTTCAACTTCTGTGATATCAGGGAAGTTTTCCATCAATAAATCTTCCACCAATCTCTCTGTATTTTCTGTTATTCCTCCCCCATCCCCTTTTCTGGTACTCCAATCACTCATAGATTATTCCGCTTGATAGAATCCCACATAAGTCTTAGCGTTTCTTCATTTTTTAATTCTTTTGATTTTTCCTCAAATATATTGGGGTGAAGTGCTTTATTGTCAGTATCACTAATTCTGGCTTCCATTGCCTCAGTTCTTCTCCTTTGACTTTCTGTTATCTAATTATATAACTTTACTATTAATCTGCTAAATTTCTGGTTGCTCTCTCCCTGTGGTTTCTTACAGCCTATTAGATCTGTCATCATCCTCTGCTGTGTTTTGCCTGATCTCCTTAAGAGCTCTGCATATTAATCTTTTGTATTCTACCTCTGATAATTCCAGGAACTTTTCTTTATCTGGAAAATTTCTGGATTCTTCATTTTGAGAACTTGCTGAAACTATCATGGTCTACCTCTTTATGTGGTTTGATAGTGACTGTTGTGTCTGAACTATAAGTTGTTGTATTTCTCTTATGTTTGCTTACGGTGCTCTAGGTTCTTGTCTTGCACTGAAATGTTCAACTATGCTAGTCGTGTGAGCTGATTTGATTATGGGCACCTTTGAACTCCTAATGTCCTATCACCAGGTGGTAAGAACTATTACTAGGCATGTAAGCCCAGGAGTCTGTTTACTTTCCTTATATATATTCAGCTCAGATGCCTAGGTAGTCAGTTACCAAGTGTGTGTTACAGGCTCTCCCCCAGAGTACTTGATGGGCATGGGTGACTGGTGTACGAAGAAGTATCTGGCTATATGTGCTGAGAAAGGCAGGTGGTTGACAGCTGTCCATGAGTGTCTGTGAGGAAAGTGTGTCCTTTTCTTTAAAGCATGTAGGTGGATAGGTTCTGTAGCTGGACTTCGGGCACCCAATACTATATGCAAGGATAAAAGGCATTCAAAGTCCTGGGACCCTTATTCCTGACCCTAGGCAAAGGAACTGTTTCTGTTCTGAGTTCCCAGCTTGGGGAAGCTGGCAGATTCCTTTTTACTCTGTGTGCTAAATTGTTCCCTCTCTGAGGTTGGGAGAATGGCTCAGGGTGCATAAGGAGTCCTACTTTCTGCTCAGAGATGCATCAGTCTCTGGTGCCAACTCAGGCACCATGTCTACACACAGTAATTTAGATGCAAGCTGCTTAACTTTTGATGATCAAATGCCAGTTTTCATTGATTTTGGAGGTGTGAGTGGGCTCTCAGCCAGTCTCTTCCACTGTGGAAGGTTTTTTTTTTTTTTTTAATTGTGATTGAGTGAATGTTTATGAGACAATTGAAATTTGCATGCCCACCTATCTGCAGCTCCCTCTGTTCTCACCTGGTGACAGCACACTTCTCCTTTCCATTCCATACATGTCCTCTTAACAATTTCCTGTCTCCTCCTCTCCACCCTCTCCACTCCCCCCTAGTAAAAGGCCAGTAGAACAGCATCCTATAGATGCACAGAACCATAAGGTACACATACCATATGGTCACTGTGTCCCCGAGTCCAATCCATTCCTATCTGAAGAGTTAACCTCAGTAATGATCTATGATCAGGAGCAGCATCAGGTCTAGGGGCCATGCTCCCAGGTGAACTCCCAGGCCTTCGGACCATCAACTAGAGTCTTTACTTAGGAAAGTTCTTAGGGTGCACTCTTTTTTAGCTCATGTTGCCACTGGGACTCAATATTGTGAGCCCTATCATGTCTGTCATTGGTGATGGCTGGGCACCATCTGGATCTTCTGGTCACATGTTGATATAGTAATCCATTCACATGGGTCTTTCTGTCTTCTGGGCTTCATGTCGTTGTTGTCCTTGGTGATCATCTGCTGAAGCTGAGCTGGGACCTTTTGGTGTACTTCAGATGGCAGCTTGCTAGCTTTTAAAACCTCAGATGCCATTCACCAGTATTGGATGGGAAGCTGTTTTATGTATACCACTGCTCCCCTCACTGCACTTGCTGCAGTCAATCTACTTGCAGGCTGTCAAATCACATTTTGCCACTGCTGGTTACTTCTGGACCTAAGAGGTCTGGCAGTTAAGTTCACGAACTTAATTGTTCTAAGTGCTACACAACTCGTTGCTGAGTATCACTACGGTCACCTTTGAAATACTCCCCTTGGGAAGCTGTGCACCAATGCCAGCACCTAGTCCACCCTTCAATATAATTTTGGAACTCTTTCTGGAATGGCCATTGTACACGGCGGCAAGTTCACAAATTTAACTGCATAGTTGTCTGTAAAGGAGTTTTTAGCCAGCAAACAAAAAACTGTATTGGAACACCCTCTCTACTCACCTGATCTGGCCCCCAATGACTTTTTTCTTTACCTGAAGATAGAGGAAACATTGAAAGGAAGACATTTTAATGATGTCCAGGACATCACGGGTAATGTGCCAAAAGCTCTGACGGCCATTCCAGAAAGAGTTCTAAAATTGCTCTGAAGGGTGGACTAGGTACTGGTGTCAGCGCATAGCTCCCCAAAGAGAGTACTTCAAAGGTGACCGTAGTGATATTCAGCAATGAGGTATGTAGCATTTTTTCTAGGATGAGTTTGTGAACTTGATTGGCAGTCCTTGTATGCTCCTTCCCTTCCATATTGCTCAGTCTGATTTCTTAACTTTCCCTTTGATTGCTGATGTTCCTAGAATGTCATATGTAATTGAGTCATTTTGGGGGGAAGGAGTCTTTGTTGTTGTAAGTATCACAGGAAGTATCTGACTACTCTGCCACCTTAGCCCTGCCTCCTGGATCATATTTATTTGGAATACGCATAAACATGGATCTCTCCCAGTTCACTGGGCAGGTAATTGTCTAAAAAGTAGGTTATGGCATATGAATTTTAATTCTTGTTAGTAAAAGGGCTAGTATAAAATACAGGCATACCCCAGAAATATTTTCAGTTTGGTTCCAGATCACAGCAAAATAAAGCAAATATTGCAATAAATCAAGTCATACAATTTTTTTGGTATCTCAGTGTATATAAACACTTTGTTCACACTATACTGTAGTCTATTATAGGGTCACTATGAGTCAGAATTGTCTCGACAGCAGTGAGTTTTTTGGATTTATTAAGTGTGCAATAGCACTGTATCTAAAAAAAATAATGCACATACCTTAATCAAAATATTTTATTGCTAATAAATGCTAACCATCATCTGAGCTGTCACTGAGTTGTAATCTTTTTGCTGGTGAAGTGTCTTGCCTTGATGTTGGTGGCTGCTGACTGATTAGGGTGGTGATTGCTGAAGGTTGGGGTGGTTGTGGCAATTCTTTAAAATAAGACAATCAAGTTTGCTGTATTGACTGATTCTTCCTTTCATGAAGACGTCTCTGTAGCATGTGAGCATGCTGTTTGATAGCATTTTACCCATAGTAGAATTTCTTTCAAAAGTGGAGTCAATCCTCTAAAACCTGGCAGCCAACTAAATTTATGTAACCTTCTAAATACTTTGTTGTCATTTCAGCAATGTTCATAGCATCTTCAACAGGAATAGATTCCATCTCAAGAAACCACTTTCTTTGCTCATCCATTAGAAGCAACTCCTCATGTGTTTGGGTTTTATCAAGAGACTGCAACAAATCAGTCACAGTTTCAGGCACCACTTTTAATCCTAGTTCTCTTGCTATTTCTACCACATCTGCAATTATTTCTTCCAGTAAAGTCATCTATGAGGGCTAGAATCAACTTCTTCCAAACTCCTGTTAATGTTGGTATTTTGTCCTTCTCTTACAAATAGTGAATGTGCTTGTCACAGTATGGTTTCTTGTAGCTTCTTCAATGTGTCATTATGCTCTGCTGAATTTTGCCTCATCTCCTTCCTCACCTCTTAAAGAGTTCTAAATATTAATCTTTTGTGTTCTACCTCTGATAATTCCAGGAAGTTCTCTTCCTCTGGAAAATCTGGTTCTTTGTTTTGGGAGCTTTCTGAAGCCATTGTGGTCTGCCTCTTTAAGTCATTTGAAATTGAGTGTTATCTCCAGGCCAACAGTAAGTCATATTTATGTTTGTCTACTGTGTTCTAGCTTCTCGTTTCATTTTGAAATATCCAAATAGGCTGTTCATGTGTGCCAGTTCGCTTACTGGTGCCTTTGAAGCTGTAGTGTCCTATCACCAGGTGATTAGAGCTGTTACTAGACACGTGAGACCGAGTCTATTTTCTTTTATGGATTAAGCTCAGGTGTCCAGGTAGTCACCAAGTATGTGGTGCAGGTTCTTGTCTACTGTCTTACATGGGCAGGAGTGATAGCTATAGGCACAGGTTATCTGGATGTAGCCACTGAGAAAGGCAGGAGGCTAACAGTGTCTGTGAGGAGGGTGTGTTCCCTTATGTCTGAATCTAGGTGAAGGAACAGTTTCTGCCCTGAATTTCTGGCTCAGGGAAGTCAGCAGAATCCCCCTTACCCCACTTTCCCATAGTGTGTTAAACCGTTCCCTCTCAGAGTCCTATTTCTATCCCAGTTAATGGCATCAGACTCCAAAACTAGGCTCAGTGCAGAGAAAGGAAGGGGAGGTGCTGGGAGAAGGGAGAGAGGTTTATCCCAAAGGAAATATTTAGATCCACGCACGGTAGATTACATGCAAAGACTTACCATTTGATGATCTAGTGCTGGTTTTCACTGGTTCTGGAAGTGGAGCAGATTCTATGGTCAGTTTTTCTTGCTGAGATGGATATCCTCCAAATGCTATCTCTCCACTCACTACACTGGCCACAGCCATTTCCTGGTGGGTCGGGTCTGACGAGTCCTGTGTACTTCAGTACCTACTCTCTCTTCCCCATTTATCAGTCCAATTTCTTAACTTTCCCTTTGATGTTCAGGGCTCCTAGGATGTCATATATAATGTATTCATTTGTTCTTTGGGGTCTTTGTTGTTACAGGGATCACAAGAAGCATCTGAATACTCCATCTTGGCCCCACCTCTCTCTGAATCATTATTTGTTCTTAGTGTATACAGAATGGTGAATCCTTTCCAGAATTTTTCCAATTTATTTTGCCCAGATCCCAAAGAATCACTGTCTATAGCAGCTGTAGCCTTATGCCATGTATTTCTTAGATAATAAGACTTGAAAATCCTTGACCCATGGGCTACAGAACGGATGTTACATCAGCAGGCAAGAAAACGTTAATTTCCTTGCACATCTCCATCGGAGCCCTTAGGTGACCAGGCACATTGTCAATTAGCAGTAACATTTTAAAAGGAATCCTTTTTCTGAGTGACAGGCCTTAACAGTGGGCTTAAAATATTTAGTAAACTATGTTATAAACAGATTTGCTGCCATCCAGGCTTTGTTACTCTATTTATAGAGTACATGCAGAGTAGATTTAGCATAACTCTTAAGGGCTCTAGGATTTCCAGAATGGTTAATGAGCACTGGCTTCAACTTAAAGTCATAAGCTGCATTAGCCCCTAAGACAGTCAGCCTGTACTCTCTTCTCTAGCTATGAAAGTCCTAGATGGCCTATTCTTCTACCATAAAGCTGTTTTGTGTACATTAAACATCTGTTGTTTAGTATATCTGTCTTCACCAATTACCTGAGCTAAGTCTTCTGGATAACTTGCTGCAGCTTCTACATCAGCACTTGTTGATTCACCTGAAGTTTTTATGTTCTAGAGATGGCTTCTTTCCTTAAACCTCATGAATCAACCTCTGCCAGTTTTCAACATTTCTTCTGCAGCTTCCTTACAACTCTCTCAGTCTTCACAGAACTGAAGATTTAGGGCCTTGTTCTGAATTAGGCTTTGGTTTAAGAGAATACTGTGGATGGTTTGAACATTTACCTAAACCACAAAAACGTTGTCCATTTCAGCAGTAATGCTGTTTTGCTTTCCTATCATTGGTGTGTTGACCAGAGAAGCACTTTTAATTTCCATGAAGAACTTTCCGTTTGCATTTATACCTTGTGTATTTGGTGCAAGAGATACAGCTTTTGTCTCATCTCAGCTTTAGTCATCCCGTCCTCACTAAGTTTAATCATTTCTAGCTTTTGATTTAAAGTGAGAGACATGTGACTCTTCCTTTCACCTGAACACTAGAGGCCATTTTAGGGTTATCACTCAGCTTAATTTCAATATTGCTGTACCTCAGAGAATACAGAGGCCCAAGGAGAGGGAGAGAGATGGGGGAACAGATGGTCAGTGGAACAGTCAAAACACATACAACATGGGAGGTGGAGTCAAGATGGCAGACTAAGCACACATTTCCATATATCCCTCTGGAAACCAAGACCTGAACTGATAATCAAACGGAGCCTTCTGATCACCTAATCAGCCCCAGGACAAGGCACAGGGCTGTTACTTTCGACTTCATACCACTGAGCGAAAAACCTCCTCTCTTTCACTGACTGCCGCTCCTGGCTAGCCCTGGCTCTCACAGACTGAAGGTAAATGCACCATTTTGACTTTTTTTTCCTTCCGTCTTGGCCGGTGGGTGGGGCTGGGTCTTGCCTAGTGGCTAGACTCAGACATGCTGCTGGGGGGACAGGCAGGCGAAATTCCTGTATTTTGAGAGCCAGGCTTAGGACTCTGTTAATCTAGCCACTTTGAGCCTGTCATTTTATATCTGCCTCAGTGGCATTTGTACGGAATTTCGCAGTCAGTGTGTGGGATGCCATGTTGGGTATGGAGATTCTAGTGGGACCTCATTCTTAGCCTGGGAGCCAGTGCCTGCAAATAGGACAGCGCTTCTCTGACAGAAAAGCAGTAACTTATCCAGTGCCACCTACGCTGGGGGCCTGGAACAGAAGCAGAGGAATCAATACCTCTCAGCACCTTTTCTACCAGAGCGCTTTTCTACCAGAAAAGCAGTACTGTACGCAGTGTCGCCTAAGGCTAAGCCCTGTCAACAGAGGTCAACAGGGCAGTTGCACTGCTGTATTCTGAACTAGTTTGTATCATCTGGGGTTGGATATCGTGGTGCTTAGTTTGCCAGTTGAGAAGAGGGACCTCTATACCTGAAAACCTAACTGACTTGTGAAGTGGTCAGATATCTTTTGCTTTACATTTTAGGACAGCCTAGAGAAACATCTGCAGTCTATTCTCACACTACCTCTTCCAACCTCTACACACTCACATGGGACCCAAAAAGCAACAAACACTTGTGGCATACAAGAAATCACCGATGGCTTCAGAAGCCTCCCAAACAAAGCAACCAAGGAGTTTTCCATATGAAGAAACTTTTACGAAAGCATCAGGAAGTGAATACAAAATGATTATATACCAAGCCCTTCTAGACCTTATACAACATGCAGGAGAACAAAATGAAAAATTAAGCAAGATGTTCGATCTGATGGAACACCAGTACTCTGAAATCCAACAGATCAAGAATAAATCAAAGACATAGAAACTTCAATGCAAACCCAAGAAAACAGAATGGAACAAATAGAAAAAAGAATTTCTGACATGGAAGACAGAGCTACTGATGCCAGCTTCTATGAGCAGAAATCAGAAAAAAGAAACAAGAAAAATGAAGAAACATTAAGAAGCATGTGGACTCTATTAAAAGAGGAACAACCTTCCATTAATTGGAGTCTCTGAACAGGGTGAGACATCTGAGAACACAGAGAGTATCGTTGCTGAGCTGCTGACAGAAAACTTCCCAGAAATCATGAAGGAAGAGAACATAGACATCTCAGATGCGTATCGTACCCACCCAATATAGATCTCAAAAGAAAGACTCCAAGACAGATTATAATCAAGCTTAACAAAATGAAACATAAGCAGCAACTCTTAAAGGCAGCAAGACTCAAAGCAAAGCTAACATTCCGAGGGAAATCCTGTAGGCTCTCTTCAGATTTCTCAACAGAAACCATGCTGGCACGGAGACAGTGGCACGACACATTCAAAGCCTTGAAGGAGAAGAACTTCCAACCAAGAATTATATATCCTGCAAAACTATCTTTCAAATATGAAAATGAAATTAAGACATTCCCAGATAAACAGAAACTCAGAGACTTTGTAAAAACCAAACCCAAACTACAAGGAAGACTGAAAGAAGTTCTTGGTTCTGGCTTAGAAGAATGAAACCACTAACTTTATATTTGAGAACGACACACTACTCAAAACTCTATTCAGTTAGGGAAGGCTACAAAGCCAATCACAGCTTTGATACAGAAAGAAGCAATCCAGTGATCATCATGAAAACTATGGTGTCATCATGTTAAAAAGAGGGATGTACTACAGTTGTTATAGTCCTTCAGATGGAGAGGAAGATGACAAGACTGGTAGTAATTAAAATTGCATTTATATATAGTTTATTAAGGGGGATCATAGGGGCAGCTGTAAAGCACAACAAAGATGTACCATACCATTTCAAGAACTGTAACACACGAGGCTCAACAACTACAAAACCAGCTCTGAAAAAGGTGAAAATCAACTCATAAAAAAGAATGTCCCAGAACAGACTAATAAGAACAACAGAGAAAACATCAACATAAAAATAAACATATCACAATGGCAGCACTGAACACACACCTATCAATAATTACACTGAATGTGAATGGACTGAATGCTCCAGTAAAGAGACATCGAGTGATATCTTGGATCAAAAGACATGACCCATCCATATGTTGTCTACAAGAAACTCACTTGAGACCTAAAGATAGGAACAAACTGAAAATTAAAGGATGGAAGAATATATATCAAGCTAACAATGAACAAAGAAGAGCAGGGGTGGCAATTCTAATCTCAGACAAAATCAATTTTAATGTCAAATTCACCATCGTGGACAAAGATGGACACCATTTATTGCTGAAAGGTTCAGTACATGAGCATGACTTAACTATATTAAATATTTATGCACCTAATATCAGAGCACCTAAATACGTCAAAGAAACACTGACTACACTAAACAGAGAGTTAGATGACTCCACAATAATAGTGGGAGACTTCAACACTCTACTCTCAAAACTAGACAGATCATCTAGAAAAAAGCTCAGTAAAGATACAGAAGACCTCCTTGCCACAATTAGCCAACTAAACCTCATTGATATATACAGAACTTTCCACTTATCAGCAGACGACTACACCTTCTTCTCCAGTGCACATGGAACATTCTCCAGAATTGACCATGTGATAGCCCATAATGCAATCCTCAACAAAATCCATATCACTGAATTACTGCAAAGCATCTTCTCAGATCATAAAGCCACAAAAGTTGAAATCAATAGCAGAAAAAACATAGATAGAAAGTGGAACTCTTGGAAACTGAACAACATCTTGCTCAAAAAACATGGGTTATAGAGGAAATCAAGGATGAAATAAAGAAATTCATGGCTTCCAATAAGAACGAAAACACGTCCTACCAGAACCTATGGGATACAGCCAAAGCGGTGCTCAGAGGTCTGTTTATCTCCATAAATACACACATCTGGAAGGAAGAAAGAAACCAAATGAAGGAACTAACCCTACAGCTTGAACAAGTAGGAAGAGAACAACAGGGAACCCCTCAGACACCAGAAGATACGAGATCATAAAGATTAGAGCTAAACGAAGTAGAGAATAGAAAAACAATTGAAAAAATTGGAAAGACTAAAAGCTGGTTTTTTGAAAAGATCAACAAAATTGACAAACCACTGGCTAAACTTACTAAAGAACAACAGGAAAGGAAACAAATAACCCAAATTAGAAATGAGAGGGGAGTTGTCACAACAGATGCAACATAAATCAAAAATATCATAACAGATTACTATGAAAGACTGTTCTCTAACAAATTTGAAAACCTAGGGGAAATGGACCAATTCCTTGACTCATACCATGTACCCAAATTATCACAACGTGAAGCAGAACAACTTAATAAATCCATCACAAAGGAAGAGATTGAAAATGGCATCAAAACACTGCCAACCAAAAAAAGCCCGGGCCCAGATGGCTTCACTGTAGAATTCTACCAAGCATTTACAGAAGAGTTATCTCCAATACTACTGAGACTATTTCACAGTATAGAAAGGGATAGAGTACTCCCAAAGTCATTGTATGAAGCCAGCATAACCCTGATACCTAAGCCAGGGAAAGAACCAACAAAGAAAGAGAACTACAGACCAATATCACTCATGAATCTAGATGCAAAAATCTTCAACAAAATTCTTGCCAACAGAATACAACAACATATCAAGAAAATAATCCACCATGACCAAGTGGGATTCATACCAGGGATGCAAGGCTGGTTCAGCATCAGAAAAACAATCAATGTCATTAAACACATAAATAACACAAAACACAAGGATCACCTGATTTTGTCCATTGATGCAGAAAAGGCATTTCATAAAGTCCAACACCCATTCATGCTAAAAACTCTTAGCAAAATGGGCACAGATGGCAAATTCCTCAACACAATAAGGGCCATTTATACAAAGCCAATTGCCCACATCATCCTGAATGGAGAGAGACTGAAAGACTTTCCCTTGAGATCAGGAACCAGACAAGGATGCCCAGTGTCACCTCTTCTATTCAACACTGTGCTAGAAGTTTTAGCCAGAGCAATTAGACAAGACCAAGAAATAAAGGGCATCTGCATCAGCAAAGAGGAAGTTAAAATCTCCCTGTTTGCAGATGATATGGTTGTATATGCAGAGAATCCCAAGGAATCTATAAGTAAACTACTCAAACTGATAGAAGAGTTCAGCGAAGTCTCAGGATACAAGATAAACATAAGTAAATCAGTAGGATTCCTTTATACGAACAACGAGACTGTTAAGGAAGAAATTATCAAATCAATACCATTTAGGATAGCCCCTAAGAAGATAAAGCACCTAGAAATTAATCTAACCAGAGAAATAACAGACCTTTACAAAGAGAACTACAAGCCCTTACTACAAGAAACTAAGAGAGACTTAGATAAATGGAAAAACCTACCCTGCTCATGGATAGGAAGACTTAACATTGTGAAAATGTCTATTTTACCCAAAGCAATCTATTTATATAATGCAATCCCAATATAAGTTCCAGCGACATTGTTTAATGAGATGGAGAAACAAATCACCAATTTTGTTTGGAAAGAGAAGACGCCCCGGATAAGTAAGGTACTACTAAAGAAAAAGAACACACTGGGAGGCCTCTCGTTACCTCACCTTAGAACATACTACACTGCCACAGTGGTCAAAACAGCCTGGTACTGGTACAAGAACAGACAGATGGATCAATGGAACAGAATTGAGACCCCAGAGATGACACCGTCTGCCTATGAACAGTTGATATTTGACAAAGGCCCTAAGACATTAAACTGGGGTAAAAACAGTCTCTTCAACAAATGGTGCTGGCAAAATTGGTTATGCATCTGCAATAAACTGAATCAAGATCCGTATCTTACACCTTATACAAAAACCAACTCCAACTGGATAAAAGACCTAAATATCAAACCTAAAACGATAACGCTCATCCAAGAAAAGGTAGGAACAACAATGAAAGTTTTAATACACAATGAGGACAGACTCCAAAATCTGTTGAAGACACCACAATCAACAGAAGAGGAAATAGATAAATGGGAACTATTCGGAATCAAACACTTTTGCTGATCCAAAGACTTTATTAATAGAATTAAAAGGACACCTACAGAACGTGAAAAAATATTTGGCAACTTTATGTCAGACTGATGCCTGTCATGGGTTGAATTGTGTTTCCCAAAAAATATGTGCAGCCGTGTGGCTGGGACATGATTCCCAGTATCTTCGGACTGTCCTCCATTGTGTGGTTTCGCTAAACTGTATGTTAAAGGGGCTGTAAATTCCTGCATAGAATTACTTCCTTGCTCCGCAGTAGGGGGAGTTTCCCTGGAGTGTGGCTTGCCCCACCCTTAATGCTTTCAGCTTGCAAGAGATAAAAGGCAAGGGAAACAAAGAGAAAGAGGAGCCTCGCACCATCAAGAAATGTGCACTGCGAGAAGAGTGTGTCCTTCAGACCTGAGGTTCCTGCGCCAAGACCCTCCCTGGACAAAGACTGATGCAATACCGGGACTTTCCTCCAGAGCCAACAAGGGGAAAGCCTTCCCCTGGAGCAGACACCCTGAATATGGACTTGCAACCTACCGGACTGTGTAAGAATAAACCTTCCTTTGTTGAAGTCATCTACTCTGTGCTATTTCTGTTAGAGCGGCACTAGCTCACTAAAACAATGCCTGATATCCATAATCTATAAGATACTACAAAATATCAATATAAAGAAGATAAATCATCCAATTAAGTGATGGGCAAAGAAGATGCACAGACATTTCACTAAAGAGGAGATCCAGGCACCCAAAAAACACATGCGGACATGATCACGATCTTTAGTTATTAAAGACGTAATCAAGACAAGAATGAGATATTACCATCTCACCCCAACAAGATTGGCCATGATCCAGAAAACACAAAACAACAAGTGCTGGAGAGGCTGTGGAGAAAGTGGAACCCTCCTACACTGTTGGTGGGGTTGCAAAATGGTCCAGCCTCTTTGGAAAGCAATCTGGCGCTTCCTTAAAAAAATGGATATTGATATACCATTTGACTCAGTAATTCCACTACTTGGAATATATCCTACAGAATCAAGGCCTTTCACACCAACGGACGCATGCACCAGAATGTTTATCGCAGCACAGTCCACAACAGCAAAAAGATGGAATCAACCCAGATGCCCAACAACAGAAGAATGGATAGATAAACTATGGTACATATACTCAATGGAGCAGTACGCAATGATAAAGAATAACGATGATTCCAGGAAACATCTCCTAACCTGGTTTCAACTGGAAGACACTATGTTGAGTGAAAGTAGTCAGTGACAAAAGGACAAATACTGTATGAGACCTCTACGATAAGATCTCAGAAACAGACTTGTGTATAGAGGAAAACTCTTTGACAGCTGCAAGGGAGGGGAGGGAGGGTGGGAGGAGAAGAGGGCTTAGATTAGATAGTTGGTTGAAATCTGGTTGGGAGAAATCGGTGATAGCACACATTAGAAACAAGAACAACATTAAGTGGACTTCAGCATAACTTGAGTACTCCTTCCATCTTAACCCAATATTGCAAGGATAGCGTAGCTGGGGCAGTGGGCAGGGGACCATGCTCTTAGGTGAAATCGAGGCCAACTGGCACAACTAGCATTTTGCTAGGAGGGCTCTCTGCACCCCACGTTGGTGAGTGGCGTCTGGGGTCTTAAAAGCTGCCAAGCTGCCATCTGAGGACACAGAAAATGGTCCCAACTCAGCAGGAATGGATGCTCATCAAGGACCAAAACGACATGGGGTAAAAACAACCTAGAAGATAGTGAGACCCACATGAGTGGGTGCCTACATCGACTTGGGACCAGAAGAACCGGATGGTGCCCGGCCACCACCAGTGATAGCCACGATGGAGCTCACAGAGAGGAGTGTCACTGGCAACACAAGAATAAAAAGGGGTGTATCCTGAGATCTCCACTAGAAGACCTCAATGGTTGGTCCAGCGGTTTCCGGGTTCCTCTGAGAGCATAGTCCCTGGCCCTTATGCTGCCCTTGCCCATACATCATAACGAAGGTCCATTCTTTGGACACGAGTGGATTGGATTTGGCAATACAGAGTGACCATATATTGGATGCACTTTATGGTTCTATACATCTATAGGATATCACCCTGCTGACCTCTGGCTGGAGGAAGGAAAGTGGGTGGAGAGGAGGGGAAAGAAGGCTGTTGGGAGGATCAGACATGTATGGAGCAGAGAGGAATAATGTGCTGTCACCGGACAGGGAGAGCAGTGGAAGCTGCATATAGGTGGGCACATAAATTTACACGGGAATGTACATTTTCACTCAGTTATATTAAATAAAAACAAACAAACACATACAACATGGATAGATTATACATGTGTGGTTCATGGCATCCTAAAACAATTACAGAAGTAACATCAAAGATCACTGATCACAGATCACCATAACATGTATAATAATGCAGAAGTTTGAAATATTGTGAGAATTATCAAAATGTGACACAGGGACATGAAGTGAGCACACGCTGTTGGAAAAAATGGTGCCGTAAGACTTGCTCAACATAGCATTGCCAAAAACCTTCAATTTGTAAAAAACATACTATCTGTGAAGTGCAATAAAGTGAAGTAAACGTGTGTTTCTTACAAACACAGAGCATTGGGTCTGATGTGATTTAGACCAAAGACAATTCTTATACATGGAGACACCGCAACAACAGCAAAAAATTTAAACAACAGTAAAAAAATTAAACAACATAAATGTCAAGTGGAAAGTGGGTACACTACAGTATGGTCATACAATGGAAAATGATACAGGAATTACGATGAATACCACTCTCAGGTTCTCTTCTTAACCATGCTCACTATGCTCCAGCCACATTAGTTTTCCTGGCGTGACTAGCTGTCCCTCTGTCTGGAATATCCTTCCCCTAGATTAACCCTGGAAACCACAGTACTGTAGTGGTTAAGAGGTATGGCTGCTCACCAAAAAGTCAGCAGTTCAAATCCACCAAGCATTCCTTGGAAACTCAATGGGGCAGTTGTACTATGACCTATAGGATTACTGTGAGTCAGAATTAACTTGATGGCAATGGGTATCGTTCTTAGGTTTAGATTAACCCTCACTTCAGTTTTTGCTCAAATGTACCTTCTCAAGAAGGTAACCTGCACAGGCCCGAAATTCACCACCCCAGCCATCAGCGTCACCACTTATGACCCCTTTAACCTGATCTACATTTTATTTTTTCTATAGCCCTTAACACTTTTTAACTGTCTATATAATTTCATTATATCTATTACTTCACTCACTCTTTTACAGCAGTGCTACTCAAAGTATTGGCTCGTCTCTGAACTCTGTTACCAGGTGTAAAATGCTGGTAGCAGTTGTGTCACAACCTTTCTAATTTCCGAGGGGACAATGACAGAATCAACCCAAAGCTGATCCCTATAAGGTAGAGGTCAGACGTAACTATTCTCCAACCTTTCACTAATTTTGACACTAGTGGTCCTCTCCATGGCACTGTCTACCTCTCTGCTGGGCTCGATAATCCATTGCTGTTGCCACACAGAACTCACAGACCATACTTACATTAAGTGGTTTATTAAGGAAATAATAAGGTACTAATAGGGATCAGTATCAACAGGCTACAACTCAGGATTAGGACCAGGTTCAGGAACGATATTTGGAAGGCTCCTTCAAAGTAGAGAGCACATCTCTCCTTCTTCAGTGCAGAACAGCCTCAGCTCCTCTCAGCTAAGCAAGCAAGCAGGCCCTTCTCTCCGCTACGTACACTCCTCTCAACCACGTAGGTCTCCTCTTGCTCCCTCAGGACAGGCCTCCTTTTGGCTCCCTCAGGACAGGCTTTTCAGCCCCAGAAGACAGGTCTGTCAGTGTTTGGCCTTCCAGACATGAGACTCTTCAGTGCTAACTGACCCAGCTCATGGCCTGTGTAGCAGTTTTGTTCTGTTCTCAGCTGCATTCCGAGCAGAAGCACGCTGCTAAGACTCTGCAACAGGGCCCCTTCTGGACCTGTTGTTGCCAACTCTGTTGTAGGACCCCTTTCAAGTCTGTTGTTGCTGACTCCGCTGTAGGATCCCCTCAACGTGTGTCACCATCTTTAGTGTTACAGATCCTGACTTTGTTACAATTCTTTTAAAAGCTTCTTTTCTTTGTTCTCTTCTCTTCCTCGTCCCTTCTCTGTTTCTTCTTCCCTTTCTTGTCTTTTTTCCTTTCTGCTTCCTTCTTTTATGGGGTTGTCTTCATATATAAGCAAACTCCTCATCAATTTCAAGACATGGCTCTCCACCAGGGCCACAAACTGACCAATTCCTTCTTGGTAGGCCACAGATTTTATTAGTATAGTAGGCTACAGTCACTGCATTTGCATAGTATATTGACCAATCCCTGCAAGGTACATACCAATGACAGGACAGGTTGTAATACACAGCCAGACAAAAAGTATCAAATCACAAGCTTCTTACAGTCTACCCAGGAGATGTCAAGCAACCTGGAATAGAAAACTGGGGCAAAGATAACACCTCAGGGCATAGGGGAAAAATCTCTCAAACTGTTTTTTCAAAGAACCAAGGCAAAAGGCCACTTAAAGGAACTCACATCACCATACCAAATGAGAGTAAACATTTAGGAACTTTTATAGTAATTTGAGAGTAAGTATTTAGAAGCTTTTATAGCAATCTGACATGGCTGACGCATTTTGGGAAACCCTGGTGGTACAGTGGTTAAGTACTATGGCTCCTAATCAAAAGGTCAGTAGTTCAACTCTATCAGGTGCTCCGTGGAAACTCTATGGGGCAGTTATACTCTCTCCTACAGGTTAGACAGGAGTCGGAGTTGCCTCAATGGCAGTGGGTTTGGTTTTTGGCAGGTAGCATTTTTAATGGACTTTATGGACATATCAGCCTGCAACACACTTGAAGTTTAAAAACCTGGTCCTTCACCACAGTTTGAGAAGTGCTGTCTAGAATGTAAGTTGTATGAGGGTAGGGATCTTTGTCTTCTTTGTTCACTGCTGTATCCACAACACCTAGAACAGTTTCTGGTACAAAATAAGTGCTCAATAATATAATAAACAGCTCACTTACAGTTCAGCGGAGTGACAGAAATATAAACAGAAAACAACTATATAGTACATGTGTATTCGAGAGGGTTACAAATAATGCTATGGAAGAACAGACTGGGAGATTTGGAGAAGACGTAACCATACGAGGAAGAAGAGAAAGAGAAGATCATTTGAGGATGAAGAAACAGCAAGAGGCAAGATGAAGCGAACCAGTTTGGAGGATCCAGAAGTAATGCTTACAAGTGAATCACAATGAGTATACATGACAAACTGAACATGCAGATGAGGAGGAAGGCAGGCATCAGGTAATACAGGGGCTTGAATAATTGGTTATGTAGTTTTAAGAGGGGCCATAACTGAAGGAAGTTAAATGGTTACTGTAGATGAACAAGCATGAGATATTTGTGGTGGAAAGGTACTTCCAGAATTACAATACATAGCTTCACAAATCACGTCTCCAAAAGCAACAATAAAACTAGAAAAATTTATAAACAGCCATTTCACATCTCTAGCTATTGACCATGGAAACCCTGGTGGCACAATGGTTAAGAGTTTGGTTGCTAACCAACAGATCAGCAGTTTGAATTTACCAGGCCCTTCTTGGAAACCCTATGTGGGAGTTCTACTCTGTGCTACATGGTAGCTATGAGTCAGAATCAACTCCACGGCACATGGATTGGTTTTCTGGTTTTAGACAATGACCATGACATATAAAAAATGAAAAGTGTTATTCAAGAAAGTTACTGAGGCAGGGTCAAGATGGCAGAGTAGTCTGATACTTCCTCTGACCCCTCTAACAACTAACACCGAAAATAACAAATGAATCTACTACAGATGACAACCATGTTGTGTCCCCTTGTTCTGTTCATAGAACTGCATCTTGATCCACATACAGATTTCTCATGAGCATATGTAAGTGTTCTGAAATTCCCATTCTCCACAATGTTACCCTTAATTTGTTATGATCACACAGTTGAATGCCTCTGCACAGTCAATGAAACACAGGTAAATATCTTTCTGGTATTCCTGTGTTCAGCCAATATCTATCTTATCTGACATCAGCAACGTTATCACTGGTTCCACGTCCTCTTCTGAATCTGGCTTGAATTTCTGGCAGTTCCGTGTCAATATACTGTGCAGTTGTTCATCTTGAGCAAAATTTTACTTGTGTGGGATATTAACCATATTGTTCAGTAATTTCCACATTTGGTTGGATCACCTTTCTTTGGAATGGGCATAAATATGGATCTCTTCCGGTCAGTTGGCCAGGTAGCTGTCCTCCAAATTTCTTGGCATAGGTGAGTGAGCACTTTCAGCACTGCATCTGTTTGTGGAGATATCTCAATTGATATTTCATCAGTTCCTGGAGCTTGATTATTCACCAATGCTTTCAATGCAGCTTCAAGTGCTTCCTTCAGTACCTTCAGTTCCTGATCATATACTACCTCTTCAAATGGTTGAACATCAACCATTTCTGGTATAATGACTGTGCATTCCTTCCATCTTCTTTTGATGCTTCCTGAGTCCTTTCACATTTTCCCTGTAAAATCCTTCACTACTGCAATTTGAGGTTTGAATTTTTTGTACTTCCAGCTCTTTGCACATGTCATTATAATACTTCATTTTTCTTTTCTAGCTGCCCTTTGAAATCTTCTGTTTAGTTTTTTTACTTTGTTATTCCTTCTTTTTGCTTCAGCTACTTGACACGCGACAGCAAGCTTCAGAGTCTCTTTTGACATCCAGCTTAGTCTTTTATTTCTTTCCTGTCTTTTAAATAACCTCTTGCTTTCTTCGTGGATAATGTCTTTCATGTCATTCCACAACTTGTCTGGTCTTCAGGTAATTAGTGTTCAGCACATCAAATCTACTCTTGAGATAGTCTCTAAACTCAGGTGGGATATACACAAGGTCGTACTTGGGCTCTCGTGGACTTGTGCTAATTTTTTTCAATTTCAATTTGAACTTGCATGCGAGCAATTGATGCAGTAAGCACCCAGTCTTGCTCTAACTGCTGACATTGATTGAGTTTTTCCATCATCTCTTTCCCCATATGTAGTCAGTCTGATTCCTGTGTATTCCATCTGGCATGGTCTATGTGTATACTTGGCATATATAGTGGTGAAAAAATGTATTTGCAAGAAGAAGTCATTAGTCTTGCAAAATTCTATCATATCATGCAATCTCCGGCATCATTTCTGTCACCAAGGCCATATTTTTCAACTACTGATCCTTCTTCTTTGTTTCCAACTTTTGAATTCCAATCACCAGGAATTATCAGTGCATCCTGAATGCATGTTTAGTCAGTTTGCGGCTGCAAAGCTGGTAACAAATCTTCAGTTTCCTCATCTTTGGCCTTAGTGGTTGGAGCATAAATCTGAGTAACAGTCAGATTAACTTGCCTTCCTTTTAGGCATATGGATATTATCCTATCACTGACAGCATTTTACTTCACGACAGATCTTGAAATGTTCTTCTTGATGATGAGTGCAATACCATTTCTCTTCAAGTTGTCCTTATTGGCATAGGTAGACCATACGATTGTCTCATTCAAAATGGCCAATATCAGTCCATTTTACCTCACTAATGCTTAAAATATCAATATTTATGTGTTCCATTTCATTTTTGACAATTTCCAACTTTCCTACTTCATACATACCATGTTCTGATTATTAATGGATGTTTACAGCTCTTTCTTCTCATTTTGTCATGCCACATCAGCAAATGAAGGTCCTGAAGGCTTTACTCCATCCACATTATTAAGGTTGACTCTACTTTGAGGAGGCAGCTTTTCACCAGTCACCTTTTGGGTGCCTTCCAACCTGGGGAGCTCATGTTCCAGCACTGTATCTGTGAATGTTTTGCTGCTATTCATAAGGTTTTCACTGGCTAATTCTTTTCAGAAGTAAACTTCCAGGTCCTTCTTCCTAGTCTGTCTTAGTCTGGAAGCTCAACTGAAACTTGTCCACCATTGGTGACCCTGCTGGTATCTGAATACCAGTGGCATAACTTCCAGCATCACAGCAACATGTAAGCCCTCACAATACAACAAACTGACAGACATGTGGGGGTACAGCATAGTAGACAAACATAAAGTAAATAAAAGCACTTAAAGAGTCAGACCATTATGACTTCAGCAAGTTCCCAAAACAAAGATCAAATTTTCTAGAGAAAGAGAACTTCCTACAATTATCTGAGGTAAAATACAAAAGATTACTATTCAGAGTTCTTTCAGATATCATGAAGATCAGGCAAAATGCAGCAGAGCAAATTAGAAGTTCAGAAAATTAATAAGTAAAATTACAGAATTAGATAAATCAATAGAAAGCCAAAGGAGCAGAACTCAGGCAATGAAGGGTCCAACTAGTGAGACTGAAGACAAAGCATGTGACATCACCACATTTGAGGAAAGATTAAATGAAATTTAAAAAAAATCAAGAAACACTAAGAATTATGTGGGACTCTATCAAGAGGAGTAATTTACTAGTGATTGAAATACTAGAAGGGGGAGGTAACAGAAAATACAGAGAGGATTGAAGATTTGATGACAGAAAACTTTGCTGATACCATGAAACATAAGAAGGTATCTATCCAAGATGCTCCTTGGCATCCAAGATGCTCATTGAACACCACAAAGTAGATAGCAAAAGAAAGACATTAAGACATATTATAATTAAACTTGCCAAAACTAAAGAGGAGAGAATTTTAAAAGTAGCTAGGGATAAACAAAAAACAATGCACAAAGGAAAATCAATAAGACTACGAGAAGGTAATGAGAAGACATATACAAATCCTTCGATGGCACTTGGCTTGGCTAGCTGAAGGAAAATAATTGCCAGCTACAAATTATATATTCAGCAAAACTGTCCCTCAGAAAGGATAGTGAAATTAGGACTTTTCCAGATAAACAGAAATTTAGGGAATTTACAAAAACCACACCAAAATTATAATTAATGCTAAAAGGAGCTCCTTGCTTAGAAAATGAGTAACACCAGGAAGCAATCCAAGACTAGAACACAGGACAGAGCAATTGGATATCAACCCAAATGGAAGAATCACAAAAATAAATCAAAGGCAAAACACTGAAAATAGGAAAACAGAGATGTCCTTACTTAAGCATTATAATAAAAAAGAGAGGCTTATGCACGAGTGGGTGACTATGTTGACACATGACCGGAAGAACCAGGTGGTGCCTGGCCACCACCAGTGATAGCTGTGATGGGGTTCACAAAGTTGAGTCTCACTGGCAACATGAAAATAAAAAGGGGTGCATCCTGAGATCTCCACCAAAAGACCACAATTGATGGTCTAGGTGCCTCAGGGTTCCCCTGGGAGCAATGGCTCCTAGCCCTGACACTGCCCTGGTCCATAAATCATAACAGAGGTCAACTCTTCGGACTGAAATGGATTGGACTTGGTGACACAGAGTGACCATATCATGTGTGCACTTTATGGTTCTATGCATCTATAGGATGTAATCCGGCTGACCTCTTACTGGACATAGGGGAGAGAGTAGACATGAGGTTGTAGAAGATTGTTAGGAGGATATGACATGTACAGAATGGAGAGGAGGAGCAGTGGGAGCCATTCATTGGCAGGTATGCAAATTTATATGGGATTGTATATTTTCACTCAATCATAAAAAAAAGAGGGGCTTAAAGAAAATGTAGTCACAGATCTTTCATACAGAGAGGAAATCGAAGTGATATAAAAAAACTAAGAACTGCTTTAAATTTTTGAAAAATACAGGTTAGTAATAAGGTAACCCAAAGGAAACTATCAATCCCATGTACTGCATTACAAAACAGGAAAATCATGAAGTGTCAGCAAATACAAAGCCACCAACAATGAAAAAGATGAAAACACATAAAGAGAAAAGAATCAGCACAGATAATTAAACAGAACACAAGAATTGTCTACAAGACACACACAAAAAGGCAACAAAATGACAGCACTAAAGTCATATCTATCAATAATCACATCAAGTGTAAATGTGTTAAATGTACCAATACAGAGACAAAGAATACCATGATGGATAAAAAACCATGATCCACCTATATGCTGCTTACAAGAAACACACCTTAAATTTATGATATGAACAATGAACAAACTAAAACTCAAAGGAAGAAAACATATATACCGAACTAACAATATGCAAAACAGAGCAGGAGAGGCAATATAAATTTCTGATAAAACAGACTTTAATGTAAAATCTACCACAGTGGACAAGGTTGGTCACTATATATTGCTTAAAGGTCATTGCATTAGGAAGACGTAACAATATTAAACATTTACACACCCAATGACATAGCTTCTAAATACATCAAATGCTAAAAGCATTGAAAAGTGAGATAGATTACTCCACGATAAGAGTAGGAGATTTCAACACATCACTTCTGGTATGGGACAGAACATCTAGAAGGAAGCTCAATAAAGACATGAAAGATCTAAAGGCCACAATCAACCAACTCAACACCACAGACCTATAGAGACCTCTCCACAGAAGAGATAAGTATACCTTCTTTTCCAATGCACATGGAGCATTCTCCAGAATAGATCATTATTAGGCCGCAAAGCAAGTCTCAACAAAATCCAAAGCACTGAAATATTACAAAGTATTTTCTCAGACCAGAAAGCCATAAAAGTTGAAATCGATAGCACAAAAAGCATGAGTATAAAGTCAATTCATGGAAATCGAACAATATCTTGCTCAAAGATTCATGGACTTTATAAGAAATCAAGGATGCAATAAGGAAATTCATGGAATCAAATTAAAATGGAAACACATCCTACCAGAACCTATAGAACACAGCAAAAGCAGTGCTCAAAGGTCAATTTTCTCAAGAAATGCACACATCCAAAAAGAAGGAATCAAGTCAAATAATTAACCTTACAACTCGAACAAGTAGAAAGAGACTGACAAAAGAACCCCTCAAGCACCAGAAGAAAACAGATAATAAAAATTAGATCAGAACTTAATGAATTAGAGAACAGAAAAACAACTCAAAAGGTTAGCAATACCAAAAGTTGATTTTTTTGAAAAGACAAAAAAAATCAATAAGCCAGTGGCCAAAGTGACAAAAGAAAAACAGGAGAGAAAACAAACAACTCAAATAAAAAATGATGTGGGTGATTTCACAACAGAACCAACCGAAATTAAAAGAATCATAACAGAATACTGTGAAAAACTGTACTGTAATAAATTTGAAAACCTAGAGGAAAGGACAAATTTCTAGAAACACACTACCTACCAAAACTAACACAAACAAAAACAGAACAACTTAATAAACCCATCACAAAAGAAGAGGTTGAAAAAGTAAAAATCTACCAACCTAAAAAATCCTAGTCCAGACCACTTCACTGGAGAATTCTACCAAACTTTTAGAGAGGAGTTATCACCACTATTACTAAAGGTATTTCACAGCATAAGAAAAGGATGAAACACATCCAAATTCATTCTATGAAGCCAGTATAACCCTTATACCAAAACCAAAGAAATCACAAAAAAGGATAACTACAGACCAATAGCTCTCATGAACTGAGATGTAAAAACCCTCTACAAAATCTTAGCCAATAGAATTCAACAACATATCAAAAAAATAATTTACCATTACCAAGTGAGATTCACACCAGGGATGCAGGGACAGTTGAATATTAGAAAAACACTTAACGTAGTCAACCACATAAATAAAACAAAAGAATCAACTGATTTTACCAATTGATGCAGAAAAGGCATTTGACAAAGTCTAACACCCGTTCATGTTAAAAACTCTCAGTAGAACTAGAAAGCAAATTCCTCAACATAATAAGAGGTATCTATTCAAAGCCAGCAGCCAACATAATCTTGAATGGACAGAGCTGAAAGAATTCCCCTTGAGAACAGGAACCAGACAAGGATGCCCACTGTCACCACTTTTATTCAACATTGTGCTGCAGGTCCTAGCCAGAGCAATTAAATACGATGAAGAAATACAGGGCATCCACACTGGTGAAAAAGAAGTAACTCTATTTGCAGACAGTATGATCTTGTATACAGAAAACAACAAAGAATCAAAAAAAAAAGACTGGACTAATAGAAGAGTTCAGCAAAGTATCAGAATATAAGATAAACAGTAAATCAGCAGGATTTCTTTACACCAACAAAGAGACCATCAAAGAGGAAATGACCAAATCAATACTATTTACAATAGCCCCCAAGAAGATAAAATACTTAGGAATAAATCTAACCAGAGTAGTGAGACATCTATACATAGAAAATTACAAGACACTACTGCAAGAAACCAAAAAAGACATATATAAGTGGAAAAACCTGCCTTGCTCATTGATAGGAAGACTTAATATTGTAAAAATGTCTATTCTACCCAAAGTGACCTACACATACAATGCAATCCCAATAAAAATTCCAATATCATTTTTTTAATGAGATAGAGAAACAAATCAGCAACTACATATGAAAAAGAAAGAAGCCCTGGAGAAGAAAAGTACTACTGAAGAAGAACAAAGTAGGAGGCCTCATATTACCTGATTTCAGAACCTATTACATTGTCACAGTAGTCAAAACAGCCTGATACTTGTTCAAAAACAGACCAATGGGACAGAATTGAGAATCTAGACATAATAGCATCTATCTACGAGGAGTTGATATTTGAAAAAGGACCAAACTCCATGAACTAGGGTAAAAAAGTCTTTTCAACCAATGGTGTTGGCAAAACTGGATATCCATCTGCAAAAAAAGGAAACAAGACCCATATCTCACACCACACACATAAACTAACTCAAAATGGACCACAAACCTAAATATAAAATCTGAAACAATAAAAATGATGGAAGAAAAAATAAGGCCAACATGGGGAGTCCTAATACAAGGCATAAACAGACTACAAAATATACTAACAATGCACAAATAGCAGAAGAGAAAGTCAATAATTGGGAACTCCTAAAAATCAAAGACTTATGCTTATTCAAAGACTTCACCAAAAAAATAAAAAGACTACCTACAGACTGGGAAAAAAAATTGGCAATCACAAACCTGATTAGCGTCTAATCTCCATAATCTATAAACTACTGCAAAATCTCAACAGAAAAAGAGACAAATAGCCCAAGGAAAAAAGTGTGTGTGGTGGGGTAGGATATGAACAGACACTTCACCAAAAAGACATCTAGGATACTAACAGAAACATGAGGCAATGCTCACAATCATTAGCCATTGGAGAAATCCAAATCCAAACTACAATGAGATACTATCTCACCCCAATGAGGCTAGCGTTAATCCAAAAAACACAAAACAGCAAATGCTGCAGAGGTTGTGGAGAAACTGAACTATTCTACGCTAGTGGTGGAAATGTAAAATGTTACAATCACTTTGGAAATCAATTTGGTGCTTTCTTAAAAAGCTAGAACTATAAATACTACATGATCCAGCAATCTCACTTCTTGGAATATATCCTAGAGAAATCAGGGCTGCCACATTAACAGATACATGCACACCAATGTTTACTGCAGCACTGTCTACAACAGCAAAAAAATGGAATCAATCTAGGTATTCATCAACAGGTGAATAGCTAAACAAACTATGGTATATTCACACAACTCAATACTATGCAACAAGAAAAAACAATGATGAACTTGGGAAATATCCCACAGCATGGGAGTATCTGGAAGGCATTACACTGAGTGAAATTAGTCAGCTGCAGCAGGACAAATATTGTATGGCATCACTGTTACAAGGACTCAAGAAATGGTTCACACACAAGCAAAAACAGTTTTTGATGGTTACAAGGGCAGGAAGGGAAGGAGGGAGTATTCGTTAATTAGACAGTAGGTGAGAATTAGGTTTGCTAAAGGGAGGGAAGACACAGTAGAGGAGAAGTCAGCAGAACTGGACTAAACCGAAAGCTAAGAAGTATCCTCACTACGAGGTCCAACAATTAAGTCCGCAAACTTAAGTGTTCTAAGTTCTACATACCCCACTGCTGAATATCACTATGGTGATATTCACCTCTGAAGTACTCCTCTTGGGAAGCTATGCATCAATGCCAGCGCCTAGTCCACCATTCAAAGCAATTTTGGAACTCTTTTTGGAATGGCCATTGTACATGGTGGCACGGTGGCCAGTTCACAAACTTAATTGTATAGTTGTCTGTGAGGGAGTTTTTAGCTAGTAAACAAATAATTGTATTGGAACACCCCCCCTATTTACCTGATCTGGTGCTTAATGACTTTTTTCTTTACCCGAAGATAAAGGAAATATTGAAAAGACAACATTTTGATGACATTTGTGACACCAAGGGTAACATGATGACAGCTCTGATGGCCATTCCAGAAAAAGAGTTCCAAAACTGTTTTGAAGGGTGGACTAGGGACTGGCATCAGTGCATAGCTTCCCAAAGGGAGTGCTTTGAAGGAGACTATAGTGATATTCAGCAATGAGGTATGTAGCACTTTTTGTAGAATGAGTCTGTGAACTTAATTGGCAGTCCTTGTATACCACAACCAAATCTGAAAAAACATGAGTAGAAACTCAAACTCATGGAAATTGAATAACACCTTACTCAAAAAATCATGGGTTATAAAAGAAATAAAGGATGCAATAAAGAAATTCATGAAACCAAATAAGAATGAAAACACATATTACAAGAACCTATGGGATACAGTAAAAGTCATGCTCAGAGGTCAATTTATGTCAATAAATGCACATATCCAAAATGAAGAAAGGGCCTACACCAAAGAATTAACCCTATGACTCAAATAAGTAGAAAGAGAAGAATAAAAGAACCTCTCAGGTACCTGAAGAAAACACATTATAAAAATAAGAGCAAAACTAAATGAATTAGAGAATAGAAAAACATTGAAAGAATTAACAAAACCAAAAAGTTTTTTTTTTAAGATCAACAAACTCAATAAACCATTGGCAAAACTTACAAAAGAAAAACAGGAAACAACTGAAATAAGAAATGGGATGGGAAATGTCACAACAGACCAACCTAAATTAAAAAGAATCATAGCAGAATACTATGAAAAATTGCACTCTAATAGATTTGAAAATCTAGAGGACATGGATGAATTTCTAGAATCACATGACCTAACAAAACTATCACAAAGAGAAGAACAACTTAATAAACCCATCACAAAAGAAGAGATTAAAAAATAATCAAAAAACTATCAACCAAAAAAAGTAGATGGCTTCCCTGGAGAATTCTACCAAACTTCTGGAGAGGAGTTAATACAAACACTACTGACGCTATTTCACAGTATAGAAAAGGGTGGAACACTCCCAAATTCATTCCATGATGCCACTATAACTCTGATACCAAAGCTGGGTAATGATAGCACAAAACAAGAGAAAACTATAGACCAATATCTCTCATGAACCTAGATGCAAAAATCCTCAACAAAATCCTAGCCAACAGAATTCAATAACATATTAAAAAAATAATTCACCACGATCAAGCAGGATTCATACCAAGGAAAACCAATTAATGTAGTCAACTACATAAATAAAACAAAACAAAAGAATTACTTGATTTTATCAATTGATGCAGAAAAGGCATTTGACAAAGTCTGACATCCATTCGTGTTAAAGATTCTAAGCAAAATAGGAATAGAAGAGAAATTCCTCAACATAACAAAGGGCATCTATGCAAAGCCAACCACCAACATCGTCCTGAATGGAGACTGAAAGAATTCCCTCTGAGAATGGGAACCAGACAAGGATGCCCAATGTCACCACTTTTATTCAACACTGTACTGGAGGTTCTAGCCAGAACAAACAGACAAGATAAAGAAATAAAGGGTACCTGCATCAGTAAGGAAGAAGTACAAGTATCCCTATTTGTAGATAATGGGATCTTATACACAGAAAACCCTAAAGAATCCATAAAAAAAAAAAAAAAAAAACTACTAGAACCAATGGAAGAGTTCAACAAAGTATCAAGGTATAAGACAAACATAAATAAATCAGTTGGATTCCTTTACACCAACAAAGAGACTATCAAAGAGGAAATCACCAAATCAACAGCATTCACAATAGCACCCAAGAAGATACAATATTTAGGAATAAATCTAACCAGAGATGTAAAAGACCTATGTAAAGAAAGTTAGAAGACCCTAATGCAAGAAACCAAAAGAGACTTAGGTAAGTGAAGACATTTATCTTACTCATGGATAGGTAGGTTTAATGTTTTGAAAAACCCAGAGCGATTTATATATACAATGCAATCCCAGTACAAATTCCAATGTCATTTTTTTAATGCTGGAGAGCAATTTGCCAACTTCATACGGAAAAGGAAGGAGCCCTGGATAAGTAAAGCACTGCTGAAGAAGAACACAATGGGAGACCTCACACTACCTAACCTTAGAACCTATTACACTGCCACAGTAGTCAAAACAGGCTGGTACTGGTACAAAAAACAGATATATAGACCAACAGAACAGAATAGAGAATCCAAAAATAACACCATCCACCTATGAACAGCTGATATTTGACAAAGGTTCAAAGTACATTAACTGGGGAAAAAACAGTATCTTTAACAAATGGTGTTGGGAAAACTGGATATCTATCTGCAAAAAACCTGAAACAAGACCCATATCTCACATGTTACACAAAAACTAACTCAAAATGGATCAAAGACCTAAATATCAAATCTAAAATGGTAAAGATTATGGAAGGAAAAAACAGGGACAACACTGGAAGCTCTAATATATGGCTTAAACAGTCTATAAAATACTATTAACAATGTACAAACAGCAAAAGAGAAAAAAGATAAACGGGAAGTGCTAAAAATCAAACACTTACACTCATCCAACGACTTTATTAAAAGAGTAAAAAGGCTGCCGACAGACTGGGAAAAAATATTTAGCAACTACTATCTGATTGAAATCTGATTTCCATAATCTACAAAGTGCTGAAAAATATCAACAAGAAAAAGACCATAAATAAATAAACAATGGGCACAGGAGATAGACATTTCTCCAAAGAAGACATCCAGGCAGCCAAAAGACACATAAGACAATGCTCACAATCATTAGCCATTAGAGAAATACAAATCAAAACCACAATGAGATACTATCTCACCCCAACAAGGTTGGCATTAATCCAAAAAACACAACACAACAAATGCTGGAGAGGCTGTGGAGAGACTGGAACTCTTCCATACTTCTGGTGGGAATGTAAGATGTTACAACCACTTTGGAAATAGATTTGGTACTTTCTAAAAGAGCTAGAAATAGAAATACCATATGATCCAGTAATCCCACTGCTTGGAATATATCCTAGAGAAACAAGGGCTGTCACGCAAACAGATACATGTAGACCAATGTTTACTGCAACACTGTCCACAGTGGTAAAAAGATGGAATCAACCTAGATGTCCATCAACAGATGAATGGATAAACAAACTATGGTATATTCACACAACGGAATACTATGCAACGATAAAGAACAACGATGATCATGGGAACATCTCATACAGAGTCATTCAGAAGACACTATGCTGAGTGAGTTGCAAAACGACAAATACTGTATGAGACCACTATTACAAGGACTCAAGAAAAGATTTAACACTCAAGAAAACAACCTCAGAATGTTACAATGGAGCAGACAGAGGGAGACGGGCACTCATAGATTAAACAGTAGATAGTATTTGGATTTAGGGAAAGAAATGACAGCACACAACAGAAGGGAGATTAACACTGTTGGACTACAACAAAAGCTAAGAGCCTTCTCAAAGATTTCAAAGTTCAGAGTAGCAGGGTCAGGGGTCTTCAGACCATGGTTTCAGCAGACATCTACGTCAAGTGACATAACTAAGATTTTTTTAAGAAAATGCCCTGCATTTTGGTGAGTGGTGTCTGGGGTCTTAACAATTAGCAAGTTGCCATCTAAGGAATGTCAACTGCTTCCAGAGCACCTAGAGCAGAGAACAAAGGCCATCAAACACATGAGGAAAATATGAGCCCAAGAGACAGAAGGGGCCATATGATGGGGAGACTATATCAAAATGAGTCTAGAAGAACTAGATGGTGCATGGCCACCACCAATAACTGCTCTGACAGAGAACACAACATAGAGTCCCTGATGTAGTGGGAGATAAATGGCGGTGCAGATCTAGAACTCTATTACAATACCAGACTTGATGGTCTGACATCCTGGAGGGTCTCCTGAGGACATGGCCCCTGGACTTGCTGCTAACCCAAAGCTGAAACCAGTACTGAAGCCAGCTCTCCAGACAGACTGGACTGGACTATAAGACACAGAATGCTGCTGCTGAAATGTGTGCTTCTTGGTTTAAACATATACGTGGGAGTTATCAGAGCAGCTCCTGTCCAGAGGCGAGATGAAAAAGAGGAGAGTAGAGGACACGAACTGGCTTAATGAACATCGGAAGTACAGGGTGGAAAGGAAGCATGTACTGTCACAGGGTGAGGAGAGCAGCCGGAGTTCACAGAAGTGTGTGTGTGGTGTTTTATACAGCAAATCAACTAAGATTATAAACTTTCATTTAAAGCACAATAAGATAAATAACCCAATTAAAAAATGGCCAAAGGAGATGGATCAGCACTTCCCTAAAGAAGACATCGAGGCAGCAAACAGATACATGAGGAAATGTTCTCAATCACTAGCCATTAGAGAAATCCGAATCAAAACTACAAATGAGATACCATGTCACTGCAATAAGGCTGACATTAATCTAAAAAACACAAACACTGCTGGTAGGAATGTACAAAGAGGGTACAACCACATTCAAAATACATTTGGCACTTTTTAAAAAAGCTAGAACTAGAAATATCATAGCCCAGCAATCCACTTCTTGAAGTATATCCTAGACAAACAAGGGCTGTCGCATGAACAGATACATGCACGTGAATGTCTGTTGAAGCACTATCCATGATAGCAAAAAGATGGAATCAACCTGGGTGTCCATCAACAATAGAATACCGTGCAGTGATAACGAACGATGATCTTGGGAATCATCTGATAACTTGGAGTCTTCTGGAAGACATTATGCTGAGTGAAATTAGTCAGTTGCAAAATGAAAAATACTGTATGAGAGCACTACTGTAGGGACTCAAAATAATGTTTAAGTACACGAAAAAATACTATTTGATGGCTTCAAGTGGGGAGGGTGAAAGGGGTATTCACAGACTAGATACTAGATAGGAGTTGTGCTGGGTGAAGGAGTGACAGCAGGGAGTAGAAGGGAGATTAACACTGCTGGACTATACCAAAAGCTAAGAGATTTCCTAAATACAATCTAATATTTTGAAGGACAGTGTAGCAGGAACAGGGATCTGGGGACCATAGCTTCAGGGGTCATCTAGGCCAACTGGTATAATTCAGTCTTTTTTTAAGTTGGTGTTTTGCATCCCACTTCGGTGAGTGGTGTCTGGGGTTTTAAATGCTAGCAAGCTGCCATCTAAGCAGCATCACCTGGTCCTAATACTCTTGGAGCAGAGGAGAATCAAGGACATCAAAGACATGAGGAAAGTATGCGCCCAGGAGGCAGAAAGGGCCATATGATCTGGAGACTACCATCAGCAAAAGACCAGAAGAACTAGATGGTACCCGGTCACCACCAATGACTGTCCTGATGGGGTAGTCACTGACATGGGGGGACAAAAATGGGTGTGTGGAACTACAATTCTGTTAAAAGACTAGACTTGATGGTCTAACGGACTAGACGGTCGCCTCAGGACACAGTCCCCAGACTTGCTGCTAGCCCAGAGCTAAAACCAGTACTGAAGCCAACTGTTTAGACCAAGATGAGACTGGACTATGAGACACAGAGTGACAGTGGCAAAGAGTGTGCTTCTTGGCTTAAGTATATACACGAGACTGTCTGAGAGGCTCCTGTCTGGAAGCAGGATGAGAGAGTTGAGGTGGGGGATAGGAATTGAGTGAACAGATACCAGAACTATGCAACAGAAGGAAGGAGTGTCCTGTCTAGGGGTGGGGACAGCAGCTAAAGTTGTATAGCAGTGAGAGTGTAGGGTTTGTGTGCTAAATTGACGTGGATTATAAATCTTTACTTAAAGCACAATAAAATAGTTTTTTTAAAAAAAACCTGGCAAGCCGCCAACTAAGAAGCATCAGCTGGTCTCAACCCACCTGGAACAAAAGAGAATGAAGAACATCAAAGAGAGAAAGAAAATAAATTTATGAACCCAAGTGATAAAAAAGGCCGCATAAACCAGAGACCACATCAGCATGAGATCGGGAGAACTAGGTGGTGCCCACCTACCACCAGTGACAGCCCTGACAGAGAACACAACATAAAGTTCCTGATGTAGTGGGAGAAAACAGGTGTGCAGAACTAGAACTCTATTAAAAGACCAGACTTGATGGTATGACAGACTGGAGTGTCCCCTGAGGACATGGATCCCAGACACTCTGTTAGTCCAGAGCTGAAGTTGTTCTCAAAACCAAAGACTGGACTGAGCTATAAGACATAAAATGATACTGATGAAGAGTATACTTCTTGGCTTAAGTAGATAGACGGGACTAACCAGGAAGCTCCTGTCCAAAGACAAGACAAGAGGGCAGAGGCGGACAGGAGCTGGTTGAATGGACACCGGAAATACCGGGTGGAAGGGGGTGGGTGCTGTCAGGGTGGGGAGAGCAGCTACAGTTACACAGCAGTGTGTGTATAAGCTGTATGACAAACTGACTCGAACTGTAAACTTTCACTTAAACCACAATAATATTAAAACCAACAGGGTATATTCAGTTCATCACACTGGTTATATTACCTGTGTAATCATATAAAGAGGTTACATCTTATCTCATAAGTAGTGTGATAAAGCGAACGTTTGCTGTTGGCTAAATATGGATAAATAAGCACATTGACCTCCAGGAATTGTTGTGAACATTAGACTCTCCTACATAATATTTGGTTGTCATTATCATCATCATCATTTTTTTAACGAGGAGGTATTGGAAGTTGACGTCACAGTGCTGTTTTATAATGTTTCTAATTCTTCTTATCGTTTACAGTTAATGCAGCATAAACTAATTTTTACTACAGTGTGTCCTAAAAGGGCAATACAAAGCAAAGAAACAGCTTTAAAATAGTGGCAGTGTTACATGTATAAATGGAAAAGTAGATTATGAAAGTGCTCCAAAAAGATGGTAGCTCTGATTTTACTTAAGTTGGGTATACAGTTAAATCATCCACTTCTTTTATTATGCGACTTTTGCCAGGCAGTAGACTATGTTCATTCAACATACGACATTTTGCATGCCGAGCCTGGCTAAAACTCGTTAATAGTAAAGAATTTGCAAGAGCACTCTTCCAGGGTTGACATTCAATTAATGTGTGGAATGAATTTTGTTTCTATTTGAAGGACTGATCCCTGGACTACTAACTGAAAGGCTGGCAGTTTGAACACACTCAGAGCCATCTGGAAGAAAGGCCAAACAATAGGCTTTCAAAGGTCACACTCTTCAAAACTGTACAGGGCAGTCCTACTGTGCGCACACGGGGTCACCATGAGTTGGAATCGAACTGAGGATAACTAACAGGTAGCATTAAAAAGGCTTTTCAGAGTTATTTACGGAATGGACTCCCTCGGCTTTCCCAACGCCCTGTTCTGCCTCCTCTGATTCTTGCTAGGCAACTTGGCTCCGGAGGGACATACAAAGGGTAAAACTTGGGCAGAAAACATTAACGTATATTAGATAAAAACTAAGTCGGCCCTGTAAGGTCTTGCAGACAGTCGGTTTACACCTCTCACTTCGCAGCCAAGAAAACTGAGGCATGGGCAGGGAAGGGACTTGCTGAAAGCCAGACAACGCGTCAGTACCAGCGCCAGTGCCGGGCCTGGGAAGCCAGACCGAGTCTGAGACAATGTACGCCGGGCGTCAGTCACCACGCGAGCTTGCTTAGCAATTCCAGCTCTTCGGGAACGCTAGGCCTTTCTGGCCCTGCGCGGATTGCTGGGTGCACTGTGTCGCGCAACTAGCACAAACCGTGACGACAACCGTGCCGCACGACAGGGTTGGCCTTTCTCTTCCACCAGGGCTGGGTGAGTACCACTGACCCTGGGTCTGCGCAGCCGGGAACGGAGCCGCGGCCGCCCCGCTGCGCCAGCCCCTCCAGCGCCTGGGCACACCTACCCATTGTGCACCCACCCACGGCCCCCCCGCCCGGACTCCGGCGCACGACTCACCTGTACTGGAGGTCACGACTTCCAGCTTTGCAAGGAGGGCCGAATAACAGCAGGTAGGGCCTTCCGAAGGCAGCTTTGCACCCTCCCTCGCTTTGCCCCAGCAGCTGTTGGCCCTCCGCTCCCCTCCCCCAGCGGCCCGGGCGGGACGCAGAGCCCCGAGGCCCCGCCCCCCTCCTTCCGGCCGCGGGGTGGGGGATTGAAGCGGCTGGCGCGCGGGTCCGCGCCGCGCCCCGGGCTTGGCCTGCAGCCTCGGATCCGAAGGAGCCCGGCCCTGGCAGCTCCAGGCTGTTTCTCCAGAAAACGTACTGGGAGTCAAAGGCGCCGCGAGGAGAAAAGACAAGCCCGTAGAGCTACACCGCGAGTAACACTCGGGTCGCTTACCTGCCTTTTTTTGTGCTCCTCGGAGCCTCCTGTAAACGCTTCAACGCTGTGGTGGCTTGGCTTCAACTCGGCACCTTGAATCCGAGGTCCAAGTACAGTGCTCAATGCAGTGGACACCAGAAAAGAGAATGAGCCATTAGGAATGCACACCTTATGCACGTGAAATTTCAAGAATAATAAATATTGGAAAGACCAAAAAGTGGACTGAAATAGTACCTTTGTGCAATGGAAATAACAGAGCCAAGGGAAAGAAATAGAGAACTAACAGGAAATATAATGTATAGACATTGAAAATTGTGCAGTATTGCAGTTATTACAGGTGAAAAATACTACTCTCATGTCCAAAAAGGTGATAAGTGAAGCACTTTAAGGAATCAGGATCAACAAAAAAAGGAAAAGCCTCCACAGCTTTGCCGTAGGTTTTCTCAGCTAGGTGTGCCGGCTCGCCCGACTGGAGAACTGCTACTCGCAGTATTTGACTCATTTCAGATACTGCCTGCTCTGTGAATGCTTTCCCGTTCTTCCCAAATGAAGGTTATTTTCCCTTTCTCATGTATCCAGTATGTCCAATATATCCTGCACAGGCCTCAGGTGTATCACATTCTGGATTAAAATTTCTCACTACCTGTCCCGTCTAATAACAAGTAGCTTCTTGAGAGGAAAGAACCTTTGGTCTATCAGCATCTTGCCTCTTTCTGGATACTTCATTGTTCATTCTATCTTACCTTTACTGATTTCATTCTTTCTAGTTGCGGCTGTCACGTGCCTGCCTGTTACAGGACCCTTGATCGTGCTGTTCTTTATGAACTGTTCTTCCTCCTCCTGTTTGTCTAGTTAACTCCTGTTTGTTCTGTAAAGTCCATAAGGGCATGAACTGTATCTGATTTTTTTTAAAAGAAGTTTTACACCCAGAGCTTTGTACAGTGGTATTCCAAGCAGCTAATACAGTAGTACCCGGCACACGACAGTAATTAAGAGCGTATTTTGTTGAATGAGTGAGTTAATCGTTGAATGAAAAGCAGTAGATGCAGATGTGGTAGGAAACAAGAAAGAAAGAAAACAATGCTACTTTCTTGGTCCTTTTATGTTCCCGCCACACTGGCCTGCCGTCTGTGCCTAGAACAGAACACGCCTAGCTTGTTCCTGCCCTCCTTCCAAAATGTAATCTCTTCATCCATTTGTGTCACCCTGCTAACACTCTATTATAGGCCAGAGCTGACAAGCTTTTTCTGTAAAGAATCAGATAGTAAATTTTATAATTATTATTTTGTATTCTCCTTCTGTTTTTTCTGCTTTCTCTGTCTTTCTCCCCGCAAGCTTTTATTTCTCCCATCCGCCTTGTTAGATTTCATTTCACATGATGCCAGTTTGAGTCCTCCAAGAAGCAGATGCCAGCCAAGTGCCGTCGAGTCGGATCCGACTCATGGCGACCCTAGAGGCAAGATGGAACTACAAGTGCAAGCAACTTATTGTGGGTGATGTCTGTTGAAGACAGACCAGAGTGCGAACAGAAGTGGGTAGGGTGAGCCTTCAGACCGCCATGCAGGTGTGACACTCGTGAAAGAGGAAACAAAGGAAGATTGCGTAGGAAGAGCAAAGATTGCTGTGTAGAGGAACTCTTCCCTGGGCAGATGGCCCTAGTATCTTTCCTGTGCATATCAATTAGCTGGAGACTCCTGAGAAGGAATGACCTTGGCTGCAATGCTGCCAAAAGATCTCAAAAATGCTGCCGGTCAGGGTTGATTCCAGTCTTCATAGTAAGTTTTCTTTTGAAAGGAGAGCTGTAAGTCTCTTCCATTGCTGCCATGGACATTATGAGCCCATAAATGTAGGGTAGGGATTCATCAGCAAAGTTTGAATCTGGTGATTTTGTGGGACCAGTCAACTGTAGTTACATGAGTGATATTGCAGTATGCAGCTTTCATGGGTAATCAGACATCCTGGTTTGTCTTGGACTGAGGAATTTCCTGGCATCTAAGACTTTCACTACTAAAACTGGGACATTCCAAGGCAAAATGATATGGTTGGTCACTCTAGTGACACCCATGTGAATGACAGTGGGGGGGTCAATTTAGACCATCCTATAGGAAAGCCAAAAGGAACCCACTATAAAAAATAACTTTTTACAGAGAAAATTCTATGCTATAGTGGTTTATAGGATTAGAGGAGGTTATGAAGGTCTCAGAAGTAATCCCTTGAAAATGCCAATGATCTCTTATATTTTGGTTTTTCTTATGCTCCTTTTCTTGTGCATTCATGCATGTTTCTTCTGTCTAGAATGCTTCTCTCACTGAACCTCCCTACTCTTGCCCCCACTGTTAGAAGGAAATGTCTCATCCCATTAGTTTGATTTCCATGAGGTAGACTTTTTTTCTAAATGATAATTAAATAACACTATGAATTGCAGCAGTTATCACAGAGCATGGCATAAATTTGGGGCTTGTATCAGTCAGAATTCCTAGTCACATGCAACAGAAGCTGAATCTGGCTGATTTAAGTAGAAAAAAGTGTTTAATAAAACTACATTGGGGATGACACTATACTAGCACTTCTGCCACTGAAAAATCATAATAAAAAAAATATATATGGGCAACTATTTACAGGCATTGGACAATAGTAGGCCCCTGATTGCAATCCCCAGGAGAAGAGAAACTCACAAGGTAAGCCCCAGCATCGCCTCAGCTTTTCACCTGATGACAGTTTCCTAACACAGAACAGGATTCCAAGCTGAGCTTGGCAGTTTCACTGAGCTGAGGAGGCAAAGGTCAGAGTTCAAGGCAGCAGAAATAGCTGTGGGGCAGAAATCAATGGGGCAAGGCATCAGTTAAGATAAGGCTGTACAGAGGGTGGGCCGGGTAAACATGCCTGTGGGTTTCTGAACATTTTGAAAAAGAAAGTTACAGAACTTATACTTCTTGGTTTCAAGACTTACTATACTTCTATGATGATTAAAACACCATAGTATTAGAATAAGAAACAATAACTAAATAAAGGAATAAAGCAAAACAAAGTAATGGACCTACACATAATGGTCATTTTGTTTTGTTTTAACTTTTTATTTTGAAATAGCTATAGATTCATAGGAAATTGTTTCAAAATATACAGGGAGGTCCCATGTACGTCTTACCCAGTTTCCCTCACTTGTAACAGCTTTCGTAACTCTAGCACAGTTTCAAAACCGGAAATTGCTATTGGTACAATCCACAGAGTATATTCAGATTTTACCAGTTGCATGTGTACTCATGTGTTTATGTGTAGTTCTGTGCAACTTTATCAAATGTGCATGCTGGTGGAGAGAAGCCCTGGTTGCACAGTGGTTAAAGCACTCAGCTGCTTACCGAAAGGTTGGCAGGTGGAACCCAACAGCCGTTCTGTGGGAGAAAGATGTGGCAGTCTGCTTCTGTCAGGATTTATAGACTCGTAAACCCTGAGGCAGTTCTCTTCTGTCTTAGAGGGTTGCTGTGAGTTGGGATCAACTTGGTAGCAGTGGGCTTGGTGGGCTTTGTGTTGGTATAATGACTGCCACAATCAAGACACAGAACATTTCTATTCTGTGTCCCACTTTGGTGAGTTGCGTCTGGGTTCTTAAAAGCTTGCAAGCAGCCGTCTAAGGAGCATCAATTGGTCCCAGCCCACCTGGGGCAAAGGAGAATGAAAAATGTCAGAGATACAAGGAAAATACTAGGCCAAGAGACAAAAGGGCCACAGAAACCAGAGATTCAATCGGCCTGAAACCAAAAGAACTGGAAAGTACCCAGTTACCACCAGTGACCACTCTGACAGTGAACACAACAAAGAGTTCCTCACAGAGCAGGAGAAAAGTGGAGTGCAGAACTCACATTCCTGTAAAAAGACCAGACTTCACGGTCTGACCAAGACTGGGGGAACCTTTGAACACATGGCCCCTGGGAATGCTGTTAACCCAGAACTAAAATCATTCCTGAAACCAACTCTTCAAAGATTAGACTAGATTTCAAAACATAAAATAATACTCTTGAAGAGTGTGCTTCTTAGTTCCAGCAAATATGTGAGACTAAATGGGAGGCTCCTGTCTGGAGGCAGGATGAGAAGGCAGGAAGGGCCAAGAGCTAGCAAAATGAACACTGGAAATCTGGAGTGAAAAGGGGAAGTGTGCTGTCGCGTTATAGGGATTGCAACTGGTCATGTGACAATATGTATATAGATTTTTGTATGAGAACTTAACAGGTAAACTTTTACCTGAAGCGCCCACACACACGTTTAAGGGTGTAGAATATTTCTATCATCACAAGATCCCTCTTGTTGCCATTTATAGCAACTTGCCTGCCTCCTGACTTCCCTCTTTTCTCCCTTGTTATCTGGAAACTACTAATCTGTTCTCAGGTTGTATGATTTTGTTATGCCAACAGTGAAAGCTCTAGCCCTTGATCTCGATCAGTAAGTGCTTCAAGTCCTTGTCACTTTCAGCGAGCAAGGTTGTGTCAACTGCAAAACGCAGGTTGTTGATGAGTTTTCTGCCAATCCTGATTCCACGTTCTTCTTCATATAGTCCAGTTTCTTGAATGATTTGCTCAGCATACAGATTGAATAAGCATGGATGATGGAAGGATGCATACATTTCCTGACTTTAAACTATGCACCATCCCCTCATTTTGTCAGATTGACCGCCTCAACATAAACAGAAATTCTCACAACTGGACCAGTAAGCAAGATCATGATAAATGGAGAAAAGATCAAAGTTGTCAAGTATGTCATTTTACTGGGATTCACAATCTACTGCCATAGAAACAGAAGTCAAGAAATCAGACGATGCGGGAGCCTACATGGCACAAAAGACTCAAAAATGGTAAAACAGAGACAAATGTCAGTCCTGGAACCCTAGGCATCAAATGAAGAGACAAAGAATTCAACCAAGCACCAAATGGAATAAGAAACTGAAAGAGAAAAAAGAGAAAGGAGAGATATGGAGGGAGATCCCTTATCAGATACCACAGCACTGTTGGACTCCTGTCAGAGATCAGCTTTCAGGGAGTACAGGAAAGCAGCTTCACAGAGTTCCCAGCAGGAGATAGACCACACAGTAACCGGTGACATATGATTTCCCACTCTCCACCCTTCTTCCTCTGCTCAACCTACCTCACTTTCCAGCAGGCCATGGTCACTCTGCCAGGAGGTGCTGACTCCATGCTGCTTCCATTTGCCTTCCCGACACCAGCTGGTTCCTTCAGTGCCATTTCTTTGTTACCGGTGTTGCATTTTTTTTCCTCCTGTTTCTCACCTCCTCCTACTCCTTTATTTGAAACACCTGGCTCTGTGTACTATTTTTGCTTCTTTTTGACAGGCTATGAAGCCCTGCCTGGCTAGGGAACTGTTTCCCTGGTCTGTACTCCCCTACTGGTAGGATCCCTGGGGTCTTTGTTTCATTTTTCTTCATTTCTCAGTTTCTCATCTCTCTCTATTTACCTTCTTTTCTTGTCTCCTAAATACTTGGAACTGTGTGCCATCTCCACCCCTTCTAGCCAGGTGGTGCCACACAACTTGGGAACCAATTCCCTGGTCTGCACAACTGCACCGGTGGGATCCATGGAAGGCATTTCTCTTTTATTCCTTTTTATTTTTCTTCATTTATCAGCTTCCTAACTCTCTCTACTTTCCTTTATTCCCTTTCTTCTGAATACTTACCACTGTGTGACATCTCTGCCCTCTTCTAGTAGGGCTGCTCCCCAAAGCCTGGGAGCTACTTCCCTGGTCACTGGTGGGATCCCAGGGAACATGTATTTTTCTATTTTGTTTTTTCTTTTATCCTTTTTCTGTTTTTCTTCATTTCTCAGTTTTGCATTTCCCCACTGCAACAGCAGCATCCCTCTGCACTTTTTATTTTACTTCTATTTATCTCTCTTATTTCTAGTCTTTACTCTGTTTACCCTTTACCCGGTTTAGCTCCACACATCACAACTCCACCTATCATGCCTGTCTCCACCATGTGCTGAACATCATACCCCAGAGCAGCATAGGCACAACCTACTGGAACCTGCCCTGCACTGACCTCAAGCCTCATCTTTCAGCCCCAGTATGTGCCACAAAGAACCCATTGCAGCTCCCCGCCTTCAACTGGACCTGCCCTGCTGCATCATAGCTGAGCAACTAGCCCTGCACACTGAGCAAGAAGGTAAAAAGTATTCTACCCAGACACAAGCAAACAAGAAAGAATGCATAATTTGCCTGCTCATGCATAACCAAATAAAACAAAAAAGCAGGATGGAACAAATAGGTCTACAAACAGTAAATGAAGAAAATAACTACTGAGTCTCCTGAAAACAGTAGACATTGTCAAAACATATAAATGAGGACTGCCAATTAGGTTTGCAAACTCATCCTAGAAAAAGTGCTGTGTACCTCACTGCTGAATATCACTACAGTCACCTTCAAAGTACTCCGCTTGAGAAGCTATGCACTGATGCCAGTGCCCAGCCCACCTTTCAAAGCAATTTTGGAACTCCTTCTGTAATGGCCATTGTGTATGGTGGCACAGTGGCAAGTTTATGAACTTAATGTACAGTTGTCTATTTATTTACTTTTTAGCCAGTAAATAAATAACTGTATTGAAACACCCTCCCTGATCTGGCCCCCAGTGACGTCTTTACCCAAAGATAAAGGAAATATTGAAAGGAAGACATTTTGATGACATTCAGGACATCAAGGGTAATACGATGACAGCTCTGATAGCCATTCCAGAAAAAGAGTTCCCAAATTTCTTTGAAGGATGGACTAGGCACTGGCATCAGTGCATAGCTTCCCAAGGGGAGTACTTTAAAAGTGGCTGTAGTGATATTTAGCAATGAGGTATGCAACACTTATAATAATAATTGGGTTCATGGACTTAACTGTCAGAACTCGTGTGTGTGTGTGTGTGTGTGTGTGTGTGTGTGTGCGTGCGCATGTGTGCGCATGTATGCCTACAAAAACAGGGCAAGATGCTTCCAGTAGGCATCCTGAGTAAAACATCAGATGACTTTCCAGTAGAAGAAAAGACTCTGGAATTACCTGATAGGTACTTCAAATCTCTAATATTCAGAGCTATTCAAGAGTTCAAGCAAAAAGCAGACAAAAATGAGGAAAAAAATCCTGACAAATTCATGGAACAGGCAGATGATACCATAGAAAATACAGGCAAAACAATGGAAGAATCCAGGAAAATAATACAAGAACCAAATGTCAAGATACACTCACGACTAGAAATCATACAAAAACAACAATTAGAAACCCAAAAGATAAACAAGATTTCAGAAATGGACAGTGTCATAGAAGGGCCAAGGAGCAGGTTTGAAACAATGGGGATCAGCAAAATCGAAGTTAAATGCTTGGATACCACTTTATTTGAGGAACAATTCTTTAAAAAAAAAAGAACGAAGGATAATGAAGAAACTCTGAGAATGATGTAGAATACAATTAAAAGCAAAAATGTACTTGTGATTAGAGTGCTGGATAGGGGGAGAAAATGCAAAATGCAGAGAGGATCATTAAAGAATTCGTAACAGAAAACTTTCCTAATAGCGTGAAAGAGGAAAACCTAGCAATCCAAGAAGCTCAACAAGCTCCATATAGGATAGACTCAAACAGAAAATCACCAGCCAAGCCAAGTTGCTAAAACCAAAGACAAAGAAAGAATCTGTAGTGCACCTGGAGAAAAACAAAGTCACATACAGAGAAGAAACAATAAGACTAAGCTCTGATTACTCAGTGGAAATGTAGGCAAGAAGACAATGGGATGACATATTTAAAAACTTTAGTAAAAAAACTATCAATCAAGGATGACTCTCATTCAGATATAATGGTGAAATTAGGACATTTCCAGATAAACATAAGTTAAGGAAATACATAAAAATTAAACCAAACTTGCAATAACTATTAAAGGGAGTCATTTGGTTTGAGAACAAATAACATCAGGTAAGAGCCTGAATCTAGGCTGCAAGATTGCACCTAGTCAAATTCCAACCTAGGAAATGAACTCTCAGAGACTATTCAAAACTAAAACATTTACAAAAGAGAACCCAAGAGATTAATCTGTTAATGACGACAACATCAGAACACTAAAAGAGGAAATAAGCAGTGTAAGTATAGAATGTTTTAAAGGAGAGGAAGGCAAGGTGATAACAAGTAATAAAGGGCTGTTTCAAATATGGGAAGATACAGGTAAATTTCAAGGTAACTACAAAGAAAATTAACAAACCCACTCATCAAAATAAAGAAGACAAACAAAAAGTCTCAGAAAAACAAAATCTACCAAAAACAAAAGAAATGAAAACAAATCCACAAACAAAAGGAATTCAGCACACGAGAGTAAGAGGAGCAAAGAAAACATCAGCACTACCAAAAAGCACTACAAAATGACAGCAATAAACTCACACCTCTCAATAAGTACACTGAATGTAAATAGCCTAAATGCATCATAAAGAGACAGAGAGTGACAGAATGAGTTTTTGAAAAACAAACAAAACAAAACAAAACCAGGATTTATCAATAAACTGTCTGCAAGACACACACCTTAGAAAGACATAAATTTATTGAAAATCAAAGGATTGAAAAAATACATCAAGAAAACAGGTACAAAAAAAACAGGAGCAGAAATACTCTCACATAAAACAGATTTTAGAAAAAATCCACCATAAAAGTCAAAGAAGAACATTATATATTGACTAAAGAGATGATCCATCATGAAGGCAGAGCCATAATAAATATCTATGCACTCAATGACAGGTCTCCAAAACATATTAAAAAACTCTTACAGCACTGAAAAGAGAAAATGACAGTTCCACAACAACAGTAGAAGACTTCAACACACCACGCTTGGTAAAGGACAGACTAACTAGAAAACAGCTCAGCAAAGACGTAGAAACTCTACGGGCTACAATCAGCCAACTTGAACTCATAGACTTACATAGAATATTCCACTCAACAGTTACAAAGTACACGTTGTTTTCCAGTGCATGTGGAATGTTTTCCAGAATAGACCACATCTTAGGCCATAGAGGAACTCACAACAAAATCCAAAACACTGAGGTATTATTGCAAAGTGTCTTCTCTGATCATAATGCCATCAAAAGAAAAATTAACAACAGGAAGAACAAGGGAAAAAAATCAATTACATGGAAACCGAATAACACCCTGCTTAAAAAACAATGGCTAATAGAAGAAATAAAAAGACGGAATTAAAAAATGACCAGAATCAAACAAGAATGAAAACAAATCACATCAAAACCTTTAGGATACAGCAAAGGAGTGCTCAGAGGTCAATTTATAGCAGTAGATGTACATGTCAAAAAAAGGAGAATGGGGCACAATCAAAATATCAGCTACACAACTTAAAGAAAAGAATAACAGCAAAAGAAGCACATAGCCACCAGAAGAAAGAAAATAATAAAGATCAGGGCAGAAATAAATGAAATAGGGAAAACAAAAACAATAGGTTAAACAAAACCAAAATTGGTTTGTCATGGATTAAACTGTGTCCCCCCAAAAAAGGTGTATAGCCATTTGGCTTGGCAATGTTTCCTGATAATTCATGATTTTTTCTATTTTGCAATTTTCGTATGCTGTATGTTAAAGAGAATTAGGGCGAGACTGTAAATTCCTTCATAAAATGACTTCCCTGCTCCACTGTAATGGGAGTTTTCCTGGAGTATGGCTTACACCACCATTTATCCTTTTATCTTATGTCATGGATTGAATGTGTTCCCTAAAAAATCTGTAACAATTTGGCTGTGCCATAATTCCTGGGATTGTGTGATGTTCCTCTGTGTTGGAATTCTTGTGTCTATGATGTTAACGAGAGTGGATGGGCAGCAGTTGTGTTGGTAAAGCAAGATTCAATGTATAGGTTTGTTTTGTGCCTTGAGGTGATCTCTTGAGATATAAAGGGAAAACTCTGGCAGAGAGATTTAGGGAACCTCACACCATCAAGAAAGCAGCACCGGAAGTTCGGCATTTCCTTCAGACCTGAGGTTCTTGCGCCAAGATACTCCCTGAACAAAGACTGATACAACACAAAAACTTTCCTCCAGAGCTGAAAGAGAGAAAGCCTTCCCCTGGAATGGACATCCTGAATTTGGACTTGTAGTCTGCTGGACTGTGTAAGAATAAACTTTCCTTTGTTAAAGCCATCCACTTGTGTTATTTCTGTTAGAGCAACACTAGCTGACTAAAACAGAACTTGGTACCAGGAGTGAGGTGTTACTCTAACAAACACCTAAAATGTGGAAGTGGTTTTAAAACTGTGAATGGATAGAAGACTCAGAAGGAACTGAGGAGAACTGTTAACACTGAAGAAGGTGTGAATGGTGAGAAACTACAGCAGCAGAACCGGACAAGTGTGAGACAGCGCTGGAGCTGACCCATGGAGCAAGAGAGCTGAGTGCCTGTGCACACAGTTTTCCTGGTGGAGTGGGGTGCCTCTGGATACACGAGTCAGTGGAACTAGCCTTGCTGACCCACTGAGAGAGAGAGTTGAGTGCCTGTGTGCAGGAGGCTTTCTGGCAGAGTGGTGTGCCTCCCAGCACTTAAATTGGTGGAGCTACAAAGCTTAAGAACTCTTGCCCCAGCAGGGCAGATGCGGGCCTGAGGCCTGGGCCATGTGGCCATGGGAAGCAGAAGCTGAAGAGACAAAGAGCATGATAAGCTGAGCTGCCTCAGTCTCAAAAGGTATGGCCATCACTTCAGGGGTTTGAATGGGTGGATCCAGGGCTTTCTGTGTTTGTAAGGGTGGAATTGCCACTCAGTTGGGCTCAGGGTGCACCTAAAGCTAATGGGGCAGGGTTTGTGTCCAAGTGGACCTAGGAGGCAGAGTTGTAACACAGGGCCAGGGGACTCCATTCAGAATCCAGAGAGTGTGGCCAATACTTAGAGTCTGGAGGGCAAAGCTATTGTGTAAAATGTCTCAGAGAACTGAAGATTATTTTCAAAGCTTTGAGGGCTAATGTAATGTGTTCTGTTGACTTGTTTTTTGCTTGTTAATGCCTACTTTCCTCTGATTTCCCCCATTTATAGTAGAGATATCTTTCACTTGTGCCTGCCATTATGTTTTGGAAGCAGGTAACTTGTGTTCTAGATTTTACAGTTAAAGACGAATTTCTGGATTTCGGACTTGGACTTTAAGGCTTTTGCTGTGATGGGGTGAATATATTTTACATGTTGCAAAGATATGAATTTTTTAAAGAACAAAGGGTGGGATACCATGAATTGAATGTGTTCCCTAAAAAAATCTCTAACAGTTTGGCTGTGCCATAATTCTTAGTACTGTGCAATGTTCCTCCGCGTTGGAAATCCTGCTATAGTCTATGATGTTAACATTATGGTTAACATTGTGGAGGATGGAGATTTCTAATTTCTAATTGTGCTCTTCAGGAATCTGTATATGGATCAAGAGACAGTTTTGCGAACAGAACAAGGGGACACTGCATGGATTAAAGTCAGGAAAGGTGTGCATCAGGGTTGTATCTTTTCACCATACATCCTTAGTCTGTGTGCTAAGCAAACAGTCAGAGAAGCTGGATTCTACGTAGAAGAATGAGGAATCAAGATGGGAGGACAGCTCATTAACACCCTGCATTATGCAGATGACACCACCTTACTGGCTGGAAGTTAAGAAGATTTGAAGCACTTAGTGATGAAGATCAAGGACCACAGCCTTCACTTTGGAATGCACCTCAACATTAAGAAAACAAAAATCCTCACAACTGGACCAGTAACTAACATCATCATAAATGGAGGAAGGATTGAGATTGTCAAGGATTTCATTTCACTTGGGTCCACAATCAATGCCCATGGAAGAAGTCAAGAAATCAAAAGACACATTGCATTGGGAAAATCTACTACTAAGGATCTCTTTAAAGTATTCAAAAGTAAAGATGTCACCTTGAAGACAAAAGTGCACCTAGCCCAAACAATGGTATTTTCAATTGCATCATATGCATGTGAAAGCAGGATAATGAAAAAAAAAAGAAGACGGAATAAGAGTTGATTCCTTTGAATCGTGGTGCTAAAAAAGAATGCTGAATGTACCATGGGCTGCCAAAAGAACAAACAGATCTGTTCTGGAAGAAGTACAGCTGAAGTGATCCTTGGAAGCAGCATCCTTGGATGGCATCTTATGTACTTTGGGCATGTTGTCAGAAGGGATCAGTCCCTGGAGAAGGACATCATGCTTGGTAGATGGAGGGTCAGCAAAAAAGAGAAAGAACCTTGACAAGATGGACTGACATAGTGGCTGCAACAATGGGCTTAAGGATAAAAATGACTATGGACATGGCACAAGACAGGGCAGTGTTTTGTTCTGTTATTCATAGGGTCGCTATGAATTGGAACTGACTCAACAGTGACCTAACAACAACATGATATTAATGAGGGTGGATGGGCAGCAGTTGTGTTGCTAAAGCAAGATTCAATGTGTAAGTTTGTTTTGTGGCTTGAGGCAGTCTCTTGAGCTATAAAGGGAAAAATCTGGTAGAGAGATTTGGGGAACCTCACAACATCAGGAAAGCAGCGCAGAGAGTAGAGCGTGTCCTTCAGACCTGAGGTTCCTGCACCAAGATGAAACCTGAACAAAGACTGATACAATACAAGGACTTTCCTCCGGAGCCAGCAGAGGGAAAGCCTTCTTGTGGCATGGACATCCTGAATTTGGAATTGTAGCCTGCTGGAATGTGTAAGAATAAACTTTCCCTTGTTAAAACTATCCACTTGTGATATTTCTGTTAGAGCAGCACTAGCTGAATAAAACATCTTACAAGACATAAAAGGAAAGGGAAGCAAGCAGAAAGTTGGGAACCTCATACTGTCATGAAAACAGCACTGGGAGTAGAGTGCTTCCTTCAGCCTGAGGTTCCTGTGCCAAGCTGCTTCCTGAACAAAGACTGATGCAACAAAAGGACTTTCCTCCAGAGCTGACAGGGGAAAGGCTTTCTCTGGAATCGACATCCTAAATTTGGACTTGTAGCCTACTGGACTGTGTAAGAATAAACTTTCCTTTATTAAAACCATCCACTTTGTGGTATTTCTCCTAGAGTAGCATTAGATGACTAAAACATAGTTCTTTGAAAGGATGAACAAAATTGACAAACCACTGGCCAAATTGACCAAAAGAGAGAGAGACAGAGAGACAGAGAGAGAGAGAGAGAGAGGATGCAAATAACCCAATTAAGAAACGAAATGGCGGAAATTACAAGACACCCAACTAAAATAAAAAAAAATTGTAACAGAGGATTATGAAAAACTAATACTCCAACAAATTTGAAGACCTAAAGGAAATAGACACGTTTCTAGGAAGACAGTACTTGTCTGAACTAACACAAAATAATGTTGAAAATCTGAACAAGTTGGTAACAAGAGATTGAAAAGGAAATTAAAAAAATATCCCAATAACAAACAAGCTGTCTCAGATGGCTTCACTGGAGAATTCCACCAAACATTCAGACAAGAGCTTACACCAGTACCACTCAAAATATTTCAGAACACAGAAAAGGAAAGGATACTTCCAACTTCCAGCATAAACCTTGGTATCAAAACCAGGCAAAGACACCATGATAAATGAAAACTACAGACCAATATCTTTCATGAATATAGATAAGAAAAGTTGTCAACAAAATTCTAGCTCATAGAATTCAGGATCATACAAAAAAAATAATACACCAGAAACAAGTGGGATTCATACCAGGTATGCAAGGATTTTTCAACATTAGAAAATTAGTCATGGTAATCCACCACATAAATAAAAGAATCACGTAATCGTATGAATCAGTGCAGGAAAGACATTCAACAAAGTTCAATACCCATTCCTGTTTTTTTTTTTTTTTTAAAAAAAAAACAGGTATAGAAAGAAAATTCCTCAGCATAATAAAAGACTTCTGTACCAAACCAAGGAAACCCTGGTGGCATAGTGGGTTAAGTGCTACTTCTGCTAACCAAAATGTAGGCTGCTCAAATCCACCAGGTGCTCCTTGGAAACCCTATGAAGCAGTTCTACCCTGACCTCTAGAGTCGCTATGAATCAGACCTGACTTGATGGCAGTGGATTTATACCAAAGCAACAACCAGCAACATTCTTTTTTTTTTTTTTTTGGCTGTAATTTTTGTTTGTTTGTTTAATATGACTGAGTGAAAATGTACATTCCCGTATAAATTTACATGCCCACCTATATGCAGCTTCCACTGCTCTCCCTGCCCAGTGACAGCACACTATTCCTCTCTGCTCCATACATGTCTCATCCTCCCAACAGTCTCCTTTCCCCTCCTCTCCACCCACTCTCCTTCCTTCAGCCAGAGGTCAGCAGGATGATATCCTATAGATGCATAGAACCATAAAGTGCATCCAATATATGGTCACTCTGCATTGCCAAGTCCAATCCATTGGTGTCTGAAGAGTGGACCTTCGTTATGATGTATGGGCAAGGGCAGCATCAGGGCCAGGGACCATGCTCCCAGGGGAACCCCGAAAACACTGGACCATCAACTGAGGTCTTTTAGTGGAGATCTCAGGATGCACCCCTTATTATTCTTCTGTTGCCAGTGAGACTCAACTTAGCGAGCTCCATCGTGGCTATCACTGGTGGTAGCCGGGCACCATCTGGTTCTTCTGGTTCCAAGTCGATGTAGGCACCCACTCATGTGGATCTCTCTGTCTTCTGGGTTGTCTTTACCCCATGTCATTTTGGTCCTTGATGAGCATCCGTTCCTGCTGAGTTGGGACCATTCAGCAACATTCTTAATGGAAAGAGGATGAAAAAATTCCCCCTTGAGAACAGAAAGAAGACAAGAATGCCATTTTTCACCACATCTGTTTAACGTTGTGCTGGAAGTTCTAGCTAGAAAACTAAGGTAAGAAAAGTAAAGGGAATCTATACTGGTAAGGAAGAGGTAAAACTGTCTCTACTTGTAGATAATATGATACTGTACATAGAAAACCCAAAAGACTCCATAAGAAAAATATTGAAACTAATAGAGTCAGTAGAGTAGTAGGACACAAGATAAAAATACGAAAATCAATTGGATTCCTATACATAAATAAAGACAACAACGAAAAGGAAATCAGAAAAATAATTTAAAATAAAAACTCATTACTGTTGAGTTAGTTACAAATCATAATGACCCTGTAGGACAGAGGAGAACTGCCGCATATGGTTTCCAAGGAGTGCCTGGTGGATTTGAACTGCCATCCTTTTGGTTAGCAGCTGTAGATTTTCACTAATGCATCAACAATGTATAATAGCTTCTAAAAAAATAAAATACTTAAGACTAAATCCAACCAGGGATGCAAAAGACCTATGCAAAGAAAACTACAAAACACTACTGCAAGAAACCACAAGAGACCTACATAAATTGAAAAACGTACCGTGTTCACAGACTGGTAGATTCAACATTGTGAAAATGACAATTCTACCCAAGGCAATCTACAAATAAAATTCAATCTCAATCCAAATACCAATAAAATTCTTTAAAGAGATGGAAAAAATTATCACTAACTTCATATGGAAAGGGAAGAGGCCCCAAATCAGTCAAACACTATTGATGAAGAAGAAAGTAGGAGGACTCACAGTACCCGACCTCAGAACCCACTATACGGGTACAATAGTCAAAATGGCCTGGTAGTGGTACAACAGATACATGAAACAGAATTCAGAACTTAGATGTAAATTCATCCATCTGACCTCACGAAGGCCCAAAGTCCATAAAATGGGGAAAAGACAACCTTTCAAATGAATGGTGCTGGAAAACTGAATGTCCATCTGCAAAAAAAATGAAACAAGACTCATACCTCACAGTATACACAAAAACTAGTTAAAAATGGATCAAAGACCTAAATATAAAACCCCAAACTATAAAGTTCACTGAAGAAAAAATAGAATCAACTCTAGAGACCCTAATACATAGCATCAACAGAATACTATCACTAAGAACACACAAACTCTAGAAGATAAACTAGTTAAATAACTGAGATCTTCTAAAAATTAAACACTCCAGCTCATCAACAGATTTCACTCAAAGACTAAAAAGAGAACCTACAGACTGGGAAGAATATTTTGGCTATTACAAATCTAACAAGTGTCAAATCTCTAAACTCTTCTGAAAACACAACACCTCTACAACAAACAGTAAATTTAATCCAGTTTAAAAATGTACAAAAGAAGTTAACAGATCCTTGATCAAAGAAGACATTCAGATAACTAACAGACACATGAGGGAATTCTTGAAATCACTAGCCGTTGCTGTTGTTTTGTGTTATTGAGTCACTTCCATTTCATAGTGACCCTATGTATAACAGAACAAAACACTGCCCAGTCCTGTGCCATGTCCACAACTGTTGTTATGCTTGAGCCCATTGTTGCAGCCACTGTGTCAATACATCTTGTTGAAGAACTTCCTCTTTTCCAGTCTCCCTCTACTTTACCAAACATGATGTCCTTCTGCAGGCATTGGTCCCTGCTGGAAACATTTCCACAGTATGTACGACACAGTCTCACCATCCTTGCTTCTAAGGAGCACAATGGTTGTACTTCTTCCAGGACACATCTGTTTGTCCTTTTGACAGTCCATGGTATATTCAGTATTCACCTCCAGCACCACAATTCAAATGCATCAGTATTTCATGTGTCTTCCTTAATCGTTGTCCAGCTTTCACATGCATATGATGCAAATGAAAATACCATGGCTTGGGTTTGGAGCACCTTAGTCTTCAAGGTGACATTGTTTGTCACAATAAGATCTTCTGCATGTTTACTGAGGTTTTTTCTGGATGATCTGTCCATTACTGAAATTAGAGTGTTGAAGTCTACTGTTACTGTGGAGTGTTCTATCTCATTTTTCAATGTTGTCAGTGTTTGTTCGATGTATTTAGATGCTCTAGTATTTAATGGTTAAGTATTTAATATTGTTATGTCCTGCTTGTGTACTGAACCTTTCAACAATAGTGAAAATCCTGTCCACGATGGTGGATTTTACATTAAAATTTATTTTGTCTGGGGTTAGTATTGCCACTCCTGCTCTTCTTTGTATGTTGTTAGCTTGGTGTGTTTTTTTCCAACCTTTGATTTTCAGTTTGTTCATGTCTTTGAGTCCAAGGTGTGTTTCTTGTAAGCACCGTATACACGGATCGTGTCCTTTGATCCAGGCTGTCAGTCTCTGTCTTTTTATTGGAGTGTTCAGTACATTTACATTCAGTGTAGTTATTAATGGGCATGTGTTTCATGCTGTCATTTTGATGCCTGTATTTTTGTGTTGTTGATGTTTTCTCTGTTGCTCTTAATATTCTGTTCTGGGTCATTCTTCTTTATGGGTTGACTTTTCAGCTTTTTCCAGTGTTGGTTTTGTGTTTGTTGAGACACTTGAATTATGTTTCTTACACTGATATGTTGTGTTATTTTGCTTTGCAGCTACCTTATGATCCCTTTAATATTCTAAGTTTAAACCAGACTTTAACTTCTGCATATCTTTTTCATTTCCTCTCCATCTGAAAGGGTTAGACCTAGTGTAATATATCCCTCTTTTTAGTGTGATGATATCATAGTTATCATGTTAAGATCACTGATTCCCTTCTTTTAATATCGTAGCTTTGACTGAGCTTTGTGACTTCGCTACTGAGTAAGATTCTGAATTCTGTGTCCTGCATTACTTCCTTAAGTATATACTTGGTGTTTTTGTTTTTCTAAACAAAGAGCTTCTTTCAGTATTTCTTGTAGTTTGGGTTTGGTTTTTGCAAAGTCCTTAAGCTTCTGTTTATCTGCAAATGTCTTAATTTCACCATCATATCTGAGAGATAATTTTGCAGGATGTATAATTCTTGATTGGAAGTTTCTCTCCTTCAAGGCTTTGAAGGTGTCATCCCACTACCTGCTTGCCAACATGATTTCTGCCAGGAAGTCAGATGAAAGCCTACAGGGCTTCCGTTTATACATTAGCTTTGCTTTAAGCCTCACTGACTTTAAGAGCTTCTGTTTATGTTTCATTTTATTAAGCTTGATTATAATATGTCTTGGTGTCTTTCTTTTGGGGTCTAGTTTTTGTGGCATTCAATCAGCATCTTGGATATGTATGTTGTCTTCTTTCATAATTTCAGGGAAGTTTTCTGTCAGCAACTCTACAACAGTACTCTGTCCTTTCAGCTATCCCTCCCTGTTCAGGAACTCCAATTATTCATACATTATTCCTCTTAATAGAGTCTCACATATGTCTTTATGCTTCTTCATTTTTCTTATTTCTTTTTTCGGATTTCTCTTTATAAATGTTGGTGTCAGTTGCTCTGTCCTCAAGCTCACTAACTCTGGCTTTTATCTCCTCAGTTCTGCTCTTTTGACTTTGGGTTGCATTGTCTAATTTTGTAATTTTATTATTGATCTGCTGGAATTCAGATTGTTGATGTTCCATCAGTTCAAATAGCTTACTTAATTTTTCATTCTGTGCTGATGAATTTTTTTTTACTATCTAGGAGGGCTCTATACACAATTCTTTTGTATTCAACCTCTGATAATTTCAGAAAGGCTTCTTCATCTGGGAAGTTTTTTGATTCTTTATTTTGGGAATTTTCCAGAGCCATGACAGACTGCTTCTTTAAATGGTTAGCTATTGATTGTTGTCTTCACACCATCAAGAAGCTGTTCAGTTTCTCTGGTATTACCTCAAAAGGAGTTGAGACATAGTTCTAAGAGGGGAGTAAGGGCACTACTAGATTTAGTCAGCAGCCACCACTGTGTACTTTAGTGATTGGCCCCAGGTGGACTCTCTGGATGGTTGTCCCCCCCTCCTGGCTGCTAAAGGTGGGAGTTACTTGTGGCAACTCTGTCATTATGCCCATCAAGCTAATGGTGTAGCTCAGGGAATGGAGGAGAGAAAGATGCCACCCCACTTAACTGCCTGGGACTGCTGTGCTCTGTTGATGTGTTTAGCTTGCCAAGCCAAGTGCTGTCAAGTCTTAAAAACTGCTTATTTGCTAAGAAGGGCACTGTGCAGTGTCCACTGAAGGGAGCTGTGCTGTCAGGGGTGGTAGGCTCCACCTCTTGGCTGGCAAAGATGGCACCCTACTTATGGCGTCACTGAAGGGCTGTCAGCCGACGCTACGATGTTTAGCAGTGAAGGGTGGTGGAGATGTTGCTGTCCTGCTCAGCAGTCAGTTCTCTAGGTTGTCTTATTTTGATAAGGTACTTTACTGCTGCATGAGGATCTGTCCATCAGCTGCCAAAATCAGTCTGGCCCTCATGCATGGCAGGCCCCACCTTCTGGCTGACAATCAAAGCACTCATAGGCTGTCCCCAGATGCTATGATGTGGTTCAAAGAAGAGAGAGTCTAGTGCCTTGCCACCCCGATCTGCCAGGTCCCACCTGTAACTCTAGGCACAATCATCTTACAGGCAGCTTTCTTGCTGGAGAAGTGCTATCCAGACAGGGACTGCTGCTCAGCATGAGAATTAGCCCCAGCTGAGACCTCCGGTGTGTATGACTCTGCCTCTCAGCTGACTAAGATGGCATCCCACCTGAGCTGTCCTTCCTGCCGTGGGTCAGCAGAATCTATGGTGCAGCTCAGAGAAGAGAGGGTGGAGGGGCACTGGTGCCCTCAGTTGGCAGCCGGTCTCTTAAGATGTGAACATCCCAAGCACACTCTCTCTGTTGCACTATAGTTCAGTGTATTAGCTGGCTCATACCCAGTCCCCACCTCCTGGATACCAAAGAAGGTGTCAGTACCTGCAGTCCTCCCATATGATGCGTCAGCAGAAGCAGGACTCAGGGTGCCGCTGCCTCATCTTTGAGAGAGATAGTTTCCCCCTAACAGGCACCTAGTCCAATCTGACTACCATACACCAGATCCCAGGGCTCCCCGGATGTCCACACTGCTCCATTCAGTTATCATCCTAGGCCTAGTTCTCAGAGGGAATCAAGGCGATGTATGTCTAGTCTGCCATATTGGCTCTACCCCCTAAGAATTCTTGATATAGCTCTTGACTCAGACCTATATCTCAAAGATTTTCCTAAAGTTTTGCAGTTTTGTGTTTTGCATTTAATTCTGTGATACAGGTTGACTGAATGCTTTATAAGTCATGTGACTTAGCTGTAAGTTCATTCTTTTTTCCCCTGTGGATGTCTAGTTGCTCCTGGGCCATTGCTTGTAAAGCTATCCTTCCTCCACTGAGTTGCTTCTGAAACTTTTTCAAAAATGAGTGAAGCCAATTTTTTTTAGGTCTATTTCTAGGTTTCCTATTCTGTTCCATTGACCTATGTCTATTCTTTGGCAATACAACACTGTCCTGATTACTTCAATTAATTTTTATAAAGTTACCAATGTCAGTAAATGGGAATGAAATGGCCTTAAGCCACCGAAGTTTGAAGAAAATGAACTTCAAACCCTACCTCTTTCCATATATGCACACAATAGAGTCATAGACCTAAACGTAAATGTCAAACTATGAAGCCTAAGGAAGAAAATGTGGGGAAAATATCCCCATAACGTTGTGTTTGGCAGATATTTCTCTGCATAGAATCATTAACCATTAAAGGAAGAACTGATAGAACTTGGTTAGCATTAAAAACTTCTGCAAGTTAAATACATTTTTATGAAAATGTAAAAGGAAGTTATAAACTAGGGATACAATATTCTTAATATGTATCTTACGAAGGTCAGGTATCTAGAAAAAACTCTTAAAAATAATAAAACCAATGAACCCATTAAAATGGGGAAAAGATTACAGCATTTTACAAAAGAAGATTTATGGATGACCAACAAGGATATGAAAAGATACTCAGCATCGTTTATCATTTAAGAAAAAGTAAAATCGCAAGGATGAGACATTTCACACTAATTAAAATATATAAAATTTTAAAAAAATGATATCACCAAATGTTGGTGAGGATGAAGAGCCATTAGAACTCTCATATATTGCTGATAGAAAAATAAAGACATGATCACTTTTTAAAGTGTTTGGAAGCGTTTTATAAAGTCAAACAGACACTTTCTCTGTGATTCAGCAACCCAAGAGAACTGAAAACATACATTCATACAAAGTCTTGTACACAAATGTTTATTGAAGCTTGATATATGATGCCTAAAACTGGAAACATCAGTGAGTGAATAAACTTTTATTGGAAGGAAATGGTGCCTCGTCCTATGCCATCCCTATGATCAGTTGTGGATCAAAATATTGTGAGCCATAGGGTTTCTGTTGTCTGATTTTTAAGAGTAGATTGCTAGGTCTTTGCTCTTATTCTGCCTTATTCTGAAAGCCTCACTGAAACTGATTCAGTAGCAACACTCAAGCCTCCACTGAGGCTCTCACTGGCTGCACATCAGCTGCATTGGCTAGGAATTGAACTTAGGTTTCTGGCATGGAAGGCGAGAATTATACCACTGATTCACCACTGTCCTCAAACAAACTGTACACCCATAAAATAAAATATTGCTCATTCATAAAAAAAGAAATGAGTTACTCATACAAATATGAATGAACTTCAAAAACATTATCTTGAGCTAAAGAAGCTAGATGCAAAAGAGTACATACTCTATGATTTAGTATATATGCAATTCTAGAAAATGTAAAACTAAGCTATGGTTGATAGAAAGCAAAATGATTTCCTAGGGAAGAGGGAGAAATGGATTTACTTGAAAAGAGAACCAGGGAACCTTTTGGGGTTGAGGTAGTTTTCTGTATCTTGATTGTGGTGTTGGTCACACAGTGTGTGGAGTTGTCAAAACTCATTGATCTGCATAGTGAAGAGCTGTACATTTAACTGTATGTAAAATATACTTCAATAAAAATTAAGCTGGGAACAAGGGACATTCTATAGCTCACCATAGGCAGTGAAAACCAGGCGTGGGGCTAAATTTTTAGGACCTACAACCAAAAATTCACTGCACAACTGGTGTTGTGAGAAAACTTCTTTTACTACCTTAAAGTGGTATGTAGTCCATACCACTGCTTATTCTGCAACAGAAACACAACTTAACGGCAGTCAGTAATGTTGAGAGTTGCCACTTCTGTCCTGGAAACTCAATCAGGCAACTCTTATTGCTGCTCATAGAGCATGAATATAAGAGGAAGCAAGAAAAGTCCATCATCTTCTCTACTTTTATTTCTAATTGCTGTTCAAACACTTATCTGATATAATCTTCACAATATTGTGAAGGGTAATACATTTGTCCTCATTTTACAGATGACTCTGGTGTGAGTGATCCAAGTCTAGATCACATGCCTGTGCCCTAGCTTCAAGACCAGCTGGGAAAGTGAGTTTCTGACGTTTTTAGCTTCTATAATGGGAGTTGGTCTCTGCCTCCCACAAACACTCATTATGTAAATTTCTCAAATACAGAAAAGGAATTCATATGATAAGTGCCCCAAAAGAATAATAAGTGTCTTCTTATTTTCAACTTACTGGATTACATGTAGCAGACTTTAGATGTTTAATAAAATGGGTGTCCAGAAAGTTCAGAGCGAAGTTTTGTTATAAAACTCTGTCACTATCGTTATCCACAGATTAGTCATTCTCTTTATAGAAACTATCTGTAATAGTTTTTAACCTTTATTTTAGAAGACTTATTCCATGCAGGTCAAGTGTTATAAATCTTTTTAAGTCAGTTCTGGATGTAAGTCAAATTTATTTTGCTTACCAAATAATATTAATTTTCCTCTTATTACCTAGGGTCACCATGAGTTGGATCCGACTTGACAGCACTTGGCTGGCTTGGCTTATTACCTGTTTTTCCCCAGTCTTACTGCTATTGAGGCAAAGACCCTGGGCTCTACATTCTGATAAATCTAGTTCTAATCCTGTTCTAATTTAATTTTTGTCTATCCCAATCCTTCTTTGATTTCCCTTTTGTCCTGCCACTCCCCCACCTCCACAAGTCTTCAACTGTTTCCCATAAAATGAATTGGATTCTTGTCATATGCCGAAAGGAAAGATTGTGTCTTCAGGAGTCTGAAGGCCAAGTAACCAAATGATGTCCTCTCCACTCAGGGAGTCAGGACAGGGTCATCCAAAGTGTCTTGCTACTAGAATGGTCAAAGACTCACAAGACTTTACTGGCAGTGCTGTGCCCAACTTCTCCAGTATGACTGACAGCCTGGACAAGAAACTCAGGATCTTTGGGCCCCTAGACTAGCACAAGGCATTCAGGGAGCTTTTTAGCTATACCTAATGTTAGTCCACAACATCTATGCACCTGAGAGAGGGGCCTTTGCAACAGAGCAGTGCAGGAAACCTCCACACAGGTGACGGGCTGCTCTGCCCATCCTTTTACTATGAACTCTCATCAGTCAAAGGCTGTTCCCACAGTGTGGGTGGGTGGTTCCCACTGTAAAGTCAGTCTCTCTAGGGTACAGGGACATCCTATCCAGCAGGCAGTAGAGTCAACAGGCCTCATGCAGATGCGATGGCAGACTAACACCCATGCTTAGCAAAATCTGGTGGAGATTCAGAAAAACCCTCAGTTTACACTCTGCATGCTCTAAATTCAGGATTATTTGGACTATAAAGTAGATATGATGCACAGTCTAGTGATTTTGTAAGGGGTGACAAGAATTAATATCATCACAGATTTTGGAAAATGGGTTCTAGTGGCCCCTGGATGTATTTCATCCCCAAAGTACTGTGAGTACTAGAAGTAAAGTCACTATATTTAATGACAGTGGTAACTCCATGCTGTAAAAGCAGTATTAGCCAGCACTTTGCAACTATATTATTTGCCTTAATAAGATTTTGAACTCTATAATTCACTATCTGAAGACCTGACTCTGGCTGTACCTCTCAGTCTTGCCTAGATCTCAATATTTTTTCTCTATTGGCAGCCAAACTTAACTTCACTGTGTAATGGAACCCATGGTCCTATTTATTTGGGCTATGACTGTTAACTAGGAAAAATGTAAAGATATTTGGGGAATAATTCTCTTCATTGCAGGAAGACACTGCTACAGTTCCTTCAGAAAGCATAGTATTTATACAAATCAAGAGTTAGAAGCAGACAAAATCATACTGTGAATCAAAATTGCTGTTTTCTCATCACAATGTCCTGGCAATGGTTTTGTAGATTGGACTTGAACACCTCACATTTCTAGGGTTCACTCTTCAAGTTACCTCATATTTAAGAGCCAGCTGTCCCTCAAGGTTGACAAATCATCTGAAGGTGTCACCGTCTGCAGTAACTTCTTCAGCCAAGCAGAGCGACAGAGTAGGTGCTTCTTTGTAAGCAACGCACCAGCTGGGATCACCAAGAGGCATTTCTCCATTCCCCCTGAGAGGAGGAACAACACAAGGATGCCCTTTATCACCACCCTTATTTCACATTGTGCTGGAGGTCCTAGCTAGAGTAAACAGGCAAGAAAAAGAAATAAGGGGCATCCAAATTGATAAGAAAGGAGTAAAGCTATCTCTATTTGTGGGTGATAAGACACTATACAGAAACCCTGGTGGCAGCAGTTCAAATCCACCAGGTGCTCCTCGGAAACTCTATGAGGCAGTTCTACTCTGTCTATTAGGTAAGCATAGAGAACCCAGAGAACTCCACAAGAAAACTACTGGAACTAAGAGAAAGATTCAGTAGAGTAGCAAGATACAAGATAAGCATACAAAAATCAATTGGATTCCTGTACACCAAGAAAGAAAACTATAAAAAGGAAATAAGGAAAATAAGACTGCTTATAATAGCCCTTAAAAAAATAAAATACTTAGGAATAAATTTAATTAGAGATGTATAGACCTATACAAAGAACAACTGCAAAAAACTCCTGCAAGAAACCACAAGAGATCTGCATAAACAGAAAAACATACCATGCTAATGGATAGGTAGATACAACATTGTGAAAATAACAATTCTACCAAAAACAATCTACAAATACAATGCAATCCTGATTCAAATACCTGCAACACTCTTTAAAGAGATGGAAAAAATAATCATTTACTTTATATGGATAGGGAGGAGGCCTCAGATAAGTAATGGACTATTGAAGAAAAAGAGTACAATGGGAGGACTCGTACTACTTGACCTCAGAACCTACTGTACAGCTATGGTAGTCAAAACAGCCTGGTACTGGTACAAAGACAGACACATGGATGAATGGAACAAAATTCAGAACCAAAATGTAAATCCAACCATATGTGGTACCTGATCTTCAACAAATGCCCAAAGCCCATTAACTGGGGGAAAAGGCAATCTTTTTAACAAACAGTGCTGGCAAAACTGGGTGTCCAATAGAAAAAAATTCAAATAAGACTCATACCTCAGAACATACACAACATTTAATACAAAGTGGATCAAAAACTTAAATTTAAAACTCGAAATTATAAACACCAATGTGTCTGTCAATTTGTCATACTGTGGGGGCTTGTGTGTTGCTGTGATGCTGGAAGCTATGCCACTAGTATTCGGATACCAGCAGGGTCACCCATGGCAGACAGGTTTCAGCTGAGGTTTCAAACTAAGACAGACTAGGAAGAAAGACCAGGCAATCTACTTGTCAAAAGAATTGTTCAGTGAAAATCTTATGAATAGCAGTGGAATATTCTCTGAAATAGTGACAGAAGATGATCCCTCCAGGTTGAAAGGCACTTAGAAGACAACTGGAGAAGTGCTGCCTCCTCAACGTACAGTCCACCTTAATGATGTGGATGGGGTCAAGCTTTCAGGACTTTTATCTTAAGATAGAGAAAATAGCTGCAAACATCAATTAATAATCACAGCGTAGGATGTCTGAAGTATGTTGTTGTTAAGTGCCATTGAGTAGGTTCCCACTCATAGTGATCTTATGCACAACAGAAAGAAGCACTGCCCAGTCTTACACAATATCCACAGTTGTTTTTATGCTTAAGCCTATTGTTGCAGCCACTGTGTCAATCCATCTCTTGTCAAGGATCTTTCTTTTTTTTCACTGACCCTCCACTCTACCAAGCATGATGTCCTTCTGCAGGGACTGATCCCTCCTGACAACATGTCCAAAGTATGTAAGACATAGTCTCACCATCCTTGCTTCCAAGGAGCCCTCTGTTTGTACTTCTCTTGGAACAGAGCTGTTCATTCTTTGGCAATGCATGGTACATTAAGTATTCTTCACCAACATCTCAATTCAAAGGCATGAATTCTTCTTCTGTCTTCCTTATTCACTGTCCAGCTTCTGCATGCATCTGATGCAATTGAAAATACCTTTTCTGACTTTAAACCATGCAGTGTCCCTTATTCTTTCCACACTGCTGCCTCTTACTCCGTGTACAGATTCCTCATGAACACATTTAAATGTTCTGGAATTCCCATCCTCCACAATGTTATCCATAGTTTTTTATGATCTACACAGTCATATGTCTTTGCATAGTCAATAAAGTATAGATAAACGTATTCCTTCAGTTCTTTCAGCTTGAGAAACACAGAGTGTGTTCTTCACTTTCGGTTTTCTATCTCTAGCTCTTTGCACATGTCGTTCTAATACTTTATTTTGTCTTCTAGAGCTACCCTTAGAAATCTTCAGTTCTTTTACTGCATCATTCCTTCCTTTTGCTTGAGCTGCTTGATGTTCAAGAGCAAGTTTCAGAGTCTCTTCTGACATCCAATTCGGTCTGTTCTTTCTTTCCTGTCTTTTTAACAACCTCTTGCTTTCTTCATAGATGATGTCTTTGATGTCATTTCACAATTCGTCCGGTCTTTGGTCATTAGTGTTCAACACATCAAATCTCTTCTTGAGATGGTCTCTAAACTCAGGTGGGATATACTCAAAGTTGTGCTTTGGCTCTCTTGGACTTGTTCTAATTTTCTTTGATTTTAATTTGAAATTGCATGATGGCCTGTGCCACAGTCAGCACCTGGCCTTCTTTTGGCTACTGACACTGAGCTTTTTCAACGTCTTTTTCCACAGATGTAGTTGATTTGACTCTTATGTATTCCATCTAGCAAAGTCCATGGGTATAGTTGCCATTTATGTTGGTGAAAACAGGTATTGGCAATGAAGAAGTCGTTGGTCTTACAAAAATATGTCATGTGATCTCCAGCATCATTTCAATCACCAAGCCTGTATTTTCCAGCTACTGATCCTTCTTTGTTTCCAACTTTTGCATTCCAGTTACCAATAAGTATCAATGTATCCTGGTTGTATGTTCAAACAATTTTAGACTAGAAGCTTGTAAAAAAATCTTCTTTTCTTCACCTTTGGCCTTAGTGGTCGGTGCATAAGTGAGAATAATAGTCGTATCATCTGGCCTTCTTTGTAGACATACAGATATTATTCTATCACCGACAGCGTTGTACTTCAGGGCAAATTTTGAAATGTTCTTTTGATGAATGCAGCACCAATCCTCTTCAAGTTGTCATTTCTGGCATAGGAGACCACATGATTGTCTGATTCAATATGGCCAATACCAGTCCATTTCAGCTCACTAATGCCCAAGATATTCATGTTGATGCATTCCATTTCATTTTTGATGTTTTCCAATTTTCCTAGATTCATACTGCATGCATTCCACATTCTGGTTATTAATGGATGTTTACAGCTATTTCTTCTCATTTTGAGTCACACCACATAAGGAAATGAATGTCTTGAAAACTTGACTTCATCTGTGTTATTAAGGTGGATTCTTCTTTGTGGAGGCAGCTCTTCCCCAGCCATCTTTTGAGTGACTTCCAACCTGGGGGGCTCATTTTCTCGTACTGTATCTGACAATGTTCTGCTGCTATTTACAAGGTTTTCACTGGCTAAGTAATTATTATCAGAAACATAATACCAGTCTCTTCTTCCTAGTCTGTCTCAGTCTGAAAGCTCAGCTGAAACCTGTCTGCCATGGTTGACCTTGCTGGTATCTGAATACCAGTGGGAGCATCGCAGCAACACACAAGCCCCCACAGAGGGACAAACTTAATATGCATGGAGGCCTGGGAGTGTATCCTAGAGAAATAAGAACCATCATACAAGTAGACACATGTACACTCATGTTCATTGCAGTACTGTACACAGTATCAAAAAGACGGCAACAACCTAAGTGCCCATTGACAGATGAATGGGTAAGCAAACTATGATACATACACACAATGGAATATTATGCAACAGCAAAGGACCGTGATGAAGCTTCATAACATTTCACAACATGGATGAGTGTGGAAGACATTATGCTGAGTGTAATAATTCAATCACAAAGGGACAAATGTTGTATGAGACCAGTAGTACAAAAATCATGAAAATTTTCACATAGAGAAAGAAACAGCCTTTGATGGTTATGATGGACAGAAGGGATAGAAAGGGAAAAACATTAAATAGACAATAGGTAAGTGTAACTTTGGTGAAAGCTGAGACAGTACACAACATTGCAGAAGTCAGCTCAGCTTGACCAAGGCAAGGTCATGGAAGCTTCATAGACACATCCAAAGTCCCCAAGGGAGAAAATTACTGGGATGAAGGCTGGAGACGATGGTTTCAGGGGATATCTTTCTCAATTGGCATAATATAATTTATAAAGAAAATGTTGTATGTCCTACTTTGATGAGTAGTTCTGGGATCTTAAAAGCTTGTGAGTGATTAAGATATTCCACTGGCCCCACCCAGCCTGTAGCAAGGGAGAATGAAGAAAACTAAAGACTCAAGGGAAAGATTAATTCAAGAGACTAATGGGTCACTATTACCACAGCCTACACCAGACTGAGCCCAACACATCTAAATAGTGCCAGCTACCACCACTGCTGCTCTGACAGGGATCTCAACAGAGGGTCCCAGACAGAGCTGAAGAAAATTGTAGAACAGAGTTGTAACTCACAAAAAAAGACGAGACTTCAAGTCCTGACATAGACTGGAGAAACTCAGAATATGGATGCTAGACACTTTTTGTAACTCAGTACTGAAGTTGCTCCTAAGGGCCATCCCTCATCCACAGATTAGAAAGGCCAATAAAATAAAATGAGACTAAAGGAGCCCACTAGCTTAGGGGTGGGGTCTAGAAGCCAGAAGGAGACAGGAAAGCTGGTAAAGGGGAATCCAAGGTCAAGTGGCAGAGAGTGTTGACATGATGTCATGGGTCTGGCAACCAAGGTCACAAAACAATATGCATATTAATTGTTTAATAAGCCAACTTGCTCTGTAAACCTTCATGTAAGGTACAACAAAAAAGAGAGCCTTTGCAATTAAATCACCGCCTTTGCCAGAGCTCTGTACATACGGCACATGCAAAATCTTACATTCTGATTCCTATCACTGAACCACACTTAGGGTCTCTTGAGGTATGATTGATTTATTGCTGTCACATCTTCAACTATGTGTTGGTGGCTTCACAGTTTCTGGAAGCTTCAGGGATGCTGGGCCAAATTTTATGTCAATAAAGATAAATAAGATATTCGGCTATTATCATAACATCTTCCTTTCATTAAGTCTGTTGCTCTCAATTGCTTCTTTTTCCATGAACTTCTTTGCTTCCTATGCTCATTTTCCTAAATAAAAGTTTCCTAGTAAGAGTCCATATGCTTTTTTCCAGTAGAGAAAAAAGCACTTTTCTAATTATCAGCCACAAAATGTTGTGATACACTTACACGAATTATGTGATGCCAGCCAGCCAAGTGCCGTCGAGTCGAATTTGACTCATGGCGACCCTAGGGGCCAGGGTGATACTTGATTTAAATCATGATCTCAAATAACTGCAGCATTTTAGAGACAGAAGAAATTTTAGACATCTTTTTATTCAATTTATTTAGTCTCTTATTTTACAGATGTGGAAACTTATACCTCAAAAAGCTAAAAATACTTTTTCTCCTTGTCCTTGCCTGTTATCAGTCATTGTTTTATCTGGTTTTGTCTCCAGTAAAATTAACTAGTCTTGAATATGTCATGATTTGGTTAGGATTTGTCAAAGCTTGTTTGTAGATCCAGACTCTCCAGTTTAATATACATCAAGAATAATTTGCAGTTAACTTATTTTCTGCCAAATGCTCTTCTCCCGTGCAAGAGTTTTGTGGATCTCTGTATTTTGAAGTATACCTAGTATCAGACATTTCATAAAAAAGGTTAAAATATTTGGCTTTAGAGTGAAATAAAAATGTATGTGATTACTATTTGTGTGACCTTGGGCAAGTTCCTTAACCTCTCTGTGTCTTGTTTTTTTGCATCTGTGAAATAAGGTAAATGATACATACCATGCAATATTAATGCAAGAATTAAATGAGATAATGAATGTAAAGCACTGGTTTCATATCTAAAGTTCAATAAACCATTGCTATTGTTATCATGATCTATTGAATGCATTATTAAGGACAGCTTATTTGACCTTTTTACCATTCCTTGTTAGACAGGAGGTTGCTGATTTCTTTTCTGAGTCCTTAGCACAAACAAGAAGTGTTGCTTCTGGTTTATGGAAATATTTTCGGCTTTGAAGTTTTAAGGGAATTCTGGACTACTTTATTAATTTCAATTAGAGCATCTTTTCATCTTTCCATGGATTTGTCTTACATTTGTTTACAATTGGTTTCCTTTTTGGCCATTTAGCACACACCAGACTACAAGAGCATATTTACATATCTTTTAAGAAAATTGTGATACACGTAATGTATGTTTTCAAGGAAGAACCAGGGGCTATAGAAAACCACAAATAAAAAGTTTAAATTATCATAATTTCATTACTCTTACTATATATGTATTTGTGGTCAAGGCAATACTACAAAATCCTTTTTAAATAACATGTTTACCTCTGTTAAGAGACTTGATAATGTAGTATTTTCACATATTAGTTTTGAATGTTATTACCAGACTTGATGCAATATATAATAGTATATTGTGACGGTTAATATTGTATGACAACTTGGCTGGGCCATGATTCTCAGTGTAATGATGTAGTCATCCTCGTGATGTGATCTAATGGAATCAGCCAATCAGCTGTAAAGGGAATCTCCTTGAGGGGGTGGCCTGCATCACATATAAAGAATATATTATATATATGTATAAATTTATATATTATTTATATATGGTGTGCGTATTGACTCAACGGCAGTGGGTATACAAATATATACGAAAAGTTCTACGGGAGTTTGTTGTTGAAGTAGAGAGATGAAAAACTGAGAAATGGAGAGAAAAAGGGAAAAAGAAAAAGTAACTAGTCAAATTTTGGGGGGCGGGGGAGAAAAGCTGCCAAAACTCCCACCAATGACGCTGCAAAGACTAGGAAAGTGTTTCCCAGGCTGCACAGTATAGCTTGGCCAGAAGGAAGATAGATGCCACCCTGTGTCAGGTATTCAGGAGACAGGAAAAGAAGGTAAGTATATAGAGAGGAGAACTGAGAAATGAAGAAAGACAGGAAGCAGAGAAGAGGGGAAGAGAGAAAAAAGAAATGCCTTCAGGGATCACACTGACATGAGTGGGCCAACTGGGGACATCCTAGCTAGAAGGGACTCCCAAGCCACAAAAAGAAAGAGAAAACAAAGCAAAGCAAAGCAAACAAATAAATAAATAAATAAAAGCTCTGAAGGTTCTACCCGTGTGGCATCGTCAGCCAGTTGAGTGGTTCCTCAGCTGAGCAGACCTTCACACTGTTGCAAAAAGAGACAAACATGGCATACAGAACCAGGTGTTTGAGAGAAAGGAGGGAGGCACAAAAGAAACCAGAAGAAATGGGAAAAAGCACTCAGGGAGCTGGCCAGTGGGGGCTGAGGTGAATCCAAGCAGCCAGGACTGAAGTTTCCTCCTGGCCCAGAGACTCCAGCTGGCAGGAAGCAGAGGAGGCTGGTGTGTGTGTGTGTGTGTGTGTGTGGTTGGGGAGGTTAAAAAAGCACATATTGTTGGTTACCAGGTGATCTTTGTCCTGCTAGGAGCTTCTGAAAGTGCTTTCGAGTACTCCCTGTTTGCTGATCTCTGAGGTGGGTGAGATAAATCCAAGGTTCGTGGATGCTGCACTTCCTGGCTAGCTGAGTCACTGCTTATAGCCATTATTCATATATTATGCCTATCCTGGGCATTTTATAGAAGTTGAATAATATAATACGTGGTCCTTTTCTGTTTTTGGCTGGCTGGCCTTTTCTGTTTTACTTAGCATAACGTTTTTAACTACCACCACTGAATTTAGAGACCATCTCAATAACATATATTATTCATTGGACACTAATGACCAAAGACCCAAAAAGTTGTGGAATGACATCAAGGATGTCATACATGAAGAAAGCAAGAGATTACTTAAAAGACAAAGAAAAAATCTAAATGGATGTCAGACGAGACTCTGAAACTTGCTCTTGAACATAGAGTGGCTAAAGTGAAAGGAAGAAATGATGAAGTAAAAGAGCTGAACAGAAGATTTCAAAGGGTGGTGGCAGGAGACAAAGTGAAGTATTATAATGAAAAGTACAGACTTGGAGATAGAAAACCAAAAGGGAGGAACATGCTTGGCATTTCTCAAGATGAAAGAACTGAAGAAAAACTTTAAACCTTGAGTTGCAATATTGGAGGATTCTATGGGCAGAAACTTGAATGACACAGGAAGCATCAAAAGAAGATGGAAAGAATACACAAAATCACTGTACCAAAAAGAATTGGTTGATATTTAACCATTTCAGGAGGTAGCATATGATCAACAACCAATGGTATTGAAGGAATAAGTCCAAGCTGCACTGAACACATTAGCAAGAAACAAGGCTTTAATATTGATGGAATACCACTTGGGATGTTTCAACAAATGAACACAACACTGGAAGCACTCATTCATCTACGCTAAGAAATTTGGGAGACAGCTGTCTGGCCAAACAACTAGAAGAGATCCATATTTGTGCCCATTCCAAAGAAACTGATCCAACAGGATGTGGAAATTACCTACTAATATCATTAATATCACACACAAGTAAAATTTTGCTAAAGATCATTCAAAAATGATTGCAGCAGTACCTTGACAGCAAAAGGTCAGAAATTCAAGACAGATTCAGAAAAGGACATGAAACAAATGATATCATTATTGATGTCCCATGGATCCTGGCTGAATACCAGAAAGATGTTTATTTGTTTCATTGGCTAGGCAAAGGTATTTGACTATGTGGATCACAACCAATTGTGGATAATGTTGCAGAGAATAGGAACTCTGGAACACTTAACTGTGCTAATAAAGAACCTGTACAGAAATCTGGAGGCAATTGTTTGAACAGAACAAGGGAGTACTGCATGATTTAAAGCCAGGAACAGTATGTGTCAGGTTGTATCCTTTCACCATACCTATTTAATCTGCGTGCTAAGCAAATACTCCAAGAAGCTGGACTATATGAAGAAGAGTGCACCATTAGGATTGCAGAAAAACTAATTAACAACCTGTGATACACAGATGGCACAACCTTGTTTGCTGAAAGTGAAGAGGACATGAAGCACTTACTGATGAAGACTGAAGACCACAACCTTGATTAAGGATTACACTTCAACAGAAAGAAATCCCAAATCCTCACAACTGAACCAATAAGCAACATCAAGGTAATTAGAGAAGAGACTGAGATTGCCAAAGATTTCATTTTACTTGGTTCTACAATTAACATCCATGGAAGCAGCAGTTAAGAAATCAAGTGACATATTGCTTTGGGAAAATCCTCAAATGACCTCTTTAAAGTGTTAAAAAGCAAACATAACTTCGAGGATTAGGGTACACCTCACCCAAATCATTGAATTTTCAATCACCTTGTATACACGTGAAAGCTGGAGAATGAATAAAGAAGACTGAAGAAGAATTGATACGTCTGAATTATTGTTGGTGAGGAATGTTGAATATACCAGACTATCAGAAGAATGAACAGATCTGTCTTGGAAGTACAGCCAGAATGCTCCTTAGAAGTGAAGGCAGCAAGACTTTATATACTATGAACATGTTACTAGGAGAGTCCAGTCCCTGCAAAAGGAAATGATGTGTCATAAAGTAGAGGGTCAATAAAAAAGAGGAAGACCCTCAGTGAGATGGATTGGCACAGTTGCTGCAACTATAGGCTCAAACAGCAAGGATTCTAAGGATGCTGTGGGACTGGGCAGTGTTTGGTTCTGTTGTATAGAGGGTCAGTATGAATCAGAACCAACTCAATGACACCTGACAACATCGATAATGTTTTCAATATCTATGCATAGGAGTCCCTGGATGGCACAAAGAGTTAAGTGCTCTACTACTAGATGAAAGGTTGGTGATTTTCAAACCCATCCAGAGGCACATTGGAAGAGAGGCCTAAAAATCAGCTTCTAAAAAGTCACAGCATTGAAAACCCTATAGAGCACTTCTACTATGCACACGTGGAGTCACCTTGAGTCAGAATTGACTGGAGGGCAACCACCATCACCAACATACATGTTGTAGCCTGTGTCAGTCCTTCATTCCTTTTTATTGTTGAATAGTAGTCCATTGTAACCCATACCGAAGGCTGTAGTCTTTGTATGGAACTGACTTGATGACACCTAGCAACAACGGTAGTCTACTTTCTGGATATCTCTCATTTTGTTTATCCATTCATCTGTTGTTAGACACTTGAGGGTTTTTTTCCCCTACTTTTTTTGCTATTTTGAATAATGCTACTATGAATATTGATGTAAAAGTTTTTGAGTGAACATATGTTTTCATTTTTTTTTAGTGTATACCTAGGAGTGAAATTGCTGTGTATGCTTATCTGAGGAACTGCCAGACTGTTTTCCACAGTGGCTGTATCATTTTACAATCCCATCAGCAATGTATGAGGGTTCCAATTTCTCCACATCCTTGTCAACAACTTTTTATTGTCTTTTTGATTACAGTCATCTTAGTGGGTGTGAGGTGATATCTCAATGTGTTTGGATTTCAATTCCCTAATGACTAATGACATACAGTACTTTTCATGTGCTGATTGGCCATTTGTATATCTTTGCAGAAATATCTATTCAAGACCTTTGCCCATTTTTGAGTTATTTATATATTTGATTTTGAGCTGTAAGAGTTATTTCTATGGGGCTGTTCTACACTGGCCTCTAGGGTCACCATGAGTCGGACCCGACTCCACAGCACTGGGCTTTTTTGGGGGGTGGGTAAGAGTTATTTATGTATTTTGTGTATAAGACTGTGATCAGACACATGATTTACAAAAATTTCTTCCCATTCTGTGAGTTGTCTTTTCACTTTCTTGATGGTATTTTTTTGGAGCATGAGAGTATGTTTTTTCTTTTGTTGCTTGTGCTTTTGGTGTGGTTTTCAAGGAACTGTTGTCTAATTCAATGTCATGGAATGTTTCACCTGTTTTCTTCTAAAAGTTTTATTGTTTTAGTTATTATATTTAGGTATTTGATCCATTATGAGTTAATTTTTGTATATGATGTGAGGTAGGAATTCAATTTCATTGTTTTGTATTGTGGGATGATTTTATATCAATGAATATCCTCTTATGTGAAAAATGGCCTCATTTACAAGTGATCTCTGTTCAGTCTTCTCATCTCAGTGGGACCTGAACTATCATTAGCATTTGTTAGACAAGAAATGCTTCATGATCTTCTACCCCAAAGATCTTTTATCGGAAGCCACAACTGGAATCTCTGACTTAAAAACATTTTTAATTTAAATGTAACACAAGTACATAAAAGCACACAAATTGTAAGTACACAGCTCAGTGATTTTCACAGTGAACACACCTGCATACCCACTCATTAGGCCAAGAAATAGAACATTACTAACATCTCAGCAGCTTTCCTGAAGATAACCATTGTCCTGACTTATCAATATAAATAAGTTTTACCTGTTTTCAAATTTTGTATAAATGAAACTGCTTGCTATATATATATATTTCTTTGTCTTGTCTTTCCTTAAGTATTATGTCTATGAGGATCTTCCTTGTTGTTGTGTATAAACCAAAATGAAGTAGTTGCCACTGAGTTGATTTCAACTTGTAGCAATCCTATAAAAAACAAAACAAAACAAAACAACCTGCTGCCACTGAGTTGATTCAACTCGTAGTAAGCAGATAGGACAGACTAGAGCTGCCCCATAGAGTTTCCAAGGAGCACCTGGTGAAGATACTGACCTTTAGGTACTTAACCACCATGCAACCAGACCTTTTGGCACTTAACCACTATGCAACCAGAGTTTCTTAGCAATCGCATAAACCAAAAACCAAACCCACTGCCATCAAGTCGGTTCCAACTCATAGTGACCCTATAGGTCAGAGTAAAACTTCCCCATTGAGTTTTCAAGGAGTGCCTGGTGGACTTGAACTATTGCTGTTTTTGGTTAGCACCTGTAGCACTTAACCGTAAACCACTCCACCATGGTTTCCAGCAGCCTCATAGTAGCAGTTAATTCATGCTCGTTACTGTATAGGACCCCATTGTGTAACTATACCTCAATTTATTCATCCATTGTGCTGTAGATGGGCATTAAGGTTGTTTTCAGTTTGGAGCTGTGATGTATGAATGAACATTTTTGTACATGTCTTTTGCAATGCATGCTTATATATTTCTGTTAGGTACGTACCTAAGAGTAGAATTAATGTATATGGTATGATATGGTGTGCATATGGGCAGCCTTGGTAGATACTGTCAAATTGTTTTTCAAAGTTGCCTGCAAGTGGATGACTGTTCTCCTGCAGAGCCACTGCCCCACCACTTTTTGCCACTAGACTTATAAATAAGGTAATATTTTGGCATGTTCCTGGGGGTCAAGTACAAAGCCTGACTCAAGAGGAAATATGTTATACTGCCAAGAAATTGAAAGATTTTGCTAAGTCATATTGCCAGAAACGTGGGGCAAGAGGTGCAGGAAAGGCTTCTAATGATGTTTTAGTTATCCAGTGCTGCTATAATAGAAATACCACAAGCAGATGGCTCTAACAAACCGAAATTTATTCTATCACAGTCTAGCAGGATAGAAGTCTGAATTCAGGGTGCCAGCTTCAGGGGAAAGCTTTCTGTCTCTGTCAGCTCTGGGGAAGAGTCTTTGTCCTCAATCCTCCCTTGGGTCTAGCAATTTCTCTGCATAGGGACCCCAGGTCCAAAGGACACTTTCTGCTCCCAGCTCCTCTTTCTTGATGGTAGTTCCTTATCTCTGTTTGCTTCTCTCTTTTATAATTCAAAATATATTGACTCAAGATACAGCATAATCTTGTAGGTTATGTCCTGCCTCATTAACATAACTGCTTCTAATCCTGCCTCATTAACATCACAGAGGTTAGAATTTAAAATACATCAGATCACAGATTGGAGGACAAACACACAATAATGGGAATTATAGCCTAGACATGGTGACATACATTTGGAAGGGAGGACACAAAGGATGTTTTACCAAAGAAGATGGAGTCAGGCCAAATTTATTGATATAAGGTGCTTGCCAGATATTCTGTATTTAATGCATTAGCTTATGCAGAAAGAAGAGCTTCTAACAGCTTAATTTGCTAGTTGACTAAAGCTTGAATTGAATACTGGCTTACATTTAATGAGGCTGAGGTTTTAGAATGTCCATGATATAATGTAGAGGAAAAGACACAAAGACTTATGGATATGGGAATGAAATTTCTGTACTCATCACCCCCACTCCATCTAAACACATTGTGATAGACCAGAAAACAATCTCTTCTCTAAGGCTTTGAGAAATACATGAGAGGAGAGCCAGTGCATCACTGTAAAATGCATCCTTAATGCCACTGCTTGCCTCAACACACTCATATCAGTGAATCCACCTGCAAGGTGCCAGTTCCGACTGGATCAGGTCTAGCAACTCCTCATCACTTCTGATGCATCTTTACCTCCCCTTTTCTCAGTTTCTGAGACTCCTCAACTTTGCAATTGATGTTCAGGGTTCCTAGATTGTCATATATAATCGAGTAAGTTTTTTTTTCTGAGGGGGGAGTCTTTGTTGTAATAGGCAGCATCTGACTACTGTGCTGTGTTGGCCCCACTTCCTGGTGCTGGCCATTTTTAATCAGATAATCACATGGTGTGCTGGAAATGACAAGAAGAAGAACGACATTGTGTTCACTGTTAAAAAGAACATTTCAAGATCTATCCAGAGGTGCAATGCTTTCAGTGATAGGATAATGTTTACACATCTATAAGGAACAACAGATAATATAATTATTATTCACATTTAGGCACCAGGTACTAGGGGCAAAAATGAAGAAATTGAAGCTTTTTACCAGTTGGATGTCAGAAGAGACTTTGAAACTTGATCTGAAATGTCAAGCCGCTAAAGCAAATGGAAGGAACGGCAAAGTAAAAGACCTAGACAGATTTCAAAGAGCAGCTCAAAATAGGAGGTGGAGCCAACATGGCAGACTAGACACATACCTCCTTAATTCCCTCTGAAAACTAAGGCCTGGATTGATAACTGAATGGAGCTTTCTGAACATCCAATGGGTCCTAGAACACGGCGTAGGGCACAGACTGGGCTACATGCCACTAAATGGAAACTACCTCTGCATCAGTGAGGCTCACTCCTGCTGCCTCACTGCTCGCACAAACCAAAGGTATTGGTGCTTTTAAAGTTTTTTTTTTTTTTTTTTGGCTGGTAGGTAGGGAATGGGTGTGAGCCTGCAGATACGCTGAACAGCAGTGCTGAAGTGAAAAGCAGGTGCCACAGTGGAGAGACAGTGTGTGGGATAGCCACATTTTGAGAACCCAGTGGCAGACTGAGGGCACTACAGCCCCTCCACCTTCTCTTTTCTGAGCTCTGTCATAGATTCTGTTGCTTCCTGGTGGGAGGGGCACCTAGACCAGGAAATCATCTTGGTCAGCTGAGAGGTGGAGCCACCCAACTGGAGGCCTCTAAACTTACTGCCATCAAGGCCTCAGCAAGGGTTAATTCCCAGGTTGGGAGGCAGTACAAGTCTGGGGAGCACTTTTCCAGCAGAAAGGCCGTATTTAGCATGGTGTTGCCTTACGGGTAAGACCTGACAGAGGATGGCAACAGGGCCCTAGCCCCCCCTTCAAACTACATCATAGCATCTGGAAACTGCCAAAGATATGCTTCCATTGTCAGCTGGAAGGTGGGACCTGCCACACCTGATGGCCTGACTGATTTTGGAAGCTGTCAGGTAGCTTTTAGTTTTTAAAAATATGACTGCCTGGAGAAGTAACTGCTGTGCAGCCTAACGGCATCTCATCCAGCATTTCCTGATCTCCATCATAAGGTCACCTGTTGGCCCCCCAGTAATTACACAAGCAGGGTGGTGTTTTTGCTGGCCAGAAGGTGGAGTCTGCCACCCAGAGAGTCAACTGGGGCCAGTCACTAGAGTACACAGAGGCGGCTGCTGACCAACTTCCTTCTCAGAACTATGTCTCAACTCCTGCTGAGGCAACACCAGAGAAACTAAACAGTGTCTAGGTGGCCCATAGGCAAGAAACCATTGCTAAGAATTTAAAGAAACGTCCCACCATGGCTCCAGAAAGCTCCCAAAATAAAGACTCAGAAAACTTCCCAGATGAAGAAGCCTTTCTGAAACTATTGGAGGTTGAGTACAAAAGAATTATATATAAAGCCCTCCTAGAGATTAAACAAAATGCAGCAGAGCAAAATGAAAAATTAAGCAAGGTATTCAAACTGGTGGAACATTCACGTTCTGGCATCCAACAGATCAATAACAAAATTACAGAATTAAACAATTCAATTCAAAGCCAAAAGAGAAGAACTGAGGAATGGAACATGAGACTTAGTGATGTTGAGGATGTAGCAACTGGCACCACATTTATGAGGAGAAATCAGGGAAAAGAAATAAGAGAACTGAAGAAGCATTAAGAAACACATGGGACTCTATTAAGAGGAATAATCTATGATTAATTGGAGTTCCTGAACAGCAACAGATAGCTGAAAACACAGAGAATGTTGTTGTTGAATTGCTGACAGAAAACTTCCTTGAATTTATGAAAGAAGAGAACACAGATATCCAAGACATGTATCGAATGCCACAAAACTAGACCCCAAAAGAAAGACACCGAGACATATTATAATCAAGCTTAATAAAACGAAACATAAGCAGAAACTCTTAAAGGCTGTGAAATGCAAAGCAAAGCTAACATTCAGAGGGAAGCCCTGTAGGCTTTTGTCTGACTTCTCAGCAGAAATGATTTTGGCAAGGAGGCAGCAGGATGACACATTCAAAGCCTTGAAGGAGAAAAACTTCTAACCAAGACTTATATATCCTGAAAAACTGTCTTTCCAATATGAAGGTGAAATCAAGACATTCACAGATAAACAGAAGCTTAGAGACTTTGTAAAAACCAAACCAAAACTACAAGAAATACTGAAAGAAGATCTTTTCTTAGAAAAACAAAACCATTGAGTGTATACTTAAGGAGGCAATGCAGGACACAACATCCAGAAACCTATTCAGGTAGGGAAGGCACGAAATTCAAATAAAGCTATAATATTAAAAGAAAGGAACTAGTGATCATATCATGAAAACTATGACACTATCACATTAAAAAGAGGGATACACTACAGTAGTTATAGTCTTTTCAGGAGAGGAAGTTAAAAAGATATGCAGAAGTTAAAATTGGGCTCAAACTTAGAATATTAAGGGGGAATCAAAGGGGCAGCCACAATGCACAATGACAATGTAACATATCAAAACAAGAAACGTAATACAGGAGTCTCAACAAATGCAAAACCAACACTGACAAAGATGAAAAGTCAACCCACAAGGAAGAATGACCCAGAACAGAATATTAACAGCAGTGTAGAAAATGTCAACACAAAAACAAACACATAAAAATGACAGCACTAAACACATACCTATCAATAATTACACTGAATGTAAACAGACTGAAACCTCCAATAAAGAGGCAATGAGTGACATCCTGGATCAAATGACACTACCCATCTATATGTTGCTTACAAGAAACACACCTTAGACTTAAAGATATGAATGAACTGAAAATTAAAGGATGGAATAATATATACCAAGCTCACACTATACAAAGAAGAGCAGGTGTGGTGATACTAATCTCAGATAAAGTAGATTTTAATGTAAAATCCACCATCATGGATGAGGATGGTCACGATTGCTGAAAGGTTCAGAAAAAAGCAGAACTTAACAATATTAAATACTTATGCACCCAATACTACCAAACGAAACCCACTGCTGTTGAGTTGGGTCCAACTTATAGCGACCCTAGAGGTCGGAGTAGAACTGCCCCAAAGAGCTTCCAAGGAGACCCTGGTGGGTTTGAACTGCTGACCTTTTGGTTAGCAGATGTAGCATTTAACCCACTACAACACCAGGGTTTCCACACCTAATAAAAGAGCATCTAAATACATAGAAAAAACACTGACTACTTTGAAAAACGAGATAGATCACTCCACAATAATAGTTGGAGATTTGAACACTCTGCTTTCAGTAATGGACAGATCATTCAGAAAAAAAAGCTCAGTAAAGACACAGAAGATCTTATTGCAACAATTAACCAATTAGACTTCATGGACACATGTGGAACTATTTATCCAGCGACAGATAAGTACAGCTTCTTCTCCAATGCACATGGAACATTTTCCAGAATAGACCATGTTTTAACACATAAAGCAAATCTCAACAAAATCCAAACCACTGAATTATTGCAAGGCATCTTCTGAGATTATAAAGTCACAAAATTCAAAATCAATAGCAGAAAAAACAGAGATGGAAACTGGAACTCATGGAAACTGACCAACACCTTGATCAGAAGAAATCAAGGAAGAAACAAAGAAATTTACTGGAATCAAATGAGAATGAAAACACATTCTGCCAGAATGTATGGAATACAGCCAAAGCAGTGCTCAGACGTCAACTTATCTCCATAAATGTACATATCTGGAAGGAAGAAAGGATCCAAATCAAAGAATTAACCCTACAGCTTGAACAAGTAGAAAGAGAGCAACAAAGGAACCCCTCAGACACCAGAGAAAACAGATAATAAAGATCAGAGCAGAACTAAATGAAATAGAGAATAATAGAACAATTTAAAAAATTGACAGAACCAAAAGCTGTTTTTTTTTTTTGAAAAGATTAACAAAATTGACAAACCATTGGCTAAACTTACAAAAGAAAAGCAGAAGAAGAAACAAATAATCCAAGTAAGAAATGAGATGGGAGATGTCACAACAGACCCAGCTGAAATAAAAAGTATCATAACAGAGTATCACAGAAGACTATACTCTAACAGATTTCAAAACCCAGAGGAAATGGACAAATTCCTAGATTCATATCACCTAACAAAATTATCATGAGGAGAAGTAGAATAATTTAAGAAACCCATCACAAAAGAAGAGATTGAAGAAGTCATCAAACAACTACCAACCATAAAAGGCCACGGCCCAGAGGGCTTCACCGCAGAATTCTACCAAACTTGCAGAGAAGAATTAACTCCAATACTACTGAAACTATCTCACAGCATAGAAAGGGATGGAATACTCCAAAATTCATTCTATGAAATCAGCATAACCCTGAGACGAAAGTCAGGGAAAGATCCTACAAAAAAGAAAAACTACAGACCAATATCACTCATGAACCTAGATGCAAAAATCTTCAACAAAATCCTAGCCAATGGGATTCAACAATATATCGAAAAGTAATTCATCATGACTGAGTTGGGTTCATACCAGCGATGCAAGGCTGGTTTGACAACAGAAAATCAATTAATGTGATCAAGCACATAAATAACACAAAAGACAAGAATCACCTGATTTTGCCAATTGATACAGAAAAGGCATTTGACAAAGTCCAACATCTGTTCATGCTAAAAACTCTCAGCAAAATAGGAATAGAGGGCAAATTTCTCAACGCAACAAAGGGACATCTATGTAAAGCCCACCATCTACATCATGTTGAATGGAGACAGACTGAAAGAATTCCCCTACAGTCGTGTAGACAGGACAAGGGGACACTGCATGGTTTAAAGTCAGGAAAGGTGTGCATCAGGGTTGTATCTTTTCGCCGTACCTTTCCTATCTGTATTCCGAGCAAATAATTTGAGAAGCTGAACTACATGAAGAAGAAGAGGCATCAGGATTGGGGGCACACTCATTAACAACCTGCATTATGCAGATGACACACCCTTGCTTGCTGAAAGAGAAGAGGACTCGAAACCCTTACTGACGAAGATCAAAGACCACAGCCTTCAGAATGGATTACATCTCATCATCAAGAAACAAAAATTCTCACAACTAGATTAATAAGCAACATCATGATAAATGGAGAAAGGATTGAAGTTGTCAAGAATTTCATTTTACTTGGATCCACAATCAATGCCCACTGAAGCATCAGTCAAGAAATCAAATGAAGTATTGGATTGGGCAAATTTTCCACAAAAGACCTCTTTAAGGTATTAAAAGCGAAGATGTCACCTTGAAGATTAAGGTGAGCCTAACCCAAGCCATGGTATTTTTGATAACTTTATATGCATGGAAAAGCTGGACAATGAATAAAGAAGAGTGAAGAAGTATTGACACCTTCTAATTGTGGTGTTGGCAAAGAATACTGAATATGCCAAGGACTGCCCAAAGAACAAACAAATCTGTCTTGGAAGAAGTACAGCCAGAAATGCTGAAGCAAGGATGGCAAGGCTTTGTTTCATATACCTTGTACGTGTTATTAGAGTGACCAAATACTGGAGAAGGACATCATGCTTTCTAAAGTAGAGGGTTGGCAAAAAAGAGAAAGACTCAGCAAGATGGATTGAGACAGTGGCTGCAGCAGCAGGCCCAAGCATAACAATGATTGTGAGGATGGCTAACCACTGGGCAGTGTTTAGTTATGTTGTACATAGGGTTACTATGAGTCAGGAATGTCTAGGCAGCACCTAATAACAATGACATAAATTGAGTAAGTAATATGAAAGAATGCAACTCTGCCGCACACTTCTCCCAGTTTTAAACCATGTAGTATCCTCTTGTTCTATTTAAAAGCTTGTCTCAATCCATGTACAAATTCCGCATGACCACAATTAAGTGTTCTCAAATTCTCATTCTTTGCAACATTACTTATAATCTGTTATGGTTTACATAAAAGAACACCTTCACATATTCAATAAAACACAGATAAACATATGAAGTATTTCTTGTATTCTCTGCTTCTGTTCAAAATCCATCTGAAATCAGCAATGATACACCTTGTTGCACATCTTCTGAATCTAGCTTGAACCTCTGGCAGTTGCCTGTTGATGTATGGCTGCAGCCATTTTTGAATTATCTTTAGCACAATTTTGCTAGTGTGCAATTTTAATGATATTGTTCATTTTTTTCTGCTTCATAGCCTTTGAAATAGGCACAGTTATAAATCTCTTCCAGTCAGTTGTCTGAGTAGCTGTTTTCCAAATCTCATGACACAGACGAGAGCTTCCAGCATTGCATATTAGTTAAAACTCCTCTGTTGGCATTTCATCAGTTCACAGATCCTTGTTTCTTGTCAGTACCTGCAGTGTAACTTGGAGTTCTCCCTTCATTACCACGGGGTCTTAATCCTATGCTACCTCCTGAAATGGGTGAATGTTAACGATTGTTTTGGGTATAGTGACTCTGTGTATCCCTTCCATCTTCTTTTGATGCTTTCTGAGTTATTAAAATTGTTTACTACCCCTCCCTCCTTCGCCCCCCTCCCTTTTTTTTTTTTTACTGTAGTCAGGTTGATTCCCACTCATAAGAGACCCTAGGGGAGAGAGTAGAACTCTTCCATAGTTTCAAAGGCAGTAAATGTTTATGGAAGATGATGGTCACATCCTTCTCCTAAGGAGTGGCTGGTGGGTTCACAACACAGATCTTTTAGTTAGCAGTGAAGTGCTTTAAACACTATGCCGCCGGGGCTCCTTTTGCTCATGGAATCCTTTGATATTGCACTTTGAAGCCTGAATTTTCTGTTCAGTTCTTTCAGCTTGAGAAAGGCTGAGCATGTTCTTTCTTTTTAAAAACATTTTATTGTGCTTTAAGTGAAAGTTAACAATCTAAGTCAATTTGCCAGATAAATCGCCCCCTTCCATCCACTGCTATGCAACTCTAGCTGCTCTCTCCATCCTGTGACAGCACACTCTTCCTTTCCTGTCCTCCACCTTTCATCTTGCCTCTGGGCGTGAGCTTCTCAGTCAGTCTCCTGTATATACTTCAGCCAAGAAGCATATGCTTCACCAGCATCATTCTATGCTTTGTAGTCTAGACCAATCTTTGCTAAAGAGTTGGCTTGAAACTGGTTTTAGCTCTGGACTAAATGGGGGACATGTCCTCAGGAGACCCTCCAATGTGTGGGGCCATTAAGTCTGGTCCTTTAATAGAGTTCTAGTTCTGCATGCCCATTTTTTAAACTAAATTTTGTTGTGGTTTAAGTACAAGTATACAGTCCACATCAGTTCACCATATAACATCTGGAACTCACACCACTGTTCTACTCTAATTGCCCTCTCCTCCCTTTCCCACCCTCCTATGACAGCACACCCATTTTTTTCTCCCACTGCTTCAGGGACTGTACATTGTGTTCCCTGACAGGGCAGTCATCAGTAGTGGCCAGCATCGTCTAGTTCTTCTGGTATTACACTGAAGTAGTCTCCGGATGATATGGCCTCTTCTGTCTCTTAGGCTCATATTTTCCTCATGTCTTTAATGTCCATCATTCTCCTCTGCTCCAGGTAGGCTGGGACCAGTTGAGAACACTTGCTAGCTTTTAAGACCCCAGATGCCACTCACTAAAGTGGTATTGAGAATATTTTCTTAAAAAAACAAAAACAAAAATCTTAGTTATGCCAGTTGGCCAGTGTGTCTCCTGAAACCATGGTTCCAAGACCCCCGCCTCTACTACTCCATCCTTTTTGAAACGTTGGGTTGTATTTCAGAAACCTCTTAGCTTTGGGTATATTCCATCTGTGCTGATGCCCCTTCTACTGTGTGCTGTCGTTCCCTTCACCTAACTCAATTTCTATATAATATCTAATCAACAAATACCCCTCTGCCTCCCTCCCCACTGTTGTAACCACCAAAGACTGTCCTCTTCTGTGCTTAAAACTTTTCTTGAGTTCTTATGATAGTGGTCTCATACAATACTCATCCTTTGGCAACTGACTAATTTCACTCAGCGTAATGACTTCCATTGTGTGACTATACCATAGTTCGTTTATGCATTCATCTGTTGAAGGGCACCTGTGTTGATTTTATTTTTTTACTATTGTGAACAGTGCTTCAATAAACATTGGCATGCATGTGTCTATTTTTGTGACAGCTGTTATTTCTCAAAGAGGTATTCTAAAAAGTGGCATTGCTGGATCATATGGTATTTCTATTTCTAGCTTTCTAAGGGCAACCGTGGTGTCCTAATGGTTAGCTTTCTAAGAAAGCACCAAATTGATTTTCAGAACGGTTGTGACATTTTATTTTCCCACCAGCAATGCAGAAGTGTTCCAAGTTCTCCACAAGCTCTCGAATATTTATTATTTGTGTTTTGGGGGATTAATGCCATCCTTGTTGAGTGAGATGGTATCTCATTGTCTTTTTTATTTGAATTTCTCTGATGGCTAATGCTCATGATCATTTCCTTTTGTATCTGTTAGCCACCTGGATGTCTTGTTTGGTGAAGTGTCTGTTCATGTCCTTGGCCCATTTTTAAACTGGGTTATTTGTTTTTTTCTTGTTGAGTTTTTGCAGTACTTTGTAGATTATGGAAACTAGATGGTGATCAAATTTGTTGAGTTTCCCTCCTATTCCTATTTTGCTGATTTTAACATGAGTATGTGTTGGGCTTTGTCAAATGCCTTTTCTACATCAGTTGATAAAATCAAGTGGTTCTTGTCTTTTGTTTTACTTACACAGTTGATTACATTAATTGTTTTTCTAATGCTGAATCATCCCTGCATGCCTGGTATGAATTCCCCTTGGTCATGGTGAATTATTTTTTTGATATGTTGTTGAATTTTATTAGCTAGAATTTTGTTGAGGATTTTTTGCATCTAAATTCAAGAGAGATATTGGCCTGTAATTTTCCTATTTTGTGCTGTTTTTACCTGGATTTGGTATTAGGGTTATGCTGGCTTCATAGAATGAATTAGGGAGTATTCCATCCTTTTCTATTCTGTGAAATACCTTTAGTAATAGTGGTTTATCTCTTCTCTAGAAATTTGGTAGAATTCTCCAGTGTAGCTGTCAGGGCCAGTCCTTTTTTTGGTTGAGAGTTTCTGATTACCTGTTTGATCTCTTCTTTTGTGATGGCTTTATTTAGTTGTTCTACTTCTAATTGTGTTAGTTTAGGTAGGTAGTATGTTTCTAGAAGTTTGTCCATTTTCTTTACTTTTTCAGATTAATTAGAGTACAGTTTTTTCGCCATAGTATTGTGTTATGATTCTTTGAGTTTTAGTTCGTTCTGTTGTGATACCACCTATCTCATTTCTTACTTGAGTTATTTGCTTCTTTTCCTATTTTTCTTTTTTTAAATTTGACAAGTGGTTTATTGATTTTGTTGATCTCTCAAAAAATCAGCTTTGGTTTTGTTAACTCTTTCAACTGTTTTTCTATTTTCTAATTCTTTTTTTCTTATTATTATGATTGAATGAAAATGTACATTTCTGTATAAATTTGCATGCTCACCTATATGCAGCTCCCACTGCTTTCCCTGCCTAGTGACAGCACACACTTCCTCTCTGCTCCATATGTGTCCTATCCTCCCAACAGTCTCCTATGCACTCCTCCCCACCCACTCCCCTTCCTCCAGTGGGAGGTCAGCAGGGTGGTATCCTATAGATGCATAGAACCATAAAGTGCCCAGAAAATATGGTTACTCTGCAACACCACGTCCAATCCATTGTTGTCCAAAGAATTGAACTTCATTATGATTTATGGACAGGGGCAGCATCAAGGCCAGGTGCCATGCTCCCAGGGGAACCCTGAAGCCCCTGGCCCATCAATTGTGGCTTTTTAGTGGAGATCTCAGGGTGCACCCCTATTTATCCTTGTGTTGTCAGTGAGACTCAACTTTGTGAGCTCCATCACGGCTATCACTGGTGGTGGCCAGGCACCATCCAGTTCTTCTGGTCACAAGTCGATGTACACACCCACTCACGTGGGTCTCTCTGTCTTCTGGGTTCTCTTCCCCCCATGTTATTATGGACCTTGGTGATTATCCATTCGTGCTAAGTTGAGACCATTTGCTGTACTCTCAGATGGCAGCTTGGCAGCTTTTAAGACCCCAGACCCCACTCACCAATGTGGGGTGCAGAGAGACCTCATTAGCAAAACAGTAGTTGTGCCAATTGGCCTTGATTTTGCCTGAAAGCGTGGTACCCGGCCCCCCGCCCCAGCTACTCTGTCCTTGAAATATTAGGTTAAGATGGGAGGAGTACTCAAGTTGTGTTGAATCCAGTTAATACTGATCTCCTTACTAATGTGTGCTGTCACCGATTTCACCCAATCAAATTTCTAACAACTATCTAATCTAAACCCTCCCTCCTCGCCCTCCTGCCCACCTCACCCTTGCAGCTGTCAAAGAGTCTTTTCTTCTATGCATAATTCTGATTATAAGTTCTTATCATAGGGGACTCATGCAATATTTCTCCTTTTGTCGCTGGCTGCTTTCACTAAACATAATGTCTTCCAGGTGAAACCAGGTTATGAGATGTTTCCTGAAATCGTTGTTGTTCTTTATCATTTCATAGTGCTCCATTGAGTATATATACCATAGTTTACCTGTCCATTCCTCTGTTGTTGGGCATCTAGGTTGATTCCATCTTTTTGATACTGAGGACTGTGCTGTGATAAACATTCATGTGCATGTATCAGTTGGTGTGAATGGCCTTGATTCTGTAGGATATATTCCAAGAAGTGGAATTACTGGGTCAAATGGTATATCTATACCCAGTTTTCTAAGGGAGTGCCAGATTGCTTTCCAAAGAGGTTGCACCATTTTGCAATCCCACCAACAGTGTAGGAGAGTTGCAATTTCTCCATAGCCTCTCCAATATTTGTTGTTTGTGTTGTTTGGATCATGGCCAATCTTGTTGGGGTGAGATGGTATCTCATTGTACTTTTGATTTGAATTTCTTTAATAGCTAATGATCGTGAGCATGTCTGCATGTGTGTTTTGGCTGCCTGGATCTCCTCTTTAGGGAAGTGTCTGTCCATCTCCTTTGCCCATTGCTTGATTGGATGATTTATCTTCTTCTTATTAATATTTTGTGGTACCATATAGATTATGGAGATCAGGCGTTGGTCTGACATAGAGTGGCCAAATATTTTTTCCCATTTTGTAGGTGGCCTTTTAATTCTATTAATAAAGTCTTTGGATGAGCAAAAGTGTTTGATTCTTAGTAGTTCCCATTTATCTATTTTCTGTTGATTGTGGTTTGTTTGACAGACTTTGGAGTCTGTCTGTGTTGTGTATTAAAACTTCCACTGTTGTTCCTACTTTTTCTAGGATGAGCTTTATCGTTTTAGATTTGATATTTAGGTCTTTTATCCACTTTGAGTTGGTTTTTATATAAGGTGTAAGATACGGGTCTTATTTCAATTTTTCACAAATGGATATGCAATTTTGCCAGCACCATTTGTTGAAGAGATTATTTTTACCTCAGTGTAATGTCTTAGGGCCTTTGTCGAATATCAACTGTTCGTAGGCAGATGATGTCATCTCTGGGGTCTCCATTCTGTTCCATTGATCGATCTGTCTGTTCTTGTACCAGTACGAGGCTGTTTTGACTACTGTGGCAGTGTAATAGGTTCTAAAGTCAGGTAATGAGAGGCCTCCCAGTGTGTTCTTCTTCTTTAGTAGTGCTTTACTTGTCCGGAGCTTCTTCCCTTTCCAGACAAAGTTGGAAATTTGTTTCTCCATCTCATTAAAAAATGTCACTGGAACTTGTATTGGGATTGCATTATATAAGTAGATTGCTTTGGGTAAAATAGACATTTTCACAATGTTAAGACTTCCTATCCATGAGCAGGGTAGGTTTCTCCATTTATGTAAGTCTCAGTTTCTTGTAGTAAGGGCTTGTAGTTCTCTTTGTAAAGGTCTGTTACTTCTCTGGTTAGATTAATTCCTAGGTACTTTATCTTCTTAGGCCCTATAGTAAATGATATCGATTTGGTGATTTCTTCCTTAATAATCTCATTGTTGGTATAAAGGAATCCTACTGATTTACTTAGTTTTATCTTGTATCCTGAGACTTTGCTGAACTCTTCTATCAGTTTGAGTAGTTTACTTATGGATTCTTTGGGATTCTCTGCATATACAATCATATCGTCTGCAAATAGGGAGATTTTTACTTTTTCTTTGCCAATGCAGATGCCCTTTATTTCTTGGCCTTGTCTAATTGCTCTGGCTAGAACTTCTAGTACAGTGTTGAATAGAAGAAGTGAGCATGGACATCCTTGTCTAGTTCCTGTTCTCAAGGGAAAGTCCTTCAGTCTCTATCCATTCAGGATGACGTAGGCAGTTGGCTTTGTATAAATGGCCCTTATTGCATTGAGGAATTGGCCATCTATTCCTATTTTGCTGTAAGTTCTTAGCATGAATGGGTGTTGGACTTTATCAAATGCCTTTTCTGCATCAATAGACAAGATCAGGTGATTCTTGTCTTTTGTGGTGTTTATGTGGTTGATCACATTAATTGTTTTTCTGGTGTTGAACCAGCCTTGCATCCCTGGTATGAATCCAGCTTGGTCATGATGGATTATTTCTTTGATATGTGGTTGTATTCTATTGGTAAGAATTTTGTTGAAGATTTTTGCATCTAGATTCATAAGTGATATTGGTCTGTAGTTTTTGTTTTTGGTTGGGTCTTTCCCTGGCTTTGGTATGGGTTATGCTGGCTTCATAGAATGAATTTGGGAGCATTCCATCCCTTTCTATACTGTGAAATAGTCTCAGTAGTATTGGAGATAACACTTCTCTAAAAGCTTAGTAGAATTCTGTGGTGAAGCAATCTGGGCCTCAGCTTGTTTTGGTTGGCAGTTTTTGGACGACTTTTTGAATCTCTTCCTCTGTGATGGGTTTATTAAGTTGTTCTGCTTCACCTGGTGATAATTTAAGTAGGTAATATGAATCAAGGAATTTGTCCGTTTCCTCTAGGTTTTTAAATTAGGTAGAGTTCAGTCTTTTGTAGTATTTTGTTATGGTATTTTTGATTTCTGTTGGATCTGTTGTGACAACTCCTCTCTCATTTCTTATTTGGGTTATGTGTTTTCTTTCCTGTTTTTCTTTAGTAAATTTAGCCAATGGCTTGTCAATTTTGTTGATCTTTTCAAAAAAACAGCTTTTGGTCTTTTCCATTTTGTCAGTTGTTCTTCTATTCTCTAATTCATTTAGTTATGCTCTAATCTTTATCATCTGGTTTCTTTTGGTGTCTTAGGGATTTCTCTCTCTACTTGTTCAAGCTGTAGAGTTAGTTTCTTGATTTGGTTTCTTTCTTCCTTCCAGATGTGTGCATTTATGGAGATAAACTGACCTCTGAGCACTTCTTGGACTGTATCCCATAGGTTCTGGTAGGAAGTGTATTTGCTCTTGTTGAAATCCATAAATTTCTTTATTTCATCCTTGATTTCTTCTATAACCCAGGTTTTTTTGTGCAAGATGTTGTTCAGTTTCCATGAGTTCCCCTTTCTATCTATGTTTTCTCTGCTATTGATTTTGACTTTTGTGGCTTTATGATCTGAGAAAATGCTTTGCGTTAATTCAATGGTATGGATTTTGTTAAGAATTGCTTTATGGCCTAACACATGGTCTATTCTGGAGAATGTTCTGTGTGCACTGGAGAAGAAGGTGTAGTTGTCTGCTGATGGATAGAAAGTTCTGTATATATGTCGATGAGGTCTAGTTGATTAATTGTGGCAATAAGGTCTTCTGTGTCTTTACTGAGCTTTTTTCCTAGATGATCTGTCCAATACTGCGAGTGAAATGTTGAAGTCTCTTACTGTTATTGTGGAGTAATCTATCTCCTTTTTGAGTGTAGTCAGTGTTACTTCGATGTATTTAGGTGCTGTAATATTAGGTGCATAAATATTTAATATTGTTAAGTCCTGCTTGTGTATTGAACCTTTCAGCAATAGTGTCCATCCTTGTCCATGATGGTGGACTTTATATTAAAATTGATTTTTTCTGAGATTAGAATTGCCACACCTGCTCTTTTTCATTCATTGTTAGCTTGAAATATATTCTTCCATCCTTTAATTTTCAGTTTGTTCATATCTTTATGTCTAAGGTGAGTTTCTCGTAGGTGACATATGGATGAGTCATGTCTTTTCATCCAAGATGTCCCTCGATGTCTCTTTACTGGAGCATTCAGTCCATTCACATTCAATGTAATTATTGATAGGTATGTGTTCAGTGCTGCCATTGTGATATGTTTATTTTTGTGTTGATGTTTTCTCTGTTGTTCTTATTAATCTGTTCTGAGACTTTCTTCTTTGTGAGTTGAGTTTTCACCTTTTTCAAGGTTGGTTTTGTGGTTGTTGAGACTCTTGTATTACATTTCTTAATATGGTATGTTGCTTCTTTATTGTGCTTTATGGCTGCCTCTGTGATCCCGCTTAATAAACTATGTATAAACCCAATTTTAATTACTACCAGTCTTGTCAACTTCCTCTCCATCTGAAAGGACTGTAACGACTGTAGTACAGCCCTCTTTTTAATATGATGGCATCATAGTTTTTATGATATGATCACCAGATTATTTCTTTCACTATTACAGCTTTGACTGAGTTTAGAGCCTTCCCTAACTAAGTAGGATTCTGGATGATGTGTCCTTCCTTCTAAAATATAAAGTTAGTAGTTTTGTTCTTCTGAGCCAAAGCCAAGAGATTCTTTCAGTATTTTTTGTAGCTTCAGTTTGGCTTTTACAAAGCCTCTGAGTCCCGTTTATCTGCGAATGTCTTAATTTCATTTTCATATTTGAAAGATAGTTTTGCAGGATATATAATTCTTGGTTGGAAGTTCTTCTCCTTCAAGGCTTTGAATGTGTCATGCCACTGTCTTCATGCAACATTGTTTCTGCTGAGAAATCCGACAAAAGCCTAGAGGGTTTCCCTTTGACTGTTTGCTTTGCTTTGAGTCTTGCTGCCTTTAAGAGTTGCTGCTTATGTTTCATTTGGTTAGGCTTGACTGTAACATGTCTTGGAGTCTTTCTTTTGAGAGCAATATTGAATGGCATTTGATATGCATCTTGGATATCTATATTCTCTTCCTTCATGATTTCTGGGAAGTTCTCTGTCAGCTGCTCAGCAACAATACTCTCTGTATTCTCAGGTGTCTCACTCTGTTCAGGGACTCCAATTAATCATAGGTTGTTCCTCTTAATAGGGTCCCACATGCTTCTTAATGTTTCTTCATTTTTCTTGTTTCTTTTTTCTGATTTTTCCTTATGGATGCTGGAGTCAGTAGCTCTGTCTTCCAAGTCAGAAAGTCTCTTTTCTATTTGTTCCATTCTGTTTTCTTGGCTTTGAGTGGAAGTTTCTATGTCCTTGATTTTGTTCTTGATCTGTTGGATTTCAGAGTACTGGCATTCCATCAGATCAAATAGTTTACTTAATTTTTCATTTTGCTCTGCTGCATTTTGTATAAGGTCTAGGAGGGTTCTCTATATAATCCTTTCGTATTCATCTTCTGATAATTTCAGAAAAGTTTCTTCACCCCGAAAGCTCTTTGGTTGTTTCATTTGGGGGCCTTCTGAAGCCATGGGTGATTTTTTGATTATGGTTTTCTCCAGAGTCTGTTGCTTTTTGGGCTTCATGTGAGACAATAAAGGCTGGGGAGATGCTGTGAGGATGGACTGCAGTTGTTTCTCTAAGCCATCTTAAAATGAAGGGTAAAAGGTATCTGACCACTTTCCAGGTCAGTCAGGTTTTCAGGTGTACAGGGCCCTCTTCCCAACTGGCAAAGTAAGCAGCTCTATATCCAACCCCAGATGTTATGAACTAGTTCAAAATGCAGCAAGGCTACTTCCCTGTTGGCCTCTGCTGATAGGCCCCAGCTGTAGGTGACACTGTGTAAAATACTGCTTTTCTGCCGGCAAAGTGCTCTCCTGTGGGCAAGCGCTGCCTCCGAGCCTGGGTATTAGGTCTTGCTGAAGCCTCCATATCCAAGATGGCACCCCGCACAAGCTCACCATCCAGTACCTCTGTACAACTACGCTATGTCAGAGATGGAAAGAGAGGCCAAAGGTGCCGAGATGCACAGAGTCCACAGTCTCTGCTGCCAGGCCTCAGCTGTAGGTGATGCTGTGTAAACTACTGCTTTTCTGCCCCAAAAGCACTCTTCTGCAGGCAGGCACTGCCTCCCAGGCTAAGAATTAGGTGCAGCTGAGGCCTATGTATCCAAGATGGCATCCTGCCAAGCTTGCCACCCAGCGCCTCTGTACAAACTACACTGTCGCAGAGGCAGAAAGAGAAGCCAAAGTGTCGAGAAGCACAATCCTAAGCCAGGCTCTCAAAATATGGCAATTTCACCTGCCGATCCCACCAGCAGTGCATCTGAGACTAGCCGCTAGCTCCACTGGCCAGCCAAGACAGAGGGAAAAAAAGTCAGAATGGTTAGTTACCTTTGGTCCATGAAAGCCAGGACTGGCCAGGAGCAGGAGTCAGCTAAAGAGAGGAGGTTTTCCGTTCAGTGGTATGAAGTCCAAATTATCAGCCCTATGCCGCGTCCTAGGGCTCACTAGGTGACCAGAAGGCTTCATTTAATTATTAGTTCAGGTATTGGTTTCCAGAGGGACTTAGGGAGATGTGTGCTTAGTCTACCATTTTGACTCCACCTCCTTCTATTCTCTAATTCTTTTAGTTCTGCTCTATTTTTTATTTTTTGGTGTCTTCTGGTGCCTGAGGGATTCTTTTGCTACTCTCTTTGTATGTATTTGAGTTTCAGGGTTAATTCTTTGCTTTTAGCCCTTTCTTCTTTTGGGATGTGTGCCTTTATTGAGATAAATTGACCTCTAAGTACTGTTTTTGCTATGTCCCCATTTTGGTTTCTTTACTCCAGTTATTTGAGCATATTGTTATAATACTTTGCCTTGTCTCTCCTGCTGCCCTTTAAATCTTCTGTTCAGTTCTTTTACTTCATCATTTCTTCTGTTTATTTTAGCTATTCTATGCTCATTAGCAAGTTTCAGAGTATTTCTGACATTTATTTTTCATTTTTCTTTTCCTGTCTTTTTAATGACATATTCTTCTTCATATATGAATGTCCTCCCACAAGTCTTCTGGATTTTGGTCATTAGTTATTCTGGTCATTAATTTTCAGTACATCAAACATGTTCTTGAGATAGTCTCTAAATTCAGGCAGGATATTTTTAAGGTCCTACTTTTGTGCTTGTGGATGTGCTTTGATTTTATTCCACTTCAACTTGAATTTACATATGAACAATTGATAGTCTGTTCCATAGTTGGTCCTTGGCTTTGTTTTAACTGATAATATTGAGCTTCTCCATTTTCTCTTTCCACAGAAGCTGATTTGATTCCTGTGTAAACCATCTGGAGAGGTCCATGTGTATTATTTGTGTTGTTGAAAAAGAGATATTTCTTATGAATAAATCACTGATTTGCAGAATTGTATCATGGGATTGCCAGCATTGTTCCTATCACCAAGGGCAAATTTCCAGCTGCTGATCTTTCTTCTTTGTCTCCAAATTTTGTATTTTAATCATCATTAATTGCCAATGCATCCTGATTGCATGTTCAATCAATTTCTGACTGCATAAGTTGGTAAAAATCCTCAATTTATTGATCTTTGGCCTTGGTAATTGGTGCATAAGTTTGAATAATAGTCATATTAACTTGTAGGCTTCTGGATATTATCCTATCACTGACAGCACTGTACTTCAGAATAGACCTTGAAAGCTTCTTTTTGATGATGAACAGAATGCCATTTCTCTTCAATTTGTCATTTCCAGCACAGTAGACCATGTGATTGACAAATTAAAATGGTCAATACCATTACATTTCAATCCACTATTGCCTATCAGTGTTAATGTGTTCTATTTCATTTTTGACAATTTCCAACTTTCTTGGATTCAAACTCCAGACATTCCTCACTCCTGTTAATAGTGGATGTTTCCAGGTGTTTCTTCTCATTTTGAGTCATGCCACATCAGCAAATGAAAGCTCTGGAAGCTTGACTCCACCCGCGTCATTAAGAAAGATGCACTTTGAGAAATCAGATCTTCTTCAGTCATCTTTTGAGGGCCTTCCAACCTGGGGAGTTGATCTTCTGGCACTATACCAGACAATGTTCCACTAATATTTATAGGATTTTCACTAGGCAATTAATTATTTCTGAAGTAGACTGCTGAGCCCTTCTTCTTAGTCTGACTTAGTCTGGAAGCTCAACTGAAACCTTTGTTCCATAGTTGACCCTGCTGGTATTTGAATACCAGTAGCATATCTATCAGCATTACAGCAACACGCAAGCTCCTACAGTATGACAAACTGACAGATGTTGGGGGCACTGTTGGTATGGCTTCACCTTACCACTTCTGCTAGTTCCACCATCTGTGGACATGCGAAATACTTTATTGGCCATCGTGGTTTTCTAATGACATTGTTTCTGGTTAAGACACTCTTAACATCAAAAGAAGTATAGAAGTGGTCTGATACCATGGAAGTACTTATTGTACTATATGTCACATCACCAACTACTAAGGCAAAAAATGAAGAAATTAAAGATTTTTACCAACTTCTGCAGTCTGAAATTGATCAAACATGAACCAAAAAGCATAGATAAAAACTAGTGATAGGAAAGCAAAAGTTGAAAAGAGAAAGGATCTGTAGTTGGAAAATATGGCCTTGATGATAGAAACAATGCCGTAGATGGTATGGTAGGATTCTCCAGTAAGAATATTAAATGACTTAGGAAACATCAAAAGAAAATGTAAGGAATATACAGAGTCATTATACTAAAAAGAATTGGTCAATGTTCAACCATTTCAAGTGGTAACATATAATCAGAAACTGATGGTCCAAGCTGCACTGGAGGCAATGGAGAAAAATAAGGATCCAGGTATTGATGGAGTATCAGTTGAGATGTTTCAACAAACAAATACAATGTTGGAAGTGTTCACTCGTCTATGCCAGGAAATTTAGAAGACAGCTACATGGCCAACTGACTGGAAGAGACCCATATTTATGCCTATTCCAGAGAAAAGTGATCTAACCAAATGTAGACATTATCAAACAATATCATTAATATCATATATCACATGCAAATAAACTTTTGCTGAAGATTATTGAAAATCAGCTGCAGCAGTATATTCACAGGGAACTGTCAGAAACTTAAGCCAGAATCAGAAGAAGACTTGGAACCAGCGATATCACTGCTGATGTCAAATGGATCTTGGCTGAAATCAGAGAATACCAGATAGCTGTTTACCTGTGTTTTGTTGACCTTGTAAAGGCTTTGGCTGTGTGAACCATAACAAATATGGATAACATTGCATAGAATCAGACTTCCAAAACACTTAATTGAGCTCATGAGGAATCTGTATGTGGATCAAGAGGTAGTTGTGCAAACGGAACAAGGGGACACTGCATGTGGGCATGTGTGTCAGGGCTGTATCCTTTCTTCATATCTTTTCCATCTGTATGCCAAACAAATAATCCAAGAAGCTGGACTATTAGAAGAAGAATGGGGCATAAGAATTGGAGGAAGGGTCATTAACAACCTGAGTTATGCAGGTGACATACCCTGGCTTGCTGAAAATGAAGAGGACTTGAAGCACTTGCTGATGAAGATCAAAGACTACAGCCTTCAGTATGGATTACACCTCAACATCAAGAAAATAAAAAATGCTAACAACTGGACAAACAAGCAGTATTATGATAAATAGAGGAAGGATTGAGATGGTGAAGGATTTCATTTTACTTGGATCCACTAAGCAACACCCAGAGAAGCAGCAGTCAAGAAATCAAAGACACATTGCATTGGGAAAATCTGTTGCAAAAGACCTCTTCAGAGTGCTGAAAAGCAAAGATGTCACCAGGAAGACTAAGGTCTGACTGCCTAACCCAAGACATGATATTTTCAGTCACGTCATATGTGTGTGAAAGCTGGACAATGAATAAGGAAGACAGAAGAAGAATTGACACCTTTTAATTGTTGGAGAAGAATATTGAATATACCATGGACTGCCAAAAGAACAAACAGATCTGTTCTGGAAGAATTATAACCAGAGTGCTCCTTGGAAGCAAAGATGGTGAGTCTACATCTTGCATACTTTAGACATGTTGTCAGGAGGGTTCAATCCCTGGAGAAGGACATTATATGTGGTAAAATAGAGGGTCAGTGATAAAGAAGAAGACCCCTAACAAGATGGATTGACACAGTCACTGCAACAATGGTTTCAAGCATAAAAGCAATTGTGGGCCTGGTGCAAGACCAGGCAGTGTTTTGTTCTGTTGTGCACAGGGTTTCTGTGAGTCAGAATCTCCTTGATGGCACATAACAAGCTGACAACAGCATGCCACATTACCCCCAATTGGCTAGACTTATGGAACTGTGAAATGGACTCCTGAAAACATAGTTGTAGCCTCAATTGCGAGACAGTACCCTAAATACATTTGCCCGGGAATGGAAGTGGAAGTGGTTTCTTTCACAGTAATACCCAATAACTGAGATCATTTGTGCTTTGTTCTAGCAACTTTGAGCTCTTTTGGCTTGTAGGTCTTATATACCAATGGTGTAATGTTTTAAACAGGGGCCATAACAATGGTTCAGTGGAACTGGAAGTGGCTACTACCACCTGATATTATTTGGAGGTCTTCATGCCACTGAACCAACAGTGAGGAAAAGGGACTACATTCTCCTGACTGGTGTGATTGATCATGATCTCCAAAGGGAAATTGGGTTATTGACACCCACAGGGGCCAGAGGGGACTACGGTTGGCACTCAGGGGGTTCTTTGGGGGCTCCTCTTAATACTTGCACACACAATAATAAAAGTTAATGGAAAGTTATAGCAACTACAAAGTAATTAAGGCCAGAAAGATTCAAACCTCCATGGATCTCCTCACTAGCTGACAAACCATGACAAGCTAGGGCAAAGGATACAGGAGTGTGTAGTGGAATAAGGAAGTTATAGATATTAACTACAGCCTCAGGACTAGTTATTCAAATTAAACATAGCTTCTTCCTTGTTACATACGTGAGATATATATATGTATATGTATAAGTTTATGCCTTTTCTCTCTCTTTCCCCTCTTATTATTTTAAAAAAAGATTATCATTGGAGCTTACTTTTACATTTATCCTTTAGGTAACAGAATTTTCAGATGAAATTGTAACTAAATTTGAGAAGAAATCAGCATAGCCCAGAGAAAACTAGTAGACTGTTTCTTAGAGATAGGTACAATGACTACTGGGACTTTGTCTTTTCTCATTTTGGCAGAATGTGACAATTTTTGTTTGTACAAAGGATGGTTAGCTCTTGTTAAGCAAATACATAAAGTTGTTTACTGGTGTACGGAACTGAATACACAAGAAAGCAGTGCTGAGAACAGAGTACATCCTTTGGACTCAAGGTCCCTGTGCCTCAGAGGCTCCCAGTCTGGGGGAAGGTGGATGGCAAGGACCTTCCTCCAGATCCAGCAGAGAAAGAATTTCCCTGGGGCTGATGCCCTGAATTTGGACTTGTAGCCCATTGGACTGTGACAGAATAAATTTCTCCTTTTAAAGCTGTGCACTTGTGGTATTTCTGTTACAGCAGCACTAGATGACTAAGGCAGTGTTGTACATTGTTTTAGTCTCCTGGTACACACTAACAGAAATACCACAAAGTAGATGGCTTTAACAAAAGAAAGATTATTCTTACACAGTCCAGTATATTACAAGTCCAAATTCAGGGGATCCACTCCGGAAGAAGGCTTTCCCCCTTGTCAGTTCTGGACAAAAGTCCTTGTGTTGCATCAGTCTTTGGTCAGGGAGCATCTTGGAGCAGGAACCTCAGATCTGAAGGACACACTCTACTCCCAGTGCTGCCTTCTTGGTAGTGTGAGGTTCCCAACTCATGGCTTGCTTCCCACTCTTTTTATCTCCCATAGGATGAAAGGATAAAAGGTGGTACTGGCCACACTCCAGGGAAACTCCCTTAGCAAGGGTGTGGCGCGGTCCCATCCTAATGCTATTTTAACACAATCATTTTATCTATTAGCCACAGACAGAGATTAGGATAAAATGGAGGGCAGTCACAGAATACAGGGAATCCTGGCCGAGTCAAATTACTACACATATTTTTCAGGGGGACACAGTTCAATCCATGACATACATCATAACCTCTGTACATTAATGAGACAGGATTAGAAGCATTTGTGTTAATGATTCAGGATACAATCCACAGGATTAGGTTGTATCTTAAGTCTATCTCTTTTGAGGTATGAAAGAGATAATTGAATAGAGAGAAGAAAGACCTCATACAACCCAGAAAGAAAATGTTGGGAGTGGAGGGCATCCTTCGGACTCGGGGTCCCTGTGCTGAGAATCTCCTAGACCAAGAGAAGACTGATGACAAGGACCTTACCCTAGAACCCAACAGAGAGAGAGCCTTCTTCAGGAGCTGGCCCCCTGAATTCAGACTTCTAGCCTCCCAGACTGTAAGAGAATAGATTTCTGTTTGTTAAAGCCATCTACTTATGGTATTTCTGTTACGGCAGCGCTAGATACCACCACTGCTACTCAACTGCTATTAGCCTGGGTCCTACAGTATCCTTTGTGATTCTCCTACAATACACTTGTATTTTTGTAGATAGTTTCTTTGTAAATAACCCTCCAGAACTATCCCTATTTGAGTGTGTCATCTCCTTCCTATAGAAATCCTGACTAATGTAATGGTATATCCTTCCATTTACTCAGGTCATCTTCAGTTTCTCTTATTTTCTTTACCCACATAATTGTTCTTTGCTGTTAGATGCCATTGAGTACAGTGGAACAAACCACTGTCCAGTCCTGCATCATCCACAGGCATTGTTATGCTTGAACCCATCTTTGCAGCTACCGTGTCAATCCATCTCCTTCGGGGTCCTCCTATTTTTCTCTGACCCTCTTCTTTACCAAGCATGATGTCCTTCTCCAGAATATGTGAGGCAAAGTCTCGCCATCCTTGCTTCTAAGGAGCATTCAGGGTGTACTTCTTCCATGACAGATCTGTTCATTCCTTTGGCAGTCCGTGGTGTATTCAATATTCTTTGCCAACACCACAATTCAAAGGTGTCAATTCTTCTTCGGTCTTCCTTATTCACTGTCCAGTTTTTGCATGCATATGAAGCTGTTGAACACATCATGGCTTGTGTCAGGCCCACCTTAGTCTTCAAGGTGATATCTTTGCTTTTCAACACTTGAAAGAGATTTTTTCCCTCAGATTTGCCCAATGCAATGCATCTTCTGATTTTTTTGACCACTGCTTCCATGGATATTGGTCAGTGGATCTAAGTAAAATGAAATCCTTGACAACCTCACTCTTCTCTCCTTTTTATCATAATGTTGCTTACAGGTACAGTTGTGAGGATTCTTGTTTTCTTGATGTTGAAGTCTAATCTGTACCGAAGGCTATGGTCTTTTATCTTCATCAGTAAGGGTGTCAAGTCCCCTTCACTTTTAGCAAGCAGGGTGTGTCTTCTGCAGAAAGCAGGTTGTCTACTTCTGAAAACAAGCAGCCAGTGAAAACCTTATAAATAGCAGTGGAACATATGCATTATTTACTTAACTGTAAGAAAATTCAGACTTTTTGTTTATTTTTTGTCAGTATGGTCAATTCCATTTTTTCCTTAGAAATTTGTCCATTTTATCTAAAATTTATATTTTATTAGCATAAGGTTGTTCATAATATCTTCTTATGATCATATTAATATCTGTAGATTGTCTAATTGTGTCCCCTTTTTCTTGTTGTTGCTTATTTGTGCCTTCTCTTTTTCTTTTTTATGATTATATCGAGGTTTTTAGCAATTTTATTAGTGTTTTTCACCTTCCTACTTTTGGGGAGCTTAATTTGTGGTTCTTTGTCAACTTTCTTGGAAACCCTGGTAATGTAGTGGTTAAATGCTATGGCTACTAACCAGAAGGTCAGCAGTTCAAATCTACGAGGCACTCCTTGGAAACTCTATGGGGCAGTTCTACCCTGTCTATAGGGTCACTGTGAGTCATAATCGACTTGATGGCAATGGAACAGTTAACTTTCTTGATTTAGGCACAAATCATTGCTTTTCAGCCTTTATTCTTTCCTAATACATGCATTTATAATTATAAATTTCACTCTAAGCATTAATTTAGTTATGATATATTTTTATTTTGAGTTCAACACATTTTCTAATTTCCAAGGCTATTTCCTCTTTGATCCTTGAGTTGCTTTTGAAGCTGGTTATCTAATTTTCAAGCATGTGGATTTTTAGATTTTCGTTTGTGTATTATTTTGAGCCTAATTGAATTATGACTTGATTTATGACCTAGCATATAGTTGACTTGTATAGCCAAGCCAAGTGCCGTCGAGTCGGATCCAACTCATGGCGACTTGTATAAGTGTACTTGAAAAAGTGTATGTGTTCTACAGTAGTCATATGCAGTGTTCTATATATGAGGTCCAGCAATTAAGTCCTTGCATTTAATTGTTCTAAGTGTTACATACCTCATTGTCAAACATCACTACAGTCACCTTCAAAGTATTCCCCTTGGGAAACTATGTACCAGTCAATGCCAGCTCCAAGTCCACCCTTCAAAGCAATTTTGGAACTCTTTGTGGAATGACCATTGTGCATGGTGGCAAGTTCGCAAGCTTAATTGTATAGCTTTCTGTGAAGAAGTTTTTAGCCAGTAAACAAACAGCTGTATTGGAACACCCTCCCTACTCACCTGATCTGGCCCCCAATGACTTTTTCTTTACCTGAAGATAAAAGACATATTGAAAGGAAGGCATTTGGATAACATTCAGGACATCAAGAGTAATATGATGACAGCTCTGATGGTCGTTCTAGAAAAAGTGTTCCAAAATGCTTCGAAGTGTGGACTAGGCACTGACATCAGTGCATAGCTTCCCAAGTGGTGTACTTCAAAGGTGACCATAGTGATATTCAGCAGTGAGGCATGTAGCACTTTTCTAGGATGGGTTTGTGAGCATAATTGTTAGACCTCGCAGGTCACTTCAGTCAATCAAATCTTCTCTATCTTGATACTTTTGTACACTTGTGTGACAGGTGCACAGGTGTGTCACTTAGCTCTCCCTTCAAGAAATGATTTGCTACAAAAAGTGCACTTGTCTGACAACCTCTAGCTGTAGTACTTTTATGATCTGCCACAGTGTTTTATAGGAGGCCATAGTCTTCCTGACACGTAACCAGCCAATAATTGAGCATAATGAAGATATTAAATCCTGGCAATTATTACCCAATGCAGTACTCTTCTAAAGGGAATCTTTGCTCGTGAGTGCCCTTTTGGACTGGACAAGATTTTACCAGAGCTACACCATAGTCTAAGGTTCTTCCTATCCAATTCTTCCTTCCTTCCTATTTTTACAGGTACCAAACTTCCATCTCAATCTGAAGACTTTATCTCCCTATTCTTGCTTCCTGTCTCTCCTTGGCTTTCACAGATGTTACCCCTAATAATTTTTTGTTACTTAGTTTCTGCTTCCCACAACACCTCAGGTGACACAACTTACTAAATTAGGTATTAAGAAAATACTGTTAAATTCTCCTGCTATGTGGATTTTTCAATTTCTGTTTTCAGTTCTGCCAAATTTTGCTTGATATATTTTAAACCATGTTGTTGCATGTGTTCAAGCTTTTATTGTTATGTGTTCCTCGTAATTCAAAATTTTATCACTGTAAAGTGTCCTTCTTTATCTCTAGTAATGCTTTTTACTTTAAAGCCTACTTTGTTATTTATATTTCCACATCAGCTTCTTTTGATCATGTACATTGTATCTTTTCCATCATTTTATGTTTAATCTCTGCATAGACTTGTTGTTAGGTGTTGTCGAATCAGTTCTGACTCATAGCAACCCAATGTACAACAGAACAAAACACTGCCTGGTCCTCCACCATGCCCACAATTGTATTTATACTTGAGCCCATTGTTGCAGCCACTATGTCAATCCATCTCCTTCAGGGTCTTCCCCTTTTTCTCTGACCCTCTACTTTACCAAGCATGATGTCCTTCTCCTGGGATTGGTCCCTCCTGACAGCATGTCCAAGGTATGTAAGACATAGTCTCTCCATTCTTGCTTGCAATGTACACTCTGGTTGTACTTCTTCCAGGACAGATCTGTAAGTTCTTCTGGCTGTCCATGGTACATTCAGTACTCTTCTCCAACACCACACTGCAAAGGCATCAATTCTTCCTCTGTCTTCCTTATTCATTGTCCATCTTTTCCATGAATATGATGCAATTGAAAATACCATGGCTTGGGTCCAGCGCACCTTAGTCTTCAAGGTGACATCATTACTTCCCAGTACTTTAAAGAGGTCCTTTGCAGCAGGTTTTCCTAAGGCAATGCATTTTTTGATTTCTTGACTGCTGCTTCCATGGGCATTGATTGTGGAACCAAAGTAAAATCAAATCCTTGACAACCTTCATCATTTCTCTGTTTGTCATGATGATGTTTATTGCAACTTGAGGCTTGAAATTTTTTTAGGTCTATCAGCTACAGAAATGCACAGTGTGTTCTTCTCTTTTGGTTTTCTACCTCCAGCTCTTTGCACACGTCATTATAATAGTTTTTCTTCTTGATCCACTCTTTGAAATCTTGAGTTCTTTTACTTCATCATTTCTTTCTTTTGCTTTAGCTACTCAACCTTCAAGAACAAGTTTCAGAGTCTCTTCTGACATCCAATTTGGTCTTTTCTTTCTTTCCTGTTTTTTTAATGACCTCTTGCTTTCTTCATGGATGATGGCTTTGATGTCATGCCACAACTCATCTGGTCTTTGGTTGTTGGTTTTTGATGCATCATATCTATTCTTGAGATGGTCTATAAACTCAGGCTGGATACACTCAAGGTCGTACTTTGGCTCTCCTTGACTTGTTCTAATTTTCTTCAGTTTCAGTTTATGCTTGCTTATGAGCAGTTGATAGTCTGTGCCACACTCAGCACCTAGTCTTGTTCTGACTGCTGATATTAAACTTTTCCATAATCTCTTTCCACAGGTGTAGTCAACTCATTTCCTGTATATTCCATCTGGCAAGACCCATGTGTATAGTCAGCATATGTGTTGGTGAAAAAAAAAGGCATTTGCAGTGAAGAAGTTGTTGCTCTTGCAAAATTCTATCATGCAATCTCTGGCATCATTTCTATCACCAAAGTTGTATTTCACAACTGCTGATCCTTCTTCTTTGCTTCCAACTGTTGCATTCTAATCACCAGTAATTATGAATGCATCCTGAGTGCATGTTCAGTCAGTTTCAGACTGCAGAACCTGGTAAAAGTCTTCAATGTCTCTTTGGCCTTAGTGGTTGGTGCATAAATTTGAATAGTAGTTATATTAACAGGTCTTCCTTGTAGGCATATGGGTATTATGCTATCACTGACGGCATCTAGTTTCTATTTGTATGATGTATTTCTTTTTTCTTTCTTGCTTTTTTACTATTTTTTATGCCTTTGCCTGGAAGAAAGTTATTTACACTTCTACTAAAATTTTTTGCTTGCCCTTTTGAGTTGATTCTGACTCATAGCTACACTATGGGACAGAGTAGAACTGCCCCATAGAGTTTCTAAAGAGCACATGGCAGATTTGAATTGCCGACATTTTGGTTAGCACTTAACACTACACCACCAGAGATTCCTACTCTTGATAGTAAAATATAAAACCTTTACTTATCAAAGTTTAATATGAATGGGTGTTTTTACCTCTTTCAAGACAATGTGAAGATCTTAGATTATTCTGTTTACTCCTTGTATTTTTATTCTACATATATTTTAAATTTCACAAACTATTATAAGTACTTTTTTAATTAGCATTTAGGTTGTCCATGTGTTTATCACTTTTGGTCATACTTTATTGTATGTATTCATTTAGGATTATTTTCATTCTACTCAAAGAACCGAAGAGCACCTACTTGGTAGTTCTTTTATTGTATATCCACTGGTAAAGTTTTTTCTCAGGATTTTCTTCTTATTATTTTTTGGCTTGTTTTTGAGACGGAAAATTTCTTCATTTCACTTCATGTTTTTGAGATGAAAATTTCTGGGCATAGAATTGTCAATTCATAAGTATTTTCTTTCATCATATTGAAGATAGCATTCCACTGTCTTCTGGATTCCATTATTTCTATTGCAACATCAGCTCTAAGACTGATTTTGGGTGCTTTGTTACTAACGTATCTGATTTTATACAACTTTGCTGTGATGGTTTTACATGTAATTTACTTTTTATTTATCCTGCTTAGGATTTTTAGCACTTCTTTAATCTCTAAACATTATTTTTTTCAGGTTTAAGAGATAAGTTTTACCCGTTATGTCTTGAAATGTTTTTTGGTCTTATTCTCTTTCTTTTTCAATTTTGGACAATTAAATATATATTATAGCTTCTCACTGTACACTGTATGTTTCCTATGTTCCAATCACTATTTTCTATCCTTGTTTCTTCATGCTTCATCCCAGAAATTTTCTTCTGACCTGTCTTCCAGTTCCTTAATTCTCTCTGCATGTGTGACTAATTTGCACTTACGTTAATCTATTAAGTTTTCAGTTTTGGTTATTGTGTTCAAGTTCTAGAATTTTCATTTGGTCTATTTTAATTAAACTTTTCATTTTGAAATAATTGCAAATTGACTAGAAGTTGTAAGAAATGCTATAAGGAAATTCTTTACCCAGTTTCCCTCATGCTAACATCCTGCGAACAAACAAACAGAAACTATAGTACAATATCACAACCAGGATATTAACCTTGGTACAGTCAGCACACAGAGCAGTTCCATCACCACAGCTTGTGCTGCCCTTTTATTGTCACATCCACCACTCGCTCAGCAGCCATAACTCTGAGTGACAATTAATTTGTTCTCTATATCTATAATTTTGTCATTCAAAAACTTTCATTATTGGATCTTATCACATGCAATCTTTTGCAAATTGATTTTTTCACTTGAGATAATTACTTCAAGATTTATCAAAGTTGTTGTTCATATCAATAGTTCCTTTTTATTGCTGTGCAGTATTCTATTTTATGGATATATCACAGCTTGTTCACCAGTTCATCCAATGAAAGGCATCTGAGTTGATCATAGTTTGGGGCTATTACAAATAAAGTGGCTATGAACATCTGCTTATAGGTTTTGTGCATGAGCCTAAGTTTTCATTTCTCTGGGATAAATGCCCAAGAGGGCAATTGCTGGGTCATATGTTAAACTGATGCTTTTAAATTATGGTGTTGGCTAAAAATATTGAATATACCACAGACTCCCAGAAGAACAAACAAACCTGTCTTGAAAGAAGTACAGTCAGAATGCCCCTTGGAAGCAAGGATAGCAAAACTTTGACTCACATATTTTGGGCATGTTATCAGGAGGGGTCGGTGCCTGGAGAAGGACATCATATTTGGAAGAGTAGAGGGTCAGTGACAAAGAGGAGGATCATCAGTGAGATGGATTGATACAGTGGCTGCAAGAACGGGCTCAAGCAGAACAACAACCACTAGACTGTGGAGGACTGGGTGGTGTTTTGTTCTGTTGTACAAGTGTTTGCTATTAGTTAGAACTGACTTGACAACATATAACAACAAATAACACATGAAATGCATGTTTACTTTTAAAAGAAAACACTAAAGTGCTTTCCAGAGAGGATATACAATTTTACATTCCTGTAAGGAGTGGTATCAGTGATCCAGTTTCTCTGCATCCTAGTCAGCATTGATTTTATCACTTTATTTATTTATTTATTGTTAAGTTTTCACCGTTTTGATAATTTTTAATGACATCTCATTTTGGTTTTAATTTGCAGTACCCTAAAGGCTAGTGATGCTGGATCTCCTCATGTTCTTATTTGCCATCATTTCTTTGGTGAAATATCTATCCATGTATTTGTCCATTTGTTAAATGACTATTTTTACTGTTAAATTTTGAGAGTTTTTTTAATAGTCTAAATACTAGTCCTTTGCTGTATTTGTGGCTTGCAAATGTCATGGCCTGTAGCTTGTCATTTCATTATCATAATGGAGCCTTTCACAAAGCAAAAGTTTTTTTTTTATTTAATATGACTGAGTGAAAATGTACATTCCCATATAAATTTGCATGCCCACCTATATGCAGCTTCCACTGCTCTCCCTGTCCGGTGACTGCACACTATTCCTCTCTGCTCCATACATGTCTCATCCTCCCAACAGCCTTCTTTCCCCTCCTCTCCACCCACTCTCCTTCCTCCAGCCAGAGGTCAGCAGGATGATATCCTATAGATGTATAGAACCAAAAAGTGCATCCAATATATGGTCACTCTGCATTGCCAAGTCCAATCCATTCCTGTCCAAAGAATGGACCTTCGTTATGATTTATGGGTAAGGGCAGCATCAGGGCCAGGGGCCATGCTCTCAGGGGAACCCTGAAACCGCTGGACCATCAGTTGAGGTCTTTTAGTGGAGATCTCAGGATGCACTCCTTTTTATTCTTGTGTTTCCAGTGAGACTCACCTCTGTGAGCTCCATCGTGGCTATCACTGGTGGTGGCTGGGCACCATCCGGTTCTTCCGGTCCCAAGTCGATGTAGGCACCCACTCACGTGGGTCTCTCTGTCTTCTAGGTTGTCTTTACCCCATGTCATTTTGGTCCTTGGTGAGACACATGCACCAGAATGTTTATCGCAGCACAGTCCACAACAGCAAAAAGATGGAATCAACTCAGATGCCCAACAACAGAAGAATGGATAGGTAAACTATGGTACATATACTCAATGGAGCACTACGCAATGATAAAGAATAACGATGATTCCAGGAAACATCTCCTAACCTGGTTTCAACTGGAAGACATTATGTTGAGTGAAAGTAGTCAGCAACAAAAAGACAAATACTGTATGAGACCTCTACGATAAGATCTCAAAAACAGACTTGTGTTTAGAAGAAAAGACTCTTTGACAGCTGCAAGGGAAGGGAGGGAGGAAGGGCAAGGGGGGCAGGGTTTAGATTAGATAGTTGCTAGAAATCTGGTTGGGAGAAAGCAGTGATAGCACCCATTAGAAACAAGAACAACATTAAGTGGACTTCAGCATAACTTGAGTACTCCTTCCATCTTAATCCAATATTGCAAGGATAGAGTAGCTGGAGCAGGGGGCAGGGGACCATGCTCTTAGGCGAAATTGAGGCCAATTGGCATAACTAGCTTTTTGCTAAGAGGTCTCTCTGCACCCCACATTGGTGAGTGGCATCTGGGGTCTTAAAAGCTGCCAAGCTGCCATCTGAGGAAACAGCAAATGGTCCCAACTCAGCAGGAACGGATGCTCACCGAGGACCAAAAAGTTTTTAATTTAAAATTTATCAATTTTTCTCTTTATGAATCCTGCTTCTAGTGTCAAGTATAAGAATTTTTTGGCTAGTGCTGTACCTCAAAGATTTTCTTCTTTTTTTCCCTTAAAGTTTCATAGTTTTATGTTTAATTCTGCTATTCTTTTTGTGTTACTTTTTATGTAAGGTGTGCAGGTTATGTCAGTTCTTCTCTCCCCACCGACTGTGGATATCCAATTTCTCCAGCGCCATTTGTTGAAAAGACTATCCTTCCTCCGTTAAATTGCTTTTGTACTTTTGTTAACAATCATTTGGGCATAGTTGCATAGATATTTTTTTCCCCTGGATCCCCTGTTCTATTCTATTTATCTATGTGTGTCTTGCCAAATTTGGGAAGATTTTGGCCATTATTTCTTTTAATACTCTTGCAATACCCCTCCCTTTCTCCTCTCTTTCTGGAATTCTGATGTCACAAATGTTGAATCTACATGTCTCCAAGGCTCTATTCATTTTTCTTTTCCATTCAATTTTCTCTCTTTTGTTCAGATTCAGTGAATAGACACATATGTATTCAGCGTATGCATGCAAGTACAAAACAATGAAATGATAAGTACCGACTTCAGGATAGTGGGTCATCTGTCATTAAAAAGTGGGGATGGAGAGAGATGAAGGCAGGCTTTAGCTCTATTTGTACCTTTTTTTTTTTGTTAAGTGCTATGAAGTAAAATTGGCAAAAATTTAGTAACTTTGTAATTGAAACAGTGGATACCTAAGTGCCTTTTTTACTTTTCTATGTGGCTTACATACTGTCTTCCTGACATGTTGTCAGGAAGAATCAGTTCCTGGAGAAGGACATCATGCTTGGTAGAGTGGAGGGTCAGCGGAAAAGAGGAAGAACCTTGATGAGATGGACTGACACAGTGGCTGCAACTATGGATTTAAGCATAAAAATGATTGTGGACATGGTGCAAGACCAGGCAGTGTTTTGTTCTGTTGTTCATAGGGTCACTATGAGTCAGAACCAACTTGGCGACACTTAACAACAACAACAACATGTGTTTGAAATGTTTCCTAATTAAAAATAAAAACTTTAAAAAATGACTTCAATGTTACAGATGTGCAAACTGATGCTGTGGTGGTATACACACTCAGAGAGTTGAAGAAAATTTCCCTAATGACGTGTAAGCTGAACCCTGAAACATCAGTAAAACCCAGATAAAAGTTGGTGGGATAGGCCATTTCTGGAAAAAGGATCAGCAAGTATAAAAGCTCTGAGATATGAACATGATTTGAGTGTTAAAAGAACATCAAAGAGAGAAATGTGACTAAACAGAAAGTAGGATATGGGCGGGAGTGGTATCTGGGAGCCAGATCATGCAGATCTTTTAACCCAGGGTAAGAATTTTGAGTTTAATTGGAATGTGATGGATGCTATCGGAGGGTTTCAAGTGGGAGTATGGCTTGAATTTAGTTGTGTTTTAAAAATACTTCTGTGACTGCAGTGTACAGAATAGACCATGGGACACAAGAATGAGACAAAGAGACCAGCTAGGTGCTATAATCCAGGTGAGAGATGATATGGGCTTATACCAAGATGATGAAAGTAGAGAAGCAGAGAAATTAACAGATTTGAGAATATATTTCCATAAACCCGTGCTGTCAAGTCAATTTCTACTCATAGTAACCCTACAGAGTAGAAATTCTCCAGAGTTTTCAAGGAGCAGCCTGTAGATTTAAACAGTCAGTCTTTTGGTTAGCAGCCAAGTTTTGGTTAGCAGTGTTTTGTACAACGTATAGTGGCTAAGTTTCTCAGCTGCCACTAAGAGATCAAACAAGATGAGGCCTGATAAATGACAGGTATATGTAGTGATACAGAAGTCACTAGTGACTTCTGTAACTAGCTAGAGTGCTGATCAGACTGGAAATTGTTAAGGAGTGAATAGAAGTAAATAAAAAGAGAAAGCAAGTAAAAACAATTATCTTGATAAAGTTAACTGACATGGGGTCAGCAGAGATACAGTTGAGGGATGGAAAAGCAAAGGAGTATTTTATTATTATTTCCGTAAAAATGGGAGATGCCTGAAAAGTGCTTAAATATTAATGAGAAGGAGCCAGTTCAAGGAAGAATTTGAAGATAGAGGGCAAAGAACGGACGATTGGTGATGTCTGGTTCCTGAAAAGATGGGATTTAAAGTATAGAGGAAGATATTGACCTCAGATAAAGGGAGGAGCAACTCTTTAGTACAGTATAATAAGTTGATAGGAAAATAGATGGTGATAGAGGCAGAAAGTATAGGGTTAAGTGGCATGAAAATGAAGGAGCTCGTATCTAATGGTTTTTGTCACTTAAAGTAGGAGTGAGACTTTGACTCATTTAGTTTGGACATATCAGAAAAGAGCAGTAGCTAGAAAAGAACACAATGTTTGGTAAAGCAGAGGGTCAGAGAAAACAAATGAAACTATTCATGTGGACTGACACAACTATGACAACAATGGACTCCGGTGTACCAACAGTCAGGAAGATGGCACAGGACCCAGCAATTTTTCATTCTGTTGTAAATAAGGCTTCCATGAATTACAGCCAACATGACAGCAACTAACACCAACAATAAGGTAAGAAGCAAGGTTGTCTGCTGGGGGAGTAGTAGTACTGGTCGCGGTGGTGGTAGTGGTAGTGTGTGTATTGGTTTTGTTCATCAAAAGATGCCATTACTAGATGGAAAAGGCAAATCACTATGTAGAAGATACTTGCAATGCCTTTAAGGTCAGCAGTTCAAGTCCACCAACTGTATAGGGAAACCCTATGGGGCAGTTTTACTCTGTCCTGTAGAGTCACTATCTTGTGAGGTCATTGAGTCTGAATCAACTCAACAGCAAAGAGGTTCTTTGGGGGTATGTCTAATAAAATATATGTATTCAAAAAGAGAAAGAAACTAATATAGGAGAAAATTGTGACCAAGCACTTCACAGGCTATGTAAATGACTTACAAACAAATGAAAAGATGTTTAATATTATTACTTATTACATACCCACAAGAATGACAAAAATAGAACACTAGACAATAGCACGTGTTGCAGGATTGCTGAACAACTGGAATATTATATATTGCTCATGCTAGTATAACTTGAAGCAATTTCTTTAAAATATGAGGCCTGACAATTAAGTTTGTGAACTGATCCTAGAAAAAGTGCTGCGTACCTTACTGCTGAGTATCTCTGGGATCACCTTTGAAGTACTCCCCGTGGGAAGCTATGCACCGATGACAGTGCCTAGTCCACCCTTCAAAGCAATTTTGGAACTCTTTTTCTGGAACGGCCATCAGAGCTGTCATCATATTACCCTTGATGTCCTGAATGTCATGTAAACGCCTTCCAATATTTCCTTTATCTTCGGGTAAAGAAAAAAGTCCCTGGTGGCCAAATCAGGTGAGTATTGTGGGTATTCCAATACAGTTATTTGTTGACTGACTAAAAACTGCCTCACAGACAGTACCATGTGAGCTGGTGCATTGTCACGATGCAAGAGCCATGAGTTGTTGGTGAAAAGTTCAGGTTGTTTTCGTCTAACTTTTTCACACAGCCTCTTCAGCACTTTCAGATAGTAAAGCAGGTTAACTGTTTGCCCAGTTGGTACAAATTCATGATGAACAATCTCTCCAATATCAAAAAAGGTTAGCAACATTGTTTTGAGTCTTGATTTGGACTGATAGAACTTTTTTGGTTGTGGAGAATTGGTTAACTTCCATTGCGCACTTTGACGCTTTGTTTCAGGGTCGTATTGGTACACCCATGTTTCATCATCAGTAATAACATGGCCCGAGATGTTGGCTTGCCTCTCCAAAAGGCCTAAGACGTTGGCTTGCCTCTTCAAAAGGCCTTGGCCAACTTCAACTCTCTTTTGCTTTTGTTCATTGGTGAGCTCCTTCAGGACCATTTTTGCACACAGCTTTCTCATGTCAATTATTTTCAGTTAAGATTTTCCTGTTTCTGCATTGATGTTTACTTGGTCTTCCATGCTTCTCACAGCCAGCCAATGGTCATGAGGCACTGTGCAATGATAGTTGCCATGCTTTCATCAGTTCTGCTTGCTACTGGCTGATCTAACTTCTCTTCATCAATGATGCTTTTTCTCCCCTCAGGAAATGTTTAATCCATTTGTACACTGCCATTTTCTTCATGGCGTTATTCCCGTAAACTTGGTCTAACATGTCCCTGATTTCACTCCCACTCTTCCCGAGTTTAACAAGAAATTTAATGTTTGTTCGTTTCTCCAATTCAAGCTCTGACATTCTTATGACAGCACACAAAGACACGCAACAACAATAATGAGAGTCACGCGGCAAGACATCACCACATGTCCACACGAACATACCGTGAGACACTGGTATACCAAAGCTGTTTGTACAGTGCTGCCAACATAAGTGCACAATGGTGAGTTTGTGAACTTAATTGGCAGATCTTGTGTCTATATAGCAGATTTTGCTAAACCAGAAAGTATGAATACGTTATGATCTAGCAACTTCGTTCTTATTACGTAACAGCAGCAAACGTGTATGTTCATGCAAAGATATCTATCTATATCTATATCTACATCTATATCTATATCTATGAATGACTAGCAGAGCATCATTTGTAAAAGCTCCAAGCTGGAGACAACCCAAAAAGCCATCAATAGTAGAAGGGATACAACTTTTTTCTGGTATCATTACAATCTACTGACACATGCAGCAGTGTGAATGAATCTCAGAAACATTATACTGAGCAAAAGAAACCAGAAGCAAAAGAGTATATAGTGTATGATTCCATTTATATGAATTTCTAGAGAAGTCAAATCTATTCAAAATACTAGTTAACTCCTGGGAAGAGCAAGTGGAAAACAGAATCAAAACTGGCCAAAAGGAACTTTCTGAGGTTCTGGAAATATTTCGTCTATTTTTGTGTGTGTGTGTTTTAAAAGAAAGTTTACAGTTGTCAGTTTCTCATGTAAAAACTGACACATACTTCGTTATGTGACCCTAGCTTCACTCTCCACAGTTACAGTACACTCCTCCTCTCCACTTTGTGTTTCCCTTGTCCATGTAACCAGCTCCTGTTCCCATCTGTCTTCTCATCTCACCTCCTGTAACCAGCTCCTGTTCCCATCTGTCTTCTCATCTCACCTCCAGACAGTACCTGCCCAGTTAGTCTCCTGTAATCTAAAGCCAAGAAGCACATTCTTCACCAGTATAATTTTGTTTTACCCACCATTTCAGTCTTTGTCTGAGAAGTTGGTTTCTAGAATGGTTTCAGTTCTGGGCTAACAGCGAGTTCCTGAAACACATCTTTAGAGGACTCTTCAGTCTGTCAGAACATGAAGTCTGATCTTTTTACTGGAGTTGGAATTCTGCACCCCACATTTCTCCTGCTCTACCAAGGACTCTCTTGAGTTCTCTGTAAGGGCAGTTATTGGTGGTAACTGGGCACCATTAAGTTCTTCCAGTCTCATGCTGATGGTTTATATGATCCTTTCTATCTTTTGGGCTTATATTTCCTTATATTTTTGGCATTCTTCATTTTTGTTTGTTCTAGGTCAGTTGAGACCAATAGATGCTTCTTAGATGGCCATGTGCTAGCTTTTAAGACACCAGGCATCACTCATCAAAGTGGGATGCAGAACATTATGTTAATAAACTTTATTATGCTAGTTGACCTAGATGTCCTCTGAAACCATGGTCTCCAGATCTCTGCCACTGCAACCCTGTTCCTTGACGTGTTTGGTTGTATTTAGGAAACTTCATAGCTTTTGATTTAGTCCACTTGACCTGACTTCTCTACTATGTGTTGTCCCTCTCTTCACCTAAATATTTACCTACTATCAAATTATTGAATACCACTTACCCTCCTCTCCAACCTTGTGACCACCAAAGACTGTTTTCTTCTGTGTTTAAACATTTTCCTGAGTCCTTATAATACTGGTCTCATGCAATACTTGTCCTTTTGGAACTCACTAATTTCACTCAGCATAATACCTTCCAGATTCTTTCATGTTATAAGATGTTTCCCAAATTCATCTTATTCCTTAGCATTGCATAATGTTCCATTGTGAATATACCATAGTTTGTTTATCCATTCATCTGTTTCCATTCATCTGTTTATGAGCACCTGGGTTGATTCCATATTTTTGCTATTGTGGACAGTGCTGCAATAAACCTTAGTGTGCTTGTATCTATTTGTGTGGCAGCCCTTAGTTCTCTAGGATATATTCCAAGAAATGAGATTGCTGGATCATTACGGCATTTCTATTTCTGGCTTTTTAGGAAAGCACCAAACTGACTTCCAAAGTGGTTGTACTATTTTACATTCTTACCAGCAGTTTAAAAGAGTTCCAGTCTCTCCACAGCCTTTCCAACATTTATTATTTAGTGTTTTTTGGAATAATGCCAGTGTTGTTGGGGTGAGATGGTTCTTTCTGTGGTTTTGATTTGTATTTCTCTAATGGATAATAATCATAAGCATTTCCTCATGTATAAGGTAGCCACCTGAATGTCTTCTCTGGTGAAGTGTCTGTCCATATCCTTTGCCCAATTTTTGTTGTTGAGGTTTTGTGGCACCTTGTAGATTTTACAAATTAGATGCTGATTGGATTTGTAGAATCCAAACATATTTTTTCCACAGTCTATAGGTTGTTTTTATTGTTTTGGTGAAGTTTTTGGATGGGATTAAGTGTTTGACTTTTAGGAGTTTCCAGTTACCTATTTTCATTTCTTGACTGCTGCTTCTGTGGTCATTGGTTGTGGAACCAATAAAACAAAATCCTTGAAAACCTCAGTCCTTTTTCTGTTTATCATCATGTCGCTTACCGGTCCAGTTGTGAGTATTTTTGTTTTCTCGAAGTTGAGGTGCAATCCATACTGAAGGCTGTGGTCTTTGATCTTCAACAGTAACTGTTTCAATTCTTCTTCACTTCTCGTAAGCAGCGTTGTGTCATCTGCATAATGTAGGTTGTTGATGAGTCTTCCTGCAATTCTCACGCCTCGCTCTTCTTCATATAGTCCAGCTTCTCAGATTATTTGCTTGGTGTGCAGATTGAGAATATATGGTGAAAGGATACAACTCTGACACATATCCTTCCTGACTTTAAACCATGCAGTGTCCGCTTGTTTTGTTCTCATGACTGCCTTTTGATCCCTATACAGATTCCTTGATAGCACAATTAAGTGTTCTGAAATCTCCATTCTCTGCAATATGATCCATAATTTGTTGTGATTCACACAGTCAAATGCCTTTGCATAGTTGTTTTAGTCAGCTAGGCTGCTCTAACAGAAATACCACAGAGTGGATGGCTTTAACAAAGAAAGTTTTATTCTTATACAGTCCGGTAGGTTGCAAGTCCATATTCAGGGTGTCCGCTCCAGAGGAAGGCTTTCTCCTTGTCGGCTCTGGAGGAAAGTCCGGTATTGCATCAGTCTTTGTCCAGGGAGCGTCCTGACGCAAGAACCTCTGGTCTGAAGGATGCGCTCTGCTCCCAGTGCTGCTTGCTTGATGGTAGCGAGGTTCTCAAATTGTCCTTTGTTTCTTTTTCCTTTTATTCCTTGCAAGCTAAAAGCATTAAGGGTGGGGCAAGCCATACTCTAGGGAAACTCCCCCTACAGCAGGAATTTACAGCTCCACCCTAATCTTTTAACATACAGGTTAGCCAAACCACACAATGGAGGACAGTCCCAAGATACTGGGAACCATGTCCCAGCCACATGGCTGCACACATTTTTGGGGGGACACAATTCCAACCGTGGCAATAGTCATTGAAACACAGGTAAACATCTTTCTGGTATTCTCTGCTTTCAGCCAAGATCCATGTGACATCAGCAATGATACCCCTGGTTCCACAACCTCTTCTGACTCTGGCTTGAATTTCTGGCAGCTCCGTGTCAATGTACTGTTGCAGTCACTTTTGAATGATCTTTAGCAAAATTTTACTTGCATGTGATAGTCAAGAAATCAAAAGTTGCATTGCGTTGGGAAAATATGCTGCAAAGGACCTCTTTAAAATATTGAAAAGATGTCACCTTGAAGACTAAGAGGCGCCTGACCCAAGCCATGGTATTTTCAATCACATCATCTGCATGTGAAAGCTGGGCAGTGAAGAAGGAAGACAGAAGAAGAATTGATGCTTTTGAATTGTGGTGTTGGAGAAGGATATTGAATGCACCATGGACTGACAAAAGAACAAACTAAAGTATAACCAGAGTGTTCCTTGGAAGTAGAGATAATGAGACTGTGTCTCACATACTTTGGACACGTTGTTAGGAGAGATCAATCCCTGAGGAAGGACATCATGCTTGGTAGAGTGGAGTGTCATTGAAGGGGAAAGACATCACGCTTGATAGAGTGGAGTGTCAGTGAAAACGAGGAAGATCCTCAACAAGACTGATTGACACAGTGGCTGCAATGATGGGCTTAAGCATAAAAACAATTGTAGGCATGGTGCAGGACAAGGCAGTGTTTTGTTTTATTGTACATAGGGTTGTTATGAGTCAAAACCAACTTGATGGCGCTTAACAACGGCAACAACGGTTATCTATTTGACAATTTCTTTCTCCATGTCATTAAAAAATGCCACTGAATTTTGGAACGGGATTGCACTGTATCTATAGATCACTTTAGGTAGGATAGACATGCTCACAATGTCGAGTCTTCCGATGCGTGAACAGGGAAGAATTCTCTACTTCTGTAAGTCACTTTTGGTTTGTTGCAGTAGTGTCTTGTAGTTGTCTTGGTATGGGTCTTTTATGTCTCTGGTTATTCCCACATATTTTATCTTTTGGGAGTTACTGTAAATGGTATTGATTTGGTAAGTTTGTCTTTGGCCTTCTCTTTGTTGGTGTAGAGGAATCCAACTGATTTTTGTGTGTATCTCTGTATCCTCATAGTTTGTTGAAATCTTCTATTAGTTCCAATAGCTTTTTTTTTTTTTTTTGAGTGTGGATTCTTTAGTGCTTTCTGTGTATAAGATTATGTCATCTGCAAATAAAGATACTTATGCTACTTCCTTATCAATGTGGATGCCCTTTATTTATTTTCCTAGCCTGATTGCTCTAATTAAAACCTCCAGTAATAAATGTTGACTGAAAGTGTGGACAAAGGACAACACTGTATGTTTCCCCGTCTCTAGGGCAGTGCTTTCAAACTCTCTCCATTTAGGATAATGCTAGCTGTTGGCTTTGTAATATGTTGCCCTTCATTATGCTGAGGATGTCTCCTTCTATTCCTATTTTGCCAAGAGTTTTTAACACAAATGGGTACTGGACTTTGTCAAATGCCTTTTATGCCTCAATTGATAAAATTATGTGCCTTTTGTCTTGCATTTATGTGGTTGATTACATTGTTTGTTTTTCTAATGTTGAAACATCCCTGAATCCTTGGTATGAATCCCACTTGGTCGTGGTGAATTATTTTTTTGAAATATAGTTGAATTCTGTTGGCTAGTGTTTTGCTGAGGAGTTTTGCATCTCAGTTAATGAGAGATATCAGTCTGTAGTTTTCATTTTTTGTGGTTCCTTTGCCGTGAATCAGATCCAACTCGACGGCACTTGGCTTGGCTTTACCTGGTTTTGGTAACAGGGTTATGCTGGTTAATAGAATGAGTTTAGAAGCATTCCATCCTCTTCTATGCTCTGAAATACCTTTAGTAATAGTGGTGTTAACTCTTCACTGTGAGTTTGGTAGAATTCCCCAGTGAAGCCATCAGGGCCGGGTGTTTTGGTTGTTGTTGCTGGGAGTTTTAAAATTACTTTTTCAGTCTCTGGAAACCCTGCTGGCATAGTGGTTGAGTGCTACAGCTGCTAACCACAGGTTCAGAAGTTTAAATCTGCCAGGTACTCTTGGAAACCCTGTAGAGCGGTTCTGCTCTGTCCTATAGGGTTGCTGTGGTTGAGATTCAACTCAGCAGCAAAGGGTTTAAGTTTTTTATTTTAATCTCTTTTGTTACAGGTTTATTTAGTTGTTCTATTTTTGTTTGTTTTGGTTTAGGTAGGCAGTGTATTTCTAGAGATTTGTCACTTTCCTCTAGGTATTTAGATTTGTTCCGTTTGGATGTGTGCACTCATTGAGATAAATTGACCTCTTAGCACTGCTTTTGTTGTTTCTCAAAGGTTCTAGTAGGATGTGTTTTTCCTCTCATTTCATTTGTTGAATTTCTTTATGCTGTCCTTGATTTTCTTCTATAACCCAGTAGTTTTTTGTTTTTTTAATTTAATTTAATTTAATTTATTATGACTGAGTAAAAATGTACATTCCCATATAAATTTACATGCCCACCTATATGCAGCTTCCACTGCTCTCCCTGCCCGGTGACAGCACACTATTCCTCTCTGCTCCATACATGTCTCATCCTCCCAACAGTCTCCTTTCCCCTCCTCTCCACCCACTCTCCTTCCTCCAGCCGGAGGTCAGCAGGATGATATCCTATGGATGCATAGAACCATAAAGTGCATCCAATATATGGTCACTTTGCATCACCAAGTCCAATCCATTCATGTCCAAAGAGTGGACCTTCATTATGATGTATGGGCAAGGGCAGCATCAGGGCCAGGGCCATGTTGCCAGGGGAACTCTGAAGCCTCTGGACCATCAACTGAGGTCTTTTAGTAGAGATCTCAGGGTGCGCCCCTTCTTATTCTAGTGTTGCCAGTGAAACTCAACTTAGTGAGCTCCATTGCGGCTATCACTGGTGGTGGCCAGGCACCATCCGGTTCTTCCGGTCCCAAGTCGACGTAGGCACCCACTCATGTGGGTCTCTCCATCTTCTGGGTTGTCTTTCCCCATGTCGTTTTGGTCCTCGGTGAGCAACCATTCCTGCTGAGTTGGGACCATTTGCTGTGCCCTCGGATGGCAGCTTGGCAGCTTTGAGACCCCAGATGCCACTCACCAATGTGGGGTGCAAAGAGCTCTCTTAGTTTTTGAGCAAAGTGTTGTTCAGTTTTAATGTGCTTGATTTTTTTCTTGATATTTCTGTTATTGATGTCAACTTTTATGGCTCTAAGGTCTGAAAAGATGCTTTGCAATATTTTGATGCTTAGCATTTTGTTAAAGCTTGCTTTATTGTCTAATATAGAGGCTACTATGTAGAATGTTCCATGTGTGTTGGAAAAGAAAGTATGCTTGGCTACTGTTTGGCAGAGCATTCTGTGTATGTCTTTGAGGACAAATTGACTGATTTGTGGCATTTAGATCTTCCATGTCATTGTTGAGCTTCTTTCTGGATGTTCTGTCCTTCACCAAAGGTGGTGTGCTGAAAACTCCTCCTGTTATTGTGGAGCTGTCTATGTCTCTTTTCAATTCCGTTAGAGTTTGTTTTATGCATTTAGAAGCTCTATCATTGGGCATTGTATTGACCATTCTGTAATTATATAGTGTCTTTCAAATTGCGGTGAATTTTACTTTAAAGTCTGTTATGTCAGAAATTAATAACTGGGCAGCTCCTATCCAGAGGTGAGAGGACAGGGCAGAAGGGGACAGGAGCTAGTTGAATAGACAGGATATACTGGGTGGAAAGGAAAAATTTCCCGTCATGGTGTTGAGAGAGCAGCTAGAGTTACATAGCAATGCATGTATAAGTTTTTGAATGACAAATTGGCTTGGATTGTAAATTTTCACTTAAAGCATAATAAAATATTAAAAATAAATTAATACAGCCACTCCTGCTCTTTTTTAAAAGTTGTTTGCCTGATGTATTTTTTTCCATCCTTTGAGCTTTAGTTTGTTTGTGCCTTCAAGTCTAAGGTGTGTCTTTCATAGACAGCATGTAGACAGATTGTGGGGTTTTTTTTTTTTTTTGTCCTTTCTGAAGATCTGTCTCTTTGTTGGTGTGTTTAATATATTTACATTCAGCACAGCTATTGATAGGTATGAGTTTAGTGTTGTCATTGTGATGTCTTTTTTTGGTGCATTATTTGCAGTTTCCTTGTTACACTTTGTCTCAGTCATCTGCTGCCTGCTCTAACAGAAACATGAATGGATGGCTTCAGAAATAGAAATTTTATTGTAAATTACAAATCCAATCTATGAGAAATGATCACAGTCTGGTAGGGTAGGAGTTCAAATTCAATGAGAGCATCCTGGCACAGGAACTTCAGGGCCAAAGGCTGCACTCAGCACTCAGTGTTGTTTTCTTGGTGGTATGAGGTTTCCAACATCCTGCTCACTTCTCTTTCCTTTTATCTCCCAAGAGATGACCTCAACACAATCAAGCTAGCCGATGGAGTCCTGCCTCACCAACACAGCTGTCACCCATTCTCACTCACTACGCTCTTAGAAGCAGCTTTCACAACACATGGGAGAAATCACTCCATGCTAGGACTCACAGCTAAATAAAACTGACACATACATTTTTGAGGAAGACACAAATACAGTCCATAACACACTTAACTTTCTGTGTGGAATCATTTTTCTTCATGTGTTTTCATTCATCTTTTTCATTGTTGTTGGTTTTGTATTTCCTGCAACTTAGTGTTATCCTTGTTTTTTATTTTGATGTTCAGGATGTTTATCTTAATATTTACCCCTGTTTTTCTAAGTTTAAACCAATTTTTTATTTCTTTGTCTTACTTGGACTTTCCATATGAAAGATTTGACTACATTTTTTAGACCCTCTTTTATGTTATAATGTTGCTATCTGTTACATAGTGACGTCTCTGTTTCCCTATTTTTGTTTTTTTAGCTTTGATTTTATTTTTGTGAGTTTCGTATCTGGGTTGATATCTGATTGTTCTGTCCCTAAGATCTAGTCTTATGTTGTTGTCTGATGTTGATTTTCTAACTGAAGGACTTCTTTTAGTATTCTTGTAATTTTGGTTTGGTTTTTGCTAATTCCCTAAATTCCTGTTTATTTGGAAATGTCTTAAATTTGCCATCATATTTTAGAAGCAGTTTTGCTGGATATATAATTTTTGGCTAGCCAATTTTTTCCTTCAAGGCTTTGTATATGTAATCCCATTGCTTTCTTGCCTGCATAGTTTCTGCGGAGTAGTCCAACTTTAGTCCTAATCTCCTTTGTAGATTATTATTGTTTATCCCTAGAAGTGTCATTAGACTATGTCTTCACATCTTTCTTTAAGGATCTACCTTGCATGCAGTTCAACAAGCATCTTGGATAAACATCTCATCTTTTTTGATATCAGGGAAGTTTTCTGTCAACAAATCTTTGATAATTTTCTCTGTATTTTCTGTTCCTCTTTCCCAATTCTGATATTCCAGTCACTCATAGATGATTCCACTTGATTGAGTCCCATATAATTCCTGGTTTCTTCATTTTTTTAAATTCTTTTACCTGTTTTTTTCCTCAAATATGTTCATGTCAAGTGCTTTATCTTCATTCTCACTAAAATTCTGACTTCTGTTGTCTCAGTTATGCTTCTTTGACTTTCTAATGAGTTGTCTAATTCTGTAAATTTATTATTAATCTTCTTAATTTCTACTTGCTTTCTCTCTGCTTTCTTGCTACCTGTTCAGTTTGTCATTACGCTGTGCTGCATTTTGCCTGTTCTCCTTCCTGATCTCTTGAAGAGTTTTGTATATTAGCTTTTTATAGTCTACCTCTGAGAATTCCAGGAAATACTCTTTATCTAGAAAATTTCTTGATTTTTTTGTTTTGGGAGCTTTCTGAAGCCACTGTGGTCTGCATTTTTATGTGATTTGATACTGACTGTTGTCTCTGAGCCATCAGTAAATTGTTGTATTCATTTATTTTATGTTTGCTTACTGTGTTATAGCTTCTTGTTTTGTTTTGAAATGCCCAAATAGGCTGAGGGTGTGAACTACTTTGATTATTGGTACCTTTGAAGTTCTAACATCCTGTCACTAGGTACTCGGAGCTGTTACTAGGCATGTGAGTCCAGGAGTCCATTTACTTTTCTTATATGTACTGAGCTCAGGTGTCCAGGGAGTCACCAAGTGTGTGATGCAGGCTCTCCCCTACAGTCTTAGGTGGGCAGTGGTGATTGGTGTAGGCACAGGTATCTTGCTGCACATGCTGAGAAAGGCAGGAGGCTGACAGCCATCCATGATTGTCTGTAAGGAAAGTTTGTCCATGTTCCTTAAAGCATGTAGGTGCATAGGTTTTGTAGAAGGACTATGGATGATGGATGCTGTTTGCAGAGGGGAGATGTGTTCAAAGTTTGTGGACGCCTTATGCCTGTGCCTTGACAGAGGCACTATTTCTGACCTGAGTTTCCAGCTTAAGGGAGCTGGTCAATTATTGTTTCCCCCTGTTTATTAAATTGTTTCCCCTCCAAGGCTGGAAAAATGGCACAGGGTGTATGTGAGGGGTCCTACTTCCTGTCCAGGGAATGCATCAGTCTCTGGAGCTTGCCTCAGGTGCTGTGCCAAGAAGGGAGGAGGGAAGTGCTGGTAAAAGGGAAATGTGTTTATCCTAAAGGAAATTTTCAGATCTGCCACGTGGTACGTTAGATGCAAACTACTTAGCTTTTGATGATCCAGTGTGGTTTTTCACTGATTCTAGAAGCTGAGTGGGGTCTCTGCTGCTCAGTCTTTTCTGCTGTGTAGGATGCTTTCCAAACACCATTGTTCCCCTCACCGTGCTTGCTGCAGCCAATCAGAATGTGTGGTGCTGATTCCTGCCAGGTCAGGTCTGGCCAGACCTGTGTACCTCTGGACCTACTCTCTCTTCCCTCTTGCTCAGTCCAGTTTCTCAACTTTCTCTTTGATGTTCAGGGCTCCTAGAATGCCATATGTAATTGATTCATTTGTTTGGGAGGGTCTTTGCTCTTAGAGGGATCACAGAAAGTGTCTGACTACTTTGCCATTTCAGCTATGCCTCAGAAATGTTTTATATATTGATCTGAATAAGAGTTACACAGGTACAATTTAATTTAGCTGTATAAAGCCCCCAAATCAAACCCATTGCCACTGAGTCAATTCTGACTCATAGAGACCCTGTAAGATAGAATAGAACTGCTCCATAGGATTTTCAAGGCCCTAAATCTTTATGGAAGCAGGCTCCCACATCATTCTCCTACATTTAGCTGTGTATTTAAGATTATTGTTTGTTAAGCATTTTTGTGTATATCTTAATAAAAATTTTAAAAATTGTTGAGGTAATTCTTATTTTCTATCTCTTCTTACTCCCTTCTTTTGAACCTCTGCTTTAGATCATAAAACACAACTCTATTCTGGGACTTCCAGAGTAACTCTCTTCCCTTGGGGCCTGTACTGTCTCCTTGTTTCCCCTCTTCTGTTGCTCATATCCTTTCTTTTTATCTTAAGCCAGTCTTACAGAATATTGTACCCACTGTGTTCTAAGTCATAACTCTCAGCTCTAGGATATTCTATTTCTGCCCTCTTCCTGGTCCATAATTTAGTATTGTCCATGGTATAAAGGTTCAAGGGCTCAGGGGTACTTATGAAGGATTCATTCTTTAAGTGAATTTCAAATTAAAAAAAAAAAAGGCCATCATAGACAGTAAGCCATTAGTAACTCTAATGCAACACTGGCCCCATTCCAGTGATTTGCTTTTGGAGATAAACAACCTATATCAGACAAGTAATAAAGGTTTATTTTAGGTCTTTAAGTATCCACTGAATAATTTCTAATGTGTCTCTAAATAATCATCAATGGCTTTTACAGAGTTACCTTTAAGCTATTTCTCCTTGGACCTCTTCTCTTATCCTTCCTGTATCCTTATGTTCCTGTTTTTTCACATCGTTCCATTTACTTTACATACTGATACCACTGCATTTCTCAGTCATTTTCCACAAACCATTTTAAAATTTATCCTTGAACTTCTGAACTTTCATTTTTTTAATATTGAATTGTTTAGGGTGTACAAAACTCTAAGTTATATTCTTCCACATTATTATGGATCTCTAAAAAATTGAACTCAAACTGAAAGTTCACACTTTCCAGAATGATGAGCCAGAAGCATATTTATAATCCCTATGCTGATACATTGCCTGCTAATTACAGCAGTGCCCACAGTATTGTTTCAATTAATGACTAGTCATGTTTAGTATTACAGAATTCATTTCCAAATAAAAGCCTATCAGAAATAACTAAATCTACAGTGAAATATCTAGACATTCTTCAGTAAGTCCCACTGAAACATGAGTGTAATTAACCATCAGGGGAGGAAAATTATACTTGAAAACGTTAAAAGTGAAACTATTGAACTAATCAAGTGGCTATATTATGATGGCTATTATGAAAATATACCAAAATATTAAAAATTTAATAGAGAAAATCTTGAATTTTTTTCCTGTAACTTCTAAATGGTAATAGTACAGCCATTTTTAAATATTTCAGTTTAGCAGAAGGTCTGGTTAACTCCAGGTTCTTAATCTTGCTACAGCCATGTCAAGATTCTTGGAAGTAGGACTAGTGCCTCCCAGTAGTCTTGCCATCATTTCCATTCTTTTAGGTAAAAAATCATGTAGTTGACCTGAGACTGACATTCTCTCTTTGGCATTTTAAATGTCACTGATACTCCAAAGGGCCATGCTATCATAGTGGAATAGGCTCTTCTTTACAATTTTATCAAGGGCTGAATAATAATGACGATGACAACGAGGCTGTTGCTGTTGTTGTTAGGTACCATGAAGTTGGTTCTAATTCGTAGGAACCCTGTGTACAACAGAATGAAAACTGGTCCTGTGCCACATTCCTGACGTTATGCTTGAGCCCATTGTGGCAGCCAAAGTGTCAGTCCACCTCGATGAAGGTATTCCTGTTTTTCTGCTGACCTTCTACTTTGACAAGCATGATGTCCTTTTCCGGGGTCTAATCCCTCTTGACAACACATCCAAAGTACGTGAAACAAAGTCCCAGCCATCCTTGCTTCTAAGGAACATCCTGGTTATACTTCCAAGACAAATCTGTTCATTCTTCTGGCAGTCATGGTACATTCAATATTCTTCACTAACAGCACAGTTAAAATGCGTCAATTCTTTTTCTGTCTTTCCTACTCATCTTCCAGCTTTCACACGTATATGAAGTGATTAAAAGCACCATGGCTTGAGTCAGATGTGGGAACCCTGGTGGCATAGTGGTTAAGTGTTACAGCTGCTAACCAAAAGGGTGGCAGTTCAAATACACCAGTTGCTCCTTGGAAATTCTATGGGGAAGTTCTGTTCTGTCCTATAGGTTTGCTATGAGTTGGAATTGACTTGATGGCAATGAGTTTTGGGTCAGATGCACCTTAGTCTTCAAGGTGATGGCTTTGCTTTTCAACACTTTAAAGAAATATTTTGCAGTACATTTTGCCTAATGCAATGCATCTTATGATTTCTTGACTTCTGCTTCCATGGGTGTTGATTGTGGATACAAGTAAAATAAAATTCTTGACAATTTCAGTCTTTTCTCCACTTATCATGACATTGCTTACTGGTCCAACTCAGAGGATTTTTGTTTTCTTTATGTTGAAGTGCAATCCATACTGAAGCCTGTGGTCTTTGCTGTTCGTCAGTATGAGTCAAGTCCACTTCACTTTCAGCAAGCAATGTTGTGTTATTTGCATAACACACATTGTTAATGAGACGTCTTCCAATGCTGATGCCATGTTCATCTTTATATCATCCAGTTTCTCAGACTGTTTGCTTGGCATATGGATTGAATAGGTATGGTAAAAAGCTAAAACCCTGACTCACATCTTTCATGACTTTAAACCACACGATATCCCCTTGTTCTGTTCAAGCAACTGTCTCGATATATGTACAGTTTCCTCACAAATACAGTTAAGTATTCTGGAATTCCCATTCTTCACAATATTATCCATAATTTTTTGTGATCCATGCAGTTGAATACCTTTGTATAGTCAGTAAAATCCAAGTAAACATTTTTATGGCATTCTCTGCTTTTAGCCAAGATCTATTTGACGTCACCAAGGTTATCCTGGAAACCCCAGTGGCAGAGTGGTTAAGTGCTACCACTGCTAACCAAGAGGTCAGCAGTTCAAATCCACCAGACACTCCTTGGATACTCTATGGGGTAGTTTTACTGTGACCCCCAGGGTCGCTATGAGTTGGAACTGACTTGATGGCACCTAACAACAACAAGGCTATCCCTGGTTCCACGTCCTCTTCTGAATCTAGCTTGAGTTTCTGTAAGTTCCCTGTTGATATACTGCTGCAGCTGCTTTTGATTGATCTTCAGTAAAATTCAGTTGAGTCACCTTTCTTGGGGATAGGCATAAATATGGAGGACTCTTTCCTGTTGGTTGACCAGTTATCTGTCTTCCAAATTTCTTGGCATAGATGATTGGGTACTTGAAGTGCTGCATCCATTTGTTACAACATCTTAGTTGGTATTTTGTCAGCACATGGACTTTGTTTTTCACCAGTGCCTTCAGTGCAGCTTGGATCTCTTCCAGATCGTATGCTACTTCCTGAAGTAGTTGAACATTGACTGCTTCATTTTGGTAACGTGGCTATATTTATTCTTTCCATCTTCTTTTTATGTTTCCTGTGTCGTTTAGTATTTCCCCTACAGAATCCTTTAATATTGCAATTTGAGGCTTGGATTTTTAATTCAGTCCTTTCAGCTTGGGAAGTGCTGAGCGTGTTGAACCCCCTTGGCTTTTTAACTCTAGGTGTTTGTACGTGTCATTATAATACTTTTACTTTGTCTTCTCGAGTTGCCCTTTGGAATCTTCTGTTCAGCTTGTACTTAATCATTTCTTCTGTTTGTTTTAGCTACCCTGTGTTCAAGAGCAAGTTTTGGAGTTTCTTCTGACATCCATTTTGGTCTTTTCTTTCCTTCCTGTTTTCTTTTTCTTTTTGTTTTGATTTAACAATTATGTTTATTTTCTCACAGTTGAGGAGCCCAAGAAGTTTTCTTTGTCAGCTCCAGGAGTAGGTTTTTGTCTATTTTCACGTTCTTTTCCTTGATTGGAAACCCTGGTTGCCTAGTGATTAAGTGTTATGGCTGCTAACCAAAAGGTTGACAGTTCAAATCTACCAGGTACTCCTTGGAAACCATGGGGCAGTTTTATTCTGTTCTATAGGGTCACTATGAGTCAAGATTGACTCAACAGCCTTTTTTTTTTTTTTTAACGAGTTCTTCCTTGGTTGCTTAGTGATCTTCGTGTTCTGTTTGTGCTTCCTTTTCTGTGCCTCGTCTGTTCTCTTTATATATCAAAGGCAATTGACTCAAGACACACTCTACACTAATATGGTCTCATTAACATAACAAAGAAAACTGTATTTCCAGATGAGATTATATCTACCTGTAGGTTGTTGTCAGGTACCACAGAGTTAGTTCTAATGCATAGCAAACCTGTGTATAACAGAACAAAATGCACAGAACAAAAGGTCCTGTGCCATCTTCACAATAAAAAAAAGTATGTATGTTGTTAGGTATCATAGATTAGGTTCCAAGTCAGTGATCCTGTAGGACAGAGCAGAACTGCCCCACGGAGTTTTCAAGGAGCCCCTGGTAGATCTGAACTGCTGACGTTTTGGTTAGCAGCTGAGCTTTTAACCACTGTGCAACCAGGGCTCCTTAAAAATGTATAAGGTTTAGAATTTGCAAAACATATTTTTGAGGGACACAATTCAATCCCTAACAGGTCTATTATGTGTATAAAACGCTACTATACCTAGGGAATCCTGCAAAATTAGTCTTTAAATGTTTCAGGAGCAATTTAACTAGGAAATAAAATATACTAGGACATCTACCACATCTATAAATGTTGGTGCTGTTAGCTGCTATCAGTTGCTCCAACTCATCGTGACCTTAATTATAGTAGAATGAATCATTGCCCAATCCGTGCCGCACCTGTGCCACTGTTGTGACTGTTGTGTCAAGCCATCCTCTTTTCCCTAACCCTCTGCTTTACTAAACATGATATTTTTTTCTAGTGATTGGTGTTTCCTAATGATACATTCAAAGTTAGCAAAGGGAAGTCTCTCCATTCTCACTTCTAAAGGACATTCTGGCTGTAGTTCTTCTAAGTCTAATTCATTCATTCTTTTGGCAATATTTTTCATTAACATCCATATTCTTTGAACACATCAATTCTTCTTCTGTCTGCTTTTCTCATTATCCAGCTTTCACGTGTATATGAGTGGCTCTAGAGAACACAGCTTGGGTCAGATGCACCTTAATCCTCAAGGTGATGTCTTTGCTTTTTCATACCTGAAAGAAGTCTTTTACAGCAGTTTTCCCAATGCAATATGTCCTTGGACTACTTGAATGCTGCTTCCATGGACATTGACTATTGATCCAAATAGAATAAAATTGTTGACAACCTTTTTCTTATCTCCATTTATCACGATGTTCTTTATTGTTCAAGTTGCGAATATATTTATTTCATTTGCATTCAGGTGTGAAGGCTGCTATCTTAGATTTTCATCACTAAGTGCTTCAAATTATCTTCATTTTCAGCAAACAAGGATGTATCATTAGCATATTATAGGTTGTTAACGAGTCGCCGGTTCTGATGTCACCTTCTCCTTCATGTACTCCAGCTTCACAGATTATTTGCTCAGCATATAGACTGAATAAGTAAGGTGGAAGGATACAACTCTGCCTCAAACCTGTTCCAGTTTTGAACCACTCAATATCCACTTGTTCTGATCTAATGAATGCCTCTTGATACATGTTCTGCATGAACACAAGTAAATGTTCTGTAATCCCCATTGTTTGTAAATTTAGTACTAATTTGTTACAATACATCGAGTTGAATGCCTTCGTATTCTTGGTAAAAACATGAAAACATCTTTCTTGCATTCTCTCTTTTCAGTCAAGATCCCTCTGATATTGGCAGTGATACGCCTCTTTCCACATTCTCTGAATCTGGCTGGAAATTCTGATGGTTCCATATCAGTGTACTGATGCAGTCCTTTTAGAATTATGTTTAACAAAAAGTTGCTCACATGTGATAACTAATGATATTATTTGATAATCTCAACATTCCATTTGATCACCTTTCTCTGGATTGACATGCCTGGATCTCTTCCAAGGAGCCGTGGTGGCACAGCGGTTAAAATTGCTCAGCTGTTATAGAAAGGTCAGTGGTTCAACCCCACCAGCCACTCCATGGGAGTAAGATATGGCAGTCTGCTTCCATAAAAATTTCAACCTTAGAAAACATACAGGACAGTTCTGTTCTGTCCTATAGGGTCACTGTGAGTCAGAATTGACTTGATGGCAATAGGCTCAGTTTGGTATTTTTGGTTTGGACCTCTGCCAGTTGGTTGGCTAGACAAATTTCTTGACATGATTCAGCAAGTCTTACTAGCATTGTTTCTATTTGTTGAAGCATTTCAACTGGTATTCCTTCAATTCATGGAGCCTTGTTTTTCACTCATGCCTTCAGCGTAACTTGAACTTCTTCCTTCAGTACGAGCACAGGCTACCTCTGGAAATGGTTGAACATCAACCATTTCTTCTTTGGAACTGTGACTGTGGGTATTCCTTCCATCTTCTTCTTCTTTATTTTTTTATTTTTTAAATTGTGATTAAGTGAAAGTTTACAATCCGAGCCAATTTTCCATAGCCGCCTCTCTGCAACTCTATCTACTCTCCTCACCCTGTGACAGCACACTCTTCTTTTTCACTCTTCCAGTATCCACTCAACCAACATGTCCCTGCCTCTCCACCCTCTCCTCTCACCTCTAGAAAAAAACTAGTAGGACAGCTTCATATATATATTAAACTATAAAGCACACATACCACCTGCATCACTCTGTGTCTCCAAGTCCAGTCCAATCTTTGTCTGAAGTGTTGGCTTCAGTACTGCTGGTTTCAGCTCTGGGCTAGCAACAAGTCTAGGGGCCATGTTCTCAGGGGACCCTCCGGATTGTCAGAACATCAAGTATGGGCTTGTAATAGAGTTCTTGATTTGCACATACCTTTTTTCCATGCTATGTCAGGAACTCTACATTGTGTTCTCTGTCAGGGCTGTCTTTGGTGGTGGCTGGGCACCATCTAGTTCTTCTCTTCTCTTGCTGATGTAGTCTCCCAATCGTATGGATCCTTCTGTTTCCTGGGCTCATTTTTGATGAGCCCTCATGTCTTTGGTGTTCTTGGTTGTCATCTGTTCCAGGTGGGTTGGGTTCAATTGCTGTTCCTCAGATGGCAGCTTGCTGGCTTTTAAGACCCAAGGCAGCACTCACAAATATGGGGTGCAGAAGACTCTCCTAGGAAAAAACTAGTTATGCTAGTTGACCTTGATGTTCCCTGAAAACTTGGTCCCCTGTCCCTGCTACTCCGTCCTTTGAAATAAATGTTGGGTGGAATTTAGAAAACGTTTTAGCTTATGGTGTAGTCCAGTTGTGATGACTTGACTTCTACTGGTGCTGTCATTCCCTTCACTTAACTGAATTCTTGTCTACTATCTAGTCTATGAATAAACCTCTCCCTCCCTCTCCACTCTTGTAGCCATCAAAGAGTATTTTCTTCTGTGCATAAGTCTTGAGTCCTTATAATAGTCATCTTATACAGTATTCACCCTTTCCCAGCTGACTGATTTCACTCAGCATAATGTCTTCCAGTTGATTCCAGGTTATGAGATGTTTCATAAAATCATCATTGTTCTTTATCATTGCATAGTGTTCTATTGTGCATATATACCATAGCTTGTTTATCCATTCATCTGTTGATGGGTACCTAGGTTAAATCCATCTTTTTGCTACTGTTGACAGTGCTGCAATAAAGATTCATATGCATATGTCTGTTCATGTCACAGCCCTTATTTCTCTAGGATATATTCCAAGCAGTGAGATTGCTGGATCATATGTATTTCTATTCCTAGCTTCTAAAGGAAGTGTCAAATTGTTTTCCAAAGAGGCTGTACCATTTTAAATTTCCACCAGCAGTGTAGAAGAGTTACAGTCTCTCCACAGCCTCTCCAACATTTTCTGTCTTGTGTTTTTGGGATTATGGCCAATCTTGTTGGGGTGAGATACTATCTCATTATAGTTTTGATTTGGATTTCTCTAATGGCTAATGATTGCGAGCATTTCCTCATGTGTCTTTTGGCTGCCTGGGTGTCTTCTTTGGAGAAGTATCTGTCCATATCCTTTGCCCATTGTTTAACTGGATTATTTGTCTTTTTCTTGTTGCTATTTTGCAGTACCTCGTAGATTACAGAAATTAGTTTTCGATCAGATACATGGTTGCTGCGTATTTTCTTTTTACTAATCTGTAGGCAACTGTTTTACTCTCTTGATAAAGTCTTTGGATGAGCATAAGTTTAATTTTTAGTAGTTCATATTGGTCTATTTTTTCTCCTGCTGTTTGTGCATTATTAAGATTTTGTAGTCTGTTTAAGCCATATATTAGAACTTCCAGTGTTGTCCCTATTTTTTCCTTCCATAATCTTTATCATTTCGGATTTGATATTTAGGTCTTTGATACATTTTGAGTTAGTTTCTGTGTCAGGTGTGAGACATGGGTCTTATTTCAGTTTTTTGCAGATGGATATCCAATTTTGCCATGAGTCAGATCCGACTCGACGGCACTTGGCATCCAATTTTGCCAACACCATTTGTTAAAGAGACTTTTTTCCCCAGTCAATGTACTTTGAACCTTTGTCAGATATCAGCTGTTCATAGGTGGATGGTGTCATTTCTGGATTCTCTATTCTGTTCCATTTGTGTATATATCTGTTTTTGTACCAGTACTAGGCTGTTTTGACTACCGTGGCAGTGTAATAGGTTCTAAGGTCAGGTAGTGTGAGGCCTCCCACCGTGTTCCTCTTCTTTAGTAGTGCTTTGCTTATCCAGGGTTTCTTCCCTTTTCAAAGTTGGTGATTTATTTCTCCATCCCATTACAAATGATAGTGAAGTATATACTGTGATTGCATTGTATATATAGACTGTTTTGGGTAGAATAGACATTTTCACGATGTTAAGCCTTCCTGTCCATGAGCAAGGTAGGTTTCTCCACTTACAGAAGTCTCTTTTGGTTTCTTGTAGTAGGGTCTTGTAATTTTCTCCATATAGGTCTCTTACATTGTTAGATTTATTCCTAGGTATTTTATCTTCTTGGGGGCTACTGTTAAGTGGTATTGATTTGGTGATCTCCTCTTTGATGGTTTCTTTGCTGGTGTAAAAGAATCCTACTGATTTATTTATACTTATCTTATATCCTGATACTTTGCTGAACTCTTCTATTAGTTCCAGTAGTTTACGGATTCCTCAGGGTTTTCTGTGTATAAGATCACATCATTTACAAACAGGGATGCATTTACTTCTTCTTTACTGATGCAGATGCCCTTTATTTCTTTGTCTTGTCTGATTGCTCTAGCTAAAACCTCCAGCACAATGTTGAAGAAAAGGGGTGACAATTGGCATCCTCATCTGGTTCATTTTCAGGGGGAATTCTTTCAGTCCCTCTCCATTCAGGATGACGTCGGCTGTTGGCTTTGCACACCAAAAAACAAACACGCTGCCATCGAGTCAATTCTGACTCATAGTGACCCTGTAGGACAGAGTAGAACTGCCCTACAGGGCAGGGTTTCCAAGGAGTGCTTGACAGATTTGAAATGCATGCCTTTTGTTTAGCAGCCATAGTACTGAACCACTATGCAGCCAGCTTTGCATACATGCCCCTTATTATGTTGAGGAATTTCCTTTCTATTCCTTTTGCTGCGAGTTTTAACGTGAATGGGTGTTGGACTTTGTCAAATGCCTTTTCTGTATCAACTGATAAAGTCAAGTGATTTTTCTTTTTTGTTTTATTTATGTGATTCACTACGTTAACTGTTTTTCTGATGTTGAAACAACCCTGCATCCCTAGTATGATTCCTACTTGGTCATGGTGAATTATTTTTTTTTGATATGTTGTTGAATTCTGTTGGCTAGGATTTTGCTGAGGACTTTTGCATCTAAGTTAATGGGAGATATTGATCTGTAATTTTCTTTTGTATGTGTGCTATATTTAGCTGGCTTTAGCATCAGGATTATGCTGGCTTCATAGAATGAACTTGGGAGTGTTCCATCCTTTTCTATGCTGTGAAAAAGTTTCAGTAGTATTGGTATTAACTCCTTTCTAAAAGTTTGGTAGAATTCCCCAGTGAAGCCACCTGGGCCAGGACTTTTGGGTTGGTTGTTTTTAAAAAAAAAAAAAAAATTATTATTACTTTTTCAGTCTTTTCGTGGTGGGTTTATTAAGTTGTTCTACTTCTCTTTGTGACATTTTTGGTAGGTCTTGTGATTCTAGAAATTTGTCTTGCATTTCTTGTAGGTTTTCAAATCTGTTAGAGAACAATTTTTCATAGTATTCAGTTACGATTCTTTTAATTTTGTTTGGGTCTTTTAATTTTCATTTCTTATTTGGGTTATTTGTTTCCTCTCTTTTCTATTGTGAGTTTAGCCAATGGTTTTTCAATTTTGTTGATCTTTAAAAGAAAAACAGCTTTTGGTTTTGTTAATTTTTTTTTCATTTGTTTTTCTATTTTCTAATTCATTTAGTCCTCTTATTTTTATTATTTGTTTTCTTCTGGTATCTGAAGAGTTCTTTTGTTTTTTCCTTTCTACTTGTTCAAGTTGTGGGGTTAATTCTTTGGTTTGGGCCCTTTCTTCATTTTGGTTGTGTGCATTTACTAAGGTAAATAGACCTCTGAGCACTGCTTTTTCTGTACCCCATTGGTTCTGGTAGGATGTGTTTTCCTTCTTATTTGATTCTATGAATTTCTTTATTGCATCTTTGATTTCTTCTATAACCCATGAACTTTTGAGCAAAATGTTGTTCAGTTTCCATGAGTTCAAATTTATACCCATGTTTTTTTCTGCTATTGATTTCAATTTTTAGGGATTTGTAGTCTGAGAAGGTGCTTTGCAATATTTCAGTGGTTTGGATTTTGTTGAGATTTGCTTTATGGCCAAATGCATGGTCTATTCTAGAGAATGTTTCATGTGTATTGGAAAAGAAGATGTACTTGTCTGTTGTTGGTTGGAGAGGTCTGTATATGTCTATGAGGTTGAGTTGGTTGATTGTCACAATAAGGGCTTCCATATCTTCATTGAGCTTCTTTCTAAATGATATATCCAGTGCTGAAGGTGGAGTGTTGAAGTCTTCTGCTATGATTGTTGAGCAATCTATCTCACTTTTTAATGTTGTCAGTGTTTGTGAAATGTATTTCAAAGCTCTGATATTGGGTGCATAAATATTTAATATTGTTATATCCTGCTTATATATTGAATCTTTAAGCAATAAATAGCAACCAGCCTTGTCCACATTGGTGAATTTTGCTTTAAAGTCTATTTTATCTGAGATTGATATTGCCACTCCTGCTTTTCTTTGCATGTTTTTACCTTGGTATGTACTTTTCCATCCTTTAATTTTCAGTTTGTTCATATCTTTGAGTCTAAGGTGTATTTCTTGTAAGCGACGTGTAGATGGATCGTGTTTTTTGATCCAACCTGTTACTCTCTGTCTCTTTGTTGGTGCATTTAATCCATCTATGTTCAGTGTAGTGTAATTATCGATAGGTATGAATTTAGTGCTATCATTTTGGTGCCTTTATTTGTGTGTTGCTTACAGTTTCTTAGTTCCACTTAATATTCTGTTCTGAGTCATTTTACTTTATGGATTTTCTTTTCATTTTTTAAGTATTGGTTTTGTATGTGTTGAGACTTACATTGTGTCTCTTGTTTTGATGTGTAGTATTGTTGATTTGCTTTACAGCTACCCCACTCTTCCCCACTAATGTTCTAAGTTTAAACCAATATTTAACTTCTTTCTGTCTCTTTGACTTCCTCTCCATCTGAAAGGTCTTTGAATATATTAATATGCCCGTCTTTATAGTATAATGTCATAACTTACTGTTTGAGAGCTTCCAAAATCTCTGTTTCCCTGATTTGAATATTTTAGCTTTCATTGAGCTTTGTTACTTCCCTAACCAAGTAGGACTCTGGATGTTCTGTCCTGTATTGCATCCTTGAGTATATGTCTGATGTTATTGATTTTCTAACTGAAGAAATTCCTTCAGTGCTTCTTGTAATTTTGGTTTGGTTTTTGTAAAACCTCTAAGCTTCTGTTGATCTGGGAATGTCTTAATTTCACCATCATATCTGAGAGACAATTTTGCAGAATACATAATTCTTTGTTGGAAGTTTTTTCCTTCAAGTCTTTGTATATGTGTCATCCCATTGCCTTCTTCCCAACATGGTTTCAGCTGAATAATCAGAGCTCAGTCTAAAGGACTCTCCTTTGTAAGTTAGCTTTGGTTTAAGCCTAGCTGCCTCTAAGAGCCTCTCCTTGTGTTTAATTTTGTTTGGTTTTTACAAAGTCTCCAAGCTTCTGTTTATCTGTGAATGTCTTAATTTCATCTTCGTATTTGAAACACTGCCCCTTAGGGTCACCATGAGTCAGATCCGACTTTATGGCACTTGGCTTTGCAGGATACATAATTCTCGGTTAGAAGTTTTTCTCCTTCAAGGCTTTCAATGTGTCATTCCACTGCCTCTCTGCTGACATCATTTCTGCTGAGAAGTCAGACAAAAGCCTATAGGGCTTCCCTGAGTGTTAGATTTGCTTTGAGCCTCACTACTTTTAAAAGTTTCTGCTTATGTTTCATTTTATTAAGCTTGATTATAATGTGTCTTGGTGTCTTTCTTTGGGGGTCTAGCTTTTGTGGTGTTTGTTGCACGTCTTGCATATCTATGTTCTCTTATAATTTCTGGGAAGTTTTCTGACAGCAACTCAGCAACAATACTCTGTGTTTTCAGTTATCCCTCCCTGTTCAGGAACTCCAATTAATTATACATTATTCCTCTTGATAGAATCCCACATATTTCTTAATGCTTCTTCAGTTTTCTTATTTCTTTTCTCTGACTTCTCCTCATAAATGCTATTGTCAGTTGTTCTATCCTCAAGGTTGCTGATTCTGGCTTCCAGTTCCTCAATTCTGCTCTTTTGGCTTTGAATGGAATTGTCTTATTTTGTTATTAGTTTGTTGGATTTCGGAACATTGATGTTCCATCAGTCCAAATACCTTGCTTAATTTTTCATTTTGCTCTGCTGCATTTTGTTTAATCAAGAGCACTGGGCTTGGGCTAGGAGGTCTCTCTATATAATTCTTTTGTACTCAATCTCTGGTAGTTTCAGAAAGTCTTCTTCATCTGGGAAGTTTTTTGATTCTTTATTTTTGGAGTTTTCTGGAGCCATAGTGGGGTATTTCTTTAAATGCTTAGTGATAGTCTGTTGCCTACAGGCCATCTAGAGGCTGTTTAATTTCTCTGGTGTTGCCTCAACAGGAGCTGAGACATGGTTCTGAGAAGGGAGTTGGTTAGCAGCCGCCTCTGTGTACTCTAGTGACTGGCCCCAGTGGGCTCTCTGGGGTGGCACCCTCCACCTCCTGGCTGGCAAAGACACCACCCTACTTATGGAGTCATTGGGGGAGCCATCAACTGACCCTATGATGTGGGTCAGGAAAGGCTAGAAAAGATGACATCGGGCCGCACAGCAGTAATTTCTCCAGGCAGTCTTATTTTAAAAAGCTAAAAGCTATCTGACAGCTTCCAAAATCAGTCAGGCCATCAGGTGTGACAGGCCCCGTCTTCTGGTAGACAACGGAAGCACCTCTTCAGCAGTCTCCAGATGCTATGATGTGGTTGAAAGTAGGGAGAGGCTATGGCTGTGTTACCATCCTCTGTTGGGCCCTAACAATAAAGCAACACTGTGCTAAACACAGCCTTTCTGCTGGAAAAGCACTCCCTAGACTGGCACTGCCTCCCAGCCTGGGAATTAACCTCTGCTGAAGCCTCTGGTTGTGTAACTCCACTTTCCAGCTGACCAATATTGCTGTCCTGCCTGCCAGGAAACAGCAGACTCTATGGCAGAGCTCAGAAAAGAGAGGGTGGGGGGGCTATGGTGCCCTTAGTCCACCGCTAGGTTCTCAAAACATGGCTATCACACACTATCTCTCCACTGCAGCTCTCGCTGTTCGCTTCAGCACTGCTGCTCAGCATATCTGCCAGCTCATGCCCATCCCCTGCCTACTGGTCAACAAAAAGAAAAAAAATTAAAAGCACCTATACCTTCAGTCTGTGCAAGCATCTAGTCAACAGGAGCAGGGCTCAGGGAGAAACAGAAAATTTCCCATTTAGTGGCAAGTAGTCCAATCTGACAGCCCTATGCCATATCCTAGGGTGCACTGGGTGTTTAGAAAGCTCTGTTCTATTATCAATCCAAGCCTTAGGTTTCAGGGGGAATTAAGGAGATGTGTGTTTAGTCCGCCATGTTGGCTCTGTCCCTCTGTTTCATTTTGTTAAGTTTGATTATAATATGTCTTAGTGTCTTTCTTTTGGGATCTACCTTTTATGGAGTTCAGTGGACATCTTGGATATGAAGTGTGACAATTAAGTTCATGAACTCATCCTAGAAAAAGTGCTGCATACCTAATCACTAAATATCACTACAGTCACCTTCAAAGTACTCCTCTTGGGAAGCTATGCAACGATGCCAGCACCTAGTCCACCCTTCAAAACAACTTGGGAACTCTTTTTCTGGAATGGCCATCAAAGCTCTCTTTGTCTTATTAACCTTGGTGTCCTGAATGTCATCAAAATGCCTTCCTTTCAATATTTACTTTATTTTGGGGTCAAGAAAAAGTCATTGGGGGCCAGATCAGGTGAGTAGGGAAGCTGTTACGATTATGTGTTTACTGGCTAAAAGCTCCCTCAGAGACAACCATACAATGAAATTTGCAAACTTGCCACCTTGCCACCAAGCACTATGTCCATTCCAGAAAGAGTTCCATAATTGCTTTGAAGGGTGTACCAGGCACTGGCATTGGTGCATAGCTTCCCAAAGGGAGTAATTTGAAGGTGACTGTAGTGATGTTCAGTAATGAAGTATATAGCATTGAGAACAATTAAGTTCACAGACTTAATTATTGGACCTCGTAGACATCTCATCTTTCATGATGTCAGGGGAGTTTTCTCTCAGCAATGCTTCAATTCTCTATTTTCTGCTATCCCTCCCTGTTCTGGTACTACAATGACTCATAAATTATTCCTCTTAATAGAGTCCCACATAATGCTTAATGATTCTTCATTTTTCTTGTTTCTTTGATCTGATTTTTCCTGATAAATGCTGGTATCAGTTGCTTTATCTTCAGTCTCACTAATTCTGCATTCCATTTCTTTGATCCTGCTTCTTTGACTTTTGATTGAATTGTCTAGCTCTGTGATCATTGTTGTTCCAGAAATTCACGTAGCTTGTTTCATTTTCCATTTTGTTCTGCTGCACTTTGTGTAATCTCCATCCTAAGATCTAGAAGGACTCTATACATAATCCTTTAGTGATCTACCTCTGATAATTTCAGGAAGCCTTTTTCATCTGGGAATTTTTTTGATTATTTTGGAATTTTCTGGAGCCATGGTGGTCTGCTTCTTTAAATGGTTAGAGACTGACTGTTGTCTCCAAGCCATCAGAAAGCTGTTGCAATTTAATTGTTAGGTTATTGGAATCTAACATATATCTCTATATATTTTGGTGGCATAGTGGTTAAGTGCTAAGTATCAAAGGTTGGCAGTTCAAATCCACCAGGTGCTCCTCGGAAACTCTATGAGGCAGTTCTACTCTGTGCTATAGGCAGAATCTATGAGGCAGAATTGACTTGATGGCAGTGGGTTTGGTTTTGGTTTTATATGTATTTTAATTTGGTTTTGACTGTCCAAGTAGTCTAGTCATTTGAGTTAGAGTGGTTATAAAAGCCAAGCCAAGTGCCGTCGAGTGGGATCTGACTCATGGCAACTCTAGGGGCCAGGGTAGAACTGACCCCCAGAGTATTCAAGGAGCACCTAGTGGATTTGAACTGCTGATCTTGTGGTTATAGAAGCCTTAATAATTCTGACGCTCTGTCACCTGATGGTTGGAGTGATGACTGTACTGAGAGATGTAGCAGAAATTGCTGGCTCAGGGGAGCCAGCAGAACTCTTCTTCCAGCCTTCCCTTTTTTTTCCCCTCTCCAGGTCTGGGAGAGGAGCTCAGGGAACACACATAAAATACCCTACTTCTGTCCCAGGTAGTGCTCTAGAGTTCAGATCTAGTATACAGCAGAGAAGGGAAGGGGAAGGGCTAGGTGTAGGGAGTGAAGTAGTGTGTAGGAAAGGTTTGAGTCACAAAAGTTGACACATACTTAGCTTGCAACACTCCAGTAAGCACAACACTCTGCAGGTCTGAGGAGCTGGTAGAATTTGTCTTCTACCACTCCCTTTGTTTCCTTCACTGAGTCTAAGAGAAAAGCTCAGGGCACACAAGTGAAACACCTGACTTCTGCCCAGGTCGTGCACCAGAATTTAGCCTCAGGTGTACAGCAGAGAAGGTAGGTGGGAAAGGCTAAAGACAGGGAGGGAAGTCAGTACATGGGAAAGGGCAGAGCTCCGAGGTATCACAAACACTTATCTTGAGATGTGAGGAATTCACCTGGTGCTCTGTAGATGTAGTGATTATTTGGCTCAGTGGAGGTTTATTTCTACCCTTCCTTTTGTTTCCCTCTGGCATCAGAGAAAAGCTCAGGGCAGACATGTACAATCCTAGTTCTGGTCCAGGTAGTCCTCTGGAATTTAGCCTCTGGCATAGCTCAGAGAAGGGAGGGGGAAAGGGCACTGCTGCACTCAGCTTCCGGCTGCTGCTGTGTTCTCCAGGTACAGCTGTCCTAAGTACAGCTTCTTGGTTGGGAGAGATGCTGTCCACTCAGGTGCTGGTACTCAGAGTGGTGGCCAGCCCCAGCCAGGCACTCAGATGCAGCAGTCCCAGTCATAGACTCCCAGCTGACAAAGATGGTGTTCATACCTGTGCAGCCTCTCCATTGCCACACAAGCAGAAGCGAGACCCTTTGCTCTGCTGTTTTGCTTCTGCTAAAGGTAATTGTTCTCCTCCCTGTCACCCAGTCTGATTCCACAACTTTCTGCCTGATCTTGGGGCTCCTAGAATGTCCTTTTATTCCATTCAGTTGTTTTTCAAGGCCTTAGTTATTAGAGTGATCAGAGGAGACATGTGAATAGTCCATCATCTTGGCCCCACCTCCCCATCTTCTTTTCATAATATTTTATTGTGATTTGTTGAAGCTTTCCACAGAGTTTAGATTCTCATTCAACACTTTCTACACAAATCACTCAGTGACATTGGTTATATTCTTTAGAACACATGAACATTCTCGTTATTTCCACTATGGATGTTGTTTCCCTTAATCTAGTTTCCATGCACTCTTATATTTTAATCTTTGTTTTTAAAGTAATTACTGGTTGTTTTGTCTCTTAAAGGAGACCACAATACTTATGGATGGTATTATGTTTTGAGTCAATTTATTATTTAGCTACCAGATGACCTGAGGAGTTAGTTTTGGTTAAAGGTTTGAAGAATAACTCAGGTCAATACTCCTGGGGAGTGCAGTAAGTTTTTTTTTTTTTTTAAGGATTAGAAGTTCTGTTCCACATTTTCCCCCAGTTCTACCAGGGTCCATATATTATGACCAAATAAGAAGAGTCAGCAATGATATCCCAGCACCATCTAGTTCTTTCCTTCTTTCTCTTTTGCTTCAGTCAAGTAAATACAAATTGTTATATCTTAGATGGCTGCTTGCAAGCTGTTAAGACCCCATGCACTGCTCACCAAACTAGGATGTGGAATGTAATTTTATGAACTATATTATAGCAATTGACCAAGGTGTCCCATGAGACTATAGTCCTAACCCTTCAAACCCAGAAATCCAATCCTTTGAGGTATTTGACTGTCTAAGAAGTATCCGTAACTATGCCTCCTAAGCTCTTTATTAGATATGTGAATATATGTGCATACAGTCATAGTTGCACATATGTAAATATGTATGCACCTATACACACACACATATATACTTGTCTTAGTCATCTAGTGCTGCTATAACAGAAATACCTCAGGTAGATGGTTTTAACCAAAAGAAGTTTATTTTCTCATGGTTCAGTAGTCTAGAAGTCTGAATTCTGGGCACTGTTTCTAGGGAAAGGCTCTGTCTCTTTTGGCTCTGGGGGAAGTCCTTATCATCAGTCTTCTTTTGGTCTGGGAGCAACTCAGCACAGGAAACTGAAGTCCAACGGACTCACTTTGCTCCTGACTGTTTTCTTGGTGGTATGATGTTCCCAACACTTTGCTTGCCTCCTTTTCCTTTTATCTCTTGTAAGATCATTTGTTCCTGCCTTTTTAATGATTTCTTGCTTTCTTCGTGTATGAAATCATTCTACAAGTTGTCTGGTCTTTGGTCATTAGTGTTTAACACATCAAATCTGTTGTTGATATTGTCTCTAAATTCAGGTGGAATACACTCAAGGCAGTACTTTCGTTCTTATAGACATTCTAATTTTCTTCACTTTTGAGTTGAATGTACCTATGAGTAATTGATGATCTGCTCTACCATCATCCCCTGGCCTTGTTCTGACTGATTATATTGAACTTTTCCATTGTCTCTTTCTATAGATGTAGTCAATTTCATTATTGTGCATACTATCTGAAGAGGTTCATATGTATACCAAACCAAACCCATTGCTGTAGAGTCATTTCCAACTCATAGTGACCCAAAAGACAGAGTAGAACTGCTCTGTAGAGTTTCCAAAGAGCATCTGGTGGATTTGAACTGCCAATCATTTGGTTAGCAGATGGAGATAGCTAACCACTATACCACCAGAGTTTCTTCGATGTGTATAGTCATCATTTATATTGTTGAAAAAAGGTATTTGCAGTGCAGAAATTATTGATCTTACAAAATTCTATCATGTGATCTCTGGCATTATTTCTATCACCAAGGCCATATGTTCCAACCACTGATCCTTCTTCCTTGTCTCCAACTCTCACATTCCAATCACCAGTAGTTATCAATGCATCCTGACAGCATGTTTAATAAGTTTTGGATTGTATAAGTTAATTAAAGTCTTCAATTTCTTCATTATTGGCTTTAGTGGTTGATGCATAAATTTGAATAATAGTCCCATTAACTGGTATTCATTGTAGGCATGTGGATATTATTGTATCACTGTCTGCATTGTACTTCAGGATAGATCTTGAAATGTTCTTTTTGACAATGAATGCAACACCATTCCTCTTCAATTTGTCACTTCTGGCATAGTAGACTATATGATTGTCCAACTCACAATGGTTAATATTAGTCCATTTCAGCTCACTAATGCCTAAAATATTGATGTTTATGTGTTCCATTTCATTTTTGATGATTTCTCATTTTCCCAAATTCATGCTGAGTATATTCTAGGTTCTGATTATTAATGGATGTGTGCAGTTGTTTCTTGTCATTTTGAGTTGTGCCACATCAGCAAATGAAGGTTCCAAAGGCTTTACTCCATCTACAACATTAAGGTTGATTCTGCTTCAAGGAGGCAGCTCTTCCCCAGTAGTCTTCTGAATGCCTTCTAACTTGAGAGGCTTATCTTCTGGAACTACATCAAACAATGTCCTCCTGATATTCATAAGGTTTTCATTCACTAATTCTAATTTCACTGGCTAATTCAGAAGTAGACCATTGGATCCTAACATTTATTGAGAACTTAAATACTAAGCATCATGTTAACACATCTCATAAGGTTTATCTCATTTACTCCTGAGAACCATCTAGTGAAGTAGAAGCACAGATATGATTAAGTAATGTGCTCAAAGTCATTCAGCTAGTAAATGGCATTTCCAATATTTCAGTCCAGGTATATCTCTGCTTCTAGAACCTGTATTCTTAACTTCTATGTTATTGTTACATTTGTTATTTATGAAAAGTGCACCATACAAGGAGTGGTGTCATGTCATGTAAATGTTTTGTATTTTGGCTCTTTCCTTCTCTCTGAGCCTATTAGTATTTGTCTCAACTTTGTTTGGCCTTGTTCAATTCTTTCCCTCTAGAGAAGTTTCTTCATGCAGTTGTCTTAGATTGACAAGTCAGTTGACTCCTCAATATGCTAAGTTAGTAAAGAAAGACAGTGTAGTGTTTGAGAAAGTACTTGACTAAAATGTCAAGAGATTGAATTTGTGCTCTGGTTCTGCTTCTAACTACCCAAGGCAAAACCAACTCCACTGCCATCAAGCTGATTCCAACTCAGCAACGCTGTAAAGTTTCCAAGGCTATAACTCTCTATAGGTGTTAACCGCCACATCATTCTCCTGTGGAACCACTGGTGGTTTCAAAGCATCCAGCCTTTCAGTTAGCAGTCAATTGTTTTAACCACTGTGAAACCAGGGCTTCCCATGTGTTATTAGGCAAGTATTCTAACATCTCTTGGCTTCAGAATTTTTTTCTTCTGTAAAATGAAGAGGTTAGAGTAGAAAAATATTTCTATGTTGATTTGTAGTTAAAAAAAAATTTATAAGAATTATCTCGCCAGTAAGCATATGAAAGGATATTCAACATAATAAGCCACTAAAAAGCAAATAAAAAACACTGCCACTAGTCAGTTCCAACTCATAGTGACCCTATAGAACAGAGTAAAATTGCTCCATGGAGCTTCCAAGGAGTACCTGGTAGATTAGAACTGCTGTTTTTTTTGGTTAGTAGCTACAACTCTGATCCGACTTGACGGCACTTGGCTGGCTAGCTATAACTCTTAACCACTATGCCAGCAGTATTTCTTCATTAGCCTTTAGGGAAATGTATACCAAAACTGCAATGATTTATAATTCTGTTAAAAGACCAGGACTGATGATCCAACATCTTGAAGTGTCCCCTGAGAATATGGCTCCTAGACTTGCTGCTAGCCCACAGATGAAACCAGTACCAAAGACAGCTCTTCAGACAAAAATTGGACTGGGATATAAGTCGTGAGGTTGCCAGAGCAGCTCCTCTATAGAAATGAGGTGTGAGGATGGAGGGGAGTGAACAGGAGTTAGCTAAATGAACACGAAAAAATACAGGGTAGAAAGGAGGAGTATGCTGTCACAGGGTTGGGAGAGCAGCTAGAACTGCATAGAGGTGTGTGTACAGGGTTTTGTATGGCTAATTTGACTTGGATTGTTAACTTCCACTTAATCACAATAAATTTTTTAAAAAATGCAATGAAATATCACCTCACCCCTTTAGAATGACAACGATCAAAAAATTCAAAACAAGTGTTGATTGGAACTTTCATTCTTTATTTGTGAGAATGTAAAGTGGTATAGTCACTGTGGAAAGTGTTTTGCAGTTCCTCAAAAAACTGAACACAGAATTGCCACATGACCCAGCAATCTGAATCCCAAGTATATACCCAGAAGAAATGAAGGCAGGAAAGCAAACAGAAACTTGTACACCAGTGTTCACTGCAGCACTATTCACAATCACCAAAAGATGAAAGTAACCAAAATTGGCATTGACACTTGAATGAATAAACAAATTGTTGTATACACGTACTATGGAACACTACTCAGCCATGATGAGAAATGAAGTTCTGACACCAGCCACAATACAAATGAACCTTGACAATATTATGCCGAGTGAAATAAACCAGTCACCAAAGGACAAATATTGTATGATCTCACTTATATGAAATAAGTAAATATAAAGAGGCCAAAGATCATTAATGGTTATGAGGGGTGGGAGGGGAAAGGAAAGGGGAATTTTTGTTTGGAGACACTGAGTTTATGTTGACAGTGATAGAATGTTTCAGATGAGGACAGTGACAATGGTAGCACAACATGAAAAAGTTATCAGTGCTACAGAGCTGTAAATGTGGAAACTGTGTTGGCAGAAGTTTTGGTATATATATTTTCACCACAATAAAAAAGAGAGAAAAATTCGTCTTGTTTCATTATGACCTGTGAGTTAGGGAAAGCAAGTATTATTTTTCTATTTTACAAATTAGGCCCACATTGACAAAGGGACTTGCCCAAGGTCACATAAGGCAGAATCAGGGCTAGAACTCGTCTGTTCCAATATTGTTTTCATACTACTACATTGGCCTTTGAAAACCCGTTAGGGGCCGGATCCAATACTAATAATCTTCAAACAAAGTTACCTGAGGAATACTCTACCAACTGCTGCAGTCTGTGATTATTCCTTAGCTGAAATATCTCCGTTTGTCTTTAGCTGTGAGCTCATGAGTAGCATTTTCCTTTCATGTAACACACTAACCTACATCTACTTCCTGTGCTAGACCACTGTACTCCCATCTTCTGAGGCTCAAAAGGTGCCGAGACAGTTTTCTACAGTGTTATAGTTTCTTTCACAGAGCAGGAGGAAGTTGGGAGCTTAGGGTGTAGAACTGGTAGACATGAGGGAAAGATGAGTTGGGGAGAAGAGGAGAGTTACTTAAACTATTTTCTCTTAGGCTAGTCATGATTCAAACAGTAATCCTTTAGCCTGATAATGTTTTTATTAATCATTTTCTCCCCCTAGTCATTCTGATCCCTGAGGCAAGAAGCCAATTTTTCTCTGCAGAAATGTCATTATTTTCCCAAGGTCTGGGGTACAGGGATCTCTTGAAGGTTGGTATTTCGGCTTAGTGTGGAAGCAGGAAGGTCCTGCCAAGGGTTGGGATAAATAATTCTTTTTCTTCTTGTGGGTGTCTTTCCAATTCCTATCAATTTTCCAACTATTTCATTCAGATGTTTGTTTTGAATAGATACCCAGATTACTTCTATTACCTATTTATCCGTGCTTCACTGCATGCAACCATCTATCTATCCATCTATCTATTCATCCATATATCTGTAGAATTATCAGAATTGTGTTCTGTTAGGATCAGAATGCAAATACAGGTCAAGACATTTTCTGCCTTTAAGGACCTCAAGTCATGAGACCAACAGATGACAATGAACATGACACACTTTTTTAAGTAGCCCACATGTATATAACATTATTTTCTTTCTTGTTCAACAAAATATAAAGTAGACTTGAGACTCTGTTGCTACTGTTTCTGTGAAAAATGTTTGTTGGTTTTACTAAATCCTGCCTGGTAACTGTATTCTCAAAAGGGGACACTGCAGTGGGAGAGCTTTCTGACTGAAGTTTATCAGAAATGCTGCCAAATTGTGAAATTAGCCAAGTTTCTCTGGTGCCCTTCCAACCTCCCTGACTACTGGCTCTGAAATTCTCTGAGGCTTCAGACTGTCCCCCAGATTTCCAAGCCTTCCTCCTATAGCATCTCATCCAAATTTGTCTTACTTGGGAAGGTTTTGCTTGAATTTTTCTGCTTAGTCTTTTGGTGCTCAGAATGTATCTATACTTTTTGCAGAAGGCTCTGGACTTGGAGAGATTGAACATAGGCACTGATTCAGGATACACTTAAGTAGTGGGCAGCCTCTCTTGCCTCTTTTCAGCTTCGCTACCAATGCACAAGGTCTTTGCAACTGTAGCTTATTCCGTTTGTTTTCTTTACCTTCTATCTCTAAGTTACATGCAACAGCAGTTATCTTTAGTTTGCTTCAAGATTCTATAGATGTTTTACACTCTATTGTGTGTGCTGCAATTTAGAAAGAACCCTGGACTAATTTCTAGTCACAGCTATGACACTAACTTGGATAATTCACTTATCACCACACTTGAAAAGAACCAGAGTTACCAGTCTTCTTCATATCATGGCATAAATAGAAAACAGTATCTTTGTATTTCACTGAGACAAACAGATAAGGCTGCTTGCAGCCAGAGACAACTGGCCTGGAGGTTCCAGTTGCCTGAAGCCCTATCTGACCACAATAAGGGATAAAGGAATCAATATCTTATTTTGGACAACCAGTGTGCCACAGACAATATGCCAACTGTGAACCTCCAAGATTCTCTTCCTTCACCATCCTTTCATACTGAGGATGAATATATTGTACAGCATATTTCCAAGTAGATTTTCATTCTCTGTTTTAGTATCCCCAGTGTTGGGAATCTTACTCTCTCTATAGAGTTACTCAGTTCTACTTGTTACCAAACTAATATTTGCCTTCCAGACAGAGAAAACTCCTGCAGGCAGGATTTGATCAAACAAACCTACATAGGACTTTAACACTTCTCTTACTCTTTGTACTATACTTTTATTAATGAAAACTGAGCTTTTCCTAGTGTCTTGGTTATCTAGTGCTACTATAACAGAAGTACCATAAGCAGACGACTTTAAAAAAGAGAAGTGTGTTCTTTCATAGTCAAGTAGGCTAGAAGTCTGAATTCAGGGCATCAACTGCCTCAGTTGAAGGCTTTCTCTGTTGGCTCTGGAGGAAGATCTTTGTCATCAATTTTCCCCTGGTCTAGCCATTTCTCTGCATAAGAACCCTAGGCCCAGGGAAGGCACACTGCTCCTGGTGCTGCTTTCTTGGTGGTATGAGGTCCCCCACCTCTCTGCTCAGTTTTCTCTTTTGTATCTCAAAGGATATAGACTTGAGACACTATCTAATCTTGTAGATTTCATCAGTGTAACTGCACTAATCCATCATATTAGCATCATAGTGAGAGGTTTTACCACACATAGGAAAATCTCATCAAATGACAACATGGTAGACAATCATACAATACTGGGAATCACAGCCTAACCAAGTTGACAGATATTTTGGGAGAACACAGTTCAGCCCATGACAACTAGCTTTTCCAATAACTACACATCTGACATATTGCATTGGACTAATTTGTGGCAGAAGACCTCCTTAAAGTTTTAAAAAGTAACGATGTCACTTCTGTGACTAAAGTGGACCTGACCAAAGCCATGGTATTTTCAATTGCCTCATGTGCATGTAAATGCCTAACAATGAATAAGGAAGACAAAAGAAGAATTGATGCATTCTAACTGTGGTGTTGGCAGAGAATATTGAATATACTGAGGACTCTCAGAAGAATGAACAAATCTTTTTAGAAGAAATACAACTAGAATGCTCTGTAGGAGAGAGAATTATGAGACTTGGAGTTGATTACTTTGGACATGTCAAGAAAAACCAATTGCTAGAAAATGGCAATACATTTGGCAAAGCAGAAGGTCAGTGAAAATGAGGGAAACACTGAATGTAATGGATGACACAATAGCCACAACAATAGACTCAAACGTACCAGTGATCATAAAGATGACACAGGACCAGATGATATTGTGTACTGTTGTGCATAAGGCTTCCGTGAGTTGGAGCCAATCGGGACACAGCTAATAGCAATACTAACACATTGTTGACTCATAAGCTCACTGTCAACTAAATCCCTTAAATCTTTTTTCACATATCAGCTGTTTAAGCCAAGTCTGCTTTGTCTGTGTATTTGAAGAATTTTTACATTCTTTCTACCCTGGTGGAGTAGTCATTAAGTACTACAGCTGTTAAACAGAAGGTCAAGCAGGTCAAACCCACCAGGTGCTCCTTGGAAACTCGACAGGGCACTTCTACTCTGTTCACGAAATCTGACAATTACGTTTGTGAACTCATCCTAGAAAAAGTGCTCCAGACCTCATTGCTGAACGTCACTATGGTCACCTTCAAAGTCCTCCCCTTGGGAAGCTATGCACCAATGCCACTGTCCAGTCCACTCTTCAAAGCAATTTTGGAACTCTTTCTGGAATGGCTATCAGAGCTGTCATCGTATTACCCTCGATGTCCTGAATGGCATAAAAATGTCTCCCTTTCAATATTTCCATTATCTTTGGTAAAGAAAAAAGTGATCGTGGGCCAGATCAGGTGATTAGGGAGGGTGCTCCAATGCACTTATTTGTTTACTAGCTAAAAACCTCCGTTGCAGACAACTATACAATTAAGTTCGCCAACTTGCCAGCATGTGCAATGGCCATTCCAGAAAGAGTTCCAAAATTGCTTCGAAGAGTGGACTGGGTACTAGCATCAGTGTGCAGCTTCCCAAGGGGAGTACTTTGAATGTGACTGTAGTCATATTCAGCAATGATGTATGCAACTCTTACAACAGTTAAGTTCAAGGACTTAATTCTCAGACCATGTATAGTGTTGCTGTGAGTTGGAATTAACTTGATGTGGGTTTTGTTTTGGTATGGGTTTTCCTTTCTATATTAGGTCCATTTTAGTCCTCTACATCTTTATCCAAACTATAAGCAAAAGAACTGAACAGGCCAAGAACTAGATATCTCCCCATAGTTGATATCTGTTATTCCTTCTTCTAAAATTCCTTGAGAACCATTTATGTGACAGGAAATGTGCTAGACATTAGGGTCCCACTGATGAACAAACACCTTAAGTTTCTGTCCTCATGGAGCTTATGATTAATCTTTTAAGCCGAACTGTTGTTGTTGTTGCTAGGTGCTGCTAAGTCAATTCTGACTCATAGCGACCTATGCACAATAGAACCAAACACTGCCAGGTCCTGTACCATGCCCAAAATCATTTTTATGCTTAAGCCCACCATTGCAACCACTGTGTCAATTCATCTTGTTGAGGGTCTTCCTCTTTTTCGCTGACCCTCCACTCTAATGTGCATGATGTCCTTCTCCAGGGATTGATCCCTCCTGACAGCATGTCCCAAGTATGTGAGACACAGTCTCATCATTGCTTCCAAGGAACACTCTGGCCGTACTTCTTCCAGAACACATCTCTTTGTTCTTTTGTCAATCCATGATTACATTCAATATTCTTTTCCAACACCACAATGCAAAGGCATCAATTCTTTTTCTGTCTTTCTGGTTCATTGTTCAGCTTTTGCATGCACGTGATGTGATTGAAAATATCATGGCTTTGGTCAGGCAGACCTTAGTCTTCAAAGTGATATATTTACTTTTCAACACTTAAAGAGGTCCTTTGCAGCAAATATTCCCAATGCAATGTATTTTTTGATTTCCTGGTTGCTGCTTCCATGAGCATTGATTGTGGAACCGAGTAAAATGAAGTCCTTCACAACCTCAATCCTTTCTCCATTTATCATCATGTTGCTTACTGGTCCAGTTGTGAGGATTTTTGTTTTCTTGATGTTGCTGTGCAATCTATACTGAAGACTGTGGTCTTTGATCTTCATAAGTAAGTATTTCAAATCCTCTTCACTTCCATCAAGCAGAGTTGTGTCATCTACATAATGTAGGTTGCTAATGAGGCTTCCTCCAATCCTGATGCCTTGTTCTTCATATAGTCCAGCTTCCTGGGTTATTTGCTTGGCATGCAGATCAACAAGGCATGGTGAAAGAATACAACCCTGATGCACACCTTTCCTGACTTTAAACCGTGCAGTGTCTCCTTGTTCTGTTTGCAAGGCTCCCTCTTGATCCATATGCAGATTCCTTATGAGCACAATTAAGTGTTATGTAATTCCCATTCTCCACAATTCATTATGATCCACACAGTCAAATGCCTTTGCATAGGCATTTGAAACTGTTTCATTGACTTGTCTGTCAGTTTGTTGTACTGTGGGGCTTGCATGTTGCTGTGATGCTGGAAGCTATGCCAAAGGTGTTTAGATACCAGCAGAGTCACCCATGGCAGACAGGTCTCAGCTAAGCTTCCAGACTAAGGCTAGAAAGAAAGACCGGGCAGTCTACTCATGAAAAAAATTAGCCAGCGAAAACTTTATAAATAGCAGAGGAACACTGTCACATACAATGCTGGAAAATTAACCCCGCAGATTGGAAAGCACTCGAAAACAACTGGGAAAGAGCTGCCTCTTCAAAGTAGAGATGACCTTACTGATGTGAATGGAGTAAAACCTTTGGGACCTTTGTTTGCTGATGTGGCATGACTCATAGTGAGAAAGAACAGCTGCAAACATCCATTGATAATTGGAATGTGAAATGTGTGCAGTATGAATCTAGGAAAGTTGGAAATCATCAAAAGTGAAATAGAACACATGAACTTCATTTAGGATACCTAGGCATTAGTGAGCTGAAATGGACAGGTATTGGCCATTTTAAATTGGACAATCATATGGTCTGCTATGCTGGGAATGAAAACATGAAGAAGAATGATATTGCCTTCATTGACAAAAAGAACATGTCAATATCTGTCTTGAAGTACAATATTGTCAGTGATAAGATAATATCTACACAACTACATGGAAGGCCAGTTAATATAAGTACAAGGTCTGACAATTATGGTCACAAACTCATCCTAGAAAAAGTGCTACATACCTTGTTGCTGAATATCACTATGATTACCTTAAAAGTATTCACCTTGGGAAGCTATGCACTGACACCAGCACCTAGTCCACACTTCAAAGCAATTTTGGAACTCTTTTTCTGGAGTCGCCATCAGAGCTGTCATCATATAGCCCTTGATGTCCTGAATGTTATAAAAATGTGTCCCATAAATCATAACAAAGGTCCACTCTTTGGAAACGAATGGATTAGACTTGGCGATGCAGAGGGACCATATACTGGATGCACTTTATGGTTCTGTGCATCTATAGGATATCATCCTACTGACCTCTGGCTGGAGGAAGGAGAGTGGGTGGAGAGGAGGGGAAAGAAGACTGTTGGGAGGGTGGGACATGTATGGAGCAGAGAGGAATAATGTGCTGTCAATGGGCAGGGAGAGCAGTGGAAGCTGCATATAGGTGGGCATGTAAAGTTATATGGGAATGTACATTTTCATTTAGTCATAATAAAAGAAAAAATGTTCCTTTCAATATTTCCTTTCTCTTCAGGTCAAGAAAAAGCCATTGGGAGCCATATCAGATGAGTAGGTAGGGTATTCTGATGTAGCTATTTGTTTACTGGCTATAAACTCCCTCAGACAGTACTGTGTGAGCTGGTGCATTCTTCCGATGCAAGAGCCATGAGTTGTTGATGAAAAGTTCTGATCTTTTTTGTCTAACTTTTTCATGTAGTCTTTTCAGCACTTCCAAATAGTAAACTTGGTTAACCATCCAGTTGATGTGAATTCATAATGAACAATCCCTCTGATATCAAAAAAGGTTAGCAACATTGTTTTGAGTCTTGATTTGGACCGACGGAACATTTTTGGTTGTGGAGAATTGGCGGACTTCCATCATGCACTTTGATGCCTTGTTTCATGGTCATATTGGTACACTTATGTTTCATCACCAGTGATAACATGGACCAAAATATCATCTTCCCTGTCTAAAAGGTCTTGGCCGACTTCAACTCTCCTTTGCTTTTGTTTTTCTGTGAGCTGTTTGGGGAATTTTTTTTTTTTAATTCAGATCATTTTTTTTATTGTGATTAAGTGAAAGTATACAATCCAAATCAATTTTGCATGCCCACCTGTCTGCAACTCCTTCTGCTCTCTTTGACCTGTGACAGCACATTCCTCCTTTTCATTCTATACTTGTCATATCCACTTACCAAGCTTCTGTTCCCTTCTCTCCACCCATCTAGAAAGAGAATAGTAGGACAGCATCCTAAAAATGCATAGAGCTATAAAGTATACACACCATATGGTCACATTATGTCTCCCAGTCCAGTCCATTTTTGTCCAAAGAGCTGACCTCAGTAGTGTTTTCTGGTCAGGGACAGCAGCAGGTAGGGGGCTGTACTGCCAGGGGATCCCCTAGGCTGTCGGACCATCAGTTGTGGTCTTTTAGTAGAGTTCCTGAACTGTACCCATCTTTTTCTTGTGTTGCTGCAGGGACTCAACGTTGTGTGCCCCATAATGACAGTCTTGGGTAGTGGCTGGGCACCATCTGGTTCTTCTGGTCACATGCTGATAACAGTCTCCCATTCACATGGGTCCTTCTATCTCCTGAGGTCTTTTTACCTTGTGTCTTTGCTGTTCTCAGTGATCTTCTGTTCCAGGGACCATTTGGTGTACCTCAGATGGCAGCTTGCTGGCTTTTAAGACACCAGGTGCCACTCACCAATATGGGGCACAGAAGACTCTCTTAGCAATAGGCTAGCTATGCCAATTGGCTTTGATGCTTGGGGACCATTTTTGTATACACTTTTCTCATGCCAAGATTTTCAGTGAAGATTTTCCTGTTTTTGTATTTGTATCGATGTTTACTTGGTCTGCTATGCTTCTCACAATCAGTAGATGATTTAGATGTACAATTCAATGAATTTTTGCTATGTTTTCATCAGTTCTGGTCATTACTGGCTGCCCGGACCTTTCTTCATCAGTGACACTTTCTCTCCCCTCAGGAAAATGTTTAATCCATTTGTACACTGCCATTTTCTTCATGGCATTATCCCCATAAACTTGGACTAATATGTCCCTGATTTCACTTCCACTCTTGCCAACTTTTAACAAGAAATTTAATGTTTGTTACTTTAATTCAAGCTATGGCATTCCTTCAGTGGCACATAAAACCACACAACAACAATAACGAATGCTGCTCAGCAAGACACCACCACACATTGACACGAACACAGCTGTGAGATACTGATATACCAAGCTTATGAAACTTTACCAAGCTGTTTGTACAGTGCTGCCAACATAAATGTATGATGGAAAGTTCACAACTTAACTGTCAGACCCCATATTATGCAAATTTATGCACCAACCACTAAGGCCAAAGATGAAGAAATTGAAGAATTTTATCATCTTCTGCACTCTGAAATTGATTGAGCATACAATCAAGATGCATTGATAATTACTAATAATTAAACACAATTGTTTAGGTATAATTGTTCAGTTAATTGTAAACCCACATAATCCTATCACTTTATTTTTTTCAGTTATACAAAGTTTGCCAGTATCAACATTGCTCAATTCAGATACATTATGTATACATACAGTGTCAACCTTATCTACTAACCTACTTATCATATGAAGAAATGTCTAAAAATAAGCATGAAATAGTAAGTTTGAAATATACTTGTGAGTTGTCAATAAATTGACAAGAAGAATTTACTGGAATGTATCTCTGACTTGCTTGAGAAGACAGGTTCCAAAGGAAGCCAAAAGTATGTCTCTACATGGAAAAACCAAAATTCTGAGGGTCACAGAATGAGAACAAAGAAGATGTACCAAAGTAATTGAGAATGACTAGCACATAGCTTAAAGACATTCCAGAAACTCCAAGGACAGGAGGTAAAGCAGTCAGAGTGAAAGGCACAAACTCTTAGGTGTTAGGAAACATTCTGTGGAGATGGTGGCTACCAAAATGGAATGTTCTCCACAACTTTGACCATTACGAGTGAGATAAACGGCATCCAGAAAACTATAAATTTGGCACAGTGGGAAAGGTATGGCTGGCCAGATGCTATGCCAACTACTGATAATATAGTTATACCAATGCTATTTTCTATTAATTATACTTTGTGCCAGGGCTGCTTGTAAAATATGATTTTAGGGGAAAAGACAGATACTTGCCTTTGTAATAACAGATATTTCTTGGTGTACCACATACTAAAATAGAGTATTCATAATAACTTAATTGAGATCCTTTGTTGTATCAAAAATAAGTCTAGTGTTATGAGTAAGAAATTAGATTATTTTGGCAAAACTAGCTGTTAGCTATATCTGTTAGTTCCTGGTGATCACTACTCTTTTTAGAAGCTCACCAGTAATTATTGCTTAATAATCAGTTCTAAAGCCTTGAATAAATCATTGAGATAACATTGTTGTAAGTTCTGAAATTCTTCTTTTTGTTTGAAATTAAGGACTAAATTTCCACTCTTTATTCTTAAGTATTCCTCCCATTCTCCATGAATCTTCAAAGACCACAGGAAAAGAATTTCATCCATAACTTTTCTCAGTAAAAACATGATTTGCCTGTTCAGAAGACTTGAACCTACTGAATGACCTAGATAGTCTCCTGTTTCATCATCTGTCTTGAGCTTAAAATCCATCTCTTTCAAATGTTCTAATGTATCTAGTGTGAAAAATTGTTATCTTCGACAGAGAGTATGGAAATGAAATGGTAGCAGAGTAATTTTGATTTTTTTTTTTAATCATCTGTTGCCATAACATATGGCCCAAGCAGATTCCCCACAGGAATCAGCAGATGAGAGCGGTATTCAAAAGATTTGATAAATCCTTCTGGTATACCTCGTAATGGGAAACAAAAGTTATGAATTTTAATTCTAACTTTCTGTCTGTTCCTGCATTTATGGTTGTGAGCTTTAGCAGGTCTCTTCGTGTCTCTAGAAACTAACAGCAAATGAATTGGGTCAGGTCATGCTTACGATATTTTCCAGATTCTATGATGCTAAGGGTGTATTAGAATATGAAACCTCTGTAGTCATGGATGCTAACCTCTTTTATGTTACCCATTATCCTTACAGACATCTCAGGCCGCTTTTGTGTTCTTCCTTAATAATGTTCACTTCTAGATGCATTATTTCAGAAAAATTTCAGACCAGTGATCACAGAAGTTAATGGAATCATAGAATTGCATTACATCAGCATCTCTCACAGTATGTTCACAATGAGAAACACCATCAAATCATGGCATCATTTACAAACTTACCGTGAAGCTACCATTAAACATTAAGTTAAAATGAACATAGTTAATGTCAGTGAACTGTACATGAAAAACAGTGTTGAGATGGTAAAAGTTTTGTTCTCTGTGTGTGTGTGTGTGTGCACATGTGAGTGTTGTTGTTAATTGCTGTTGAGTTGGCTCCAACTCATGGCAACAGTACAAAACATTGCCTGGTCCTGTCTATATTTTTCTGTTGTTGTTTGTTGCTGTCATATTGATTCTGATACTCATGGAGACCCCATGTGTGCATAGTAGAACTGCTCCACAGGGTGTTCAAAGCCATGACTTTTCAAAATCAGATCACCAGGCCTGTCTTTCAAGGCACCTCTGGGTGAGTTTGAACTGCCAACTTTTTGTAGTAAAGCACTTAAACATTTGCACCACCAGGGATTCCATTGTCTATATTTAACAAAATAAAAAATAAAACATGAAAGGAATCATACAGAAGTAAGCAGCAGCCACTATTTACTGAGCCTTTAACCAGACACAATACAAACTCATTTCTTTCTTCCTAAGTGTGGGACCTTTGGCAAGTTACTTCACCTTCCTAGCCTTCAGTGTTCTCACCTATCAAATGTCAGTCATAGTAGAGTTGTTCGACTTTGTAAGTGTCTAACTCATGCTAACAACATAATACACAGTGAGTGTGTAATAAATTATTTTACTATTATAAAAGAGATAAATACTCATCAATAAAAAATACTGATGCAAATTCTGGAAATGTCTAAGTTTTCTACAAGGAGACAGACTTACAGAATGTTAGATGTCATAGGTGGAAAAATTGTTGTCATGAGAAGAAACCAATGTTTTCACTCCCCCTCTGGTTTCTGTAGGGCTGCTATGAGTCAGGATCGACTCAGTTGCAGTGGATTAGAGTTTGATTTTCTGATATATATGATGCAAGGTTTTCCATACAGCTTCCTAGCACCTATCTTCTCCTTCTTCACTTACTGATTCCAGTGACTTACTGACTGATGAATGGGGGGGGGGCAGAAACTGAGCATGTATAACTCAACTCCTTCCTCCAGCTGCCAACAGAAGTTTACATTCTTTTCTACTCCTTTGTTTCTCGAGTCTTGCGGGGACAGATTTTTAAACAGGTAGACCTACGGTTGCTTAGCATCGCCTGTGAATGGATGGGTATGTGCAACTATTCCTACAGTACAATATTAGGGAAGCGACCTTCACTAATATCAACTTTATCAATAAGGCCAACATTTTTTTTTTTATTTAACATAACTGAGTGAAAATGTACATTCACATGTAAATTTACATGCCCCCCTATATGCAGCTTCCACTGCTCTCCCTGTCCGGTGACTGCACACTATTCCTCTCTGCTCCACACATGTCTCATCCTCCCAACAGTCTCCTTTCCCCTCCTCTCCGTCCACTCCCCTTCCTCCAGCCAGAGGTCAGGAAGATGATATCCTATAGATGTATAGAACCATAAAGTGCTTCCAATATATGGTTACTCTGCATTGCCAAGTCCATTCCATTCCTGTCCAAAGAGTGGACCTTTGTTATAATTTACGGGAACGGGCAGCATGAGGGCCGGGGGCCATGCTCTCAGAGGAACCCCAAAACCGCTGGACCATCAATTGAGGTCTTTTAGTGGAGATCTCATGATGCACCTCTTTTTATTCTTGTGTTGCCAGTGAGGCTCCTCTCTGTGAGCTCCGTCATGGCTATCACTGGTGGTGGCCGGGCACCATCCGGTTCTTCCGGTCCCAGGTCGATGTAGGCACCCACTCTTGTGGGTCTCTCTGTCTTCTCGGTTGTCTTTACCGCATGCCATTTTGGCCCTCGGTGAGCATCCGTTCCTGCTGAGTTGGGACCATTTGCTGTGTCCTCGGATGGCAGCTCGGCAGCTTTTAAGACCCCAGACGCCACTCACCAATGTGGGGTGCAGAGAGCTCTCTTAGCAAAACGCTAGTTGTGCCAATTGGCCTGGAATTCGCCTAAGAGCATGGTCCCCCGTCCCCCGCCCCAACTACTCTATCCTTGCAGTATTGAGTTAAGATGGAAGGAGTACTCAAGTTATGCTGAAGTCCACTTAATGTTGTTCTTGTTCCTAATGTGTGCTGTCACCGCTTTCTCCCAACTGGATTTCTAGTAACTACCTAAACGAAACCCTGCCCCCTCGCCCTCCCTCCCTCCCTCCCCTCCCTTGCAGCTGTCAAAGAGTCTTTTCTTCTATACACAAGTCTGTTTTTGAGATTTTATCGTAGAGGTCTCATACAACATTTGTCCTTTTGTCGCTGACTACTCTCACTCAACATAATATCTTCCAGTTGAAACCAGGTTAGGAGATGTTTCCTGGAATCATCGTTATTCTTTATCATTGCGTAGTGCTCCATTGAGTATATGTACCACAGTTTATCTATCCATTCTTCTATTGTTGGGCATCTGGGTTGATTCCACCTTTTTGCTATTGTGGACTGTGCCACGATAAACATTCTGGTGCATGTGTCCATTGGTGTGAAAGGCCTTGAATCTGTAGGATATATTCCAAGTAGTGGAATTACTGGGTCAAATGGTATATCAATATCCATTTTTTTAAGGAAGCGCCAGATTGCCTTCCAAAGAGGCTGGACCATTTTTCAACCCCACCAACAGTGTAGGAGGGTTCCACTTTCTCCACAGCCTCTCCAGCATTTGTTGTTTTGTGTTTTCTGGATCATGGCCAATCTTGTTGGGGTGAGATGGTATCTCATTGTTGTCTCGATTTGAATTTCTTTAATAACTAAAGATCGTGAACATGTCCGCATGTGTTTTTTTGGCTGCCTGGATCTCCTCTTTAGTGAAGTATCTGTCCATCTCCTTTGCCCATCACTTAATTGGATGGTTTATCTTCTTCTTATTGATATTTTGTAGTATCTTATAGATTATGGAGATCAGGTGTCGATCTGACATAGAGTTGCCAAATATTTTTTCCCACTCTGTAGGTGTTCTTTTAATTCTATTAATAAAGTCTTTGGATGAGCAAAAGTGTTTGATTCTTAATAGTTCCCACTTATCTACTTTCTCTTCTGTTGATTGAGGTTTCTTTGACAGATTTTGGAGTCTGTCCACATTGTGTATTAAAACTTCCGTTGTTGTTCCTACCTTTTCTTGGATGAGCTTTATCGTTTTAGGTTTGATATTTAGGTCTTTTATCCAGTTGGAGTTGGTTTTTGTATAAGGTGTAAGATATGGATCTTGATTCAGTTTATTGCAGATGCATAACCAATTTTGCCAGCACCATTTGTTGAAGAGACTGTTTTTACCCCAGTTTAATGTCTTAGGGCCTTTGTCGAATATCAACTGTTCATAGGCAGATGGTGTCATCTCTGAGGTCTCAATTCTGTTCCATTGATCAATCTTTCTGTTCTTGTACCAGTACCAGGCTGTTTTGACCACTGTGGCAGTGTAGTATGTTCTAAGGTCGGGTAATGAAAGGCCTCCCAGTGTGTTCTTCTTCTTTAGTAGTACCTTACTTATCCGGGGCTTCTTCCCTTTCCAAACAAAATTGGTGATTTGTTTCTCCATCTCATTAAAAAATGATGCTGGAACTTGTATTGGGATTGCATTATATAAATAAATTGCTTTGGGTAAAATAGACATTTTCACAATGTTAAGTCTTCCTATCCATGAGCAGGGTAGGTTTTTCCATTTATCTAAGTCTCTCTTAGTTTCTTGTAGTAAGGGCTTGTAGTTCTCTTTGTAGAGGTCTGTTGTTTCTCTGGTTAGATTAATTCCTAAGTACTTTATCTTCTTAGGGGCTATCACAAATGGTATAGATTTGATAATTTCCTCCTTAACAGTCTCGTTGTTGGTATAAAGGAATCCTACTGATTTACTTATGTTTATCTTGTATCCTGAGACTTTGCTGAACTCTTCTATCAGTTTGAGTAACTTACTTATAGATTCCTTGGGGTTCCCTGCATATACAATCATGTTATTTGCGAACATGGAGATTTTAACTTCCTCTTTGCCGATGCAGATGCCCTTTATTTGTTCGTCTTGTCTAACTGCTCTGGCTAGAACTTCTAGCACAATGTTGAATAGGAGAGGTGATAGTGGGCATCAATAAGGCCAACATTTTGATCTCTATGTACGAGACTTCTCTATCTTTCAACTGGATTGAAATTCAGGCAAAGAAAGAGGGGATTATATTGTGGTCCCCTAAAGCACTTATACACAGAAAGTAGAGCTCCTACAAATCAAGAAAGCACATACAACCTATTTGGACTTCAGTTATGAGCCGCGGTATATCTAAAAAGTCATTCCAATGTCATATCCGAGCAGAAAGACTATTGTCCTGGCCAAGACTTTGTAGATCTCCTAATGAAATGCCTAATGAATTACTATTTGGTACTGGACACTCCAACTCCCACCAGGAAGGCAATGTACCAGATCTGGTTTTCATGTGAAAACTTTAAATTTATAATGGGCCTTATTGGCATCTTCACATAAACTTGTAAGCCTTTTGAAGATGAGAGAGATAATTCCAGAGATCATGTGATATGATTTTGTAAGACCAATTACTTATTCATTGTAAATTTCTTTTTCAACAACATAAATGGTAATTGTATACACAGACCTTGCCAGGTGGAATACATGAGAATCAAATTGACTACATCTGTGGAAAAAGATGGTAAAAAATCAAAACCCAAACCTACTGCTGTTGAGTCTATTCTGACTCAGAGTGGCCCCATAATACAAATTAGAACTGCTCCATAGAGTTTCCAAGGAGTGCCTGGGGGATTTGAACTGGTGACCTTTTGGGTAGCAGACACAGCACTTAACCACTACACCACCAAGATTTCCAAAGAGATAGTGGAGATGCTCAACATCATCAGTCAGACCAAAGCCCGGGGACTCATACACAAGTACAATTGGAAGCTGAAGAAAATTAAAGTAAGTCCGTGAGCCAGATGAACCAGAGACTCCACCAGCCTGAGACCAGAAGAACTAGATGGTGCCAAGCTACCACCTATGATCACCCTGACAAGGAACACAACAAAGTCCTAGACACAGCCAGAGAAAAATGTAGAACGCAATTAAAATTCACATAAAATAGCCAGACTTAATGGTCTAACAGAGACTGGAGAAACCCCAGAAACTATGGCCCCTGGCTGCTCTGTTAACCCAGAACTGAAACCATTCTCAAAGCCCACTCCTCAGGCAAAGATTATATAGGACTATAGAACTAAAAATAATACACATGAGGAATGTACTCCTTTGTTCAATCAGACAAGATGGGCAGCTCCTTTCCAAAAATAGATGATAAGGCAGGAGGAGATAGTAACCAGGTGAATGGACACAGGGAACCCAGAGTGGAAAGGGGGAGTGTACTGTCACATTGTGGGGATCGTGACTAATGTTACAAAACAACATGTATAAATTTTCAAATGGGAAATTGAGCTAGCAGATAAGCACTTAACCACCATGCTCTGAGCATAAGATTAAAACTACAGAACCTTAATGAACTAGTACTTGTAGACTGAAAGGATTTGTTGTGAAAGAGGACTTCTAGTATAACAGGAATTCTCTCTTTACGTTTATTGTCAGTGCTATAAATTTAAGAGAGGCCATTCTATCCTTAACTTCCTAAAATGCAGTGCAGAGAAGGTTCCTATAATCTTATTTCAGTAGAGAAGAAAATTTTTGATGACTATAGTAGAATGACTCCAGTACCCTTCAGAAGGGACAAGAAAAACCATGCTGAGTAAGATGCTGGCCTGTCTACTTGTGATTCTGTTATGTTCATCTATAAAGTATCCAATTCTAATGTCTTATTTTTCTGGCTGTAGAATCTCCTTAACAAATACTTAGCAAATTAACAGTCTGTGCTCCATCAACAGAGCTCCCAAATTAGCCATTTCCCTTGAACAAAAAGGGATGAAAAGTGGGAAGAGAGAAATAGCCATATTGTTAAAGAACTGAAAAGAGCGGCTTTGGATGGTGTTATTCATACTTGGTTTAAGGGAGGAGAAAAAGTAGGAGACTGTGATGCCTTATAAACCGTGCCAGCCAAGTCAGGTGTGACCAAGGTTTTATTTAAATAGGAATGTGAAATTTGTAATCTATAATCTTACTTATTTCTATGGTTTTCATTTTCCTTATTTTCTTAGCAAAAGCTAATTTTGAAAAATTGTAAGGTTTTTTTCAGCTGTAATAAGAGGGCAGTGAGTTCTTTCACACCCTGATGAATATTGAGAGAGGACTTATTCAAAAGCCCTGGTGGCACAATGTTTAAGCAATTGCCTCCTAATCAAAAGGTCATTGGTTCCTACTTAGCAGCCACTTTGCAGGAGAAAGGTAGAGCAGTCTGCTTCCATAAAGCTTACAGGCTTAGAAACCCATAGGTTTTCTCTGTCCTATAGGATTGCTATGGATTAGAATCAACTTGATAACTACAAATTTTGTTTTACTCTGTGTCAGGCACATGCAAAGCATTAAAACTTTCATGATGAGCAAACAACAGATGGTTGCTGTCCTCACAGAGTTTTCAAATATTGGGCTGTATACAGTCATTAAACAAATCACACATAATTTCAGACTACAGTAGCCTTTATAAAAGAGAAGTAAGAAGAGCTGCAAGAGCATATAATCCCAATCATGTCGAGTTGAGCAATCAGTAAAGGTTTTCCTACAGATTGCATGTTTACCCTGAAAGCTAAAGTGAGTAGAAGTGAGGTAAACAAATTGTAGATGGAGAGATAGAATAATGAGAGCACTGAAGGCAAAGATAACACCACATGAAGGACCATACAGTCACAAGTGTCTGGCATTATAAAATAATTTTTTTAAAAAGTCATGTGACACTTGTCTAAGGCAAGGTCATGGAAGCTCCATACACATGTAGAAACTCCCTAAAGGACTGAATTGCTGGGCTGAGGGCTGGGGAGACCATGGTCTTGGAGAACATCCAGCTTAACTGCTATAACATACTTTATAAAGAAAATGTTCTACATTATACTTTGGTGAGTAGCACCTGGGGTCTTAAAAGCTTGTGAGTGGCCCTTGAACATTCTCCACTGGCCCTACCTCATCTGGAACAACGGTGAATGAATAAAATCAAAGACATGAGGGAAAGATTAGTTCAAAGGACTAATGAACCATAACTACCACAGAACTGTAACTACCAGACTGAGTCCAGCACAACTGGATGGTGCCTGGCTACCACCACCAAACACTCTGACAGGGATCATAACAGAGGGTCCTGACAGAGCTGGAGAAAAATGTAGAAAACCTCTAATTCACAAAAAAAAAGACCAGACTTACTGGCCTAACAGAGACTGGAGGAACTATGTAAGTGTGGCTCCCAGACACCCTTTTAGGTGAGTAGTGAAGTCACTCCTGAGAGTCACCCTTCAACCAGAATTACACAGGCCCTAAAACAGGATGAAACCAAAGAGGCACACCAATACAGGTACAATGACTAGAAGGCAGGAGGGGACAGGAAAGCTGCTCATAAGGAACTCGTTGTTGAGAAGAGAGAGTATCAACACGTTGTGGAGTTGGTAACCATGTGTCACAAACAATATGTGTGCTAATTGTTTAATGAGAAGCTACTTTGTTCTATAAACCTTCATCTAAAGTAGTCAATCAATCAATAAAACAAAACCAAAGTCAAAACAAAAACTCAAAAAATTCTAAATCTAAAATTCCGTTTTATAGAGCTTTCCTGAAAGTCATGTGTCTTTGTGACTGATTTTTATTTTTCTAATTACACATTAAAATTAATGCATTATTTACACACATGTGCCTACTACAAAATTCAAAAGATACCCCAGAAATACCTGGAATAAAGGGTAAGTCCCTCTCTTAAAAAAGGCCAGTGTGACTAGAGTAGAAACCAAGGCAACGGTCCGAAAGGTGAGACCAGAATGGCAGCTGTGGGACAGACCTCGCAGAGTTTTGTAAGCTGTGATAACGGTTGTGGACTTTGGACTTTAAGAGAAACGGGAATCCACTGAAGGATTTTAAGCAGTACTGGTGTGTCTGTATGTGTGTGTGTGTGTGGGAGAGAGAGAGAGAATCAATTTTTTTTAATACAAAAATTAGCCACCACCAGTGATAGCCGCGATGGAGCTCACCAAGTTGAGTCTCACTGGCAACACAAGAATAAAAAGGGGTGCACCCTGAGATAGCCACTAAAAGACCTCAATTGATGATGGTCCAACAGCTTCAGGGTTCCCCTGGGAGCATGGCTCCTGGCCCTGATGCTGCCCTTGCCCATAAATCATAACAAAGGTCCACTCTTCAGACATGAATGGATTGGACTTGGCGATGCGGAGTGACCATATATTGGATGCATTTTATGGTTCTATGCGTCTATAGGATATCATCCTGCTGACCTCTGGCTGGAGGAAGGAGAGTGGGTGGAGAGGAGGGGAAAGGAGGCTGTTGGGAGGGTGAGACATGTATGGAGCAGAGAGGAATAGTGTGCTGTCACCGGGCAGGGAGAGCAGTGGAAGCTGCACATAGGTGGGCATGTAAATTTATACAGGAATGTACAGTTTCACTCAGTCATAATAAAAAGAAAAAAAGAAAAAGAAAAATTACTCTAGCCCTAGTACAGAGACTAGTACACAAAAGGACCAGAGTGAGAACAAAGAGACTGTCTGGAGACTCTTAAAATGAGAAATGATAGTGCCTTGGAGTAGGGCAGTGTAGAAAGTGGGGGAAATGATCCTATTCGAGGAGGTAGGATCCACAGGACTTGGCACTATATGGGATGCGGAATGCAGGAGACTCCCCATAGCCATTTTGACTTGGATGACTGGATGGATGGAAAGGTGATCTACTGAGGTACAAAGTGGTGAAATAGTAGAGTTTATTTACTTTTAGGCTTCACGGATGATGGATTCAACTTTGGACACTGAGATTAAGATGCCTGCGGAACATTTGAATAGAGATACTAAAGAGACAATTGGATAGAGAGATCTGTCTCAGGAGAGGACTGGGCTAGAGACATACATTTAGGAAAAATTACATATAGATGTTAATAGTAGATGTGAGAATGGGCAAATGATCCAGGAAGAATCTGTAGAGAGTGATGAGAGGGCAGATCCAGACAGAAGTCTGAGAAAGTACAATGTTAAGGGAAAGGCAGAGGAGGACGATCTAACTAGAGATAATGAGGAGCATCTGGAGAAGTAGAATTAGGAGAAAGCAGGGTCTTGGAAGCCAGTAGAAAAAAAAGTTTCCAGTAGGAGGATGTGTGCCACTAACAGAGGTCAAGGAAGATCAGGGCTGACAAGTTACTAACATGTAAATAGATTTGCTTAACCACTATCACAGTCATCTCCACCCCTAATCCCTGGCAACCATGGGTCTGTTCTCCATCCCTACAGTTTTGTCGTTTCAAGACTGCCGCATAGACCTGGCAGTCTACTTCTGAAAAAATTGGCCAATGAAAATCTTACGAATAGCAGCAGAATATTGTCAGTTATAGTGACAGAAAATGGGCACCACAAGTTGGAAGACACTCAAAATATGACTGGGAAAGAGCTGATTCCTTAGTCTACCTTAATGATGTGAATGGAGTCAAACTTTTGAGACTTTCTGACTCAGTATGAGAAGCAGCAGCTGCAAACGTCCATTAATAACTGGAATGTGGAGTTTATGAAGTATGAGTCCAGGAAAAATGAAAGTCATCAACAATGAAACATATAAAGATCAATACTTTAGGCATTGTTGCTATTGCTGTTGTCAGGTGCAGTCAAGTCAGTTCAAACTCACGGTGGCCTCGTGCACTGCCCCGTCCTGCGCCATCCTCGCAGTTGTTGCTATGCTTGAGCCCACTGTTACAGCCACTGTCTCAGTCCATCCTGTTGAGAGTCTTCCTCTTTTACACTGAGCCACTACTTTACCAAGCATGATGTTCTTCAGCAGGAACTGACTGTCCTGATAATACACTGAAAATACGTGAAATGTAGTCTCATCATCCTTGCTTCTAAGGGGCATCATGGCTGTACTTCCAAGACAGATTTTTTTTTCATTTTTTTGCCAGTACATAGTATATTCAACATTCTCCTCCAACACCACAATTCAAAGTTGTCAATTCTTCTTTGGTTTTCTTTATTCATTGTCCAGTTTCCACATTCATATAAAGCTATCAAAAACACTGCGACTTGGGTCGGGCACACCTTGGTCTTCAACGTGGTGCCTTTGTTTTTCGACACCTTTGAGAGGTCCTTTGCAGAAGATCTGTCCACTGCAGTGGTTTATGTGATTTCTTAGCTGCTGCTTCTATGGGCATTCATTGTGGATCCGAATAAAATGAAATTCTTGACAAACTTCATCTTTTCTCCATTTTTTTTAACTTTAGAAGGAAATTTTATTTTGAAATATACAGATCATATTCTTTTTTATATTCCTTTTTAATTTTATTTTTTTATTATTTATTACAGTAAATGAATAAAATTCTAATGTCTGTCAACTATCTCATCTGTGATAAATGCTCAGCCCCCCACCTTTGTAGGCAACGAAGTTATTTTCTTCTGTAGATAAGTCTATTTTTAAGTCCTTGTAACAGGGGTCTCATACGATGTTTGTCCTGTTGACACTGACTGATTTCACTCAGCATATCTTCCAGTTGAAACCATGTTATGTTTTCTAAAATCTGCACTGTTTTATATCATAGCATAGTGTTCCATTGAACACATGTACCATAGTATGTTTATTCATTCATCTGTCGATGGGGATCTGGATTGATTCCATCTTTTAGCTATTGTGGACTGTGCTGCAATAAACATTCCTGTACATGTGTCTGTTCATGTGACAGCCTTTGTTTCTGAAGGATAAATTCCAAGCAGTGGAATTACTGGATCAAATGGTGTATCTATTTCCAGCTTTTTAAGGAAGTGCCAGATTGCTTTCCAAAGAGGTTGTACCAACTTGCAATCCCACCAGCAGTGTAGGAGACTTCCAATCTCTCCACAGCCTCTCCAGCATTTGTTGTTTTGTGTTTTTTGGATCATGACCAACCTTGTTGGGTGGAGATGATATCTCAGTGTAGTTTTGATTTGGGTTTCTCTGACAGCTAATGATCATGAGCATGTCCTCATATATCTTTTGGCTCCCTGGATATCCTCTCTAGTGAAGTGTCTGCCCATCTCCTTTGCACATTGCTTAATTGGATTATTTACATTTTTCTTGTTGATATCTGTTTATCATGATGTTTTTATTGGCCCAGTTGTGAGGATGTTTGTTTTCTTCATGTTGGGGTGTAATCCATACTGAAGGCTAGAGTCCTTGATCTTCATCAGTAAGTCCTTTAAATCCCCTTCACTTTCAGCAAGCAAGGTTGTGTCAACTGCAAAATGCAGGTTGTTAGTGAGTCTTCCTCCAGCCCTGATTACTTGTTATTCTTCGCATAGTCCAGCTTTTAGGATTGTTTGTTCAGCATACAGACTGAATAAGTGTGGTGAAAGGATACAACCCTGACTCACACCTTTCCTGACTTTAAATCAAATAGTGTCCCCTTGTTCTATATGAACAACTGCCTCTTGATGCATGTATAGATTCCTCATATGGACAGTTAAGTGTCCTGGAATTCCCATTCTCCACAGTGTTATCCATAATTAGTTATGATCCACAGTCAAGTGCCTTTTCATAGTCAACAAAACACAGGAAGACCTCTTTCTGGTATTCTCTGCTTTTAGCCAGGATCCATCTGACATTGGCAATGAGATCCCTGGTTCCAGTCCTTTTATGAATTTGGCTTGAATTTCTGGGGGTTCCGTGTCCATATCCCTCTCTAGCCACTTTTGAATGATCTTAAGCAAAATTTTGTTTGCATATGACCTTAATGATATTATTCAATTATTTCCTCATTTGATTGAATCATCTTTCTTAGGAATACGAGGTCTGACAATTAAGCTCATGAAACTGCCACCATGCACTTATGTTGGCAGTACTGTACAAACAACTCGGTAAGATTCATTACCTTGGTATCACTGTTTCATAGTTGAGTTCTTGTCGACATGTGGTGGTGTCTTGCTAAGTGGTGTTCATTATTGTTGTGTGTTTTTGTGTGCCATCACAAGAATGTTGGAGCTTGAATTAGAGCAATGAACAAACATTAAATTTCTTGTTAAACTTGGTAAGAGTGGAAGTGAAATCAGGAACATGTTAGTCCAAGTTTATGGAGATAATGCCATAAAGAAAATGGCAGTGTACAAATGGATTAAACATTTTTTCTGAGGAGAGAGAAAGCATCACTTGTGAAGAGAGATCAGGGCAGACAGTAACAAGCAGAACTGACAAAAACATTGTTAACATTGTCAAATTGTGCATCAAAATTATTGGATGACTGAAAAGCATAGTAGACCAAGTAAACATTGATACAGAGATAGTTTGGAAAATCTTAACTGAAAAAGTTGGCATCAGAAAGGTGTGTGCAAAAATGGTCCCGAAGGAGCTCACTAAAGAACAAAAGCAAAGGAGAGTTGAAGTTGGCCAAGACCTTTTGGAGAGGCAAGATGATGTTTTGGGCTGTGTTATGAAATATATGTGATGAAACGTGGGTGTACCAACACAACCTTGAAACAAAGCATGAAAGTGCACAATAGAAGTCAGCCAATTCTCCATGATCAAAGAAGTTCCGTCAGTCCAAATCAAGAGTTAGAATGATGTTGATTTTTTTTCTTTTATATCAGAGAGGTTGTTCATTATAAATTTGTATCAGCTAGGTGAACAGTTAACCAAGTTTACTATTTGTTGTTGTTTGGTGCTGTCGAGTCAGTTTGGACTGATAGTGATGCTGTGCACAACAGAACGAAACACTGCCCAGTCTTCTTATGTCCACAATTGTTTTTATGCTTAAGCTCATTATTTCAGTCACTGTGTCAGTCCATCTCGTTGAGGGTCTTCCTCTTTTTTGCTGATCCTCAACTTTGCCAAGCATGATGTCCTTCTCCAGGGACTGATCCTTCCTGACAACATGTCCAAAGTATGTAAGACACAGTCTCTACATCTTTCCTTCCAAGGAGCACTCTGGTTGGACTTCTTCCAGAACAGATCTGTTTGTTCTTTTAGTGGTCCATGGTACATTCAACATTTTTCTCCAACAGTTTATGATTTGGAAGTGCTGAAAAGCCTGCATGAAAAGGTTAGATGAAAACTACCTGAACTTTTGGCCAAAACCTGATGGCTCTTGCTTGTATTATGACAATGCACTAGCTCATACAACACTGTCTGTTGAGGGAGTTTTTAGCCAGTAAACGAATGACTGTATTGGAATACCATACCTACTCACCTGATCTGGTCCCCAATGACTTTTGTTTACCCAAAGATAAAGAAAGTATTGAAAGGAAGACATTTTGATGACACTCAGGACATCAAGGGTACTACGCTGACAGCTCTGATGGCCATTTCAGAAAAAGAGCTCCAAAATTGCTTTGAAGGGTGGACTAGGTGCTGGTGCCAGTGCATAGCTTCCTAAGGGGAGGACTTTGAAGGTGACCATAATGATGAAGAATGTAGCACATTTTCTAGGATGAGTTCTTGGAATTAATTGTCATGTCTCATAGGCGTAAATATGTATCTCTTCCAGTTGGTTGGCCAGGTAGCTGTCTTCCAAATTTCTTGGGATAGATGAGTGAGCACTTCCAGTACTACATCTGTTTGTTGAATCATCTCAATTGTTACATCATCAATTTCCAAGCCTTGTTTTACACCAATGCCTTCAGTGCAGCTTGAATTGCTTCCTTTAGTACCAATGGTTCCTGATCATGAGTTATCTCCTGAAATGGTTGAACGTCGACCAATTATTTCTGGTATAGTGACCTTGTGTACTCCTTCCATCTTCATCCGATGCTTCCTGCCTCATTTAGTATTTTCCCCATAGAAGTTTTCAGTATTTCAACTGGAGGCTTAAATTTTTCCTTCAGTTCTTTCAGCTTGAGAAATGCTGTGTGTTTTTCCCCTTTGATTTTCTATCTCCAGGTCTTTGCATATGTCATCACTAATGCCTAGCATATTGATCTTCATGCATTCCATTTCAAATTTTTGACAATTTCCCATTTTTCTACGCTCATACTTTGTGCATTCCATGTTCCAATTATTAATGGATGTTTGCAGGTGTTTCTTCTCATTTTGTCATACCACTTCAGCAAATGAAGATCTTGAAAACTTAACTCCATTCGTGTGATTAAGGCTGAACTCATTTTGAGGAGGTAGTTCTTCCCCCATCATATTTTGAGTGCCTTCCAATCTGAGGAGCTCATCTTCTGGCACTCTATCAGATAATGTTCTGCTGCTAGTCATGAGGTTTTCACTGGCTAATTCTTTTCAGGAGTAGACCTCCAGGTCATTGTTCCTAGTCTTTCTAAGTCTGGAAGCTCAGCTGAAATCTGTTGGCCATGGGTGACCTTACTGGTATTTGAATACTGGTGGCATAACTTCCAGAATCACAGCAACACACAAGCCCCCACAGAATGAGAAACCAACAGATGCATCCTAGCATTGGTGAGCAGAAATTGGCCATTTTGAATCAGTTATATTGTCTATTATGCCAAGAATGACAAATTGAAGGGGAATGGTGTCACATTTGTCATCAACAAGAACATTTCAAGATCTGTCCTAAAGTACAACTCTGCCAGTGATAGGATAATATCCATACACCTACAAGGACAGCCAGTTAATATGACTATTATTAAAATTTACACACTTGTCGATTGAGTTGTGTTCCCCCAAAATAACTGTCAACCTGGCTAGACTATGATTTCCGTTGTGTGATTGTCCACTATTTTATCATCTGATATGATTTTCCTATGTGTTGTAAATCTTATCTCTATGATGCTAATGTGGTTGGATTAGTGGTAGCTATAATAATGAGGAAGGGATCAATCTACAAGGTTGTGTTGTATCTTAAGGCAATCTCTTTCCAGATGTAAAAGAAAGAAGTGAGTAGGGAAACCTGAGGACCTTCTATTATCAGAAAACAAGAGTCAGGAGAATAGCACCTCCTTTGGACTTGGAATCCATTTCCTGAGAATCTCCTTGACTGGGGAAGACTGATGACAAGGTCCTTTCTCCAGATCTGACAGGGAGAAAAAAAATTTTCCCCTGGAGCTGGCACCCTGAATTTGGACTTCTAGTCTCCTACAATGTGAGAGAATAAATTTATCTTTCTTAAATCCATCCTGTTGTGGTATTTCTGTTATAGCAGCACCAGATAACTAAGACATGCACCAACAACTAAGGCCAAAGATAAGTAAATTGAAGATTTTTACCAACCTCTGCAGTCTGAAATTGATCAAACATGCAGTCAAGATACATTGATAATTACTGGTGATTGGAATGTGAGAACTGGAAACAAAGGAGAAGGATCAGTAGTTAGAAAATATGGTCTTGATGTTAGGAACAATGAAGGAGATTGCGTGGTAGAATTTTGCAAGACCAATGACTTCATTGCAAATACAGTTTTTTCAACAATATAAATGGTGACTATACACATGGACCTCACCAGGTGGAATAGTCAGGAAGGAAATTGACTACATTTGTGGAAATCGATGACAGAAAAGCTCAATATCAGTCAGACCAAGGCCAGGGGCCAATGGGGAACAGACCATCAATTGCTTATATGAAAGTTGAGGTTGCAGAAAATTAGAAAAAGTTCATGAAAGCCAAAGTACAACCTTGAGTATATGCCACCTGCCACCTGAACTTAGAGACTGTCTTAAGGATAGATTTGACACACTGAGCACGAATGACTGAAAACTAGACAAGTTGTGGAATGACATCAAGAACATCATACATGAAGAAAGCCAGACGTCATTAAAAAGACAAGAAGGAAATGATCAAAGTGGACGTCACAAGAGACTCTGAAACTTCCTCTTAAACACAGAATATCTAAAGCAAATGGAGGAAATGATGAAGCAAAAGAGCTAAACAGAAGATTTCAAAGGGTGACTTGAGAAGGCAAAGTATTATGAAAGCATGTGCAAACAAATCAAAAGTGAACATACTTGCATTTCTCAAGTTTAAAGAACTGAAGAAAAAATTCAAGACTTGAGTTATAATATTGAAATAGTCTACAGAGAAAATATTAAACAATGCAGGAAGCATCTAAAGAAAATGGATGTGATACTCAGAGTCACTGTATCAAAAAGAATTGGTTGACATTCAGCCATTTCAAGAGGCAGCATATTGTGAAGAACAAATGGTACTGAGGGAAGAAGTCCAAGCTGCACTGATGACAGAGGCTGAAATCAAGGCTGCAGAAATTGATGGAATACTAACTAACATGTTTCAGCAAATGGCTGCAGCACTGAAGGTGCTCACACATCTAGGCCAAAAAATTTGAAGGAAAGATACCTTGGCAGCCCACTGGGAGATGTCCACATTTGTACCCTTTCAAAGAAAGGTGATCCAACAGAACATGGAAATTATCAAACAATATCTGTAATATCACATTGAAGCAATGTGTGATGAATGAAGAAGAATTGATGTCTTTGAATTTTTGCTCTGGTGAAAAAATATTGAATATACTGTGAACTGCACAGAGAATAAACAAACCTGTCTTGGAAGTAGTACAGCCAGAATGCTTCTTAGAAGCAAGGACGTTGAGACTACATTTTACATACTTTGGGCATGTTATCAGTAGGCATCAGTTCCTGGAGAAGGACATTGTGCTTGGTAAAGCAGAGGGTCAACAAAAAATAGGAAGAACCTCAACAAGATGCATTGACACAATTGCTGCAACAATGGGCTCAAGTATAATAACAGTTGTGAGGATGGCACAGGAGACCAGGCAGTGTTTTGTTCTGTTGTACACAGAGTTGCTGTGAGTTGGAACTAACTCAATGGTATGTGAGAACAACCTTCAAGTTTACCGACTCTTTCTTCTGTCATCCATTCTCTGCTATTGAGTCAATCCAGTGAGTTTTTTCTTTCAGTAATTGTATTTTTTAGTTCTGAAATTTCTAATATTTAGTTTTTCTTTGTATCTTTTATTTCTTTGCTGATACTTTCTATTTTAATATTTCTTTTGTGAGTTTTTACAATTCCACATTAGAATCTTTTTAAAATTTTTTTACTTAATATAACTGAGTGAAAATGTACATTCCTGTATAAATTTACATGCCCACCTATATGCAGCTTCCACTGCTCTCCCTGCCCGGTGACAGCACACTATTCCTCTCTGCTCCATACATGTCTCGTTCTCCCAACAGTCTCTTTTTTCCCTCCTCTCCACCCACTTTCCTTCCTCCAGCCAGAGGTCAGCAGGATGACATCCTATAGATGTATAGAACCATAAAGTGCATCCCATATATGGTCACTGCATCGCCAAGTCCAATCCATTCCTGTCTGAAGCATGGACCTTCCTTATGATTTATGGTTAAGGGCAGCATCAGGGCGAGGGGCCATGCTCCCAGGGGAATCCCGAAACCACTGGACCATCAATTGAGGTCTTTTAGTGGAGATCTCAGGGTGCACCCCTTTTTATTCTTGTGTTGCCAGTGAGACTCAACTTAGTGAGCTCCATCGCGGCTATCACTGGTGGTGGCTGGGCACCATCCGGTTCTTCCGGTCCCAAGTCGATGTAGGCACCCACTGATGTGGGTTTCTTTGTCTTCTGGGTTGTCTTTCCCCCATGTCATTTTGGTCCTCGGTGAGCATCCATTCCTGCTGAGTTGGGACCATTTGCTGTGTCCTCGGATGGCAGCTTAGCCGCTTTTAAGACCCCAGACGCCACACACCAACGTGGGGTGCAGAGAGCCCTCTTAGCAAAACACTAGTGGTGCCAATTGGCTTCGCTTTCGCCTAAGAGCATAGTCCCCCACCCCCTGCCCCAGCTACTCTATCCTTGCAATATTGGGTTAAGATGGAAGGAGTACTCATGTTATGTTTAAGTCTACTTAATATTGTTCTCGTTTCTAATGTGTGTCATCACTGATTTCACCCAACCAGATACCTAGCAACTATCTAATCTAAACCCTCCCGCCTCCTCCCTTGCAGCTGTCAAAGAGTCTTTTCTTCTATACACAAGTCTGTTTTTGAGATCTTATCGTAGAGGTCTCATACAACATTTGTCCTTTTGTCGCTGACTACTTTCACTCAACACAATGTCTTCCAGTTGAAACTAGGTCATGAGATGTTTCCTGAAGTCATCGTTGTTCTTTATCATTGTGTAGTGCTCCATTGAGTATATATACCATAGTTTACCTATCCATTCTTCTGTTGTTGGGCATCTGGATTGATTCCACCTTTTTGCTATTGTGGACTGTGCTGCGACAAACATTCTGGTGCATGTGTCCGTTGGTGTGAAAGGCCTTGATTCTGTAGGATATATTCCAAGTAGTGGAATTACTGGGTCAAATGGTATATCAATATCCAGTTTTTTAAGGAAGCATCAGATTGCTTTCCAAAGAGGCTGGACCATTTTTCAACCCCACCAACAGTGTAGGAGGGTTCCACTTTCTCCACAGCCTCTCCAGCATTTGTTGTTTTGTGTTTTTTGGATCATGGCCAACCTTGTTGGGGTGAGCTGGTATCTCATTGTCGTTTTGATTTGAATTTCTTTAATAACTAAAGATCGTGAACATGTCCGCATGTGTTTTTTGGCTGCCTGGATCTCTTCTTTAGTGACATGTCTGTCCATCTCCTTTGCCCATCACTTAATTGGATGGTTTATCTTCTTCTTGTTGATATTTTGTAGTATCTTATAGATTATGGAAATCAGGCATCGGTCTGACATAGAGTTTCCAAATATTTTCTCCCATTCTGTAGGTGTTCTTTTAATTCTATTAATAAAGTCTTCAGATGAGCAAAAGTGTTTAATTCTTAATAGATCCCATTTATCTATTTTCTCTTCTGATGATTGTGGTTTGTTTGACAGATTTTGGAGTCTGTCCATATTGTGTATTAAAACTTCCATTGTTGTTCCTACCTTTTCTTGGATGAGCTTTATCGTTTTAGGTTTGATATTTAGGTCTTTTATCTAGTTGGAGTCGGTTTTTGTATAAGGTGTAAGATATAGAGCTTGTTTCAGTTTCTTGCAGATGGATATCCAACTTTGCCAGCACCATTTGTTGAAGATACTGTTTTTACCCCAGTTTAATGTCTTAGGACCTTTGTCGAATATCAGTTGTTCATAGGTAGATGATGTCATCTCTGAGGTCAGATTAGAATTTTTAATAATAACTGCTTTAAAGTCCTTGTAAGGTAACTCTAACATCTCTGTCATCTCATTATTGGCATCTGGTGATTGTCTTTTCCATGCAAGTTGAAATTTTCATGGTAATTTTTATGCCAAGTAGCTTTGGTTTGTATCCCGAACATGTTGAGTATTACAGTATGAAGGTCTCAGTCTTGTTTGCATCCTGCAGTCATCATTGATATTTTTTTTGTGTGTAGCTTTCTGTGAGATGTAGGTTCCATTGTCAACCTTATTTTTTCAAAATCTTTGCGGCACTATTTCGGATCTCTCTGGCATGTGTACCACCCAGTAGTCAGTCTGGGATCTGGGTGAAGATCTACCTGTTAGCTACTTCTCAAATTCTCTGGTGTATGAATTAGTATCAAATCCATTTATGTGTCGGTCAGCGGTCACCTCAGAAGTTCACAAACAACTTCATGGGGTCACTTACTCAAGTTTCTCCTCTCTTAGTTTCCTGGTACTTTCCAGTTCCCAAGTATCTCATTTTTAGTCTTCCAGCCCCAAACTGTACATTTCCGTGATGACATCATACCCAGGGGCAAGCAAAGAGAGTACAAAGAAAGGGGAAAAAGCAATGACATTTGGTCCTGCCCCCTTGGACCCTCAACTCCATGCAATGGAGAGAAATGTTCTCCTCTTTCAGAGTTTTGTCTCTTGCAAGCCTCCACTTCCAATCTGTCACAGCTGCAGGATTTTCTAGAGGCTGCAGCATAAGGGAATGGAGGAAAAAGATAGGAAAAAAATGAAAGATTTCTTCCCTAACCCCTGAGCTTTAGAGATTTCCTTTCCCACTCATTGAGCCATGCTTCTCCTGAATCTTCAATTGCACTGAAGTTTTCACTTCTGTATTTTGTGGCAGTGTTAAATTGAAGCTAGGGAGCACCAGAGGGGAAAAACATCTCAAAATCACCACTGGTTTTGTGGTACTTCAAATTTTGATGTTCTCCCATGACCTGCCTTCTGATATTTACTTTTCCAAGTTCTCAAATATCTTTCCATGCATTTTGTCCATGTTTTATAATTAAGTTCAGTGTGAGAAATAGGGAGGTATAAGTTTCTTCTATCTTTTCAGGAACTAGAAGGCTTTCCCTCTAAGTACTTTTCAATTTGCATGCTACCAAAGGCAGGGAGTTTGCAGCTGGCTATCACTTAGGAGTAGAATGGGGAATATGCCAAGTTCTATTTGGCTTAGACCTTGAGCCTGACTGACCTGCCTACCTTCTGCATCTCAGCATAGACCGGACTGACCCGCTGTGGGCTCCAAGATACCTCCATACTAACAGAAACAGTTCTCTTATCCACAAGAACAGTGTATCAGCTAGGACTCTTATTTTTCAGCTGGTAGGAAACTCAATCTAAATTGCCTGTATCAAAAGAGCAATTTATTGGCTGATGTAACAGAATATCCTAGGGATAAATTGAGCTCCACGTAATGTGACTGAATCCAAGAACAAAAATAATATGAAAAGAACATGAGCTGTCTCCATTTCTTTCTGTTATAATTTCCTGTGTTGTGTCCATTTCCATACAGGTTCTCCCCTCATTCTGGAAAGCTGGCTGCCCCAAACTCTAGGTTTACATGCTTATGACTTTAAGTCCATCAGAATAGAGAACATCTCTTTCTTTGTTGCTTGAATGAGAGCCCTGGTTTTAGCCTTGCTTGGATCAGAATGATTTGACTTGAATCAAATGTCTACATCTTAATCATGTATTACAGCCTAGGCCAGTGATGCTCTGATTCGCTAGGCCTGTGTTGCATATACAGTCTTGGAACTGGAAAATCAGCTTTACACACAGCACACATAGACTAAAAGTGAAGTCACTGATGATTTCCTCAATGCAAAATCTGGGTGGCACTGCCAGGTAAAGGGGGAATCCACGCTGGGATATAGAAACAACAAATATATACTATACCAAGAGAACTCAGTGAATTCCAATAGGGTGCTTACAAAACCCTGCCTTCCCTCTGTATTTTTGCTGACGTAGTGAGTCTTCCTTTGTTATGCCCTTATCCTTAAGTTTTTATTATTTTTATTTCTTCAGAAGACAGACTTACAGATTGCAATGAAAACCATGTAGGGGATTAAATTCCCTAGGAGACAGATTAAGTAGTGATTCTAAAAGTCTAGTCTCTGGACCAGCAGCATCTCTATCACCAAGAACATGCTAGAAATGCAAGTTCATGGGCCACATCCCAGACTTCTTGAGCCAGAAGCTATGGAGATGGAGTCCAGAAACCTGGGTTGTAACAAGTCCTCCAGGTGATTCTGATGTTTACTCAGGTTTGAGAGCCACTGTGCTAGAGAATAAGAAAAAAGTTGGAGGAAAGGAGAAGAACATGAGCTGTATCAGTAATACTTGTAACTGTTACAATGAGAATATGTTTGTGTATTACTTCCAGAACCTACAGCCCATTGCTGTTGAGTCATTTCCAACTCATAGTGACCTTATAGGACAGAGTAGAACTGTCCTATAGGGTTTCCAAGGCTGCAATCTTTACAGAAGCAGACTGACACATCTTTATCACACAGAGCAGCATGTGGGTGTTAACTGCTGACCTTTCAGTTAGCAGCTAAGTGCTTAACCACCGCACCACCAGTGCGCCTATGTAATACTTAGGTAAAAAATTTATTTTTAATGTAAACAAGATGCCTAGTTCTTGAGTAACACTTACCTTTAAGGAACATATAGGTAAAACTGAAGACTTCAAGAGAGTGCAAAGAGTAACCAGAGAAATACAAAGAAAACTAGGATAATGTGGTAACAGAGAAGTCAAGGGAAAAGAAAGTTTTAGGATATTTTTATTTATCAGGTATCTAACAAACTAGATTGTGAGATCTGAAAAAGCAGAGATACTGTCTTGATTCCTGCTGTAGCCCTCGTATGCAGAAAAACACCTAGCATATAGTAGACACTTTTGATAGAAACTGCTGGAAATCACCAATTTCCAGGTTTTCTCTCCTTTCAGGCACAGGGGAAGAGTTCACTTCCCGCTCTACTGCAGTTAAGTGAGGACAGGTGACTAGTTCTCACCAAATGACTATAAGCAAAAATGACTCGTGTTACTTTGCGGCCACAGCTTTAAATGTTGGTGTAAGTTATGTCTGCCCTGAGGTGGTGACCAAGAAAGCCGTATGTTCCAGATGATACAGCTAGAAAATAGTAGAGCATCCATTATCCTGACTTTCTGAATGACTGTACAAAAAGGAGTCCTATGTTGACCACTTCTGGACACACAGCATGTGCAAGAAACAAATTTCTGCTGTGGGAAGTCACTGTGGTTTTGGGAATGTTTGTTACTACAGTGTAATCTAGCCCATACTGATTGATAAATGTCCGATGAATGAATGAGATCAAGAGGAATACTTTCTTTTTTTAATTGTGATTAAGTGAAAGTACATAATCCAAATCAATTTTGCATGCCCGCCTATCTGCAGCTCCTCCTCTCCTCACCCAGTGACAGCACAATCCTCCTTTCCGCTCTATGTTTCTAGTGTCCTCTTAGTGAGCACCTGTCCCCTGCTCTCCATCTTCTTCTCTCCTATCTAGAAAGAAACCAGTAGGAAAGTTTCCTATAAATGCATAGAAACATAAAGTATGCGTACCATATGGTCACACTGTGTCACTGAGTCCAGTCCATTCTCGTCTGAAGAGTTAACCTCAGTACTGGTTTCTGGTGAGGGCCAGCAGCAGGTTTAGGGGCCAAATTCCTAGGGGACCCTCCAGGCTGTTGAACCATTGATTGTAGTCTTTTAGTAGCGTTCTTGAACTGCACCCCTCTTTTTCTCATGTTGCCTCAGGGACTCTACATTGTGTCCCCCATCACAGCTGCCTTTGGTGGCAGCTGGGCATCATCTGGTTCTTCCGGTCTCGTGCTGACATGATCTCCCACTCACAAGGGTCCTTCTATCTCCTGGGCTCATTTTTCCTTATCTTTGTTGTTTTTGGTCATCGTTTGTTCCAGATAAGTTGGGACTGTTTGGTGTACCTCAGCTGGCAGCTTACTAGCTTTTAAGACCCCAGACGCCACTCACCAATATGGGATACAGAAGACTCTCTAGTTGTACTGCTTGGCCTTGATGTCCCCAGAAAATATGATCCCCAGACCTCCGTCCCTGCTACTCTGTCCTTTGAAATATTGGGTTGAGTTTAGAAAACCTTTCAGTTTATAGTGTAGTCCAGTTACGTTGCTCTCCTCTTTACTACATGATGTCACTGCTTTTGCCTAACCAAATTCCTACCTACTGACTAATCTATGACCAAGCCTCCCCTCCTTCCCCACCCTAGTAGCCTCCAAAGACTCTTTTCTTCTGTACGTAAGTCTATTTTTAAGTCCTTTATAGCGGAGGTCTCATACAATACTTGTCCTTTTGCTGCTGACTGATTTCAATCAACATAATGTCTTCTAGTTGAAACCAGATTATGAAATGCTCCCTAAAATCATCATTGTTCTTTATCATTGCATAGTATTGCATTGAGTATATGTACCATAGCTTGTTTATCCATTCACCTGTTAATGGGCACGTAGGTTGATTCCATCTTTTTGCTATTGTTGACAGTGCTGCAATGAACATTTGTGTGCAAGTATCTGTTCGTGTGACCACCTTTATTTCAGTAGGATATATTCTGAGCACTGGGATGGCTAGATCATATGTGATTTCTATTTCTAGCTTTGTAAGGAAGTGTCAATTTGCTTTCCAGGGATATTGTACCATTTTGCATTCCACTAGTAGTGTAGGAGAGTTCCAATTTCTTCGCAGCCTCTCCAGCATTTGTTTTTTGTGTTTCTTGGATTATTGTCAACCTTGTTGGGGACAGATGGTATCTCAATGTAGTTTTGGTTTGGATTTCTCTAATAGCTAATGATCATGAGCATTTTGTCATGTGTTTTTTGGCTGCCTGGATGTCTTCTTTGGTGAATTGTCTGTCCATCTCCTTTGCCCATCAATTAATTGGGCTATTTACCTTTTTCTTGTTGACATTTTGCAGTACATTGTAGATTATGGAAATCAGACATCAATCCAACATGTAGTTGCCAAATATTTTTTTCACAGTCTGTAGGTAGTCTTTTAATTCTCTTGATAATGTCTTTGGATGAGCATAAGAGTTTGATTCTTATCTATTTTCTATTTTGTTTGTGCATGGTTTGTCACATTTTGTAGTCTGTCTAAGCCGTGTACTAGAACTTCCACTGATGACCCGGTCTCTTTCTGCATGATCTTTATCGATTTAGTTTTGTTATTTAGGTGTTTGATCCACTTTAAATTAGTTTTTGTGTAAGGTGTGAGAATGGGTCTTTTTCAGTTTTTTGTAGATGGATATTCAACTTTGCCCAAAACCATTTGTACCATTTGTTAAAGAGACTGGTTTTAACCACAGTTTACAATCTTAGGACCTTTGTCGAATATTGGCTGTGCATAGAAGGTGGTGATATTGTTGGGGTCTCAATTCTGTTCCACTGGTCTATATGTCTCTTTTTGTAGCAGCACCAGGCTATTTTGACTACTGTGGCAGTGAAGTGGGTTCTAAGGTTGGGTAGTGTGAGACCTCCTGTCTGAGTGACCTGGTATTGCTCCAACAGAAAATACCACGAGTGGAAGGCTTCACAAGGAGAAACTTTTATTGTCTCAGTCCAGTAAGCCACAAATCCATTCATAAGTTACAAGTCCATTCAATATGAGAAGTTATCACAGCCCGGTAGGCTAGGTCTAAATTCAAGAAGAGCATCTCAGCACAGGAACCTCAGTTCCAAAAGATGTGCTCTGCTCTCTGTGCTGCTCTCTTGATGGTAGGAGGTTCCCAACTTCCTCTGCTCACTTCTCTCCCTTATATCCCACAAGCTTGTAGCTTGAATCCTGCCCCACTAGCACAACTGCAGCCCATTCTCCATCATCAATAGCACAGAGGCAGGATTCACAACACATGGGAGGAATGGCACCGTATTGAGACTCCTAGCTGAGTCAAATCAACACATACATTCTTGGGGGGACACAATTCAATCCATGACACTTCCCACTGTGTTCCGCTTCTTCAGTTGTACTTTACTTATCGGGGGTTTCTTCTCTTCCCAAACAAATTTGGTGATTTGTTTCTCCATCTCATTAAAAAAAAAATGACACGAATTTGTATTGGGATTGCATTGTATATGTAGATCACTTTGGGTTAAATAGACATTTTCGCAGTGTTAATTAAGTCTTCCTGTCCATGAGTTAAGGTAGGTTTCCCCACTTTACATAAATCTCTTGATTTCTGGCAGTAAGGTCTTGTAATTCTCTCTGTATAGGTCTCTATTTCTCTGGTTAGATTTATTTATAGGTATTTTATCATCTTAGGGGCTATAGTAAATGGTATTGATTCGATGATTTCCTCTTAGTGATCTCTTTGTTGGTGTAAAGGAATCCTACAAATTTACTTATGTTTATTTTGTATTCTAATATTTTGATGAACTTTTCTATTAGTTCCAGTAGTTTATTTATAGAGTCTTTAGGGTTCTCTGTGTATGTGATCATATCATCTGCAAATAGGGATATTTTTACTTCTTCTTTGCCAATGCAGATGCCCTTTGTCTTGTCTAATTGCTCTGGCTAGAACCTCTAGCACAATGTTGAATAGAAGTGGTTACAGTGTGCATCCTTGTCTAGTTCCTACTCTCAGGTGAATTCTTTCAGTCTCTCCATTCAGGATGATGTAGGCAGTTGGCTTTAGGTAGATGCCCCTTATTGCACTGAGGAATTTCCCTTCTACTTCCATTTTGCTGAGAGTTTTAAACATGAATGTGTGTTGGAGTTAGTCAAATGCCTTTTCTGCATCACTTGACAAAGTCAAGTGATTCTTATCCTTTGTGTTATTTATATGGTTGATCATATTGTTTTTCTGATGTTGAACCAGCCTTGCATCCTACTAAGAATCAAACACTTTTGCTCATTCAAAGACTGTATCAAAAGAGTTAAAAGACCACCTACAGAATGGGAAAAAATATCTGGCAACTACATGTTGGACCATCATCTGATCTCCCTAATCTACAAGGGTCTGCACAATATCAACAAGAAAAAGGTAAACAACCCAATTAAGAAATGGGCAAAGGAGATAGGCATACACTTCACTAGAGAGGACATTCAGGCAGCCAAAAGACACATGAGGAAGTGCTCACAATCATTAGCTATCAGAGAAATCCAAATCAAAACTACAATGAGATACCATTTCACACCAACAAGCTGGGTCATGATCCAAAAAGCAAAACAACAAATGTTAGAGAGACTGTGGAGAGATTGGAACTCTCCTTCACTGCTGGTGGGATTGCAAGTTGGTACAACCTCTTTGGAAAGCAATCTGGCACTTCTTTAAAAAAGCTGGAAATAGATACACCATTTGATCCAGTAATTCCACTGCCTGGAATTTATCTTTCAGAAACAAAGGCTGTCACACGAACAGACACATGTACATTAATGTTTATTGCAGCACAGTCCATAATAGCTAAAAGATGGAATCAACCCAGATCCCCATCGACAGATGAATGGATAAACATACTATGGTACATATGTTCAATGGAACACTATGCTATGATGTAAAACAATGTCGATCTTAGAAAACATCTCACAACATGGTTTCAATTGGAAGATATCATGCTGAGTGAAATCAATCAATGTCAACAGGACAAATATTGTATGAGACCCCTATTATAAGAACTTAAAAATAGAATTATCTACAAAATGAATAGCTTTGATGGCTACAAGTGTGGAGGGGTGGGGACTTATCAAAGAGGAGCTAGTTGATGGGTAGAATCTTTCCCTGGCTTTGGTATCAGGGTTATGCTGACTTCACAGAATGAATTTGTGAGTATTCCTTCCCCTTCTATGCTTGAAATAGCTTCAGTAGTGTTGGAGTTAACTCCTCTCTAAAAGTTTGGTAGAGGTCTCCCGAGAAGTCATCTGTGCCCGGACTTATTTTGGTTGGTAGTTTTTTGATTACTTGTTCAGCCTCTTCTTTTGTGATGGGTTTATGAAGTCGTTCTTCTCCTTGTGAAAATGTTGGTAGGTAATATGAATCCAGAAGTTTGTCTATTTCCTCTAGGTTTTCAAATCTGTCAGAGTACTGTTTTCATAGTATTCGGTTATGATGCTTTTGATTTCGGTTGGGTCTTTTGTGATGTCTCCCGTCTAATTTCTTATTCAAGTTATTTGTTTCCTCTCCTGTTTTTCTTTCGTAAGTTTAGCCAATGGTTTATCAATTTTGTTGATCTTTTCGAAAAACCAGCTTTTGGTTTTGTTAATTCTTTCAATTGTGTTTGTATTCTCTAATTCATTTAGTTGTTCTCTAACCTTTATTATCTGTTTTCTTCTGGTGCCCAATGGGTTCTTTTGTTGCCCTTTTTCTGCTTAAGTTGTAGGGTTAATTCTTTGGTTTGGGCCCTTTCTTCATTCTGGATGTGTTCATTTAGAGAGACAAATTGACCTCTGAACACATCTTGTGCTGTATCCCGTAGGTCCTGCTAGGTTGTGTTTTCATTCTCACTTGATTCCATAAAATTTTTTTATTGCATCTTTGATTTATTCTATAACCCATGAATTTTTGAGCAAGGTCTTGTTCAGTTTCCATGAGTTTGAGTTTCTATCCCTGTTTTATCTGCTACTGATTTCAACTTTTATGGCTTTGTAGACTGAGAACATGCTTTGCAATAATTCAGTGGTTGGATTTTGTTGAGACTTTCTTTATGACCTAATACGTGGTCTGTTCTGGAGAATGTTCCATGTGCATTGGAAAAGCAGATGTACTAGTCTCTTATTGGGTAAAAAGTTCTGTATATGTCGATGAGGTCCAGTTGGTTGATTTTTGCAACCAGATCTTCTCTAACTTTACTAAGCTTTTTTTTTTTTGAATGATCTGTCCATTAGTGAAAGTGGAGTGTTGAAGTCTCCTACTATTATTGTTGAGTGATCTATCTCATTTTTCAGTGTTGTCAGCATTTGTTCAATGTATTTAGATGCTCTAGTATTGGGTGCATAAGTATTTAATATTGTTATATTCTGCTTATGCACTGAACCTTTCAGCAATAAATAGTGACCATCCTTGTCCACGATGGTGGACTTTACATTAAAATCTATTTTATCTGAGATTAGTATTGCCAATCCTGCTCTTCTTTGTATGTTATTAGCTTGGTATGTATTGGTTGGTATACATTTTTCCATCCTTTGATTTTCAGTTTGTTCATAACTTTGAGTTAAGGCATGTTTCTTGTAAGCAACATATACATTTACATTTAGTGTAATTATTGATACCTATGATACCTATTTTGCTGCCTTTATTTTTGTGTTGTTGATATTTTCTTTGTTCCTCTTAAAATTCTGTTCTGGGTCATTTTTATTTGTTGGTTTACTTTTCATCTTTTTCAGGGTTGGTTTTGTGTTTTTTGAGACTCCTGTGTTATGTTTCTTGTTTTGATATGTTGCATTCTTAGTTTGCTTTGCAGCTACCCCTTTGATTCCCCTTAATGTTCTAAGTTTAAACTAATCTTTAACTTCTGTATATCTTCTTAATATCCTCTCCATCTGAAAAGGTTATATCTACTGTAATACATCCCTCTTTATAGTGTGATGATGTCTCAGTTTTCATGTTAAGGTCACTGGTTCCCTACTTGTAATATTTTAGCTTTGATTAAGCTTAGTGACTCCCTTAACTGAGTAGGCCTCTGGATGCTGGATCTTGCATTGCATCCTTAAGCATACATTTGATGTTATTGTTTTTCTAAACATAGAGCTTCTTTCAGTATTTCTTATACTTTTGGTTTCTTTTTGCAAAGTCTCTGAGCTTTTGTTTATCTCCAAATGTCTTAATTTCTCCATTCTATGTGAGAGACAATTCTGTAAGATATATAATTCTTGACTGGAAGTTTTTCTCCTTCAGGGCTTTGTATGTGTCATCCCACTGTCTTCTTGCCACCATGATTTCTGCTGAGAAGTCAGATGAAAGCCTATAGGGCTTCCCTTTGTATGTTAGTTTTGCTTGAAGCCTCTGTGCCTTTAAAAGCCTCTCTTTATATTTCATTTTATTAAGCCTGGTTAAAATACGTCTTGATGTCTTTCTTTTGGGGTCTGGTTTTTGTGGTGTTGGATAAGCATCTTGAATATCCTATATTCTCTTCTTTCATGATTTCAGTGAAGTTTTCTGTTTGTATTTTCTGCTATCTCTGTTCAGGAACTCTAATTATTCATAGATTATTCCTCTTGATAGAGTCCCACATGCTTCTTAATTCTTCATTATTCTTATTTCTTCTATCCGATTTCTCCTAATAACTCCTGGTGTTAGTTGCTTTATCTTCAAACTCACTAATTCTGTATTCCATTTCCTTGATCCTCCTCTTTTGGATTTGTGCTGAATTGTCTAATTCTCTAATTTTATTGTTGATTTCCTGGATTTCAGATTGCTGATGTTCTAGCAGTTCATATAGCTTTCTTAAATTTTCCTTTTGTTCTGCTGCATTTTGTTTAATCTTTAGGAGGCCTCTATACATAATTCTTTTGAATTCGACCTCTGATAATTTCAGAAAGGCTTCTTCATCTGGGAAGTTTTTGGATTCTTTATTTTGGGAGTTTTCCAGAGCCATGGTGGTCTGCTTCTTTAAATGGTTAGATATTGACTGTTGTCTTCATGCCATCCAGAAACTGTTCATTTTCTCTGGTGTTACACCATTGGGAGCTGTGACATAGTTCTAAGAAGGGAGTAGATAAGGGCACTGCTAAATTTGGTCTCCAGCCGCCACTGCCTTCTCTAAGTGCAGTTGACTTATGTATAGTTTATCTGGAAACACAGACACTATGAAGCCCCATTATGTTGCTTGGCTTGGTGGCTGGCCCCATCTGGGCCCTCAGAGGCGGGAAGCCCCACCTCCTGGCTGGCAAAGAAGGTGCCTTATTTATGGAGACTCTGGGGTGCTGTCAGATGATGCTATGATGTGTCTCAGTGAAGGGCAGTGGAAATGGCACCACCACACTCAGGGGCCAGTCACCACTGTGTTCTCTAGCTGCTCTTAACATAAAAGCTGCCTTTCTGCTGAGAGAGGCGTTGACCAGCAAGTGAAAGCAGCCAAGCTCTCAGGGGTGGCAGAGACAGCACCTGACTGGCAGAGACAGCATCTCCTAGACTGTCCTCAGACAGTGTGACATGGTTCAAGGAGGGGAGGAGTTAGGGACCTGCTGCACTCAGCCACCAGCTCCAACTATGAACCTTAAGTATGATCATCTTAAAAACAGCTTTTCTTCTGGACAAACACTATCCAGACAGGCACTGTTGCTCAGCATGGTAATTAGTCCTAGGTGAGACCTCAGGCATGGCTAACTCTGCATTTCAGCTGACCAAGATGGCATCCCACCTGAGCCACCTTTCCTGCAGAGTCAGCAGTATCTGTAGTGCAGCTCAGAGAAGTGTGGGGAGGGGCACCGGTGCCTTCGGTCAGCAGCTGCAGCTAGGTTCTCTAGCTGAGGCTGTCCCAAGCATAGTTTCCTTGCTGAGGGATACACTGTTTACTTAAGCATTGGAGGTTCAGCATACTAGCCAGCTTGTGCCAGGCTCACAGGCTCAGCAGTCCCATTCCCAGCCTCCTGGTTGACAAAGGTGTCTGTACCTGTAATCTTCTCAAAGGACGTGCCAGCAAAAGCAGGATTCAGTGTACCACGGCCTCACCTCTAACAGAGGTAGTTTCCCCCTTCCTGTCACCCAGTCCAGTCTCACAACCCTACACCAGATCTTGAGTCCCCCAGAATGTCCACACTGTTCTGCTCAATTATTTTTCTAGGTCTTAGTTCTCAGAGAGAATCGAGATGTGTCTAGTCCACTATCTTGGCCCTACCTCTCTCATTATAGTTTTGATTTGCATTTCTCATGAGTCGGATCCGACTCGACGGCACTTGGCTGGCAGTGTAATGATTGTGAGCATTTCCTCATGTAGCTGTTAACCAGTTGGTTGTCTTCTTTGGTGAAGTGCCTGTTCATATATTTAGCCTATTTTTAAATTGGATTGTCTTTTTGTTGTTGATGTTTTGCAGTATCTTATAGATTTCAGAGATGAGATGCTGACTGAATTTGTAGAATCCATTTTTTTTTCCCAGTCTGTAGGTTGTCCTTCTACTCCTTTGACAAAGTCTTTTGGTGAACATAAATACTTGATTTTAATGAGTTATCAGTTATTTATTTTCCCTTCCACCATTTGTACATAGTTAGCAATGTTTGTATTCCGTTTATGATGTGTATCGGGGCTTACAGCATAGTCCCTATTTTGTCTTCCATGGTCTTTCTCATTTTAGATTTTATATTTATGTCTTTGATCCATTTTGAGTGTGCATAGTATGAGATATGGATCTTATTTCCTTTTTTTTTGCAGATGGATATTCAGCTACGCCAACACCATTTGTTAAAGAGACTGTCTTTTCCCCTAGTTAACAGACTTTGGGCCTTTGTCAAATATCAGCTACTCATAGGTAGATGATGTTATATCTGGATTCTCCATTCTGTTCCATTGATCTATGTATCTGTTTTTGTACCAGTACCAGGCTGTTTTGACTATCATGGCAGTGCGATAGGTTCTAAAGTCAGGCCTCCCACTTTGTTCTTCAGTATTCTTTATTTATCAAGGCTTCTTCCTTTTCCATATGAAGTTGATGATTTGTTTTTCCATCTCATGAAAAACTGCCACTGGAATTTGTATTGGGATTGCGTTGTATCTATAGGTTGCTTTGGGTCCCAAAACCCAGTGCCATCAAGTCGGGTCTGACTCATGGCGACCCTAGAGGCCAGAGTAGAACTGCCCCATAGAGTAGACTTTCACAATATTAAGTCTTCATGAGTCGGATCCAACTCGATGGCACTTGGCTGGCATCCATAAGGAAGCTATGCTTCTCAACTTAAGTCTCTTGGTTTCTGGCAGAGTGTCTTGTAGTTTTCTTTGTGTAAATCTTTTATATCTCTGGTTAGATTTATTCCTAAGTATTTTATCTTTGTTGGGGCTATTGCAAATAGTATTGATTCAGTGATTTGCTCTTTGGAGTTCTCTTTGTTACTGTAGAGGAGTCCAACTTACTTTTGTGTGTTTATCTGAACTCTTCTATTAGTTCCAATAGCTATTTTTGGGGGGTGGGGAGAGGGATTCTTTAGGGATTTCTGTGTATAAGATCATATCATCAGCAAATGGAGATACTTTTACTTCTTCCTCACCAATTTGGACACAATTTATTTCTTTATCTTGTCTGATTGCTCTGGCTAGAACCTCCAGGACAATGTTGAATAAAATTGGTGACAATGAGCATTCTTGTATGGTTCCCATTCTCAAGGGGAATGCTTTCAGACTGTCTTGATTTAGGATGATGTTTGTTGTTGGCTTTGTGTAGATGCCCCTTATTACATGAGGAATTTCCCTTCTATTCCTATTTTGCTGTTTTTAATATGAATGGGTGTTGGACTTTGTCAAATGGCTTTTCTGCATCAATTGATAAAATCAAGTGGTTCTAGTCTTTTATTTATGTGATTGATGACATTGTTTTTCTAATGCTGAACCATCCCTGCATCCCTAGTAAAAGTCCCACTTAGTCATGGTTAAATTTTTTTTTTTTTTTGATATGTTGTTGAAGTCTATTGGCTAGAATTTTGTAGAGGATTTTTGCGTCTAAGTTCATGAGAGATATTGTTCTGTAATTTTCCTTTTTTTGTGGTGTCTTTGTTTTGATATCAAGGTTATGTGGGCGTTATAGAGTGAGTTTGGGTATATTCCATTCCTTTCTATGCTATGAAATAACATTAGTAACAGTAGTGTTCACTGTCCTCTAAAAGTTTGGTAGAATTCTCCAGTGAAGCTGTCATTGGCAGGACTTTTGTTGTTGTTGTGAGTTTTTAAATTACCTTTCCAGTCTCTTCTTTTGCTGTAGGTTTATTTAGTTGTTCTACCTATACTTAGTGTTAAAAAGTAGATATCACCTTGAATACTGAGGTGTGCCTGACCAAAGTCATGGTATTTTCAGCCACATCATATACGTGTAAAATCTCGATAATTAATAAAAAAGCCAGGAGAAAAATTGATGCTTTTGAATTGTGGTGCTGAAAAAGAATATTGAATGTACCATGGACCTTCAAAAGAACAAACAAATCTGTTCTGGAAGAGGTACAACCAGAGTGCTCTTTGGAAGCAAAGATGATGAGACTGCATCTTACATTCTTTGGGCATGTTGTCAGCAGGGATCAATGCCTGGAGGACTCTCATGCTTGGCAAAGTAGATGGTCAGTGAAAAAAGAGGAAGACCCTCAAGGAGATGGATTGACACAGTGGCTGCAACAATGGGTTTAAGCATCAAAATGATAGTGGGCATGGTGCAGGACTACACAGTGTTTCATTTTGTCATACATAGGGTTGCTATGAGTCAGAGCTGACTCCAGGCACCTAACAACACCTCCATTTGTGTTAGTTTAGGTAGGTAGTTTGCTTCTAGAAATTTGTCCATTTCCTCTAGGGTTTCAACTTTTATTAGAGTACAGTTTTTCATATAGTATTCCTGTTATGATTTTTTACATTTCAGTTGGGTCTATTGTGATATTGCCCATCTCATTTCTTATTTGGGTTACTTGTTACCCCTCCAGTTTTTCCTTTGTCAATTCAGCCAGTGGTTTATCAATTTTATTGATCTTTGCAAAGAACCCGACTTTGGTGGTGTTAACTCTATTGTTTTTCTATCCTCTAATTCATGTAGTTCTGCTCTAATCTTTGCTTTCTTCTGGTGCTTGAGGGTTTCTTTTCCTGCTCTTTTTCTACTTGATTGAGTAGGGTTAATACTTTCACTTGGGCCCTTTCTCCTTTTAGGCTGTGTGCATTTATTGAAATAAATTGACTCGATCCGACTCTACGGCACTTGGCTTGGCTCAAGCACTGCTTTTACTGTGTCCCCAAAATTGTGGTATAATGTACTTTCATTCTTATTTTATTCCATGATTTTTTTTTCCATCCTTTGTTTCTTCTATAACACTAGATGTTGGGCACAATGTTGTTCAGTTTCCATTTGTTTGGGTTTTTTTCCTTGCTTTTCCTGTTATTGATCTCTTATGGTTTTATTGTCTGAAAAAATGATTTGCAACATTTCAATGCTTTGGATTCTGTTAAGGCTTTCTTTATGGTCTAATGTGTAGTCTATTATGGAGAATATTCCATGCATGTTGGAAAAGGAAATATACTTGGCTGTTGTTGGCTGGAGTGTTTTGTTTTTGTCTGTGAGGTCAAGTTGGTTGATTGTGTCATTCGATCTTCTTTGTCTTTCTTGACCTTTCTGGATGTTCTGTCCTTCAGCAAAAGTCGTGTGTTGAAATAGCCTACTATTATTGTGGAGCTGTTCTATTTCTCCTTTCAATGCTTTTAGAGTTTGATGTATTTAGGATTCTATCATTGGGTGCATAAGTATTTAATATGGTTATGTTCTCTTGATGTGTTGACCTTTTAATCAGTATATGATACCCTTGCTTATCCATTGTGGTGGATTTTTCTTTAAAAGTTATTTTATCAGAAATTAATATTGCTATTCTTGCTTTGAAAAATGTTGTGTGTTTAATATGTATTTTTTTTCATTCTTTGAGTTTTAGTTTGTTGGTATCATTAAGTCTAAGATGTGTCTCTTGTAGGTAGCATGTAGAGTTTGTGATTTCTTTTTACCCATTCTTCCACTCTCTGTCTCCTTATTGGTGTATTTAATCTAGTCACACTTAGCGTAATCATTGAAACATGCAAGTTCAGTGCTGTCATTTTGATGACTTTTTTTGTGTGTTGTTGACTATTTCTTTGTTCCACTTAATTTTCTGTGCTGAATCATTTTTCCTTGTGTTTTTTTTTCATCTGTTTTATTGTTGTTAGTTTTATATTTGCTGAGACTTTGTGTTTTTCTTTTCCTTATTTTGATGTGCAGGATTGTTAATTTCCTTTGTGGTTACCTCGAGAAACCAACATCAAACCAAACCCACTGCCTTCGAGTTAATTCCAACTCATAACAACCCTAGAGGACAGAGTAGCACTGTTCCATAGAGTTTTCAAAGGCCACCTGGCAGATTCGGACTGCTGACCTTTTGGTTAGCAGATGTAGCACTGAACTACTATGCCACCAGTGTTTCCAGTTACCTTAATATTTACCCCTATTTTTCTAAATTTAAGCCAGTCTTTTATTTCTTTGTATTGCCTTGACTTCCTCTCCATGTGAAAGATCTGACTACATTTTTTTTTTATTCCCTCTTTTTGGTTTTAATGTTGTCATCTTTTAGGTACATTTGTGTTTCTCTATTTTCAGTATTTTAGCTTTTATTTATTTTCTGATTTCCCAGAGTGGGTTGATGTCTGGTTGCTCTGTCATGAGTTCTAGTCTTGGGTTGTTATTGGAGATTATTGATTTTCTAACTGAAGGACTTCCTTTAGTATTTCCTGTAATTTTGGTTTGTTTTTTGTAAATTCTCTAGAATTGTGTTTATCTGGAAATGTCCTAATTTCACTATCAGTTTTTGCTGGATATAAAATTCTTGGCTGATGATTATTTTCTCCTTTAAGGCTTTATATATGTCATCCTATTGCCTTCTTGCTTGCATGGTTTCTGCTGAGTAGTCTGAGCTTAGTCTTACTGACTCTCCTTTGTAGATTATTTTTCATTTATTTCTAGCCACTTTTTTAATTTACTATAACTGAATGAAAATGTACATTCCTGTTTAAATTTACATGCCCACCTCTATGCAGCTTCCACTGCTCTCCCTGTCCGGTGACAGCACGCTATTCCTCTCTGCTCCATACATGTCTCATCCTCCCAACAGCCTTCTTTCCCCTCCTCTCCACCCACTCTCCTTCCTCCAGCCAGAGGTCAGCAGGATGATATCCTATAGATGTATAGAACCATAAAGTGCATCCAATATATGGTCACTCTGCATTGCCAAGTCCAATCCATTTGTGTCCAAAGAGTGGACCTTCGTTATGATTTATGGGCAAGGGCAGCATCAGGGCCAGGGGCCATGCTCTCAGGGGAACCCCGAAACCACTGGACCATCAATTGAGGTCTTTTAGGGGAGATCACAGGATGCACCCCTTTTTATTCTTGTGTTGCCAGTGAGACTCAGCCTAGTGAGCTCCATCGTGGCTATCACTGGTGGTGGCCGGACACCATCCCGTTCTTCCTGTCCCAAGTCAATGTAGGCACCCACTCATGTGGGTCTCACTATCTTCTAGGTTGTCTTTACCCCATGTTGTTTTGGTCCTCAGTGAGCATCTGTTCCTGCTGAGTTGGGACCATTTGCTGTGTCCTCGGATGGCCGCTTGGCAGCTTTTAAGACCCCAGACGCCACTCACCAATGTGGGGTGCAGAGAGCCCTCTTAGCAAAACGCTAGTTGTGCCAATTGGCCTCGATTTCACCTAAGAGCATGGTACTCTGCCCCCTGCCCCAGCTACTCTATCCTTGCAATATTGGGTTAAGATGGAAGGAGTACTCAAGTTATGCTGAAGTCCGCTTAATGTTGTTCTTGTTTCTAATGTGTGCTGTCACCGATTTCTCCCAACTAGATTTCTAGCAACTATCTAACCTAAACCCTCCCCCCTCACCCCCTCCCTCCCCTCCCTTGCAGCTGTCAAAGAGTCTTTTCTTCTATACACAAATCTGTTTTTGAGATCTTATCGTAGAGGTCTCATACAGTATTTGTCCTTTTGTTGCTGACTACTTTCACTCAACATAATGTCTTCCAGTTGAAACCAGGTTAGGAGATGTTTCCTGGAATCATCGTTATTCTTTATCATTGCATAGTGCTCCATTGAGTATATGTACCATAGTTTACCTATCCATTCTTCTGTTGTTGGGCATCTGGGTTGATTCCATCTTTTTGCTATTGTGGACTGTGCTGCAATAAACATTCTGGTGCATGTGTCCGTTGGTGTGAAAGGCCTTGATTCTGTATCTAGCCACTTTTAAAATGCTCTCCTTATCTTTGGTTTCGGCAAGTTTGATTATAATATGTATTGATGTCTTTCTTTTCGGATGTACTTTGTGTGAAGTTCATTGAGCAGCTTGGATAGGCATCTTCTCATCTTTCATGATATCAGGGAAGCTTTCTTTCAAGAAATCTTGAACAATTATCTCTGTATTTTCTGGTATTACCCGTGGTCTGGTACTCCAATCACTTATAGTCTTCTTGATAGACTCTCACATAATTCTTATTATTTCTTCATTTTAAATTGTTTTATCTTATTTTTCCTCAAATACGTTGGTATTGTATGCTTTATCTTCAATCTCACTAATGCTCACTTCCATTGCTTCCATTCTGCTCCACTGGCTTTCTGTTAAGTTATCTAACTCTAAAATATTATTATTAATCCTCTGAATTTCTGATTGCTGTTTCTCTATGGTTTCTTTCAGGCTGTTAGGATCTTTCTGAAGCCACCTTCGTCTGCCTCTTTATGTGTTTTGTTATTGGCTGTTGTTTCTGAATCATCAGTAAGTTGGTGTATTTATTTATCTTATGTTTGCTTACTGTGTTCTAGTTTCTTGTTTCGTTCTGAAAGGCCCAAATAGGCTGTTACCGTGAGCTAGTTTGATTATTGGTGCCTTTGAGGCTCTAACGTCTTGCCACCAGGTGGTTAGAGCTGTTACTAGGCATGTGAGCTCAGGAGTCTGTCTACTTTTCTTGTAGCATTCAGCTGAGATGTCCCAGTAGTCAGTCACCAAGTGTATGGTGTACAATGTCCTTTATAGTCCTAGATGGACAAGAGTGATTGGTGTAGGCACTGGGATCTGGCTACACATGCTGAGAAAGGCAGAAAAATGATAGCCATCCATAAGTGTCTGTGAAGAAAACATGTTCCTCTTCCTTAAAGCATTTAGCTAGAGAGATTTTGCAACTGGACTATGGATGCTCAGTGCTATATAATGTTGAAAGACATTCAAAATCCATGGACTGTTTATGCCTGACCCTATGCAAAGGAACTGTGTCTGTCCTGAGTTCCTGGCTTAAGAGAGCTGGCAGATTATATTTCCATCACTTGTTACATTGTTCTCTCTCCAAGGCTGGGAGAATGGCTCAGGTCTTGTAAGGCATCCTACTTCTAGCCTGGGGGATGCATCATTTTCTGGAGCTGGATTGGTCACTGTGCAGAGCATGGCAGGGGTAGCTCAGATGAAAGGGAGAGAGGAATTCCCAAAAGGAAAGTTTTAGAAATGCACATGATAGACTAGATGCAAACAACTTAACTTTTGATGATCATCTGCTGTTTTTCACTGATTCTAGAGGCTAAATGGGCTCTCTGATGTTTACTATCTCCTACTGTGGAAGACAGTTTGCAAATACCACTGCTCTCCTCACCACATTTGCTGCAGCCTATCTGCCTGCAGTTGCCAGTTCCCACTGGGTCAAGTCTGGCCAGTCCATCATACTTCTGGACTAATTTTTTCTTCCCAGTTCCTCAGCCTCATTTCTCAATTTCCCCTTGATGTTCGGGGATCCCAGAATGTCATATATAATCAATTAATTTGTTTTATTCTGGGGTGGGGGCTTTACTGTTAAAGGGATCACAGGAAGTATCTGACTACTCAGGTATCTTAGCCCTAACTCTCACATTTTTTAAACCCTCAAAAATCTAAGGTTGCAGAGCTATCAACTGGTAAAAACTTAAGGATAGACAGTACCTGCAGGAAGAGAAGAGATAGAAACACACAATCACCTAGCATATACACAATCAGGTACCTGACAAAAACATTAAACTAGAATAATGTACAAATTGATGAGGATTGAGAGTGGGCTGGCAGGATGGTGTGAAACTCTCTGCAGCCGTAAGACTTGGGAAAGTCAGCATCCTCTTCCAGGCCCCTTCTCCATGAACTTCACTAAGCACTCACAGGAAAGTCAAAAATAGTTCTAAAAGGTGTGCATCATGGTACAGATTTGAGGGAAGGTGAACAGCAGTCATGTGGGAGGAGCAAGAACGCCCTCTAGATTATATTCCTCCGTCTCCAAAACAGAACAAAAGCCCTAATCTGTGGAGATAATGGCAACAATGTGAACCTTATTACCATTAGGGTATTGGTTAATTTCATTTCTTCTGGGGGAAAGGATTAGGAAGGGAAAGCCTTACTCCTGAGGAAACAGCAAAATTACCTACTGAAGTTTTTTTTTTTTTGACACTGCAGACATCTTTATTTTACACTTGTTACACATGAATTCATAGGGAATAGGTTTTAGCAGCTGAAGCTCCTTTCCATTGGTTCTCACAAGGTATGCTTCTCAAGATAGAGCAGGCTGACACTTGAGTTGAACCCAGGTATCTATTTTTTTGGCTTCCTTCTTTATCTGATCATTTTCCTTCACACAATTCAGGAAGCTATCCTGGCTCTTAGAGTGCCTAATATGCTTAATACACACATTTCTCTTGGAAAGAATCTTACCTTTAACTTGTTTGTTCACAACAGTGGCAACAGCCTTCTGAATAACATTGTAGGCTCTTCCAGTTTTGCCATGGTAACACTTACAGGGCATTTCTTTTTTGAACAGTGCCTGTCATAGATTGAATTATGCCACCCTTCCTCAAATGTATACACCAATTTGTCTGGGCCATAATTGCAAGTATTGTATGATTGTTCACAATTTTGTCATTTGATGTAATTTTCCTACATGTTGTAAATTCTATCATTATGATTTCATAAGATTATCAGCAGTTATACTGATGAGGTTTACAAGATTGGACAATATCTTAAGCCAATCTATTCTGACATATAAAAAAGAAGCAAACAGACACAGGGACCTCATATCCTCAAGAAAGCAGTGCTGGGAACAAAGGGCACCCTTTGGACCTGAGGTTGTGAGCTGAGATACTCCCAGACCAAGAGAAGAGACATATGCATAACAAGGATCTTCTTTTAGAGCCAACAGAGAGAGAGAGCCTTCTCCTGCAGTCGGCACCCTGAACTTGGATATCTAAACTACTGGACTATGGGAAACACAAACTTCTATTTGTTAAAGCCATCCATTTGTGATATTTCTTTTTTTTAGTTTAATATGACTGAGTGAAAATGTACATTCCCGTATAAATTTACATCCCCACCTCTATGCAGCTTCCACTGCTCTCCCTGTCTGGTGATAGCACACTATTCCTCTCTGCTCCATACATGTCTCATCCTCCCAACAGCCTTCTTTCCCCTCCTCTCCACCCACTCTCCTTCCTCCAGCCAGAAGTCAGCAGGATGATATCCTATAGATGTATAGAACCATAAAGTGCATCCAATATATGGTCACTCTGTATCGCCAAGTCCATGTGGTATTTCTATTATAACATCAGTGGATGACTAAGACAGTGCTCAGTCCCCTGATGTCTGCAACATCCTTCTGGTAGATTCACATGTATGTAGCCAAATGAAGACTTCTGTGTTTTCTAAACACATAGCAGGTGGTTCTTTTCTTTCCTTTTGAGTTCCTTATTGTGGCAAATTACAGGTGCTTCATGGGAGAAAGACCTAGAGATCTGCTTATGTAAAGAATACAGCCTGCTGAATTTTTAACATGTTGAAACCAGATAATTGTCAGCCCACAATGATGCCCACTCTCACCACCACTTCTGTTCAACATTGTACTAGAGGTTCTAGCCAGAGATATTAGACAAGACAAAGAAATAAAGGGCATCCGCAACAGCAAAGAAGTAAAAATCTCCCTATTTGCAGATGATATGATTGTATATGCAGAGAATCCTAAAGAATCCATTAGTAAACTACTAGAACTAATAGAAGAGTTCAGAAAGTATCAGGATATAAGATAAGCATAAATAAATCGGTAGGATTCCTTTATACCAACAAAGAGAACATCAAAGAAGAAATCACCAAATCATTACCATTTACAATAGCTCCCAAGAAGATAAAATACCTAGGGATAAATGTGACCAGAGAAATAAGAATCCTGTACAGAGAGAATTACAAGATCTTACTGCAAGAAACCAAGAGACTTACGTAAATGGAGAAACCTACCCTGCTTATGGATAAGAGGACTTAACATTGTGAAAATGTCTATTTTACCCAAAGCACTCTACATATACAATGCAATCCCAATAAAAATTCCAATGTCATTTTTTAATGAGATGGAGAAACAAATCACCACTTTTTTGGAAAGAGTGAAGAAATCCTGGATAAGTAAAGCACTACTGAAGAAGAGGAACACAATGGGATGCCTCACATTACCTGAATTTAGAACCTATTACACCGCCGCAGTAGTCAAAACAGCCTGGTACTGGTACATAAAGAGACATATAGGCCAATGGAACAGAGTTGAGACCCCAGAGATGCTATCATCGTCTTATGAATGGTTGATATTCAACAAAGGCCCTAAGATTGTAAACTGGGTTAAAAGCAGTCTCTGTAACAAATGGTGTTGGCAGAATTGGATATCCATCTGCAAAAAACTGAAACAAGACCCATATCTCACACCTTACATAAAAATAACTCAAAATGGATCAAAGACCTAAATATCAAACCTGAAACAATAAAGATCATGCAATAAAAAATAGGGTCAACAAGGGAAGTCTTAATACACAGCTTAGCCTTCAAAAACTGACAAAGCACAAGCAACAGAAGAGAAAATAGATAAATGTGAACTACTAAGAATCAAACACTGTTGCTCATCCAAAGACTTTATCAAGAGAGTTAGAAGACCACCGACAGAATGGGGAAAAAATATTTGGCAACTACATGTCAGACTGACATCCAACCTCCATATCTACAAGGTACTGCAAAATATCAAGAAACAGGTAAATGATCCAGTTAGTGATGGGCAAAGGAAGTGGGCAGACACTTAACCTAATCTTCTGCTTTGTTGCTGTTGCTGTTGTTGTTGTTGTTGGGTGCCATTGAGTTGGTTCCAACTCATAGTGACTGTATGAACAACAAAACAAAACACTGCCTGGTCTTATGCCATGTCCACAATAGTTTTTATGCTTAAGCCCATTGTTGCACCCACATTGTGTCAATACATATTGTAGAGGGCCTTCCTCTTTTTCGCTGACCCTCCACTCTGCCAAGAAGGATGTCCTTCTCCAGGGACTGATCCTTCCTGACAACATGTTCAAAGTATGTAAGATGCAGTCTTGCAATCTTGGCTTCTAAGGAGCACTCTGGCTGTACTTCTTCCAGAACAGATCTGTTGGTTCTTTTGGCAGTCCATGGTACATTCAACATTCTCTAACACCACAGTTCAAAGACATCAATTCTTCTGTCTTCTTTGTTCATTGTCTGGCTTTCGCATGCATATGATGTGATTGAGAATACCATGGCTGGGGTCAGGCACAATTTAGTCTTCAAGGTGACATCTTTACTTTTGAATACTTTAAAGAGGTCCTTTGCATCAGATTTCCCAATGCAATGGGTCTTGATTTATTGACTGCTGCTTCCATGGGCGTTGATTGTGCACCTAAGTGAAATGAAATCCTTGACAACCTCAAATCTTTTCTCCATTTATGACAGTGTTGCTTACTGGTCCAGTTGTGAGGATTTTTGTTTTCCTGATGGTGAGGTGCAATCCATACTGATGGCTGTGGTCCTTGATCTTCATCAGTAAGTCTTACAAATCTTCTCATTTCCAGAAAGATAGGTGGTGTCGTCCACATAACAGAGGTTGTTAATGAGTCATCCTCCAATCCTGATGCCTCGTTCTTCTTCGTAGAATCCAGCTTCTCGAATTATTTGCTTGGCATACAGATTAAAAAGCTGTGGTGAAAGGATACAACTTTGATGTGCACCTTTCTGACTTTAAGCCATGCAATGTCCCCTTGTTTTGTTTGCATAACTGCCTCTTGATCTAGATACAGATTCCTTAAGAGCACAATTAGGTGTTCTGGAATTCCCATTCTCTGCAATGTTAGCCATAATTTAGTATGATCCACACAACCAAATGCCTTTGCATAGTCAAGAAACACAAGTAAACATCTTTCTGGTATTCTTTGCTTTCAGCCAAGCTCCATCTGACATCAGCGATGATATCCCTAATTCCACATCCTCTTCTGAATCCAGCTTGAATTTCTGGCAGTTCCTGTCAATATACTGTTGCAGTCACTTTTGAATGATCTTGAGCAAAATTTTACTTGCGTGTGATATCAACGATATTGTTTGGTAATTTCCACATTCAGTTGGATCACCTTTCTTTGGAATGGGCATAAATCTCTTCCAGTCAGTTGGCCAGGTAGCTGTCTTCCCAATTTCTTGGCATAGGTGAGTGGGCACTTCCAGTGCTGCATTTGTTTGTTGAAATATCTCAATTGCTATTCCATCAATTCCTGGAGCCTTGTTTTTTACCAGTGCCTTCAGTGCAGTTTTGACTTCTTCCTTCAGTACCATTGGTTCCTGATCATATGCTACCGCTTCAAACGGCTGAACATCAACTAGTTCTTTCTGGTGTAATGACTCTGTATTTCTTCCACCTTCTTCTGATGCTCCCTGAGTTGTTTAATAGTTTTCCTGTAGAAGCCCTCACTATTGCAACTCGAGGCTTGAATTTTTTCTTCAGTTCTTTCAGCTTGAGAAATGCAGAACGTGTTCTTCCCTTCTGGTTTTCCATTTCCAGCTCTTTGCACATGTCATTATAACAATTTCTTTAGTCTTCTCGAGCTGCTCTTTGAAATCGTCTGTTTGGGTCTTTTACTTCGCCATTCCTTCCTTTTGCTTTAGCTGCTTGATGTTCAAGGGCAAGTTTCAGACTCTTCTGACATCCGATTTAGTCTTCTCTTTTTTTCCTGTCTTTTTAATGACCTCTTGCTCTCTTCATGGATGATGTGTGATGTCATTCCACAGTTCATCTGGTCTTTGGTCATTAATGATCAATACATCAGATCCGTTCTTGAGATGTCTTTAAACGCAGGAGGGATATACTCAAGGTCATACTTTGGCTCTCATGGACTTGTTCTAATTTTCTTCAGTTTCAATTTGAATTTGCATATGAGCAATTGATGATCTGTGTCATAGTCAGCACCTGATCTTGTTCTGACTGCTGATAAGGAGCTTTTCCGTCATCTTTTTCTACAGATGTAGTCAGTTTGATTCCAATTTGATTCTATCTGGTGAGGTCCATGTGTACAGTTGCCATTTGTGTTGGTTAAAAAAAGGTACTTGCAGTGAAAAGTCATTAGTCTTGCAAAATTCTATCATGTGATCTCTGGCATCATTTCCATCACCAAGGCCATATCTTCCAAATACAGATGTTTCTTCTTTGTTTCCAGCTTTTGCATTCCAGTCACCAGTAATTATCAATGCATCATGATTGCATGTTTGATCAATTTCAGACTGCAGAAGCTGGTAAAAATATTCAATCTCTTCATATTTGGCCTTAGTGGTTGGTGCATAAGTTTGAATAATAATCACATTAACTGGCTTTCGTTGTAGGAGTATGCATATTATATTATCACAGACAGCATTATACTTCAGGACAGGTCTTGAAATGTTCTTTTTGATGATGAATGCAACACCACTCCTCTTCAAGTTTTCATTCCCAACATGGTAGACTATGTGATTTTTGGATTCAAAATGGCCCAAATCAGTCCACTTTAGCTCACTAATGTCTAGGAAATCAATGTTTATGAGTTCCCTTTCATTTTTCACAATTTCCAATTTTTCTAGATTCATACTTCATACATTCCATATCCTGATTATTAATGGGTGTTTGCAGCTGTTTCTTCTCATTTTGAGTCATGCCACATCAACGAACGAAGATCTCGGAGGCCTTACTCCATCCACGTCATTAAGGTCGACTCTACTTTGAGGAGGCAGCTCTTCCCCAGTTGTCTTCCGAGTGCCTTCCAACCTGAGGGGCTCATTTTCCAGCACCATATCTGACAATGTTAAGCTGCTATTCATAAGGTTTTCCTTGGCTAATTCTTTTCAGAAGTAGACTGCTGGGTCCTTCTTCCTAAGCTGTCTTAGTGTGGAAGCTCAGCTGAAACTTGTCTACCATGTTTGACCCTGCTGGTACCCAAATACCAGTGGCATGGCTTCCTGCATCACAGCAACAAACAAGCCTCCATTGACAGACAAGTAGGGACTGCTCACTGTCTTTACCCTCCTTAGCTGGTGCTGTTACCCTCTTTACCTGATACTGTTATCTGCCTTACTTGGTGCTGTTATCCTCCTTGCCTGATGCTGTTACCCTCCTTCCCTGATGGTATTATCCTCCTTACCTGATGGTGTTACCCTCCTTACCTGATGGCATTACCCTCTTTGCTTGATGCTGTTACCCTCCTTACCTAATGCTATTACCCTCCTTGCCTGATGGTGTTACTCTGCTTGCCTGATAGTGTTACTCTCCTTACCTGATGGTGTTACCTTCCTTACCTGATGCTGTTACCCTCCTTACCTGATGCTGTTATTAGGTATCATCAAATCAGTTCCAACTCCTAGCCACCCTATGTACAACAGAAAGAAACACTGCCAGGTCTTGAGCCATCATTATGGTTATTATGCTTGAGCCCACTGTTGCAGTCACAGTGGCAAGCTACCTCATTGAGGGTCTTCCACTTTTTCACTGACCCTCTATCCTACTGAACATGATGTCGTTTTCCAGGAACTAGTCCCTCCTCATAATATGTCCGAAGTATGTGAGATGAAGTTTTGTCATCCTTGCTTTTAAGGAGCATTCTGGCTGTATTTCTTCCAAGATGAATTTGTTTGTTCTTCTGGAAGTCTATAGTATATGCAATATTCTTTGCCAACATCATAACTCAAAGGCATCAATTCTTCTTTCTTCTTCTTTGTTCATTGTCCATTTTCCTCATGCATAAGAGGTGATTGAAAGCACCATAGCTTGAGTCAGGCACACCTTAGATCTCTGAGTGATATCTTTGATTTTCATCACTTTAAAGTGGTCTTTTGAAGCAGATTTGCCCAATGTAATCCTTCCTTTGATTTTTTGACAGCTGTTTGCACAGACATTGATTTTGGATCCTAGTAAAATGAAGTCCTTGATTATGTCAATCTTTTCTCACTTTATCATCATGTTTTTTATTGGTCCAGTGATCAGGATTTTTGCTTTCTTTAGGCTGAGGTGTAATCCATACTAAAGGCTGTGATCTTTGATCTTCATCAGTAATGCTTTAAATCCTCCTCACTTTCAGCAAGCAAGGTTGTATCATCTGCAAAACGTAGGTTCGTACTGCGTTTCCTTCCAATCCTGATGCTGAGTTTCTTTTCATATAGTCCATCTTCTTGGATTATTTGCTCAGTATACAGATTGAAAAAGTATTGTGAAAGGACACAACCCTGATGCACACCTTTTCTCACTTTAAATTGCACAGTCTCACCTTGTTCTCTTCGAACAGCTGCCCCTTGGTCTATATATGGATTTCTTATGTGTTCTGGAATTCCCGTTCTTCACAGTGTTATCTATAATTTGTTAGGATCCACAGAGTCAAATGCCTTTGCTTAGTTGGTGAAACACAGTTAAGTATCTTCCTGGTATTGTCTGCTTTCAGCCAAATTTCATGTGGCATCAGCAATTGTATTTCTCATTCTACTTCCTCTTCTGAAGCTAGATTTAATTTTTGACAGTTTCCTGTCAATGTACTGTTAACCTACTTTTAAATTATCTTCAGAAAAATAAATTTCCACTTTAGGAGAGGCAATATAAGTGCAAAGCAAGCAGAAGGAAGGAAATCATAAAAAATAGAAATAAAACAAATAGAATATTAATAAAAGAAAATTTAGCTTTTTAAAAAGATCAGTAAAATTGAAAAACCTCAAGCCAGACTGACCATGGGAAAATAAAAGAAGGAAAACAATTACTAATAAAGGAACTTTAAAAGATAAGAGGGCAGGGCCAAGATGGCAGACTAGACACGTGTCTCCTCAATTCCCTCTGAAAACTAAGACTTGGAATGATAATTGAACAGAGTAGTGTGGACATCCTGGGAGCCCTAGTATCTGGCATAGAGTTGTAACATTGGACTAGGCACCAGTAAGGGGGTATCTGCCTCTCTCAAAGAGGAGGCAGCAGCATGCTGAGTTCTGCTTCTGCTGATGTATTGCTTGGGAGGACTGCAGGTCATAATGCCTTCTTTGTTGTCCGGGAGGTGAGACTGGGCATGAGCTGACTAATTTACTGAACTGCAGTACCTAAGTAAACAGCATATAGTGCAGCACAGAGACTGTGCTTGGGATAGCCACATCTTGAGAGCCTGGTTGTCAACTGAGGACACCAGTGTCCTGCCACCTTCTCCTTTCTGAGCTGTGCCATACATTCTGCTGACTCATGGCAGGAAGATCAGCTTGGGTGGGATGCCATCTTAGTCAGCTGGGAAGTGGTGTCAGACACACCAGAAGTCTCAGCCAGGGCTAATCCCCATCCTGAGCAGCAGTCCCTGTGTGGATAATGCTTCTCTGACAGAAAATCTGTGTTTAAGATGATCATGCCTAGAGTTATGGGTGGAGCCTGACAAAGGAGGGCAGCAAGGCAACTCCTCCCTTCTTTGAACCACATCATAGCATCTGAAGATGGCCCACCACATAGTGCCCCTCTCAGCAAATAAGCAATTTTTAAGCTAAACACAGCTACAGAGTGCAGTGGTCCCAGGCAACCATGTAGGATGTCATCCTTCTCTCCTTCCTTCCCCGAGCTACATCATAGGCTTGACTGGCATAATGATGGAGAGTCGCCAAAGTAACTCCCACTTTAGGAGACAGGTGGTGGTACCTACCACCCCAGAGAGTCTGCTTGGGGCCAGTCACTAGAGAACACAGAGGAGGCTGGTGACCAAATCTAGTAGAGCCCTTACTCCCCTGTTAGAATTATGCCTCAGCTCCTACTGGGGTAACACCAGAGACTCTGAACAGCTTCTTGATGCCATGAAGACAACAGTCAATCTCTAAACCATTTAAAGAAGCAGTCCATCATGGCTCCAGAAAACTCCCAAAATAAACAATCAAAAAACTTCCCAGATAAAGAAGTCTTTCTGAAACTATTGGAGGTCAAATACAAAAGAATTATGTATAGAGCCCTCCTGGAGATTAGACAAAATGCAGCAGAACAAAGTGAAAAATTAAGTAAGCTATTTGAACTGATGGAACATCAATGATCTGAAAACCAGCAGCCAGCCAGCCAGCCAAATGCTGTCTAGTTGAATCCAGCTCATGAAAACCAGCAGATCAATAATAAAGTTACAGAATTAAACAATGCAGTCCAAAGCCAAAGAGCAGAATTGAGGAGATAGAAGCCAGAGTTAGTGAGCCTGAGGACAAAGCAACGGACACCAGCATTCATAAGGAGAAATCAGAGAAAAGAAATAAGAAAAAGGAAGCATTAAGAAAAAAGAAGAAGCATTAAGAAACAGTGGGACTCTGTTTAGAGGAATAGTCTGTGAATAATTGGATTTCCTGAACAGGGAGGGATAGCCAAAAATACAGAGAGTATTGTTGTAGAGTTCCTGGCATAAAACGTCCCTGAAATTATGAAAAAAGAGAACATAGATATCCAAGATGCTTATCTAATGCCACAAAAATTAGGCCCCAAAAGAAAGACACCAAAACATATTATAATCGAGCTTAATAGAGTGAAACATAAAGAGATCCTCCTAAAGGCAGTGAGGCTTAAATCAAAGCTAATGTACAAAGTGAAGCCCTGAAGGCTTTCATCTGGCTTCTCAGCAGAAACAGTATTGGCAAGCAGGTAGTGGGATGATACATTCAAAGCCTTGAAGGAGAAAAAATTCCAACAAAGAATTATATATCCTGCAAAATTATTTCTCAAATACGAAGGTGAAATTAAGACATTTGCATGTAAACAGACACTTTGAGACTTTGTAAAAACCAAACCAAAAACTACAAGAAATACTGAAAGAAGCTCTTTATTTAGAAAAACAAAAACACCAAGTGTATACCTAAAGAGGCGATGCAGGACACAGCATCCAGAATCCTCTTGCTAAGGAAGTCACGAAGTTCAATCAAAGCTGAAATATTCAAAGAAGGGAACCACTGATCTTAACATCCAGGGACCGTGCACTCAGGCAAAATCAAGGCCAATTGGCACAACTAGTGTTTTGCTAAGAGGGCTCTCTGCACCCCACATTGGTGAGTGGCATCTGAGGACTTAAAAGCTACCAAGCTGCCATCTGAGGGTACAGCAAATGGTCCCAACTCAGCAGGGACGGATGCTCACTGAGGACCAAAACGACATGGGGTAAAGACAATCCGAAAGATAGAGAGAAAGACCCACATGAGTGGCTGCCTACATAGACTTGGGACCGGAAGAACCAGTTGGTGCCTGGCCACTACCAGTGATAGCCGCGATGGAGCTCATTAAGTTGAGTCTCATTGGCAATACAAGAATAAAAAGGGCTGCACCCTGAGATCTCCACTAAAAGACCACAATTGATGGTCCAGCGGCTTCGGGGTTCCCCTGGGAGCATGGCCCCTGGCCCTGATGCTGCTCTTGTCCATAACTCATAATGAAGGTCTACTTTTCGGACATGAATGGATTGGACTTGGCGATGCAGAGTGGCCACATATTAGATGCACTTTATGGTTCTATGCATCTATAAGATATCATCTTGCTGATCTCTGGCTGGAGGAAGGAGAGTGGGTGGGGAGGAGGGTAAAGGAGACTGTTGGGAAGATGAGACATGTATGGAGCAGAGAGGAATAGTGTGCTGTCACTGGGCAGGGAGAACAGTGGAAGCTGCATATAGGTTGGCATGTAAATTTATACAGGAATGTACATTTTCACTCAGTCATAATAAAAAAATAAATTAATTAAAAAAACTGTGACAACATCACACTAAAAGGAGGGATATATCATACTAGGTATAAACCTTTCTGATGGAGGGGAAATGAAAAAGATATACAGAAGTTAAACTCTAGTTTAAACTTAGAATATTAGGAGGGGATAATGGAGTAGCTACAAAGCAAACTAACAATGTGACATAGCGTAACAAGAAAAATAATACAGGAATCTCAACAAACATAAAACCAACACTGAAAAGATGCAAAGTCAGCTGATAAAGAATGACCCAAAACAAAATATTAAGCGGAACATACGAAACATCAACAACACAAAAATAAAGACATCAAAATGACAGCACTAAACACATACCTATCAATAATTACACTGAATGTAAATGGAATGAATGCTCCAATAAAGAGACGGAGAGTGACAGCCTGGATCAAAAGACACGATCTGTCTATGTATTGCTTACAGGAAACACCCCTTAGTCTCAAAGACATGAACAAACTGAAAATCAAGGGATGGAAAAATATACACCAAGCTAAAAAATACAGAGAAAAGAAGGAGCGGCAATACTAATCTCAGATAAAATAGATTTTAATGTAAAATATGCCATTGTGAATAAGGATGGTCACTATTTATTGATAAAAGTTTCAATACATAAGCAGGAAATAACTATTAAATGCTTATGCACCCAATACCAAAGCGTCTAAATACAGTGAACAAACACTGACAACATTGAAAAACGGGATAGGTCACTCCACTATAGTAGTAGGGGATTTCAACACTTCACTTTCAGTAATGGGCAGATCATCCAGAGAAAAGCTTAGTAAAGATACATAAGATCATAGTGAGACAATTAACTAACAAGACCTCATTGACATATACAAAACTTTTTACCCTTCAACAGATAAGTACACCTTCTTCTCCAATGCTCATGGAACATTTTCCAGAATAGATCACATATTAGGACATAAAGCAAGACTCAACAAAATCTAAACCATTGAATTATTGCAAAGCATCTACTCAGACCATGTCATGGATTGAATTGTGCCCCCCAAAAAACAGGTGTAGCCATGTGGCTGGGCCCTGATTGCCTGTATTCTATGACTGTCCTCTATTTTGTGATTTTTCTGTGCTGTATGTTAAAGGTTTAGGATGGGACTGTAAATCCCTGGCTTGGCTGGCATAACTCCCTTTATAAGATCACCTCCTTGCTCCACTGTAAAGGGAGCTTCCCTGGAGTATATCTTGCCCCACCTTTAATCCTTTCATCCTGCAAGAGATAAAAGGAAAGAGAAGCAAGCATAGAATTGGGAACCTCACATCATCAAGAAAGCAGCACCAGGAGAAAAGCACGTCCTTCAGACATGAGGTTCCTGTGCCAAGATGCTCCCTGGACAAAGACTAATGCAATACTGGACTTTCCTCCAGAGCCGACGGAAAGCCTTCCCCTGGAGTGGACATCTGGAATGTGGACTTGTAGCCTACCAGACTGTGTAAGAATAAACCTTCCTTTGTTAAAGCCATCCACCCTGTAGTATTTCTGTTAGAGCAGCCCTAGCTGACTAAAACAGACCCCAAAGCCATAAAAGTTGAAATTAACAGCAAAAAAAAACATAGGTACTAATTTAAACTTATGGCAAATGAACAACACCTTGCTCAAAAGTCCATGGGTTATGAAAGAAATTAAGGATGAAATAAAGAAATTTATGGAATCAAATGAGAATGAAAACACATCCTACCAGAACCTATGGCATACGGCCAAAGCAGTGCTCAGAGGTCAATCTATAACTGTGAACACATATATCCATAATGAAGAAAGGGCCCAAACCAAAGAATCAACACTACAGCTTGAACAAGTAGACAGCAACAGAGGAACCCCTTGGGCACCAGAAGAAAACAGATGATAAAGGTTAGAGCAGAACTAACTGAATTAGAGAACAGAAGAATAATTAGAAAAATTAACAAAACCAAAATCTGGTTCTTTGAAAAGACCAACAAAATTGATAAACCATTGGCTAAACTTGATCCGACTCGATGGCACTTGGCTTGGCTTGGCTAAACTTACAAACGAAAAACAGGAGGGGAAACAAATAACCTGAATAAGAAATGAGATGGAAGATGTCACAACAGACCAAACTGAAATCAAAAGTATCATAGCAGAATACTACAAAAGTCTGCACTCTAACAGATTTGAAAACCTAGAGGAAATGGGCAAATTGCTAGATTCATATCACCTATAAAAATTATCACAAGGAGGAGTAGAACAACTTAATAAAGCCATCACAAAAGAAGAGATTGAAGAAGTAGTAAAAAAAATTACCAACCAAAAAAAGTCCTGGCCCAGATGACTTCACTGGAGAATTCTACCAAACTTTTAGAGAGGAACTAACTCCAATACTACTGAGGCCATTTCACGGCGTAGAAAAGGATTAAATACTCCCAAATTCATTCTATGAAGCCAGCATAACTCTGATACCAAAGCCAGGGAAAGACCCCACACACATAAAAAGAAAATTATGGACGAATATCACTCATCAACCTAGATGCAAAAATCCTTAACATAATCCTAGCCGATAACAACACATCAAAAAAATAATTCATAATGACCAAGCTGGGTTTGTACCAGAGATGCATGGCTGGTTCATCATCAGAAAAACAATTAATGTGATCAACTACATAAATAACACAAAGGATAAGCATCGACTGATTTTGTCAGTTGACGCAGAAAAGGCATTTGATAAAGTCCAACACACATTCGTGCTAAAAACTCTCAGCAAAATAAGAATAGAGGAGAAATTCCTCAATGCAATAAGGGGCATCTACACAAAGCCAACCATCCTGAATGGAGAGAGATCGAATTACCCCTGAGAATGGGAAGTAGACAAGGATGCCCACTCTCACACTCCTATTCAACATTATTCTAGCCAGAGCAATTAAACAAGACAAAGAAATAAAGATCATCCACATAGGCATAGAAGAAGTAAAAATCTCCCTATTTGCATGTGATGTGATTGTATATGCAGAGAATCCTAAAGAATCCATAAATAAACTACTAGAACTAATAGAAGAGTTCAGAAAGTACCAGGATATAAGATAAACATAAGTAATTCAGTAGGATTCCTTTACACTGACAAAGAGATCACCAAAGAAGAAATCACCAAATCAATACCATTTAATATAGCCCCAAGAAGATAAAATATCTAGGAATAAATGTGACCAGAGAAATAAGAGACCTATACAGCGAGAATTACATCTTACTGCAAGGAACCGAAAGAGACTTACATAAATGGAGAAACCTACCCTGCTGATGGATAGGAAGAGTTAATGTTGTGAAAATGTCTATTTTACCCAAAGGGATCTACATATACAAAGCAATTCCATTACAAATTCCAATGTCATTTTTTAATGAGATGGAGAAACAAATCACCACTTTGTTTGGAAAGCAAAGAAATCTTGGATAGGTAAAGCACTACTGAAGAAGAGGAACACAGAGGGACACCTCACACTACCTGACCTTAGAACCTATTACACTGCCACAGTAGTCAAAACAGCCTGGTTTTAGTACAAAAAGAGACATATAGACCAATGGAACAGAGTTGAGACCCCAGAGATGTCACTTTCCTCTTATGAACAGTTGCTACTCAAAAAGGCCCTAAGGTTGTAAACTGGGGTAAAAACAGTCACTTTAACAACTGGTGTTGACAAAACTGTATGTACATCTGTAAAAAACTGAAACAAAACCCATGTCTCACACTTTACACAAAAACTAACTCAAAATGGATCAAAGACCTAAGTATCAAACCTCAAACATTAAAGATCGTGCAAGAGAAAAACAGTGTCAACAATGGAAATCTAAGGCACGGCTTAAACAGACCACAAAATCTGACAAATAAAGCACCAACAGCATAAGAGAGAATAGATAAATGTGAACTATTAAGAATTAAACACTTTTGCTCATCCAGAGACTTTATCAAAAGAATTAAAAGATCGTCTACAGAATGGGAAAAAATATTTGACAACTGTACTTTGGACTGAGGTCTGAGCTTCATAATCTACAAGGTAATACAAAACATTAAGAAAAAGCTAAATAGCTGAATCATGCAATGGGCAAAGAAAATGGGTAGACACTTCACAAGGAAGACATCCAGGCAGGCAAAAGACACATAAGTAAATGGTCACAATCATTAGCTATTAGAGAAATCTGAATCAAAACTATGATGAGATACTGTCTCACTCCAACGAGGTTGACCATAATCAAAACAGCACAAAACAACAAATGCTGGAGAAGCTGTGGAGAGATCACAACTCTCCTTCACTGCTGGAGGGACTGCAAAATGGTACAATCTCTTTGGAAAGCAATTTGGCGCTTCCTTAAAAAGCTAGAAATAGATATACCATTTGATCCAGTAGTCCCATTGCTCAGAATAGATCCTACAGAAACAAAGGCTGTCACGTGAACAGATACATGCACACAAATGTTTATGGCAGCACTGTCCACAGTAGTAAAAAGATTGAATCAACCTAGATGTCCACCAACAGATGAACGGATGAACAAACTATGATACATAGTCTCAATGGAAAACTATGCAATGATAAAGAACAATGATGATTTTAGAAAGCATCTCATAACCTGATTTCAATTGGAAGACATTATGCTGAGTGAAATCAATCAGCAGCAAAAAGACAAATATTGTGTGAGACCCCTGCTGTAAAGACTTAAAAATAAACTTATGTGCAGAAGAAAAGACTCTGATGCCTACAAAGGTGGGGAAGGAGGGTGAGGGTGAGTTATAGGTTAGATGATAGTAATTTGAATGAAAGCAGTGACAGCACACAGTAGAAAGTTGATCGACTTAACTGGACTTCACCATAAACTGAATCCTCTTCTAATCTCAATCTGGTATTGCAATGATAGATTAGTAGGGGTGGGGTCTGGGGACCATGCTCTCCAGGGACACTGAGGCCAACTGGCATAACCAGCCTGTTGCTAAGAGAGTCTTCTGCATCCCATGTTGGTGAGTGGCATCTGGGGTCTTAAAAGCAAGCAAGCTGCCATCTGAGGTATGCCAAGTGGTTCCAACTCATTTGGAACAGATATTTCTGAGTACAATAAACATCCGAGGAAAAAAGAGCCTAGGAGACGGAAGGACCCATGTGAATGGGAGACTGTATCAACATGTGACCAAAAGAAACAAATGATATCTGGCCACCACCAAAGACAGCCATGATGGGCACACACTATAGAGTCCCTGAGGCAACACAAGAAAAGAGGCTGCCAGTTGAAGAACTCTACTAAAAGACCAGAACTGATGGTCTTATGGCCTGGAGGATCCCCTGGGAGCATGGCCCCTATACCTGCTGCTGCTCCTGACCAGAAAAAAACCACTGAGGTCAGCTCTTCATACAGAAATGGACAGGACTCGGTGACACAGTGTGACAATATGGTGTGTGTACTTTATGGCTGTCTGCACTTATAGGAGACTGTCCTACTGGTCTCTTTCTAGATGGGAGAGAAGAGGGTGGAGATGAAGGGACAGGATCTTCTTAGGAGGATACTAGAAGCATAGAATGAAAAGGAGTGTGCTGTCTGTGGACAATGAGAGTAGAAGGAGGTGTAGATGGGCAGGCATGCAAAACTGATTTGGACTGTATACTTTCATTCAATCACAATTTTTAAAAAATGATAAGGAAATACTGTAAACAAATTTACAATTAAGTTTGCCAACTCATCTTAGAAAAAAATGCTGCATACCTCATTTCTGAATATCACTATGGTCATTTTTGGAGTACTTCCTTTGGAAAGCTATGCACTGATATCAGTGCCTAGTCATCTTTCAAAGCAATTTTGGGGCTCTTTTTCTGGAATGCATTTCAGAGCTGTCGTCATATTGCACTTGATGTCTTGAATGGCATCAAAATGTTTTCCTTTCAATATGTCCTTCATATTTGGGTAACAAAAAAGTCTCTGGGGTCAGATCAGGTGAGTAGGGAGGGTGTGCCCATACAGTTATTTGCTTGTGGGCTAAAAACTCCCTCACAGGCAACTATACATTTAAGTTCATGACTTGTCACTCTGCCACTGTATGCAATGACCATTCCAGAAAGAGTTCCAAAATTGCTTTAAAAGGTGGACTAGGCCCTGGCATTACTGCATAGCATCCCAAGGGGAGTACTTTGAAGATGATTGTAGTGATATACAACAGCAAGGTATGTTGCCCTTAGAACAACCAAGTTCATGGACTTAATTGTTAGACCTCGTAAGACATTCTCAAAATGACAAAACAATAGAGACAAAGAACAGATTAGTGGCTGACAGTAGACAGGACAGCAGTGTACTGCAGTAATTCAGACTACAATGCTGTTAGTGATGGACAATATCTGTCTTAGGCTGGGTTTTCTAGGAAGGAAAAACCAGTAACGTATATGTACAAGGAAAGATTTATATACAAAGTACAAGGAAAGATACATATATATAAAGGAATCAGCTCATTCAATTGTAGAAGCTGAATGTCCTAAGTCCTAGCACAAGCCTCACGTGGCCACAGAAGCTGGTGAACCCAAGGTCAGCAGCTCAGAGACCAGAGGTCTAGATCACCGGTTGTGTAGGTTGGCAGATCCCAAGCTCGCAGCAAGATGGAGCTGCAGAGGCTGGTGAACTCAGGATCGGCAGGTCAGGGAACAAGACTCTCAAGTGCCGGCTGTAAGGGTTGATGAATCCACCAGCTTCTAGTTTAGGTCCAGGAACCAGAAACTAAAAGAGAACAGGAGTTGCTGGCTATGTGAGCAGACTGCCAGTAGGTGGTAGAAGGCAGATAGATGAGAGCTGAGGGGCGGGGAGCCACCAGAGTCCCTGCCCTGCCACTTGATGTGGCAGCCAACATGGAGTAGACAAGTTGACATAATCGTGACCACCACAACATCCATACACCTACAAGGTAGATCAGTTAATACAACAAAATATTCAGGTTTATGCACAAGCTGCTGAGGTCAAAGATGAAGAAATGGAAGACTTTTTACTAATTTCTGCATTCTGAAATTGATCAAACATTCTTTTAGGATGCACTGATAATTACTGGTGTTTGAAATGCAAAAGTTGGAAGCAAAGGATCAGTAGCTGAAAAAACATGACCTTGGTAGTAAACACTACGTCGGAGATTTATGATTGAATTTTGCAAGACCAAAATTTTCCTCATTGCAAACACCTTTTATCACCAACATGAATGGTGACTATACACATGGACCTCACCAGATGGAATACACAGGAATCAAATAGACTATATTTGTGGAAAGAGATGATGAAAACAACGCAATATCATCAATCGAACAAGGGTAGGAGTTGACTGCGTATCAGACCATCAATTACTCATGTACAAGTTCAAGTTGAAATGAAGGAAATTAGAACAAAGTCCTAGATGGAAAATTCCTCAATGCAATAAGGGCCATTTATACAAAGCCAACTGCCTACGTCATTCTGAATGGAGAGAGACTGAAAGACTTTCCCTTGAGAACAGGAACTAGACAAGGATACCCACTCTCACCTCTCCTATCCAACGTTGTCCTAGAAGTTCTAGCCAGAGCAATTAGACAAGACCAAGAAATAAAGGGCATCTGCATTGGCAAAGAAGAAGTGAAAATCTCTCTGTTTGCTGATGATATGATTGTATATGCACAGAATCCACTCAAACTGATAGAAGAGTTCAGCAAAGTCTCAGGATACAAGATAAACATAGTAAATCAATAGGATTCCTTTATACCAACAATGAGACTGTTAATGAAGAAATCATCAAATCAATACCATTTACTATAGCTCCTAAGAAGATAAAATACCTAGGAATTAATCTAACCAGAGAAACAACAGACTTTTACAAAGAGGACTACAAGCCCTTACTACAAGAAACTAAGAGAGACTTAGATAAATGGAGAAACCTACCCTGCTCATGGATAGGAAGACTTAACATTGTGAAAATGTCTATTTTACCCAAAGCAATCTACTTATATAATGCAATCCCAATACAATTTCCAGCATCATGTTTTAGTGAGATGGAGAAACAAATGACCAAATTTGTTTGGAAAGGGAAGAAGCCCCAGGTAAGTAAGGTACTACTAAAGAAGAAGAACACATTGGGGGGCCTCTCATTACCTGGCCTTAGAACATATTACACTGCCACAGGGGTCAAAACAGCCTGGTACTGGTACAAGAACAGATAGATCAATCATTGGGACAGAATTGAGACCCCAGAGATGACACCATTTGCCTATGAACAGTTCATATTTGACAAAGGCCCTAAGACATTAAACTGGGGTAAAAACAGTTATCTTCAAAAATGGTGCTGGCAAAATTGGATATCCAGCTGCAATAAATTGAAACAAGATCGATATCTTACACCTTATACAAAAAGCAACTCAAACTGGATAAAAGACCTAAATATAAAATCTAAAACACTAAAGCTCATCCAAGAAAAAGTAGGAACAACAATGGAAGTTTTAATACACAACATAGACAGACTTCAAAATCTGTCAAACAAACCACAATCAACAGAAGAGAAAATAGATAAGACAAGCTAAGCCAAGTGCCGTTGAGTTGGATCTAAATGGGTACTATTAAGAATCAAATGCTTTTGCCATCCAAAGACTTTACTAATACAATTAAAAGGCCACCTACAGAATGGGAAAAAATATTTGGCAAACTCTCTGTCAGACCGATGCCTGATCTCCATAATCTATAAGGTACTACAAAATATCAATAAGAAGATAAATCATCCAATTAAGCGATGGGCAAAGGAGATGGACAGACATTCTCTAAAGAGGAGATCCAGGCAGCCAAAAAACACATGCGGACATGTTCATGAACTTTAGTTATTAAAGAAATTCAAATCAAAACTACAATGAGATACCATCTCACCCCAACAAGGTTGGCCATGATCCAAAAAACACAAAACAGCAAATGCTGGAGAGGCTGTGGAGAAAGCGGAACTCTCCTACACTGTTGGTGGGGCTGCAAGATGGTCCAGCCTCTTTGGAAAGCAATCTGGTGCTTCCTTAAAAAAATGGATATAGATATACCATTTGACCCAGTAATTCTACTACTTGGAATATATCCTACAGAATCAAGGCCATTCACACCAATGGATACATGTACAAGAATGTTTATCTCAGCACAGTCCACGATAGCAAAAAGATGGAATCAACCCAGATGCCCAACAACAGACGAATGGATAGGTAAACTATGGTACATATACTCAATGGAGCACTATGCAATGATAAAGAACAATGATGATTCCAGGAAACATCTCATAACCTGCTTTCAACTGGAAGACATTATGTTGAGGGAAAGTAGTCAGAGACAAAAGGACAAATACTGTATGAGACCCCTACAATAATATCTCAAAAACAGACTCATGTATAGAAGAAAAGACTCTTTGACGGCTGCAAGAGAGGGGAAGGAAGGAGGGCGAGGGGGGGAGGGTTTAGATTAGATAGTTGGTAGAAATTTGGTTGGATGAAATCGATGATAGTACCCATTAGAAACAATAACAACATTAAGTGGACTTCAACATAACTTGAATACCCCTTCCATCTTAAGCCAATATTGCAAGGACAGAGTAGCTGGGGCAGGGGGCAGGGGACCATGCTCTTAGGTGAAAGCGAGACCAATTGGCACAACTAGCGTTTTGCTAAGAGGGCTCTCTGCACCCCACATTGGTGAGTGGCATCTGGGGACTTAAAAGCTGCCAAGCTGCCATCCGAGGGCACAGCAAATGGTCCCAACTCAGCAGGAATAGATGCTCACTGAGGAATGGGGAAAGACAACCTAGAAGATGGAGAGACCCACATGAGTGGGTGCCTACATAGACTTGGAACCAGAAGAACTGGATGGTGTCCGGCCACCACCAGTGAAAGCCATGATGGAGCTCACTAAGTTGAGTCTCACTGGCAACACAAGAATAAAAAGGGGTGCACCTGAGATCTCCACTAAAAAACCACAGTTGATGGTCCAGAGGCTTCGGGGTTCCCCTGGGAGCATGGCTCCTGGCCCTGATGCTGCCCTTGCCCATAAATCATTATGAAGGTCCACTCTTTGGACACGAATGTATTGGACTTGGCAATGCAGAGTGACCATATATTGGATGCACTTTATGGTTCTATGCATCTGTAGGATGTCATCCTGCTGACATCTGGCTGGAGGAATGGGAGTGGGTGGAGAGGAGGGGAAAGGAGACTGTTGGGAGGATGAGACACGTATAGAGCAGAGAGGAATAGTGTGCTGTCACAAGGCAGGGAGAGCAGTGGAAGCTGCATATAGGTGGGCATGTAAATTTATATGGGAATGTACATTTTCACTCAGTCATAAAGAAAAGAACAAAATCCACAAGAGCTGAAGTAAGACCTTGAGTATATCCTACCTGAATTTAGAGACAAACTCAAGAATAGATTTCATGCATTGAACACTAATGACCAAAGACCAGATGAGTTGTGGCACGACATCAAGAATGTCATACAAGAAGTCATTAAAAAGGCAGGAGAGAAAGAAAAGACTTAAATGGATGTCAGAAGGGATTCTGAAGCTTGCTCTTTAATGTTGAATAGCTAAAGCCAACGGAAAGAATGGTGAAATAAAGAGCTGGACAGAAGATTTCAAAAGGTGGATCAAAAAGATGAAGTGAAGTATTATGGTGATGTATACAAAAACCTGGAGATAAACATAAGGGAAGAACACACTCAGCATTTCTAAAGTTGAAAGAACTGAAGAAAAAAATTCAAGCCTTTAGTTGCAATACTGAGGAACGCTACGGGGAAAATATTAAACAACACAGAAAATATCAAAAGAAGATGGAAGGAATACACAGAGTTGCTATACCCAAAAGAATTAATCAATGTTCAACCATTTCAGGAGGTGACATATGATCACAAGTCTGTGGTACTGAAGGATGAAGTCCAATCTGAACTGAAGTCACTGGTGAAAAACAAGGCTCCAGGAACTGATGTTACAACAATTGAGATATTTCAACAAACACATGCAGTGCTAGAAGTGCTCACTTGTCTGTGCCTAGAAATTTGGAAGACAACTACCTGGCCAACCAACTGGAAAAGATCCATATTTATGCCTACTCTGTCCTATAGGGTCACTATGAGTTGCAATTGACAACAGCAATGGATTCAGCAATGAGTTTAGCTGTACGAGGTCTGACAATTAAATTCACGAATTCATCCTAGAAAAAGTGCTACATACCTCAGTGCTGAATGTCACTACAGTCACCTCCAAAGTACTCTCCTTGGGAAGCTCCACACGAATGCTAGTGCCTAGTCTACCCTTCAAAGCAATATTGGAATTCTTTCTCTGGAATGGCCATCAGAGCTGTCATCGTATTCCCCTTGATGTCCTGAATGGCATCAAAACGTCTTCCTTTCAATATTTCCTTTATCTTCAGGTAAACCAAAAAGTCACTGGGAGCAGATCAGGTGAGTAAGGAGAGTATTCCAATACAGCTATCTGTTCACTGGCTAAAAGCTCCCTCGCAGACAACTCTGCAATTAAGTTTGTGAACTTGCCACTGTGCCACCATGTGCAATAGCCATTTGAGAAAGAATTCCAAAATTGCTTTGAAGTGTGGACTAGGCTCTGGCATCAGTGCAGAGCTTCCCAAGGGGAGTACTTTGAAGGTGACTGTAGTGATATTCAGCAAAGAGGTATGTAGCACTTGCAACAATTAAGTTCACAGACTTCATTGTCCAATCTCATATTTCCAATAAAGGCAATCCAACCAAATGTGGCAATTACCAAACAGCATCATTAATGTTACATGCAAGCAAAATTTTGCTGAAGATCATTCAAAAATGGCTGTAGAAGTATATTGACGGGGAACTGCTAGAAATTCAAGCTGGGTTCAGAAGAGGATGTGGAACTTGAGATATCATTGCTGATGTCAGATGGATCTTGGCTGAAAGTAGAGAATACCAGAAATATGTTTACCTGTATGTTTCATTGACTATGATAAGGCTTTCAACTGTGGAGCATAACAAATTATGGATAACATTTCAGAGAATGGGAATTCCAGAACACCTAACTGGGCTCATGAGCAATCTGTACATGGATCAAGAGGCAGATGTTCAAACAGAACAAGGAGATCTGCATGGTTTAGTCAGGAAAGATGTCAGAGTTGTGTTCTTTCACCATACCCATTTAGTCTGTTGCTTGCTGAAAATGAAGACTTGAAACTTTTACAGATAAAGATCAAAGACCACAACCTTCAATGTGGATTACACCTCAACATCAAGGAAACAAAACTCCTCACAACTGGACTAATAAGCAATAGCATGATAAACACAGAGAATATTAAAGGTGTCAAGGATTTCATTTTACTTGGATTAACAATCAACACACATGGAAGCAGCAATCATGAAATCAAAAGACACATTGCATTGGTCAAATCTGCTGTAAAAGACCTCTTCAAAGGGTGGAAAATTAAAGACGTCACCTCGAAGATTAAGGTGCACCTGACCAAGCCATGGTATTTTCAATCACATAATATGCACGTGAAAACTGAACAGTGAAAAAGGAAGACAAAAGAATTTGTGCCTTTGAATTGTGACATTGTAGAAGAATATTGAATATACCCACCATGGACTGCCAAAAGAGTGAACAGATCCATCCTAGAAGAAGTACAACCAAGGTGCTCCTTAAAAAGCAAAGATGGTGAGACTTCATCCTACATACTTTGGAAATGTTGTCAGGATGGTTCAGTCCCTGGAGAAGGACATCATGCTTGGTAGAGGGTTAGCAACAAAGAAGAAGATCCTCAATAAGATGGATTGACACAGTGACTGCAACAATGAGTTGAAGCATAAAAGTGATTGTGGCATGGTGCAGGACTGGACAGTGTTTTGTTCTGTTTTACATGCCAGCCAAGCCAAGTGCAGTCTGTTTTACATAGGGCTGCTATGAATCAGAACCAGGTCAATGGCATCTAACAACAACAACAACATTCAAGCAGCATACTGAGCAAATAATCTGAGAAGTTTGTCTATATGAAGAAGAATGGAGCGTCAGGATTGGAGGAAGACTCATTAACAATCTGCATTATGCAAATGGCACAACCTTGCTTGCTGAAAGTGAAAAGAGCTTAAAACACTTACTAATGAAGGTCAAGATCCGACTCAATGGCGCTTGGCTAATGAAGGTCAAAGACCACATTCTTAAGTACAGATTACACCTCAACATGAAGAAAACAAAAATTCTCACAGTTGGGTCAAGAAACAATATCATGATAAATGGGGAAACTGTTAAATTTGTCAAGGATTTCGTTTTTCTTGGATCCACAATCAACTCCCCTAGAAGCAGCAGTCAAGGAACCAGAGGGTGCATCTCATTGGGAAAATTGGCTACAAGAGATCCCTTTAAAGTGTTAAAGAGCAAAGATGTCACCTTGAGGACTAAAGTACCCACAACCCAAGCTACAGTGTTTTCAATTATCTCATATGCATGCAAAAGCTAGACAGTGAATAAAGATGACAGAACAAGAGTTGAGGCCCTTATGCCCTTAAATTGTGGTGTTGGAGAAAAAGATTGAATATACTATGGACAGCCAAAAGAATAAACAAATCTGTCTTGGAAGAAGTACAACCAGAATACTTTTTAGAAGCAAGGATGTTTAAACTATGTTTCACATACTTTGGGCATGTTATCAGGAGGTATCAGTTCCTGGAGAACAACATCATGTTTGGTAGAGGATCAGCAAAAAAGAGGAAGACCCTCAATGAAATGGATTGACACAGTGGGCTCAAGTATAGCAGCAATTCTGAGGATGGTACATGACTGCACAGTGTTTTGTTCTGTTGTGCACAGTCATTATGAGTTGGAGTGAGCTCCAAGGCACCTGACAACAGCAACAGTGGATAGGAAAAAAGGGTGGAGTGTGATGAGGGGTTGGATACAAAGAAGCAGCGTGAAAGAGTTCCTTTGTAGTAATGCAACGTCTCTGTATTTGATTGTGGTGGTGGTGGTAGTGGTTACGTAAATATCTACAAGGAATAAAATAGCATAAAACTACACACACACACAAATTCAGGCTTAAAAAACAGATGGAAACTGAATAAAGTGTGTAGTATGTTCAGCTGAAAGATACCAATAACCATTTCCTAGTTTTGATATTGTGTTATGGCTACATAAGATGTTACCAGTAGGGGAAGCTGGGTGAGTGATTCAAGGAACTATATGGACTATTTTGCAACTTCCTGTGAGTCTATAATTACTTCAAAATAAAAAAGTAGAAAAAAGAATTAAGACATTACAGATAAACCTGAAATCTCTTTTGTTCACTATTCTTGATTTAATTCACTTCTGTTTCACTCCAGAAGTCACTACTGCTGTAAGTTTGGTGTATATCCTTCCAGAATTAGTTTATATTTTTATGTACATATATGTATCCATAAAACCATATGTAAATATACAGTATTAATATTTGCATTTCTTTTTACATAAATATTGCCATGTAGTGTGTATTGTCCTGCAACTTGCTTTTTTCACTCAATGTTACACTTTTAGAATATATTCATGTAAACACATACAGCTCAAATTAATTTAACTGCTGTATCATATTCCATCAAATGTACAATTTTTGCTTGACTGATTTTGGATATTTAGGTTACTTTGAAATTTTTGTAGTGTTACAGAAAAAGATTTTTATACATGTCTCCTAAACCATGTGTGTGCTTTTCTCTGAGGTAGAAATAAAATTGTTGTATCATATTTTATTAATATTTCGGTTTTACTCAAATCCACTTGCTGTCTAGTCAATTCCAACTCATAGTCATCCTATAGGACAGAGTAGAACTGCCCCATAGAGTTTCCAAGAAACTGCTGGTGGATTTGAACTGCTGACTTTTTGGTCAGCAGCCATGGCATTTAACCACTACACCACCAGGGTTTCCTCAATTTTACTAGAACTGCCAAACTGTACCCCCAAATGACAGTACAAATTTATATGCCCATGAGTTCCCAACATTCCTTCTAAAATTAGACCTTATCCCCCAAATGTAGCCTAAATGAAGTGAATCCACCTCATGTCAATCTTAGCATGGTGTTATGTCCAAATAAATACATGTCTAAAATTCAAAAAAAATGTAAAAAAAAAAAAATACTTTTTTATTTTTGCCTTTCATATATACCACTTCATAATGCACAGTGAATCATCTTTAGAAAACAATTCTCACCCATTTAACTCTCTAAATTTTCACTCATTGTGGCATAGCAGATACTTCCAAACTGTCTGTTACTGTCAAAGTTACCTAAAATGCTCGTATGTAACCTGAGTTATTTTATTTCTTCTTTTAGTAATTCTCTGCTCTTCTAATATAAATAAATCAAGCAAATCCTGGCATGTTTCATTTCTCTCTCTAAACCTTTATCCTGATCTTTGGAACAAAGTCCGGGAGCAGAATGTGCAAGGACGGAATTCTCTTTAGTGACTGTGTGAGCAAGAGTAATTGCAAATACTTTCAATTCTTTTCCCTATCACATGTGCTTCTACACAATGGAATACTGGTTTTCTGTTTAAACTTTAACCAGAAAGAAGGTCTTCCCGCAAGATGGACTTTAAAACTCTTTATGTGCACTGTGGACAGGAAAAAGTTAGATTCTAAAGAACAAAACACACCTTTCAAGGAGAACACAGATAAGAAGTGCTCAGATCAGAACAACTACAGCAACAAGTATTAATAAAATCCTTTCTAGTTACAATTGGCTTAGTACAATTATTCTACTCAGCCAAGGTCTGTTTCAATAATTCTGAGTACTTCAGCTAGGTTGTAGGTCTCCCGTTATTGGTCAACAGCTATTTATAGAATACTTTGTATCTGCAAACTTCAATTTCATCTGATTTGTGAGAGAGGTGGAGAAGCATACAAGGAACAGGAGATACAGCACTCAATCTTAGGGATCTTTTAGTTTAGTTTTAGAGTGTCACTATGGCACTGTGGTAAAGAGCACAGACTCTGAGGTCAACTTCCATGGGTGACCTGATTTTCCCACCTACTAGCTATATGACCCTGGTGGTGTAGTGGTTAAGTGCTACAGCTGCTAACCAAAAGGCTAGCAGTTCAAATCCACCAGATGCTCCTTGGAAACTCTATGGGACAGTCCTACTCGTATGTCCTAAGTGGTCACTAGGGATTACAATCAACAACTGCAATGGGTTTGAGAACAGGTTTAGCTGTACAAGCATGACAAGTTCACAAACTCATCTTAGAAAAAGTGCTATATATCTCATTTCTGAATATCACTATGGCCACCTTCAAAGTTGTGCACTGGAATGGCCATCAGAGCTGTCTTCATCATATTACCCTTGATGTCCTGAATGTCATCAAAATGCCTTCCTTTCAATATTTCCTTTGTTTTCTGGTAAAGAAAAAAGTCAGGGGCCAGATCAGGTGAGTAGGGAGGGTGTTCCAATATGGTTATTTGTTTACTGGCTAAAACTCCCTCACAGACAGCTATACAGTTAAGATCATGAACTTGCCAGCTTCCCTCTGTGTGCAATTGCCATTCCAGAAAGAGTTCCAAAATTGCTTTAAAGGGTGGACTAGGCACTGGCATTGCTGCATAGCTTCCCAAGGGGAGTACTTTGAAGGTGATTGTAGTTATACTCAGCAATTACAACAGTTAAGTTCATGGACTTAACTGTCAGAACTCACGTAACCTTACATGGAGAGTATATAAAGAAATCTTACAAGTCAATAATAAGAAGACAGATAGTCCAGTGTTTAAAAAATGGGCAAAGGATATGAGTAGATGTTTCTGCAAAGAAGATATACAAAGGGTCAGCAAACACATGAAAAGATGCTCAATGTCATTGTTGCTGTCGTTGTTAGATGCCATCAAGTCAGTTCTGACACACAGTGACTTTATGTGCAATAGACGAAAACACTGCCTGGTCCTGTGCCATGCCCACAATCATCGTTATGCATGAGCCCATCATTGCAGCCACTGTGTCAATCTGTTTCACTGAGGGTATTCCTCTTTTTTTGTTGACCCTCCAATCTACCACACATGATGCTCTTCCCCAGGGACTGATCCTTCTTGACAACCTATCCAAAGTATGTCAGATATAATCTCACCATCCTTGCTTTTAAGGAGCACTCTGGTTGCAATTCTTTCAGGACAAATCTACTACTTCTTTGGGCAGTCCATGACACATTCAGTATTCTTCTCTAACACCACAATTCAAAGCCATCATTTTTTTTTTCCTGTCTTCTTTATTCATTGCCCAGCTTTCGCATGTATATGATGTGATTGAAAATACCACGACCTGGGTCAGGTGCACCTTATTCTTCAAGGTGACATCTTTACCTTTTTAAAACATTTTAAAGAGGTATTTTGCAGCAGATTTTCCCAACGCAATGAATCTTTTGATTTCTGGGTGGCTTCTTCCGTTGGCATTGGTTGTGGGTCCAAGTAAAATAAAATTCTTGACAACCTCAACCTTTTCTCCATTTATCATAAGCTCGATGCCACTAATCGTTAAAAAAAAAAATCATTGCTGTTGAGTCTATTCCAACTCATAGCAACCCCATAGAACAAAATAAAACTGCCACATAGGATTTCCAATGAGTGACTAGTAGATTCGAACTGCCAGCCTTTTGGTTAACAGCTAAGCTCTTAACCACTATACCACCAGGGCTCCCATTAGTTTTTTTTTTTTTTAATTCCATCAAGTTCTTTCCAACTCATAGCAACCCAATAGTACAGAACAGAACGGCTGTCCCATTGAGTTTTCAAGGAGTGCCTGGTGGATTTGAATTGCCGGCCTTTTGGTTAGCAGCTCTAGCTCTTAACTATCATGCCACCAGGGTTTCCCCATTAGTCATTAACCAAACCAAGCCCACTGCTGTTGAGTTGATTCTAACTCGTAGCAACCCTGTAGAACAAAGTAGAACTGCCCCCATGGAGTTCCCAAGGAGTGCCTGATGGATTTGAGCTGCCAACCAAAAGGTTAGCACTTAACCTCTACACCACCAGAGTTTCCCATTAGTCATTAGGGAATTGACAAAACAACAAACAAACAAACAAAACCCAGCCATTGAAAGAACTATGGAGCACAATTCTACTCTGACACACAGAAGGTTGCCATGAGTCAAAATCAACTACATGGGAGTTGGTTTAGTGAGTGCGAAGGGGTAACTCATTGTGGCTTTGATTTCAATTTTGGTTAGTTATTAGGGAAATGGAAATCCTGATGGCAATATTATGTATATATAAATTTATAAAATCACATTAAGAAAAATACTTGCTTGCATGGCCTAATTTTCTCTTCTCTTCTTTGGAGGCAGGTTGCTACAGAAAGCAAACATGTAATAGTGTGGCCAGGGGATTTTGGTGGGAGGGGTGCAGAGGGGAGCAGCAAGAGGGACGAACACGTAAGACGCAAGGCAGCTTGCCTCTCTGGGACTTTGAAGTCTAGCCTGTCTACGAACCAGATGAAGGTTTGGGCAAATGAAAGTGTGCGTATACAAAAACTGTAATTCAGGGCAACTCAGTAACCCTGGGATTTTGTGGATTCCTACAGTAGATATTCAGGCCAAATGGTAAGAATAAGTAGAAGTCTTGGAAAAGCAAGAACGTGAACAGGTGATGCTAAGGCATAGTGTGTTCTCTGGCAAGGACGGACAGACGTGGTGATATCTGGAAGATCCCCTGAGGTAATTTGTGTAAATAGGCAAGAAGTGGTTAAATAGCAACATAAGGGCTCCTGGTCTTGGGGCTATTGGGGTGTATCTCCCTGCAAGAGTCCTGTCCTCTATATCTCTGCAGAATATAGGGTCAATTTTACTTGGAATTTCAAGTAGGAAAGAATTTTTCCTGGAAAACGGTTTACAGTGTTTCTCTCAGTGTCATATTGAACCGAAAAACAGTGAGAATCAGTCACAAAATGGAAGAAAAAAGTATGACACAAGTGTAGTCCTAGCACGAAGAGAAAGCTACAGCCTCACCCAGCCTTTGTTCACATTGTGCAGAGTGTCACCAGAGGGAAACAGAACCCTGCTGCACCACTCTTAACCATGCTGTCCTTTGACTTGGCCTGTGGCTAGTTTACCTGTGGATTGGTTTGTATTGGCATTTTCAGGCAATGCCGATATTTTCAGGTTCCCCCAGTTCAGTGGGTTGGGACCCAAGGGGCTCTTTCTCATGTATGTCTGATTCATATTATAGTTTAAGAATACTTGGAAGCAAGGGAAGAATAAGGTGTTAAATTACTGACAGCAGAATTCCTTTACTAACTTCCAATAATGTTTGAACTCTAGCAAAGGGATATAGTAGCACCTTATGAAACTTCAGTCTCAGGAACAGCCCTAAAGAAAACCATCTTTTGTCAAGCCTCAGAAACTCGTCTAATTCCAAAGCAACTTTCATTCCCTAAATCTTGGCACAATTTAAAGCAAAAATGAGGACTAGGACTCAGCTGGCTTCCCATAGACTACTTTCCTTGAAGCAATGATAAAGGTCTTTGACTTATTCCTTAACTTTTTCTGTCACTAAGAGTACATCAGAGACCCTATTGTAACGTGAAGTTACGTTGCCCCTGAGGGACCAAAAGGACTGGGGCTGATTCAAGGTCCATCAGGAAGAGCAGCCTCTGAGAACCACTGACAATTTGTTACGGGTTAGAAGACATATGTGTTCCCAGATGAATATACAACCAGAAAAAATAATAGACAATATTAACTGCTGATTGGAGTCACGTTTGAGGGCAGCAGCTAGATGTTCAGACTTGGGTCACCTTACTGATTCAAGATATCTGAGCTTGACTTCAAAGCAGAAATCATCCTTGATACAGGGAGAGACTACTGGTTTCTCAATAGACTTCTAATTAAGTAGATAAAACAATTTGACCTTGAGCAATCATTAAACCTCACTGAGCCTCAATTTCTCCTTCTGAACAAGGAAAATAAAAATACTTACCTTATAAGTTTGTTGTGAAATTTAATTGAGATAAAATATATAATCTACCTAGCATATTGCTTGACACATAGTAAGCACCAAATATATGCTAGTGATTAATATTATTTTCACTAGCAGAATTATTAAGGATGAAGGCTCAGAAACATTGGGTAAGAACTTGAGCCAGCCATAGAGACCTTGAATTGTAACCTGGCCTTCAGATTCCTCATCAGGAGGGTGTGACCAGGAATAAGAGCGTTACACTTGGCACAAGTCCAAACTGCATGACTGCACAAACACTGTAACTGTTCTGTATTCAGACACATTTGAAAGGATTTTTCCAGCATAAATTTCTAAATGTGCTGCTTGTTTTGTAATTCAATCTAGGGCAGCAGCAGCAGTACTATCATTATTTACATTTCTGCCTTTCAGTCTAGGATCCAAGATATTTGCAGCGGCATGAATTGGCTTATAACAAAATTCTTTTCTTAAAAAAGCATTCCATGCTACTTTCCTTCATACTTGTAAGCAAATAAATATTAATACTCTTTACATTGATTTGTTTCTGGAACATTTGGTTAGAAATAATTTATAGAAATAAACCGTATGATTTGGACACTGTAGGTTAGGTTGACATTAAATTCTTCCTAGTACGTTGATTTTAAGAAATAATTTCAGTAGAGGAGCACTTCAGTAGCAACACACTAAATTTCTAATATTGTTAGTACATGTTTTTCAGTTTTAATGAAAAACAGTTAGTACAAAGACCTTATGAGCAACTGGAAAACGTCCTCACTTTCGATTAATTTTTCTATTCTCCATTATTTAGTATCCTCAACCTGGATAGCTGTTAAAATTCTCAGTTTGCGGATGGAAGTAGGAGAAGGACATTTTTGTCTGTGTATTTTTCAAGTCTTAAGATGCTTCTAAGGATAACAAACTCCTTTTCACTCTTTGCACTACTCGTTATGTTTTGGAGCCTTACATTTCCTAGCGCTAATGACTGCACATCTGCATCAATCGTTCTTCACTAGGGTGCCCTCAGATTCTGGAATGACTGCCCTGGCTGATTTACAATGCATCACTGAACGTGACCCCAGTAAACGAGCCCCTGAAAAATCTGCAACTAGTTCTGACCAGAGAAGCACGGGAATAAACAGTTGTTGAAGGGTAAATGCCTGAATGCTCAGGGTTGTTCTCCGTAAGAAGCCTACTGGAAGTGTTCACTCTATTCATCAGGTTTCCAGGCTATATATTTCTGTATTTTTTGTCTATATTTCCATTGAACACTTCTTTGAATCCCTCATTGTCTCCTCTTGACTCCAAACTGCAGTTCTGGGACCATATATATCTCTAAGTAAACTTTCGGTCTTCAAGTCACCTCAGTATTACATCTTTTCTGAAGCTTAAAAGAAATGTTTCTCAAAATTAAAGAGGAATCACAGGCCTCACACTTAATAGATGCTGATTCAAGATTAAATTTCCCTTCCTTAGATGTCTAAACTTACCTCAGAGCATAATTACAGAATCTTACTTTGGAAGGGACCTTAGAGTTTAATCTAATTTTCAGCTAAAATTTCAGGATTCACTATTAGAGAATCCATGACAGCCTGTCAATCAGTCTCTGATTGAGAACTTTAAATAACAGAAGCTCACTACTTGACAAGAAAGACTGTTGGTTAGAAAGGCATGTCTTAAAATGAACTGAAACCCACCCCCCAAAACAATTTCTGTGAGCAAAAGTTCATAGTCCCACATAACCTATTTCCCTACTGTCGTTTAAAGTGTTGTCCTGTCAGATTACCTCTAAATGGATTAAATATAGCAGATTTTAACGGGAAATATTCCCCGTGGTTCTATCTTCATTAATCCATGCTCTAAAATTTTTATCCACTCTGTAATACTACCAGCCCTGATGCAGCATCCCAAACATCAGTGCCAAAACCAGAAGTGCATCCTCCTATTACATTAATAATTTTACAGTGTGGTACCAGGAAACGCACTTTCAGTACACTGGCTATAGCTATTAAACTATGCGGAAACGACTGTCTGGAAAACAGCCAGGTCCCTTGGCTTAAAGGCTAGCCCTAGGAAGACAAAGGTAATACAAGAAGGGAAACTATGCCACCTGACCAAAAGCATTACTGAGGCACGGTAGGGCAGTGTTTCTCACCTTTTTGTGATAAAGGACCATTTAAAAATTTTTCCAATTTTCTAATCTGGCATGGATTGATAGTTTGGTAAAATGTGAAATCATGTATATGGACATAACAGCAATGAAAATTGCTCCAAAAGTTTCTAAATGCTTCCTTTCAATTTACATACTTGTCATACATATCTCATCAGGGACTGGTAGCAATTTTAGGACTAACAGTCTCTAGAACACACTCAGAGTATCAGGGCTTCAGGGAGAAAGAAAGGATGAGAATTATACTTGCCATTGTAATCCTGTTGGTGTGACTCAAGAGACATGCTAGAATGAAATTATCTCTGCTGCTGGTAAACACCAGATGTGTGTGTATGGTAAATGCAAGTCGATGGTCATGCTTGAGGAGATAGTAAATAACTGGCTATGAATATAGTATCAATAGAAACAATTTCTATTCATAAATTATGCTTAAAGTAACGATGAAAATTTTGGTTACACATGTGAGCATGTGAAAAATGTTTACCCAGAGTGAGTTGCATCAAACACACTTTTTAATAGTTAGATAACTTCCAGGAATAGTCTTAAGGAAATGGCATTGCCATATAGACAAACAAGAGAACCTCTAAGAAATTAATTCAGCCAGCAATAACCCTAAGATTAGAGGCAGTAAGGAGAGAAAAGGAGTGTGCCATAGGGTGACAGGGGGAATATTTAATCGAAGGACTGGGGAATAGTTACATGCGTACCCTCCTTGTCACTGATGTTGGTCCGAGAAGATTTCTAAATGAAAACTTCTGAGTCTGAAGGCTATCACATTGAACACTGAAGATGAAGAAATGGTACAGTACCTCATGGAATGTCTCACTGCTACGTGGAATCAGAAGACAAGCTTCCCATCCACCACCGAGGAGAACTTGCTGGCTTTTCCCTGTTCCCATGTACAGTGAATTGAACCAGGGCTGCAGTCATCTGATTTTGCATTAACTGCCAAGGGAAAAAGGATTTTTACATCTACAGAGGGTATATATTCCAGCTTTGAATACTTTTAAATCTATGTCTGTCTTCATGTGTAAATATAAATGGATAACCAAGAGTAATCAAATAGTCAGTGAAATATAAGAACATTAAAGAAAATCTCTAGACTCAACCAACATAATTGGTTAGAGATTGATGGAGTTGGTTGATAGTTGGTGATAGAGAACTTTGGGGATAGAGCAGTGATTAAAACAAAGTCCCTGCCTTCAAGAAACTTGTAATTCAGCGCAATGTTAGAGACAATAAAAAAATAAATATCATTCAGGTGGTGGTTTCAAACAGAGGAAGGGAGACAGCAAATGACAGGTGTACGTGTGTGCACGTGGGAGCTTGGCATGCACCCATGCACTATTTTAGACAGTGTGGTCAGAGAAGACCTCGCTGATAAGATAATATTTGAGCTAGGAATTAAAGGAAGTGATAGGGTGAGTCAAGAGGACTGAGGAATAATGTTCCAAGCAAAAGGAACAGAAAATAAAGAAGCTATTAAGGTGGGAGTGTGTCTGAAGTTTTTTTACTAATGAGACCACCATGGTTTCAGTAGAATGAGTGAGGAAGGGTGGTAAAAATTCAGATCAGAGTAAAAGAATAGGCCAAATTTTGGAGACCCTCTAGAACAGTGTATTTTATCTTTCACTATGATGTGGAAAGGCGTTGTGGGCTTATAAGCACAAGACTGACATAATTTGACTTAGATTTAGCAGTTTAACTCTGGCAGCTGCCAGACAAGAGACTGTAAGGAGGAGAGTGGAAGGAGGGAGATCAGTTAGAAGGCTACCACCGTGATACAGGCGTGGGATGATGACGACGGGGAGTGGTGTATCTGTTGTGAGCAGAGACATGGCTACACTCTGGGTGTATGTGTGTAATTGAAATCTGGACAAGATTTGCTGATGGATAAAGTTTGTGGTATGAATGACAGAAGACAAGAGCAACCCCAAGACTTTGCCAAAGGAACTAAAACAGCCAAGGTGAAATTTATTACAATAGAGAAAATTGCAGGAGAACCAATTTAGTTTTATTGAAAACTAGTGAAGAATGAAGAACTGGGGTTTTAGACATGTTAAGTAGGAAATATCTATTAAGCAGCCAACTGGAGATGTTTATTAGGTGCTGTCATTGATGTCAGGCATGACTGAGTCAGTTCTGACTCACCATGACCCTATGCACGACAGAGTGAGACACTGCCCAGTCCTGCGCAATGCCCACAATCATTTTTCTGTTGAAGCCCATCATTGCAGCCGCTGTGACAATCCATCTCGCTGACGGTCTTCTCTTTTTCATTGACCCTCCACTCTACCAAGCATGATGTCTCTCTCCAGAGATTGATCCCTCCTGACAACATGTCCAAAGTATGTGAGACGCAGTCTCACTATCTCTGCTTCCAAGGAGCACTCTGGTTACACTTCAGTTTGTTCGTTTGAAAATCCTTGGTACGTTCGATATTCTTCAACACCAAAATTCAAATGCATCAATTCTTCCTCTGTCTTCCTTATTCACTGTCCATCTTTCACATGTATATATGATGTGACTGAAAATATCATGGCTTGAGTCAGGCACACTTTAGTCTTCAAGATGACATATTTACTTTTCAATACTTTCAAGAGGTCCTTTGCAGCAGAATTTCCCAATACAGTGCCTCATTTGATCTCTTGACTACTGCTTCCATGGGTGTTGATTGTGGATCTAAGCAAAATGAAATCCTTGACAACCTCAATACTTTCCATCTATGATGATGTTGCTTCAGGTCCATTTGTGAGGATTTTTGTTTTCTTGATATTGAGGTGCAATCCATACTGAAGTCTGTGGTCTTTGATCTTCATCAGTAAGAATTTCAAATCCTCTTCACTTCCAGCAAGCAGGGTTGTGTCATCTGCATAACGCAGATTGTTTCTCCAATCCTGATGCTTCATCCTTCTTCATATAGTCCAGCTTTTCAGATTATTTGCTTGGCATACAGATCAAAAATGTGTGGTGAAAGGATACAACCCTGTTGCATACTTTTCCTGACTTTAAACCATGCAGTGACCCCTTGTTCTGTTCGCATAATTGCCCCTTGATCCATATACAGATTCTCCATGAGCACAATTAAGTGTTTTGGAATTCTTATTCTACGTAATGTTACCTGTAATTTGTTATGATTCACAGAGTTGAATGCCTTTGCAAAGCTGATGAAACACAGATACACATATTTCTGGTATCCCCTGCTTTCAGCCAAGATCCATCTGACATCAGCAATGATATCCCTGGTTCCACATCCTCTTCATGGATGATGTCTCTGATGTCATTCCAAAGTTCTTGTGATCTTTGGTCATTAGTACTCGATGAATCAAGTCTGTTCTTGAGATGGTCTCTAAAGTCAGGTAGGTCATACCTCTTGTAGACTTGTTCTAATTTTCTTCAGTTTCAATTTGAACTTACATGTGAACAATTGATGGTCTGTGCCACAGTCATCAACTGGCCTTATTCTGACTGCTGATATGGAGCTTTTCCACCATCTTTTTCCACAGATGCTGTTGATTTGACTCCTGTGCATTCATCCCATCTGCTGAGGTTCATGTGTATAGTCGCTGTTTATGTTGGTGAAAAAGGTATTTGCAATGAAGAAATTGTTGGTCTTGCAAAATTCTGTTGTGCAATTTCCAGCATCATTTCTATCATCAAAGCCATATTTTCCAACTACTGATTCTTCTTTTTTTTCTCTTAACTTTTGCATTCTGATCACTAGTAATTATCAATGCACCCTGGTTACATGTTCAGTCAATTTCGGACTGCAGAAGCTGGTAAAAATCTTCAGTTTCTTCATCTTTGGGCTTAGTGGTTGGTGGATAGATTTGAATAATAGTTGTATTCACTGGTCTTCCTTGTAGGCATATAGATATTATCCTATCACTGACAGAATTGTACTTCAGGACATATCTTGAAATGTTCTTTTTGACGATGAACACAACCCCATTCCTCTTCAACTTGTTTTTCCTGGCATAGTAGACCATATATGATTGTTTGGTTCAGAATGGCCAGTATCCATCCATCTCAGCTCACTAATACCTAGGATGTTGATGTTTATGTGTTCCATTTCATTTTTGACAATTTCCAATTTTCCTAGATTCATACTTCATACATTCCATGTTCTAATTATTAATGGATGTTTGCAACTGTTTCTTCTCATTTTCAGTTGTGCTGCATCAGCAAATGAAGGTCTTGAAGGCTTTACTCCATCTACATCATTAAGGTGGACTCCACTTTGAGGAGAAAGCTCTTCCCCAGTAATCTTCTGAGTGCCTTCCAACCCGGTGGGCTCATTTTCTAGCACTGTATCTGCCAATGTTCTGCTGCTATTCATAAGTTTTTCTCTGGCTAATTCTTTTCTGAAGTACACTGCCAAGTCCTTCTTCCTAGTCTATCTTAATCTGATTAGGTAGTAGGTTATATTATTCTGGAATTCAGGGAAATGATCTAGGCTGTAAATATTAATTTTGATGTCCTCTATATATAGATCCAGTGGCAAACTGGTTGCTATTGAGTTGATTCCTATTCGTAGTGACTGTATAGGACAGAGTAGAACTGTGCCATAGGATTTCCTGTATAATTCAAACTGCTTAGAAGCTGTAGCTCTTAACCACTACAGGGTTTCCCCTCTCTATATAGAAAGCATTTAAAGCCATGAGACTGGATGAGGTCAGCCAAGAAATGAGTCTAGACAGAAAAGAGAAGAGGACCAATGACTGAGTTTTACGTAACTTCAGTATTTTGCAGCAAATATTAGCAGAGAATCTTGAGAAGTGACCAGTAAGCTAGGTAAAGAAGAACTACAGATTTTTTTCTGGAAACCAAGTAAAGGAAATCTTTCACGAAGGAGTGATGTTCCTGACAGATCAAGTAAGATGAAGACTAACAGTTAACCTTTGAATTTAGTGACATGGAGGTCACTGGTAACAAGAGAAGCTTGTTAAACAAGGTCATCGATTGAGAATGATAGCAAGTTACTGGATAATGGAGGTTTATGGAGACAGTTAACCAAATCAAACCTCTTGCCACAGAGTTGATTCTGACTCATTGTAACCCTATAAGACAGAGTATAACTGCCCCCATAGGGTTTCTGAGGATTGGCAGGTGGATTCAAACTTTTGAGTTTTTGGTTAGCAACCAAATACTTAACTGCTAAGCTACCAGGGCTCCATGGAGAGAATAAAACCAAAACCAAAACCATTGCCTCTGAGTCAATTCTGACTCATAATGACTCTATATGACAGACTAGAACTGCCCCCATAGAGTTTCCAGGGAGTGCCTGCTGGATTCGAACTGCCAACCTGTTGGTTACTAGCTGTAGCACTTAACCACTATGCTACTGCAGTTTACCATGGAGAGAGTAGATGGCATAAAATTGTCATCTAGAGAGTGTTTTATGAAGATGTCATAGTATTGCCAAGCAGCACTAAAGGCCTGCTTTAGTTTAATGGTCATGAATTCAGAACAACTCAAATGGAGAACAAACCAATTAACACAGAAGCAGAATAGGTGGAGAGTTAGATTTAAATGGCTTTGGGTATTTTTTCAAATGAACATGATGAATGAAAAGAAAGGCAAAGGAGTTAGTGATATATGTCTGGGAGTGACTGTAATGATGGCCCGTGACATCTACAGTTGGTAGGTGGGAAGTGAGAATATGATATGTGGGTGCCAGTCAAAGAGCAGCAGCTTCAAAGGGTGGACGTCCCAGTGGTTAAGGAAATGGTGGACTTAGGGCATTAGGGGAAATGAGCAGAGAAGTTAGGGAGAGATGGTTTGAAAAGGCAAAGATGAAACTGATAATGTATACATAGTGAAGCAGCTTATTAAAGGATATTATTAATGGAAGGCTGAAAAACCACTCTTGAGGCTCAGCTTCCATAAACAGTGCCCAGAATAGTGCCACATAACTGGCCTGATGAGAAAAGCGTTGCTCCTGTGACCACCAAGCTGCAATTGATGCCAAGAAATTAACTTGACTGCAACAGCTGCTGCTGCCAGCAGTGGTGCTACCACTTTATTAGGAAATTGACCTGCAGTCTCTACCATTCCCAAAGGCAGCTTTCTTCACTACTACCCATTCCAGCAAAACGGAAACCACATAGTACCTCTTCACACACATCTTCACTTCAGAATCAAAGTCTTATGTAAGTGCTTCTGATTGTGGTAACTTAGGTCATATTTTCACATCTTCATTTCAACACAGACTAGAAGTGTAAGTTTTGACTTCTGCATTTGAGAGGTGAGAATCATAAGAATTTCCCTAATATGTAAAGGCTATTCAAATATGACAAACGTCTGTTACAAAGGTCTTGGAAACTGCAAAAATAATACCCCCCACTGAAAATATCCCATACTAAAGGAGTAACTAGCAGTAGACACGCAACTCAAAGCCGAGCAGGGAGTCATGGCGGCATAGTGGTTAAGTGCTTGACTACTAAACAAAAGGTCAGCGGTCCGAACCCACTAGCTGCCCGGTGGTGGAAAGATGTGGCAGTCTGCTTCTGTAAAGATTATCGCCTTGGAAATCCTCCGGAGCAGTTCTCCTTGGTCCTGTAGACCCACTATGAGTCAAAATCCACTCAATAACAATGAGTTTTTGGAAAAGCAGAATTACTTAGTTGAAGATCAAATATAGTGATTCTCCCATGATATAGCACACACACAAACAGCAACAACAACAAAAGATATTTAAAAAAGGTAAGAGGCAAACAAGTCTTTATGTGAGTCTTAATATCACTTAATGAGAGTTCCAGAAGAAAATAAAAGAGGAGTGAATCAAAGAAATAACGGGCTAAAATTCCTATAAATTGAAAGCCAAAGTTTTTTATACTGGCAGTGCCCATCAAATCTCAAGTGAGAATAACAGGAAAAATAACATATGCTCAGATAATGAAAAAAAATCAAACCTACTGCTGCCAAGTTGATTCTGACTCATAGTGACCTCATGTGTTTAAATCCTGGTAAAATTCTTAAACTTTAAAGACAAAGACAACATCCTCTTACAGGGACCTTTGTGCAGCACACTAACTACAAGTCCCTATGGGGAAGCTCTACTGGATCCCTAACACACCCCTACACCAAAATCAACTCAAATACTTTAAGGACTGGTCCAAAAGCATGAAATCATCAAAATACAAGAAGTAACAGAAGAAAACACGGGGTAATATGTATAGATAATCAGTATGGAGAAGTCCTTTCTAACAATGCCACAAACCTAGATGCCATAATTCCATAAAGGGAAGGAATGGTAAATTAGACTACACAACAACATAAAACATTTGAAAACCATGAAGTATTATAAATGAAGCCAAAAGATCGATGGCAACTTATGAAAACCGTTTTTTCAGTGTCTATGCCAGATATCTATTTGCCTTTGTGTTTATGCTAATATTGATGTTTAAGTATACATATTAAATTCTTACAGAGGCAAATGAAAACAAAATACAAAAAATGACACAAGACATGAAAATACAGTTCTCAAAAACAAAACATACAATAGCCAATATATATATATGAAAAATGTTGACTCTCACTTATAGTTAATGAAATAAAAACAAACAAAATATTTTTCTTCTTCTCATATAAAAAAAACCCATGAAATTTGATAATATACTTAGTTGGCAAGAGTGTGAGAAAATGAGCCCTCTCTTAAAATCTTGGTGACAATGAAAACTGGTATAAGCTTTCTGGAGGACAGTTTGGCAATATTACTTAAGATAAAAATACAAGTATTTTTTTGTTTTAGCATTTTCACTTTGGAAATTTATCCTACAGCTATTCTAACACATGTATCCAAAGATATATGTAAAAGATATTCATTGCAGCATTGTTTGTAAAGCCAAAAAAAATCTTAAAACAATTTGAACATTCATCAGATAGACACTTGATTTAGACATTTCTTGGAAAGTGAAGAGGCATACATGACAGAAATCTAAAGAGCCTACCAAATGCATTATTTAAGAAAACAAAAACTGAGATATAATCACATTCAATAATATCTATCCTTTTAAATTGTACAATTAAGTGGTTCTTAGTATATCCAGAGCTGCACAACCATCACCACTATCTAATTTAAAAACATTTTAATCAACCCCAAACTAAACTCTGTGTCCATTAGCAGTCACTCTCCATTCCCCTTCACCCATTCCCTTGGCAACCACTGATCTACTTCCAGTCTCTATGAATTTACCTATCCTGAAAATTTCATGTAAATGGAATCATGCAATAGGTGGCCTTTTATGTTTGGCTTCTTTCACTCGGCATAATATTTTCAAAGTTCATCCATGTCATAGCCAAGCCAAGTTATGGATGAATCAAAACTATTCCTTTTTTACAAATGTTTTATTGTGCTTTAAGTGAAAGTTTACAGTCCAAGTCAGTTTGCCATATAAAGCCTCTACACACGTACCTCTATGTAACTTTAGCTGCTCTCCCAGCCCTGTGACAGCACATTCTTCCTTTCCACCCTGTACTTTGCATACTCATTTAACTGACTCCTCTCCACTCTTCTCCTCCCTCTCATCTTGCCTCTGGACAGGAGCTGCTCTGACAGCCTCATGTATCTGTTTAAGCCAAGAAGCACATGCTTTGCCAGCATCACTCTATGTCTCTTGTACTCTAATCTAGTTTTTGTCCGGGAAGTTGGCTTAGGTTCTGGTTTCAGCTCTGGGCTAGCACCAAGTCTAGGGGCCATGTTCTCAAGGGACCCTCCAGGATGTCAGACCATCAAGTCTGGTTATTTAACAGAATTCTAGATCTGCCCTCTTATTTTTCTTCCACTATGTCAGGGGCTCTACCTTGTACTCCTTGTCAAGGAAGTCACTGGTGGTGGCAGGGAAGAAGTCATTGGTGGTGGCCAGGCACCATTTAGTTCTTCTGGTCTCAGGCTGATGCGCTCTCCCCGTCTGTCTCCTGGACTCATATTTTCCTCATGTCCTTGATGTCCATTCTCCTCTGCTCCAGGTCCTCTGGAACCTACTGGTGCTCCTTACATGGCAACTTGCTAACTTTTAAGGCCCCAGATGCCACTCACCAAAATGGGAAGCAGAATTTTTTTTTTTTTTATTTAGTTATGCCAGTTGACCTAGATGTCCCCTGAAACCATGGTCCCACCCTTGCTACTCTGATCCTCGAAATCTTCGGTTGTATTTAGGAAACCTCTTAGTTTTGGGTATAGTCCATCAATGTTAATCTCCCTTCTGTTGTGTGCTGTCACTTCCTTCACTTATTCCAAATCCTGTCTACTATCTAATCTATGAATACCCATATCCCTCTCTCTCCTCTCTTGTGACAATCTTTCATGCTTAAACCTTCTCTTGAGTCTGTGTAATGGTGGTCTCATACAACATTGTCTTCCAGACGACTCCATGTTATCTGCTGTTTCCCAAGATCATTGTTGTTCTTTATCATTGCATGATATTCCATTGTGTGAATATACCATAACTTGTTTGTCCATTTGTCTGTTGACGGGCACCTAGGTTGATTCCATCTTTTGTTACAAAGATGGTGCTGCAATAAACAATGGTGTGCATGTATCTGTTTGTGTGACAGCCCTTATTTTTCCAGGATATATTCCAAGTGGTGGGATTGCTGGATAATATGTTATTTCTATTTCCAGCTTTTTAAGAGAGTGTCACATCTATTTCCAAAGTGGTTGTAACATCTTACATTCCCCCCAGCAGTGTAGATGAATTCCAGTCTTTCCACAACCTCTCCAACATTTATTGCTTTTTGTGTCTTGGATTAATGGCAGCCTTGTTGGGGTAAGATGATATCTCATTATAGTTTTGATTTGAATTTCTCAAATGGCTAATGATACTAAGTATTTCCTCATGTATCTGTTAGCTGCTTGGTTGTCTTCTTTGGTGAAGTACTTGTTTGTATCTTTTGCCCATTTTTTTAACTGAGTTGTCTTCCATGAGTCGGCTCTGACTCGACGGCACTTGGCTTGGCTTGGATGTTCATGTTGAGGTTTTGCAATACCTTGTAGATTATGGAGATTAGACGCCAATCAGATTCTTGGTTGCCAATATTTTTTCCCCAGTCTGTACATGGTCTTTTTATTCCTTTGGTAAAATCTTTGGATGAACATAAGTGTTTGATTTTTAAGAGTTCCCCGTTATCTATTTTCTCTTCTAGTGTTTGTGTGTTGTTAGTAATGTTGTGCAGTATGTTTATGCCGTGGGTTCTCAGCATTATACATATTTTTTCTTCCATGATCTTTATCATTTTACATTCTATTTAAGTCTTTGATGCAGTTTGAGTGTTTTTGTGCATGGTATGAGATATGGGTCTTGTTTTATTTTCTTGCAGATGGAGATCCAATTTTGCCAACACCATTGGTTGAAGAGACTTTTTTCCTCAGTTCATGGACCTTGGGCCTTTGTCAAACATTAACTGCTCATAGGTGGCTAGTGTTATACCTGGATTCTTTATTCTGTTCTATTGGTCTATGTATCTGTTTCTGTTCAAGTACCAGGTTGTTTTGACTACTGTGCAGTGCAATAGGTTCTAAAGTCAGGTAATGTGAGGACTCCCAACTTTGTTCTTCTTCAGTAATGCTTTACTTATCCAAGGCTTCTTTCTTTTCCCTGTGAAGATGGGTGATTTGCTTCACTATCTTGTTATAAAATGCCCTTGGAATTTGTGTTGGGATTGCATTGTATCTATAGATCGCTTTGGGAAGAATAGACATTTTCACAATGTTAAGTCCTCCTATCCACAGGCAAGGTAGTTTTCTTGCAGTAGAGTCTTGTAATTTTCTTTGTATAGGTTTTTACATCTGCAGTTAGATTTATTCCTAAGTACTAGCTCATCTCATGGTTTATCTTCTTCAGGGCTAATATAAATGGTATTGATTTGGTGATTCCCACTTTGATGGTCTCTTTTTGTATAAAGGAATACAACTGACTTAATGTATGTTTATCTTGTTTCCTGATATTTTGCTGAACTCTTCTATTAGTTCCAGTAATTTCTTTTTGGACTCTAGGGTTTTCTGTGTATAAAATTATATCATCTGCAAATAGAGATATTTTTACTTTGTCCTTACCAGTTTGGATGCTCTCTATTTCTTTATCTTGTCTGATTGCTCTGGGAAGAACTTCCAGCACAATGTTGAATAAAAGTAGTCACAATGGGCATCCTTATCTGATACCTATTGTCAAGGGGAATTTGTTCACATTCTCCATTTAGGATGACCTTGGCTCTTGGCTTTGCATAGATACCCCTTATTGTGTTGAGATATTTCCCTTCTATTCCTGAGAATTTTTAACGTGAGTAGGTGTCAGACTTTGTCAAATGCCTTTTGTACATCAAGTGATAAAATAAAGTCATTCGTATCTTTTGTTTTATCTATGTGGTTGACTACATTAATTGTTTTATTAGAAAAACATTAGAGTTGAGCCATCCCTGCATCCCTGGTATGAATCTTACTTGATCATGGTGAATTATTTTTTTGATATGTTGTTGAATTCTGTTGGCTAGAATTTTGTTGAGAAGTTTTGCATTTAGGTTCATGAGAGATACTGGTCTGTTATTTTCCTTTTTTGTGTTAGTTATGCTGGCATTGTAGAATGAATTTGGGAGTGTTCCATCCTTTTGTGTTCTCTGGAATACCTTTAACAATAGTGGTGTTAACTCTTCTCTGACAGTTTGGTAGAATTCTTTAGTAAAGTTGTATGGACTAGGGCTTTTTTTGGTTAATAGTTTTAACTACTTTTCCAATCTCTTTTTTTTTCTGATAGGTGTATTCAGTTATTTCAATTTTGTTTGTGCCAGTTTGGGTAGGCAATGTGTTTCTAGAAATTTGTCCATTTCCTCTAGGTTTTCATATTTATTGGGGTACAATTTTTTGTAGTATTCTGTTGTGATTCTTTTAATTTCAATTGAATCTGCTGTGATAAGCACCCATCTCCTTTCTTATTCAAGTTATTTGATTCTTGTTTTTCTTTTGTCATTGTGGCCAGTGGCCTATTGATTTTGTGATCTTTTCAAAAAAAACAGCTTTTGGTGTTGTTAACTCTCTCAATTATTTTGTAATCTCTAACTAATATAGTTCTGCTCTAATTTTTATTATCTTTTTTTTTTTTTTTTGAGGCTTGAGGGATTTTCTTCTTGCTCTCTTTCCACATGTTGGAGTTGTAGGGTTAATTCCCCAATTTGGGCCCTTCATTCTTTTTGGATGTGTGCATTTATTGAGATAAATTGACCTCTGAGCACAGCCTTTGCTGTGTCCCATAGATTCTATTAGGATCTGTTGTCACTCTCATTTGAGTCTATGAATATCTTTATTCTGTCCTTGATTTCTTCTATAACCCAGAAGTTTTTGATCAACATGTTGTTCAGTTTTGACTTGTTTGATTTTTGACCCTCGCTTTTTCTGTCATTGATCTTGACTTTCATGAATTTATGGTCTAAAAAGATGCTCTGCAATATTTTATTGCTTTGGATTTTGTTAAGACTCACTTTACGGCTTTATATGTGGTCTCTTCTGCAGAGTGTTCCATGTGCACTGGAAAAGAAGTTATATACGTGTGCTGTTGGGTAGAGTGTTCTATATATCTGAGTTGGTTGGTTGTAACATTTAGATCTTCCATGTCTTTATTGAGCTTCTTTCAGGGTGTTCTGTTCATCACAGAAACTGGTGAGTTGAAGTCGTCTACTATTATTGTGGAGCAACCTATCTCACTTTTCAGTGCTGTCAGAGTTCGTTTGACGTATTTGGAAGCCCTGTCGTGGGGTGTGTAAATATTTAATGTGGTTATATCCTCCCGATGTATTATTGATCCTTTAAGCAATATATGGTGACCTTCTTTGTCCACTGTGGTGAATTTTACTTTAAAGTCCTTTGTCTGAAATTAATATTGTTACTCTTGCTCTTTTTTGAATGTTTGCTTGGCATATGTTTTTCCATCCTTTGAGTTTCAGCTTGTTTGTATCTTTAAGTCTAAGGTGTGTTTCCTGCAAGCAGCATATAGGTGGATCATTTTTTTTAATCCAGTCTGTTTCTCTTCTTCTGTTTATTGATGCATTTAACCCACTTACAGTCAATGTAATTATTGATAGGTACGAATTTAGTGCTGTCACTTTGGTCCCTTTTTTGATGAGTTGCTGACAGTTTCTTTGTTCCCTTGTGCTGAGTCATTTTTCTTTATGGGCTTTCTTTTCATCCTTCTCATTGTTGTTGGTTTTATATCTGCTGAGATGTCTTCATTTTGTTTCTTGTTTGGATGTCTAGGATTGTTAATTTCCTTTGTGGTTACTTTGATTTTTACCCCTAGTGTTCTATATTGACATCAGTCTTTAATTTCTTTGTATCTCCTTGGCTTCCTATCCATCTTAAAGATCTATGAATACATTAATTTGTCCCTTTTTTGTTGTCATCATTTACTTACTAAGATTTCTGTTTCCCTATTTTAGTGTTTTAGCTTTGATTTATTTTTGTGGATTCCCTCTCCATATTGATATCTGGATCCTCTGTCCTGTAGTGTATCCTTAAGTATGTACCTGATGTTACTGATTTCCTAGCCAAAGAACTTCCTTCGGTGTTTCTGGAGATTTTGGTTTGGATTTTGCAAATTCTGTAAATTTCTGTTTATCTGAGAATGTCCTAATTTTGCCTTCATATTTAAGAGACAACTTTTCCAGATACATAATTCTTGATTGCAGTGTTTTTGCAGTATGGTTCTACTAAGTAATCTAAGCTCAGCCTTAATGATTCTCCTTTGTATATTTATTTTTGTTTAAGCCTAGCTGCCTTTAAAATCTCTCAACAGCTTTAGTTTTGGTAAACCTGATGGCAATGTGCCTTAGTGTCTTTCTTTTGGAATCTACCTTGTGTGGAGTTCAGTGAACATCTTGGATAGATATCTTCCCATGTTTCATATCTGTCAACATATCTTCAACAATTCTCTCTGTATTTTCTGTTATGCCCTCCTGTTCTGGTCCTCAGATCACTCATAGATTATTCCTCTGGATACAGGCCCACAAAATTCTTAGTGATGCTTCATTCTTTTAAAAATACTTTTATCTGACTTTTCCTCAGGTATGCTGATGTCAGTTGCTTTATCTTCAGTCTAACTAGTTCTGTATTCCATTGCCTCAATCCTGCTCCTTTGCTTTCTGCAGAGCTGTTCAATTCTGTAATTTTATTGTTAATCTGCTCAATTTTAGATTGTTGTTGCTCAAGTGTTTCTTGTAGCCTGTTTAATTTTTCATTATGCTCTGCTGCACTTTCCTAATCTCCTTCCTGATGTCTTGCAGACCTCTAAACATTACTGTTTTGTATTCTACCTCCAAAAAGTGCAGAAAGTCTTTTGCATCTTGAAACTTCTGTAATTCTTGTTTTGGAAGTATTCTGAGGCCATGGTAGCCTGCTTCTTTAAATGATTAGAGTTGATTGTTGTCTCCAAGCCATCAGAAAGTTGTTGTAATTTATTTCAGTGAATATTGTGCTGTAATATATATATATATACATACATACATACATATATATATAAAGCCAAAAGCCAAGTGCCATCAAGTTGGATCCAACTCATGTGTATATATATATATAAAATTTAGGTGTCTAGTGGCCAAATATTCCAGTAATTTGAGCTAGATGGATTATGGCAGCCTTAAAAATTCTGGTGTCCTGTCACTGTATGGTTAGATCTGTGAGTGGCACTGAGAAAGATAGAGGGAGTTGCCAGCTCAGGGAATCTGATAGAACTTTCTATCTCCCCCTCCTTTTGTTTGCTTCTCCAACTCCCAGAGAATAACTCAAGGCATGTCTGTAAGATGTCCCACTTCTGGCTCAGGTACTGCATCAGAGTTTGGAATCTTGTCCAGAGCAGAGAAGGGTCGGGGAAGTGCTGGAGAAAATGAGAGAAATCAGTGTGTAGGAAACATTTTGAATCTGCAGCAGTTTGGAAGCACTTAACCTATGATGATCAGGAGAAAGTCCACTGTGGTCTGTAGTTGTGGACATTCAAAGCTCAGCTTCCGTGGTGATAAAGGCACACTCCACATGCTGATCTGTTGCTCTGTTTGGTTGCTCACTGCCATGTTACAGCTCTGTCTGACTGCTGAAGTGAGTCACTCTGCGGGGTGCAGATTTAAATTTGTCCAAAGTAATTGCCTCTGCTCCTGTCTGATCTCTCAGTCTTCCACCTGATATTCAGGATTACTAAAATGTCTCTTATAATCTGTTTGGCTGTTTTTCTATTTCTTTGTTGTTGGATGAGAAAACACCTGTGGCTACTCTGCCAACTTAGCCCCTGAAACTTTATTCCTGTTTATAGTTGCATAATATCCCATTGCAGGGATATACCACATTTGTTTATCTATTCATTATAAATGTTTATGTACAAATTTTGTCCAAACTTCTGTTTACAATTATTCTGCTGATGCATCTAAGAAGCAATTCCTTGGTCTATGGTAATTCTATGTTCAACTACTTGAGGAACCACCAAGCTACTTTTCACAGAGACCCCACCATTCTAAAATCTCATCAGTAGTGAATGAGTGTTCCAATTCCTCCACATCCTTACCAATACTTTTTATTCTCTGTCATTTTTTATTTTAGTTATCATAATGAGTTGCCATGAGTCAGATCCGACTCGACGGCACTTGGCTTGGCTTGGCAATGAGTGTGAAGAAGCCCTCGTGGTGTAGTGGTTAAGAGCTGTGGCTACTCACCAAAAGGTTGGCAGTTCAACTCCACCAGGTGCTCCTTGGAAACCTTATAGAGCAGTTCTGCTCTGTCCTATAGGATTGTTATGAGTTGGAATCAACTCAAAGGCAACAGGTTTGGTTTGGTTTTAGGGGGTATGAAGTGGTATCTAATTGTGGTTTTGCTTTATATTTTCCTAAAGACTGATGGCACTTGGCTTGGCTAATGATGTTGAACATCTTTTCATGTGTTTATTGACCATTTGCAAGTCTTCTTTGGAGAAATGTCTATTCAAATTCTTTGACTATTTTTTTCAATTTGGTTGTGTTGTTGAGTTGAAAAAGTTGTTTATATATTTCAGGTATATGTTCCCTTGTAATACATATGATTTGCAAATAATTTTTTCATCTGTCAGTTTTCTTTTCACTTTCTTGATTGTGCCTTTGGCAACACAAAAGTTTTTTGTTTTGATGGAGTTCATCTTTTTTTTTCTTTTGATACTTGTGTTTTGATACTATTTGTGTTTAAGGTGTTGCCTAATCAAAGGTCACAAAGATTTACTTCTATATTTTCTTCTAAAAATTTTGCAGTTTTATTTTATATATTTAGGTCCATGACCCATTTTGAGGGATTTTTTTTTTTGGTATGGATTGATTTACAGGTCCAATTTCATTCTTTTGCATGTGGACATGCAGTTGTCCCAGCACATTTTGTTGAAAATACTATACTTTTTACTCATTAAGCTTTCCTGGCACCTTGCAGACTTAATTGTCACGCTTCATATACCATGGACTGCCAGAAGAGTTAACAAGTCTGTCTTAGAAGAAATACAGCCAGAATGTTCCTTGGAAGTGAGGATGGTGACACTTCATCTCATGTACTCTAGACATGTTATCAGGAGGGACCAGTCCCTGGAGAAGGACATCATAATTGGTAGAGGGTCAGTGAAAAAGAAGAGGACCCTCAATGAGATGGATTGACCATAGATGTAAGAGTTTATTGATCAATTGACTATAGATGTAAGGATTTATTTCTGTATTTTTAATTATATTCCAATGCTCTACATCTAGCCTCATACCAGTACCACACTGTCTTTATAATTGTAGCTTTGTAGTGAATTTTGGAATCAGAAAGTGTGAGCACTCTTATTTTGGTTGCCCTTTTCAATTAGTTTGACTGCTAGGTACCTCTTGAATTTCTATGTAAATTTTAGAATACACTGATGAAGTTTTGGAAAAACTTCAGTTGGAAATTTCATAGCAATTGAATTGAATCTGTAAATCAAGATGTATTGCCGTCTTAACAATATTAAATCTTCTGATTCATGAACATGAGGTGTCTCCAGTTATTTAGATCATCTTTAACTTCTTTCAACAGTATTTTGTTCTTTTCAGTATACAAGTCTTACACTTTTTTGGTTAATGTTAGTCTTCAGTATTTTACTCATTTAGATCCTATTTTAAATGGACTAGCTTTTTTTTGTTCCTCTTCAGAGTGTTCACTATTTTTTGCTGTTATTGTTGTTGTTAGGTGCTATAGAGTTGGTTCCAATTCATAGTGACCCCATGTACAATGAAACAAAACACTGCCCAGTACTGTGTCACCCTCACAACCACTGTTTGAGCCCATCGTACAACCACTGTGTCAATCCATCTCGTTGAAGGTCCTCCTCTTTTTCACTGACCCTCTACCAATTATGATGTCCTTCTCCAGGGACTGGTCCCTCGTGATAACATGTCCCGAATACATGAGATGAAGTGTCACCATCCTCACTTCCAAGGAGCATTCTGGCTGTATTTCTTCTAAGACAGACTTGTTAACTCTTCTGGCAGTCCACAGTATATGAGGCCTGACAATTAAGTCTGTGAACTTGACAATTAAGTCTGTGAACTTAATTGTTCTGAGTGCTACATACCTCATTGCTGACTGTCACTATGGCCACCTTTGAAGTACTCCCCTTGGGAAGCTATGCACCAATGGCAGTGCCTAGTTTACCCTTCAAAGCAATTTGGGGACTCTTTCTGGAACAGCCATTGTGTAAGTAGCATGGTGGCAAGTTCATGAACCTAACTGCATAATTGTCTTTGAGGGAGTTTTTAGCTAGTAAACAAACAACTGGATTGGAACACCCTCCAAGCTCACTCAGTCTGGCCCTCAGTGACTTTTTTCTTTACCTGAAGATGAAAGAAATATTTAAAGGAAGACATTTGGATGACATTCAGGACATAAAGGGTAATATGATGACAGCTCTTACAGCCATTTGAGATAAAGAGCTCTAAAATTGCTTTGAAGAATGGACTAGATATTGTCATCGGTGCATAGCTTCCCAGGGGGAGGACTTCAAAGGTGACCACAGTGACATTCAACAGTGAGGTATGTAGCACTTTTTCTAGGATGAGTTTGCAAACTTCATTGGCAGTCCTCATATTCAGTGTTCTTCACCAACAATGTAAATTCAAAAACTGTCAATTCTTCTGTATTTCTTATTCATTGTCCAGCTTTCATGTACATATGAGGCAACTGAAAATATAGCTTGAGTCAGGAACACCTTCATCCTCAAAATGACATTTTTGCTTGTTAACACATTTGCAGCCCATTTGCCCACAGCAAATACGTCATTTTATTTCCTGACTGAGTCTTCTATGAGCATATCGATTGTGGATCAAAGTAAAATGAAATCCTTTCAATATTTTCTCCATTTATCATGATGTTGCTTATGGGTCCAGTTGTGAGGATTTTTTTTTTTTCCTTTATGTTGAGGTACAATCTATACTAAAGACTGTGGTCTTTGATCTTTATCAATAAGTGCTTCAAGTCCTCTTACCTTTCAGCAAGCAAGGTTACATCATCCGCATATCTCAGGTTGTTAATGAGTTCTCCACAAATCCTGATACCACATTCTGTTCATATCATCCAGCTTCTCAGATTATTTGCTCAGGCTACAGACTGAATAAGTATAGTGAAAGGATGCAGGCCTGACATACAACTTACTTGATTTTAGACCATACAGTATTCCCTTGCTCTGTTTGAACAGCTACCTCTTTGTTTATGGAGAAGTTTCATATGAGCACAATTAAGTGTTATGGAATTCCCATTCTTCCCAATGTTATGCAGAAACCCTCATAGAGTAGTGGCTGAAGTACTAAAATTACAATGAAATTTTCATATACCTGGAGTTAGAAAACCAAAAGGGAAGAACATGCTCATCATTTCTCAAGCTCAGAGAACTGAAGAAAAAATTCAGTGCTATGTCTGCTAACCAAAAAAGGTCAGCAGTTCAAATCTGCCAGACACTCCTTAGAAATACTATGGAGCCATTTTACTTTGTCTTATAGGGCTGTTATGAGTTGGAACTGAGTTCACAGCAGTGGGTTTGTTTTTAGTTTTGGCAATGTTATCCATAAAATTGTTATGATCCACACAGTGGAATGCCTTTGCACAGTCAATAAAACACAGGTAAATGTCTTCCTGGTGTTCTTTGCTTTCAGCCAAGATCCATTCTAATATCAGCAATGATAACCCTCATTCCATGTCTTCCTTTGAATTTGGCTTGAGTTTCTAGCAGTTCCCTGTCAGTGTACTGCTGCAACCAATTTTGAATGATCTTCAGTGAAATTTTGCTTATGTGTGATAGTAATGATATCATTTGATAATTTCTGCTTTCTGTTGGGTCATCTTTTTCCAGAAAGTGCACATGTGGATCTCTTTCAGTTGGTAGTCTAGGGGGTTGTCTTCCAAATTTCTTGCCATAGACGAGTGAGTGCTTCCAGCACCACATTTGTTTACTGAAACATCTCGTTTGGTATTCTGTCAATTCCTAGAGCCTTGTTTGCACTAACTTCTTCAGCGCAGCATCAGTTCTTCATCATATACTACTTCCTGAAATGGTTGAATATTGACAAATTCTTTTTGGTACAGTGACTCTGTATACTCCTTCTATCTTCTTTTGATGCTTTCTATATTTTCCCTGAAGAGGTCTTTAGAATTCCAACTTGAGAACTGAATTTTTTCTTCAGTTCTCTCAGCTTGAGAAATGATGAGCAGGTTGTTCTCTTTTGGTTTTCTAACGCCAGGTATATGAAAATTTCATTATAATACTTTAATTTGCCTTTGAAATCTTGTGTTCAGCTCCTTTTCTTCCTCATTTCTTCTTTTTGCTTTAGCTATTTGACATTCAAGATCAACTTTCAGAGTCTCTTCTAACATACGTTTTGTCCTTTTCTTTCTTTTTTTTATTTAACATGACTGAGTGAAAATGTACATTCCTGGATAAATTTACACGCCTACCTATATGCAGCTTCCACTGCTCTCCCTGTCCAGTGACAGCACACTATTCCTCTCTGCTCCATACATGTTTCATCCTCCCAACAGCCTCTTTTCCCCTCCTCTCCATCCACTCTTCTTCCTCCAGCCAGAGGTCAGCAGCATGATATCCTATAGATGTATAGAACCACAAAGTGCATCCAATATATGGTCACTCTGCAATGCCAAGTCCAAACTATTCCTGTCCAAAGAGTGGACCTTCATTATAATTTATGGGTAAGGGCAGCATCAGGGCCGGGGGCCATGCTCTCAGGGGAACCCCAAAACCACTGGACCATCAATTGAGGTCTTTTAGTGGAGATCTCAGGATGCACCCCTTTTTATTCTTGTGTTGCCAGTGAGACTCCTCTCTGTGAGCTCCATCATGGCTATCACTGGTGGTAGCCAGGCATCCTCCAGTTCTTCCGGTCCCAAGTCGATGTAGGCACTCACTCTTGTGGGTCTCTCTGTCTTCAAGGTTGTCTTTACCACATGTCATTTTGGTCCCCGGTGAGCATCCATTCCTGCTGAGTTGGGAACATTTGCTGTGTACTCAGATGGCAGCTTGGCAGCTTTTAAGACCCCAGACGCCACTCACCAAAGTGGGGTGCAGAGCGCTCTCTTAGAAAAATGCTAGTTGTGCCAATTGGCCTTGATTTCGCCTAACAGCATGGTCCCCTGCCACCTGCCCCAGCTACTCTATCCTTGCAATATTGGGTTAAGATGGAAGGAGTACTCAAGTTATGCTGAAGTCCACTTAATGATGTTCTTGTTTCTAATGGGTGCTATCACCGCTTTCTCCCAACCAGATTTCTAGCAACTATCTAAACTGAACCCTCCCCCCCCACAGTCCCTCCATCCCCTCCCTTGCAGCTGTCAAAGAGTCTTTTCTTCTATACACAAGTCTGTTTTTGAGATCTTATCATAGAGGTCTCATACAGTATTTGTTCTTTTGTCGCTGACTACTTTCACTCAACATAAAGTCTTCCAGTTGAAACCAGGTTAGGAGATGTTTCCTGGAATCATCATTATTCTTTATTATTGCGTAGTGCTCCATTGAGTATATATACCACAGTTTACCTATCCATTCTTCTGTTGTTGGGCAATGGGTTGTTTCCATCTTTTTGCAATCGTGGACTGTGCTGCGATAAACATTCTTCTGCATGTGTCCGTTAGTGTGAAAGGCCTTGATTCTGTAGGATATATTCCAAGTAGTGGAATTACTGGGTCAAATGGTATATCAATATCCAGTTTTTTAAGGAAGCATCAGATTGCTTTCCAAAGAGGCTGGACCATTTTTCAACCCCACCAACAGTGTAGGAGGGTTCCACTTTCTCCACAGCCTCTCCAGCATTTGTTGTGTTGTGTTTTCTGGATCATGGCCAATCTTGATGGGGTGACATGGTATCTCATTGTTGTCTTGATTTGAATTTCTTTAATAACTAAAGATTGTGAACATGTCTGCATGTGTTTTTTGGCTGCCTGGATCTCTTCTTTCGTGACATGTCTATCCATCTCCTTTGCCCATCACTTGACTGGATGGTTTATCTTCTTCTTATTGATATTTTGTAGTATCTTATAGATTATGGAAATCAGGTGTCAGTCTGACATAGAGTTTCCAAATATTTTTTCCCATTCTCTGTGTGTTCTTTTAATTCTATTAATAAAGTCTTCAGATGAGCAAAAGTGTTTGATTCCTAATAGTTCCTATTTATCTATTTTCTCTTCTGTTGATTGTGGTTTCTTTGACAGATTTTGGAGTCTGTCCACATTGTGTATTAAAACTTCCATTGTTGTTCCTACCTTTTCTTGGACGAGCTTTATCATCTTAGGTTTGATATTTAGGTCTTTTATCCAGTTGGAGTTGGTTTTTGTATAAGGTGTAAGATATGGATCTTGATTCAGTTTATTGCAGATGCATAACCAATTTTGCCAGCACCATTTGTTGAAGAGACTGTTTTTACCCCAGTTTAATGTCTTAGGGCCTTTGTCGAATATCAACTGTTCGTAGGCAGATGGTGTCATCTCTGGGGTCTCAATTCTGTTCCATCGATCCATGTGTATGTTCTTGTACCAGTACTAGGCTGTTTTGACCACTGTGGCAGTGTAGTATGTTCTAAGGTTGGGTAATGTGAGGCCTCCCAGTGTGTTCTTCTTCTTTAGGAGTACCTTACTTACCCGGGGCTTCTTCCCTTTCCAAACAAAATTGGTGATTTGTTTCTCCATCTCATTAAAAAATGATGCTGGAACTTGTATTGGGATTGCATTACATAAATAAATTGCTTTGGGTAAAATACATATTTTCACAACGTTAAGTCTTCCTATCCGTTAGCAGGGTAGGTTTTTCCATTTATCTAAATCTCTCTTAGTTTCTTCTAGTAAGGGTTTGTAGTTCTCTTTGTAAAGGTCTGTTGTTTCTCTGATTAGATTAATTCCTAGGTACTTTATCTTCTTAGGGGCTATCATAAATGGTATTGATTTGATAATTTCTTCCTTAACAGTCTCGTTGTTGGTAGAAAGGAATCCTACTGATTTACTTATGTTTATCTTGTATCCTGAGACTTTGCTGAACTCTTCTGTCAGTTTGAGTAACTTACTTATAGATTCCTTGGGGTTCTCTGCATATACAATCATATCATCTGCAAACAGGGAGATTTTAACTTCCTCTTTGCTGATGCAGATTCCCTTTATTTCTTGGTCTTGTCTAATTGCTCTGGCTAAAACTTCTAGCACAGTGTTGAATAGGAGAGGTGAGAGTGAGCATCCTTGTCTAGTTCCCGATCTCAAGGGAAAGTCTTTCAGTCTCTCCTCTTTCAGGATGATGTGGGCAATTGGCGTTGTATAAATGGCCCTTATTGTGTTGAGGAATTTGCCGTCTATACCCATTTTGCTAAGAATTTTTAGCATGAATGGGTGTTGGACTTTATGAAATGCCTTTTCTGCATCAATGGACAAAATCAGGTGATCCTTGTCTTTTGTGTTATTTATGTGGTTAATCACATTGATTGTTTTTCTGATGTTGAACCAGCCTTGCATCCCTGGTATGAATCCCACTTGGTCGTGATGGATTATTTTCTTGATATGTTGTTGTATTCTATTGGCAAGAATTTTGTTGAAGATTTTTGCATCTAGATTCATGAGTGATATTGGTCTGTAGTTCTCTTTCTTTCTTGGGTCTTTCCCTGGCTTAGGTATCAGGGTTATGCTGGCTTCATAGAATGAGTTTGGGAGTACTCCATCCCTTCCTATACTGTGAAATAGTCTTCTCTAAATGCTTGGTAGAATTCTGCAGTGAAGCCATCTGGACCCGGACTTTTTTTGGTTGGCAGTGTTTTGATGACCTTTTCAATCTCTTCCTTTGTGATGGGTTTATTAAGATGTTCTGCTTCACATTGTGATAATTTGGATAGGTGGTATGAGTCAAGGAATTGGTCCATTTCCCCTAAGTTTTCAAATTTGTTACAGTACAGTCTTTCATAGTATTCTGTAATGATATTTTTTATTTCTATTGCATCTGTGGTGACAACCCCCCTCTCATTTCTAATTTGGGTTATTTGTTTCCTTTCCTGCTTTTCTTTAGTAAATTTAGCCAGTGGTTTCTCAATTTTGTTGATCTTTTCAAAAAACCAACTTTTGGTCTTTTCAATTTTTTGAGTTTTTTTCTATTCTCTAATTCATTTAGCTCTACTCTAATCTTTATGATCTCCTTTCTTCTGGTGCCTGAGGGGCTCCTCTACTGTTCTCTTTCTACTTGTTCAAGCTGTTAGGTTAGTTCCTTGATTTGGTTTCTTTCTTCCTTCCAAATGTGTGCATTTATGGAGATAAACAGACCTCTGAGCACTGCTTTGGCTGTATCCCATAGGTTCTGGTAGGAAGTGTTTTTGTTCTCATTCGAATCCATGAATTTCTTTATTTCATCCTTGATTTCCTCTATAACCCATGTTTTTTTGAGCAAGATGTTGTTCAGTTTCCAAGAGTTCCACTTTCTATCTATGTTTTTTTCTGCTATTGATTTCAACTTTGATGGCTTTATGATCTGAGAAGATGCTTTGCAGTAATTCAATGGTATGGATTTTGTTGAGCATTGCATTATGGCCTATCACATGGTCAGTTCTGGAGAATGTTCCATGTGCACTGGAGAAGAAGGTGTAGTTGTCTGCTGATGGGTGGAAAGTTCTGTATGTATCAATGAGGTTTAGTTGGTTAATTGTGGCAATGAGGTCTTCTGTATCTTTACTGAGTTTTTTTCTAGATGATCTGTCTAGTATTGAGAGTGGCGTGTTGAAGTCTCCCACTATTATGGTGGAGTCATCTAACTCTCTTTTGAGTGTAGTCAGTGTTTCTTCGATGTATTTAGGTGCTCTGATATTTGGTGCATAAATATTTAATACAGTTAAGTCTTGCTTGTGTACTGAACCTTTCAGCAATAAATCGTGTCCATCTTTGTCCACGATGGTGGATTTGACATTAAAATTGATTTTGTCTGAGATTAGAATTGCCACCCCTGCTCTTCTTTGTTCATTGTTAGCTTGATATATATTCTTCCAACCTTTAATTTTTAGTTTGTTCCTATCTTTAGGTCTCAAGTGAGTTTCTTGTAGACAACATATGGATGGGTCATGTCTTTTGATCCAAGATGACACTCGGTGTCTCTTTACTGGAGCATTCAGTCCATTCACATTCAATGTAATTATTGATAGGTGTGTGTTCAGTTCTGCCATTGTGATATGTTTATTTTTATGTTGATGTTTTCTCTTTTGTCTTATTAGCCTGTTCTGGGACATTCTTTTTTGCGAGTTGATTTTTTACCTTTTTCAGAGCTTTTTTGTAGTTTTGTAGTTGTTGAGCCTCGTGTGTTACATTTCTTGAAATGGTATGATACATCTTTGTTGTGCTTTACAGCTGCCCCTATGATCCCCCTTAATAAACTATATATAAACCCAATTTGAATTACTACCAGTCTTGTCATCTTCCTCTTCATCTGGAAGGACTATAACAACTGTAATACATCCCTCTTTTTATTATGATGACACCATAGTTTTCATGATGATCACTGGATTGCTTCTTTCTGTATCAAAGCTGTGATTGACTTTGGAGCCTTCCCTAAATGAGTAGTGTATGGAGTAGTGTGTAGTTCTAAAATATAAAGTTAGTGGTTTCATTCTTCTAAGCCAGAGCTAAGAACTCCTTTCAGTGTTTCTTGTAGTTTGGGTTTGGTTTTTACAAAGTCTCTGAGTTTCTGTTTATCTGGGAATGTCTTAATTTCATTTTCGTATTGGAAAGATAGTTTTGTAGGATATATAATTCTTGGTTGGAAGTTCTTCTCCTTCAAGGCTTTGAATATGTCATGCCACTGTCTCTGTGCCAGCATGGTTTCTGCTGAGAAATATGACGAAAGCCTACAGGGTTTCCCTCTGAATGTTATCTTTGCTTTGAGTCTTGCTACCTTTAAGATTTGCTGCTTATGTTTCATTTTGTTAAGCTTGATTATAATATGTCTTGGAGTCTTTCATTTGAGATCTATATTGGTTGGTGTATGATATGCATCTGAGATGTCTATATTCTCTTCCTTCATGATTTCTGGGAAGTTTTCTTTCAGCAGCTCAGCAACAATATTCTTGTGTTCTCAGATGCCTCAGTCTGTTCAGGGTCTCCAATTAATTGAAGGTTGTTCCTCTTAATAGATTCCCACATGCTTCTTAATGTTTCTTCATTTTTCTTGTTTCTTTTTTCTGATTTCTGCTCATAGACGCTCGCATCAGTAGCTCTGTCTTCCAAGTCAGAAATTCTTTTTTCTATTTGTTCCATTCTGTTTTCTTGGCTTTGAATGGAAGTTTCTATGTCTTTGATTTTGTTCTTGATTTGTTGGTTTTCAGAGTACTGGTGTTCCATCAGATCGAACATCTTGCTTAATTTTTCATTTTGTTCTGCTGCATTTTGTATAAGGTCTAGAGCCAAGCCAAGTGCCGTCGATTTGGATCATTTTGTATTCACTTTCTGATGCTTTCATAAAAGTTTCTTCATCTGGAAAACTCCTTGGTTGCTTTGTTTGGGAGCCTTCTGAAGTCATGGCTGATTTCTTGTATGCCACAATTGTCTGTTGCTTTTTGGGTTGCATGTGAGTATGTAGAGGCTGGAAGAGGTACTGTGAGGATGGATTGCAAATGTTTCTCTAGGCTGTCTTAAAATGTAAAGCAAAAGGTATCTGATCACTTCACAAGTCAGTTAGGTTTTCAGGTGTAGAGTTCCCTCTTCTCAACTGGCAAAGTAAGTGCCACTATATCCAACCCCAGATGATAACCAACTAGTTCAGAATAGAGCAATGCTTCTGCCCTGTTGGCCTCTGCTGACAGGGCCTAGCCTTAGGCGACACTGCATCGAGTACTGCTTTTGTGATAGAAAAGCGCTCTCTTGTGGGCAGGCTCTGGCTCCCCAGCTAAGAATTAGGTCCAGCTGCGGCCACTATATCCAAGATAGCGTCCTCCACACAGGCAGCAGACAGAGAGGCTAAAGGTGCCTAGAGGTAGTGATTCCTCTCCTTCTGTTGCAGGGCCCCCAACATAGGTGGCCTTCAGTAAGTTACTGCTTTTCTGTCGGAGAAGAGCTGTCCTGTTTGCAGGAGGTGGCTCCCAGGCCAAGAATTAGGTCCTGCTAAAATCTCGGTGCCAACATGGCATCCCGCACACTGACTGTGAAATTCCGTACAAACCCTGCTGACGCAGATATAAAACAAAAGGCTCAAAGTGGCTAGATTAACAGAGTCCTAAGCCTGGCTCTCAAAATATGGGCATTTCCCCTGCCTATACCCCCAGCAGCGCATTTGAGTCCAGCCGCTAGGCAAGACTCAGCTCCGCCCACCGGCCAAGACAGAGAAAAAAAAGTCAAAATGGTGCATTTACCTTCAGTTCTCGAGAGCCAGGGCTAGCCAGGAGTAGGAGTCAGCGAAAGAGAGGAGGTTTTCGCTCAGAGGTATGAAGTCCCAATTAACAGCCCTGTGCCATGTCCTGGGGCTGATTAGGTGATCAGAAGACTCCGTTTGATTATCAATTTAGGTCTTGGTTTCCATAGGGATATGAGACACAGGCTTAGTCCGCTATCTTAACTCTGCCCCCCTGTTCTTTTCTTTCTTTCCTGTCTTTTTAATGACCTTTTGCTTTCCTCATGTATGATATTCTTGGTGTCTTTCCAAAGCTCATCTGGTCTTTGGTTGTTACTGTTCACCATGTCAAATCTATTCTTGAAACGGTCTCTAAATTCAGGTGGGATATACTAAAGGTCATATTTTGGCTCTCGTGGATTTGTTTGAATTTTCTTCAACTCGAACTTGCGTATGAGCAATTATCTGTTCCAAAGTTGGCTCCTAGCTTTGTTCTTCCTGATATTGAGCTTTTCAATTACCTCTTTCTGTAGATGTAGTTGATTTGATTCTTGTGTATTCCATCTCGTAAGGTTCACGTACACAGTCACCATGTATGTTGCCAAAAATACATTTAAAATGGAGAATTTACTGGTATTACAAAATTCTGTCATGCCATCTCTGGCATTATTTCCATCACCAAGGCCATATATTCAAACTAGTAATTCTTACTTTCCAATTTTCACATACTAGTCACCAGCAATTATCAGTGTATATTGACTGCCTTTTAAAAAAAAATCAATTTCCAACTGAAGAAGTTGGTATATATCTTCAACTGGCATTAGTGGTTGAATAATAGTGGTTGGATAATTAGTGGTTGAATAATAGTTATAGTAACTGGTTGTCCTTGTCAGTGTATGGGAATTATATTATCACTGACAGCACTGTACTTCAGGATAGGTCTTGAAATGTTCTCTTGAACTATGAAGGCAGTGCCATTCCTGTTCAACTTATCATTCCTGGCATAGTAGAATATATGATTGTCTGATTCAAAATGGCCAATACCAGTCCATTTCAGGTCATTAATGCCTACTAATCCCAACACACCAATATTTATGCATTCCGTTTCATTTTTTATGATTTCCAATGTTCTTAGATTCAATCTTCATACAACATTGACTCTATCCATGTAATTAAGGAAGACTCACTTTGAGGTGACTGCTCTTTCCCAGACAAATTTTTAGTGCCTTCCAACCTGAGTGACTCATCTTCCAGCATTATATCAGACAATGTTCCACTGCTATTCATAAGGTTTTCACTAACCAATTTTTCAGAAGTAGGCTGCCAGGTCCTTCTTCCAAGTCTGTCTTATTCTGGAAACTCAGCTGAAACCTGTCTGCCCACGGTGACCCAGCTGGTATTTGAAATACTGGTGACAAAACTTCCTCTATCACAGCAACAGGCAAGCCACCACTGTACTATAAACTGACAAATGAACAGTGAGTTTATTACTAGTGTATGCCAAGTGTATAGAAATAAAATTAATTTTTTGAATGTTGATCTTTATCCTGCCACCTAGCTGACCTTGTTAGTTTTAGTTTGTGTGTTCATTCTTTATGATTTTCTGTATACAAAATCAGGTCATCTTCAAATATAGTTTACTTTTTCCTTTCAAATATAGATGACATTTTTCTTACCTAATTACCCTGTAGGAAACCCTGGTGGTGTAGTAGTTAAGTGCTACAACTGCTAATCAAAAGGTCAGCAGTTCAAATCCACCAGATGCTCATTAGAAACCCTGTGGGGCAGTTCTACTCTGTCCTATAGGGACACCATGAGTCAGCATTAACTTGATGACAGTGGGTTTGGTTTTAACTGCCCTGTAAAGTCTCACATACTTTGGACACGTTATCAGGAGAGATCAGTCACTGGAAGACATCCTGTTTGGTAAAGCAGAGAGTCACAGAAAAACAAGACCCTCTAGGAGATGAATTGACACATAGACTGTAACAATGGGCTCAAACTTAACGACATTTGTGAGCATGACACTGGAACAGGCAGTGTTTTGTTTTGTTGTATATAGGGTTGCCATGAGACAGAATTGACTTGATGGTACCTACCAACAATTGCCCTGGAAGAACTGCAAGTGCAGTGTTTAATAAAAGTGGTGGGAGCAAACAGCCTTGTTTTGTTCCTGATGTTAGAGGAAAATCTCTCTGTTTTTCACCATTAAGTATACTGTTAGCTGTGGGTTTTTCATAGAGCTCCTTTATTATCTTGAGGAAGTTTCCTTCTATTCCTTATTTGTTGAGTGTTTTTATCATGAATGGATGTTGGATTTTGTCAAATGCTTTTTCTGCATCTATTGAAATAAACATGCAGATTTTGTTGTTTATTCCACTGATATGTGGATTACATTGCCTGATTTCTGTATGTTGAGCCAACCTTGCATTTCTGGAATATAATCCTCTTAGTCTGCTGCTTGTTTCAGTCAGCTAGTGCTGCTCTAACAGAGATACCACAAGTGGATGGCTTTTAAAAGAGATACAGCTTCCAGCATAGCTTCTTAGTGTTATGAGGTCCCCAAATCTCTCCGATAGCTTATTTCCTTTATATCACAAAAGACAATCTCAAGGCACAAAACAATCTTACACGTTGAGTTCTGCCACACCAACACAACTGTCACCCATCCTTCCCTCATTAACATCATAGAGGCAGGTTTTATTTACAATGTGGAAGAATGGAACACAACACCAGAATTCATGACCTAGTTAAATTGCTACACGGATTTTTTGAGGGACACAATTCAATCCATGACACTGCTGGATTCAGTTTTTAGTATTTAGTTGAAAACTGTTGTGTTTATATTAATAAGACACATTAGTTTGGAGTTTTCTTTAGGTTAAATTTACTCTCCTTTTTCTAGTTTTTTTTTGGCATTATTTAATTGAGCTCTTTCTTTTTTTCAAATATGGGTCTTTACAGCCATAAATTTCCCTTTGAGCACTGCTTTAGCTAAATCTCATGAGCTTTAGTATGTTGTGTTTTCATTTTAATTTATCTCAAAGTACTTTCTAATTTCCCTTGTGAGTTTCAATTTGACCTATTGATTTTGTAGGTGTATCTTTTTCAATTTCTCCATATTTGTGTATTTAACAAATTTACTGTGCTACTGATTTCTAATACACTTGTATCATTTTGGGAGAGCATATGTGATTTTGATATTTTTAAGTTTATTGAGATTTGTCTCATATTTAAAATATGGTCTATAGTGGGTCTATATGGTCTGAAGAAGAACATGTGTCCCACTGTGGTCGAATGTAGTATTCTATAGATGTGTAGCTACACCAACCACTAATGCCAAATATGAAGAAACTGAAGATTTTTACAAACTTTTGCAGTCTGAAATTGACCAAACATGTAATAAAGATGTATTCGTAACTGCTGGAGATTGGCATGTGAAAGCTGGAAGCAAAGAAAAAGGATCCTTAACTAGAAAATAGGGCCTTGGTGATAGAAACAATGCCAGAGATTGCATGATAGAATTTTGCAAGACCAACAACTTCTTCATTGTAAATACTTTTCTTCAGCAGCACAAACGGTGATTATACACATGGATATCACCAGATGGAAAATGCAGGATCAAGTTGACTACATCTATGGAAGGAGACAATACAAAAGTCAGAACAAGGGCAGGGGCCAACTGCAGAACATACAATCAACTGCTCATATGCAAGTTCAAACTGAAGCTAGAAAAAGCCCACAAGAGTCAAAATATGTCCTTGAGCATGTCCCACCCGAACTTAAAGACCATCTAAAGAATAGATTTGACACATTGAGCACTAATGACTGAAAAACAGACAAGTTGTATGATGACATCATGGACATCATATCTGAGGAAAGTAAAAGGTCCTCAAAAAGACAGGAAACAAAGAAAAGACCAAAATGGGTGTCAGAAGAGACTCTGAAACTGGCCTGTAAATGTCAAGTAGCTAAAGCAAAAGGAAAAAGATTGAAGTCAAAGAGCTGAAAAGATTTCAAATGGTTGCTCAAGAAGACCTAGTAAGGTATTACGATGACATGTGCAAAGAGCTGGAGATTAAAAACCAAAAGGAAAGAACATGCTCTGCATTTCTCAAGCTGAAAGAACTGAAAAAAAAAATTCAAGCTACAAGTTGCTGTATTGGAGAATTCTATGGGGGAAATATTGAATGATGCAAGACACTTCAAAAGAAGATGGAAGGAATACATGGAGTCACTGTACCAAAAAGAATTGGTGGGCACTCAATGATTTCAGGAGATAGAATATAATCAAGAACCAAGGGTACTGAAGGATGAAGTCCAAGTGGTGCTGATGGGAAGGGTGAAAAACAAGGCTCTAAGAATTGATAAAACGTAAATTGGGATATTTCAACAAACAGTTGCAGTGCTCAAGGTGTTCACTTGTCTAAGCCAAGAAACTTGGAAGACAACCTTCTAGACAACTGAGAGAGATCCATATTTGTGCTCATTCCAAAGAAAGGTGATCCAACAGAATGCAGAAATTATTAAACACTATCATTAATGTCACATATAAGCAAAATTTTGCTCAAGATCACTCAAAATGAGTTGCAGGAGTACATCAACAGTAAACTGGCAGATGTTAAAGCCATAGTGAGAAAAGGACATGGAGTAAGGGATATTACTGCTGATGTCAGATAGATCTTGGGTGAAATCAGAGAATACCAGAAAGATATCTACCTGTGTTTTATTGACCATGCAGACATTTGGCTATATGGATCATAACAAGTTATGGGTAACATTGTGAAGAATGATAATTCCAGAACACTTAGTTGTGTTCACAAGGAAACTGTACATGGATTAAGAGGCAGTTGTTCTAACAGAACAAGGGGATGGTTTAAATTCAGGAAAGGTGTGTGTCAGTGTTGTATCCTTTCATCACACATATTAAGTCTGTATGCTGAGCAAATAATCTGAGAAGCTGACTAGGAAGAAGAACACAGCTTCAAGATTGGAGGAAAAGTCATTAACAACCTTCTGTATGCAGAAGACACAACCTTGCTTGCTGGAAGTGAAGAGGATTTGAAGCACTTGCTGATATAGATCAAAGACTTCAGTGTGGATTGCAACTCAATATAATGAAAACAGAAATCCTCACAACTGCATGGTAAATGGAGAAAATATTGAAATTGCCGAGGATTTCATTTTACTTGTATCCACAATTAATGCCTGTGTAGGCAGCAGTCAATAAATGAAATGACATATTTCACTGGGCAAGTATACTGCAAAAGATCTATTTAAAATTGTTGAAAAAGCAAAGATGTCGCTTTTAGGAAAAAGCAAAGACATCATTTTAAGAACTAAGGTGCACCTGATCCAAGCCATGGTATTTCCTTTTTTTTTTTTTTCAATTTTTTATTTAATATAACTGAGTGAAAATGTACATTCCCATATAAATTTACATACCCACCCATATGCAGCTTCCACTGCTCTCCCTGCCCAGTGACAGTACTTATTCCTCTCTGCTCCATACATGTCTCATTCTCCCAACAGTCTCTTTTACCCTCCTCTCCAACCACTCTCCTTCCTCCAGCCAGAGGTCAGCAGGATGACATCCTATAGATGTATAGAACCATAAAGTGCATCCAATATATGGTAACTGAATCGCCAAGTCCAATACATTCCTGTCTGAAGCGTGGACCTTCGTTATGATTTATGGTCAAGGGCAGCATCAGGGCGAAGGGCCATGCTCCCAGGGGAACCCTGAAACCACTAGACCATCAATTGAAGTCTTTTAGTGGGAATCTCAGGGTGCACCCCTTTTTATTCTTGTGTTGCCAGTGAGACTCAACTTGGTGAGCTCCATCGCAGCTATCACTGGTGGTGGCCAGGCACCATCCGGTTCTTCCAGTCCCAAGTTGATGTAGGCACCCACTGATGTGGGTCTCTTTGTCTTCTGGGTTCTCTTTCCCCCATGTCATTTTGGTCCTCAGTGAGGATCCGTTCCTGCTTAATTGGGACCATTTGCTGTGCCCTCAGATGGCAGCTTGGCAGCTTTTGAGACCCCAGACACCACTCACCAATGTGGGGTGCAGAGAGCCCTCTTAACAAAACGCTAGTTGTGCCAATCGGCCTGGCTTTTGCCTAAGAGCATGGTCCACCGCCCCCTACCCCAGCTACTCTATCCTTGCAATATTGGGTTAAGATGAAAGGAGTACCCATGTAATGTTTAAGTCCACTTAATATTGTTCTTGTTTCTAATGTGTGCTATCACCGATTTCACCCATCCAGATACCTAGCAACTATCTAATCCAACCTCTGCCCCCTCCCTCCCTCCCTCCCCTCCCTTGCAGCTGTCAAAGAGTCTTTTCTTCTATATACAAGTCTGTTTTTGAGATCTTATCATAGAGGTCTCACACAGTATTTGTCCTTTTGTCGCTGACTACTTTCACTCAACATAATGTCTTCCAGTTGAAACCAGGTCATGAGATGTTTCCTAAAGTCATCGTTGTTCTTTATCATTGCGTAGTGCTCCATTGAGTATATATACCATAGTTTACCTATCCATTCTTCTGTTGTTGGGCATCTGGGTTGATTCCATCTTTTTGCTATTGTGGACTGTGCTGCCATAAACATTCTGGTGCATGTGTCCGTTGGTGTGAAAGGCCTTGATTCAGTAGGATATGTTCCCAGTAGTGGAATTACTGGGTCAAATGGTATATCAATATCCATTTTTTTAAGGAAGTGCCAGATTGCTTTCCAAAGAGGCTGGACTACTTTGCAACCCCACGAACAGTGTAGGAGGGTTCCACTTTCTCGACAGCCTCTCCAGCATTTGTTGTTTTGTTTTTTGGATCATGGCCAACCTTGTTGGGGTGAGATGGTATCTCATTGTTGTCTTGATTTGAATTTCTTTAATAACTAAAGATCGTGAACATGTCCACATGTGTTTTGTGGCTGCCTGGATCTCCTCTTTAGTGAAATGTCTGTCCATCTCCTTTGCCCATTGCTTAATTGGATGGTTTATCTTCTTCTTGTTGATATTTTGTAGTATCTTATAGATTATGGAAATCAGGCGTCGGTCTGACATAGAATTTCCAAATATTTTTTCCCTTTCTGTGTGTGTTCTTTTTAATTCTATTAATAAAGTCTTCAGATGAGCAAAAGTGTTTAATTCTTAATAGATCCCATTTATCTATTTTCTCTTCTGATGATTGTGGTTTGTTTGACTGATTTTGGAGTCTGTCCATATTGTGTATTAAAACTTCCATTGTTGTTCCTACCTTTTCTTGGATGAGCTTTATCATTTTAGGTTTGATATTTAGGTCTTTTATCTACTTGGAGTTGGTTTTTGTATAAGGTGTAAGATATGGATCTTGTTTCAGTTTCTTGCAGATGGATATCCAATTTTGCCAGCACCATTTGTTGAAGATACTGGTTTTACCCCAATTTAATGTCTTAGGACTTTTGTCGAATATCAGTTGTTCATAGGCAGATGGTGTCATCTCTGGGGTCTCAGTTCTGTTCCACTGATCGATCTGTCTGTTCTTAAACCAGTACTGGGCTGTTTTGACCACTGTGGCAGTGTAATATGTTCTAAAGTCAGATAATGAGAGGCCTCCCAGTGTGTTCTTCTTCTTTAGTAGTACCTTGCTTAACTGGGGCTTCTTCCCTTTCCAAACAAAATTGGTGATTTGTTTCTCCATCTCATTAAAAAATGATGCTGGAACTTGTATTGGGATTGCATTATATAAATAGATTGCTTTGGGTAAAATAGACATTTTCACAATGTTAAGTCTTCCTATCCATGAGCAGGGTAGGTTTTTCCATTTATCTAAGTCTCTCTTAGTTTCTTCTAGTAAGGGCTTGTAGTTCTCTATGTAAAGGTCTGTTATTTCTCTGGTTAGATTAATTCCTAGGTACTTTATCTTCTTAGGGGCTATCATAAATGGTATTGATCTGATAATTTCTTCCTTAACAGTCTCATTGTTGGTAGAAAGGAATCCTACTGATTTACTTATGTATATCTTGTATCCTGAGACTTTGCTGAACTCTTCTATCAGTTTGAGTAGTTTATGTATAGATTCCTTGGGACTCTCTGCATATACAATCATATCATCTGCAAACAGGGAGATTTTAACTTCCTCTTTGCCAATGCAGATGCCCTTTATTTCTTGGTCTTGTCTAATTGCTCTGGCTAGAACTTCTTGCACAATGTTGGATAGCAGAGGTGAGAGTGGACATCCTTGTCTAGTTCCTGATCTCAAGGGAAAGTCTTTCAGTCTCTCTTCTTTCAGGATGATGTGGGCAATTGGCTTTGTATAAATGGCCCTTATTGTGTTGAGGAATTTGCCGTCTATGCCCATTTTGCTAAGAGTTTCTAGCATGAATGGGTGTTGGACTTTATGAAATGCCTTTTCTGCATCAATGGACAAAATCCAGTGATCCTTGTCTTTTGTGTTATTTATGTGGTTAATCACATTAATTGTTTTTCTGATGTTGAACCAGCCTTGCATCCCTGGTATGAATCCCACTTGGTCGTGATGGATTATTTTCTTGATATGTTGTCGTATTCTATTGGCAAGAATTTTGTTGAAGATTTTTGCATCTAGATTCATGAGTGATATTGGTCTGTAGTTCTCTTTCTTTCTTGGGTATTTCCCTGGCATAGGTATCAGGGTTATGCTGGCTTCATAGAATGAGTTTGGGAGTACTCCATCCCTTCCTATACTGTGAAATAGTCTTCTCTAAATGCTTGGTAGAATTCTGCAGTGAAGCCATCTGGACCCGGACTTTTTTTGGTTGGCAGTGTTTTGATGACCTTTTCAATCTCTTCCTCTGTGATGGGTTTATTAAGGTGTTCTGCTTCACATTGTGATAATTTGGATAGGTGGTATGAGTCAAGGAATTGGTCCATTTCCCCTAGGTTTTCAAATTTGTTAGAGTACAGTCTTTCATACTATTCTGTTATGATATTTTTCATTTCTGTTGCATCTGTGGTGACAACTCCCTCTCATTTCTAATTTGGGTTATTTGTTTCATTTCCTGCTTTTCTTTAGTAAGTTTAGCCAGTGGTTTCTCAATTTTGCTGATCTTCTCAAAACACCAGCTTTTGGTCTTTTCACTTTTTTCAATTGTTTTTCTATTCTCTAATTCATTTAGCTCTGCTCTAATCTTTATGATCTTGTTTCCTCTGGTGCCTGAGGGGTTCCTCTGTTGTTCTCTTCCTACTTGTTCAAGCTGTTAGGTTAGTTCCTTGATTTGGTTTCTTTCTTCCTTCCAAATGTGTGCATTTATGGAGATAAACAGACTTCTGAGCACTGCTTTGGCTGTATCCCATAGGTTCTGGTAGTGTTTTCGTTCTCATTGGAAACCATGAATTTCTTTATTTCATCCTTGATTTCCTCTATAACCTATGTTTTTTTGAGCAAGATATTGTTCAGTTTCCAAGAGTTCCACTTTCTATCTATGTTTTTTTCTGCTATTGATTTCAACTTTGATGGCTTTATGATCTGAGAAGATGCTTTGCAGTAATTCAATGGTATGGATTTTGTTGAGCATTGCATTATGGCCTATCACATGGTCAATTCTGGAGAATGTTCCATGTGCACTGGAGAAGAAGGTGTAGTTGTCTGCTGATGGGTGGAAAGTTCTGTATACATCAATGAGGTTTAGTTGGTTAATTGTGGCAATGAGGTCTTCTGTATCTTTACTGAGTTTTTTTCTAGATGATCTGTCTAGTATTGAGAGTGGCGTGTTGAAGTCTCCCACTATTATGGTGGAGTCATCTAACTCTTTTTTGAGCATAGTCAGTGTTTCTTCAACATATTTAGGTGCTCTGATGTTAGGTGCATAAATATTTAATATAGTTAAGTCTTGCTTGTATACTGAAACTTTCAGCGATAGTGTCCATCTTTGTCCATGATGGTGGATTTGACATTAAAATTGATTTTGTCTGAGATTAGAATTGCCACCCCTGCTCTTCTTTGTTCATTGTTAGCTTGATATATATTCTTCCAACCTTTAATTTTTAGTTTGTTCCTATCTTTAGGTCTCAAGTGAGTTTCTTGTAGACAACATATGGATGGGTCATGTCTTTTGATCCAAGATGACACTCGGTGTCTCTTTACTGGAGCATTCAGTCCATTCACATTCAATGTAATTATTGATAGGTGTGTGTTCAGTTCTGCCATTGTGATGTGTTTATTTTTATGTTGATGTTTTCTCTGTTGTCCTTATTAGTCTGTTCTGGGACATTCTTTTTTGTGAGTTGATTTTTCACCTTTTTCAGAGCTGGTTTTGTGGTTGTTTAACCTCGTGTGTTACATGTCTTGAAATGATATGATACATCTTTGTTGTGCTTTACAGCTGCCCCTATGATCCCCCTTAATAAACTATATATAAACCCAATTTTAATTACTACCAGTCTTGCTATCTTCCTCTTCATCTGGAAGGACTATAATAACTGTAGTACATCCCTCTTTTTAATATGATGACACCACAGTTTTCACAGTGATCACTCGATTGCTTCTTTCCTTATCAAAGCTGTGATTGGCTTTGGACCCTTCCCTAACTGAGTAGAGTTTTGAGTCGTAAAGTCGTTCTAAAATATAAAGTTAGTGGTTTTGTTCTTCTAAGCCAGAGCCAAGAACTTCTTTCAGTATTTCTTGTTGTTTGGGTGTGGTTTTTACAAACTCTCTGAGTTTCTGTTTATCTGGGAATGTCTTAATTTCATTTTCATATTTGAAAGATAGTTTTCCAGGATACATAATATTTGGTTGGAAGTTCTTCTCCTTCAAGGCTTTGAATGTGTCATGCCACTGTCTCCGTGCTCGCACGGTTTCTGCTGAGAAATCTGACGAGAGCCTACAGGGTTTCCCTCTGAATGTTAGCTTTGCTTTGAGTCTTGCTGCCTTTAAGAGTTGCTGCTTATGTTTCATTTTGTTAAGCTTGATTATAATATGTCTTGGAGTCTTTCGTTTGAGATCTATATTGGGTGGCATACGATATGCATCTGAGATGTCTATGTTCTCTTCCTTCATGATTTCTGGTAAGTTTTCTGTCAGCAGCTCAGCAACGATACTCTCTGTGTTCTCAGATTTCTCACCCTGTTCAGTGACTCCAATTAATCGAAGGTTGTTCCTCTTAATAGAGTCCCACGTGCTTCTTAATGTTTCTTCATTTTTCTTGTTTCTTTTTTCTGATTTCTGCTCATAGATGCTGGCCTCAGTAGCTCTGTCTTCCAAGTCAGAAATTCTTTTTTCTATTTGTTCCATTCTGTTTTCTTGGCTTTGCATGGAAGTTTCTATGTCTTTGATTTTGTTCTTGATCTTTTGGATTTCAGAGTACTGGTGTTCCATCAGATCGAACACCTTGCTTAATTTTTCATTTTGTTCTCCTTCACCTTGTATAAGGTCTAGAAGGGCTCTGTATATAATCATTTTGTATTCACTTTCTGATGCTTTCATAAAAGTTTCTTCATCTGGAAAACTCCTTGGTTGCTTTGTTTGGGAGCCTTCTGAAGCCATGGCTTATTTCTTGTGTGCCACAAGTGTCTGTTGCTTTTTAGGACCCATGTGAGTGTGTAGAGGCTGGAAGAGATACTGTGAGGATGGACTGCAGATGTTTCTCTAGGCTGTCTTAAAATGTAAAGCAAAAGATTTCTGACCACTTCACAAGTCAGTTAGGTTTTCAAGTGTAGAGGTCCCTCTTCTCAACTGGCAAAGTAAGCGCCACTATATCCAACCCCAGATGATGCAAACTAGTTCAAAATACAGCAATGCTGCTGCCCTGGTAGCCTCTGCTGACAGGGCCTAGCCTTAGACAACACTGCGTCGAGTATTGCTTTTCTGATAGAAAAGCGCTCTCCTGTGGGCAGGCTCTGGCTCCCAAGCTAAGAATTAGTTCCAGCTGCGGCCACTGCATCCAAGATGGCACCCTCCACACAGGCAGCAGAGCGGCTAAAGGTGCGGAGAGTTAGTGATTCCTATGATTCTGTTGCAGGACTCCCAAAGCAGGTGGGACTCGGTAAATTACTGCTTTTCTGTCGGAGAAGCGATGTCCTGTTTGCAGGCGCTGGCTCCCAGCCTAAAAATGAGGTTCCACTAGAATCTCCGTATCCAACATGGCGTCCCGCACACTGACTGTGAAACTCCGTACCAATGCAGCTGAGGCAGATATAAAACTACAAGCTCAAAGTGGCTAGATTAACAGAGTTCCAAGCCTGGCTCTTAAAATATGGGAGTTTCGTCTGCCTGTCCCCCCAGCAGCGTGTCTGAGTCTAGCCGCTAGGCAAGACCCTGCTCTGCCGGCCAAGACAGAGGAAAAGAAAAAGTCAAAATGGTGCGTTTACCTTCCTTTTGTGAGAGCCAGGGATAGCCAGGAGCGTGAGTCAGTGTAAGAGAGGAGGTTTTTTGCTCAGTGGTATCAAGTCCCAATTAACAGCCCTGTGCCGTGTCCTGGGGCTGATTAGGTGACCAGAAGGCTCCTTTGGATTATCATTTCAGGTCTTGGTTTCCAGAGGGATATAAAGAGATGTGGGCTTAGTCCACCAGCTCGACTCCCCCCACCCCCCAAGCTATGGTATTTTCAATTGCTTCATATGTATGTGAAAGCTGGATAGCGAATAAATAAGACTGAAGAATTGATGCTTTTGAATCATGGTGTTGTGAAGCATATTGAATAAACCATGGATTGCCAGAAGAATGAACAAACCTGTCTTGGAAAATGTACAGCCAGAATGTTCCTTAATAAGCAAGGTAGTGAGACTTCTTCAAATAAACTTTAGACATGTGATCAGGAGGGACCAGTCCCTGGAAAAGGACATCATGCTTGGTAAAGTGGAGGGTCATCTAAAAAGAGGAAGACCCTCAATGGGATGGATTGATACAGTGGCTGTAACAATGGGGTCAAACATAACAATTGTGAGGATGGTGCAGGATGAGGCAGTGTTTTGTTTTGTTGTACATAGGGTGACTATGAGTTGGAACTAACTCAATGTTACATAGCAACAATTCCTTCAAATGTTCTTTCTGTCCCTTTCTGTCTACCCTCACCTTCTAAAGACTTCTAGTATGCATATTCTGGCATGCTTGATGGTATCCCATAGATCTCTTAGACTTTGTTTATTTTTCTTCCTTGTTTCTTTCCACTTTTCAGAGTGGATAATCTCAGTTAATACTTCTTTAATTCCATTGATTCTTCTCTCAGCTAAAATTTGATTTTGAAACCCACTGGCAAAGTTTCTTTCAAGTTACTGTACTTTTCAACTCCAGAATTTCCATTTGGTTCACTTTTGTTTAATAGGAAATTCTTCTTTTTTTAAACTTTTATTTAGTTTGCTCTTGTTGTTGAGGATATAGACAGGAAAACATAAAGAAATTCAACAGTTTCTACATGTACTATTTAGTGACATTGATTACATTCTTCAAGTTGCACAAACATTCTTACCTTCCTTTTCTGAGTTGTTCCTCTGCCATTAACATAACGTCTAATCTTTCAAGTTGCTGTTGTCAATTTGATCCTATATAGATAGTTCTTAAAAGAGTATTATGCTCAAGGCAGATATTTATTACTAGTTAAGCTAAACTATATCATTTGGTTTTAAGAGAACTTCAGGGAATAGTTTGGTTTAAGGGTTAAAAGTTATCTCAGAGCAATAGTTTCAGGGATTCATCTAACCATCATGGCTCCAGAAAGTCTAGAGTCTCCATGAGAATTTTAAATCCTATTCTGCATTTTCCTCCATTTGATCAGGACCTTTCCATAGAATCTTTGATCAAAATGTTCAGTAATGGTAGCTAGGCACTCTCCAGTTTTTCTGGTGTCATGGCAAAGGGAGCAATTGTTCACAGAGTCACTTTGCTACATATTGTATATCTTCCTTCTGTTTCTGATGTTCTCTCTTCTTCTATTGCGTCTGTGAATAAAGATCAATTTTTGTACCTTGGTTAGCTGCTTGCAAGCTTTTAAGACCTCAGGTACTATGCAATAAACTAGGAGTAGAACAGAAGCACTAAACGAGTTACTAGGACAATTAACTGGGATGTCCCATGAAACCATGACCCTAAACCTCCAAACCAAGGAACCAAATCCCATGAGGATTTTGGTTGTACATAAGCAGCCTTAGCAGCTACTTTTTTAAAATATAAATATGTCTATCACACAACTTTTGCCAATTCAACATTTTAGAGGTATACAGCTTATTGACAGCAATTAGAATAATTGTCCAACCCTGCCCTTAATCAGTGTGATATTGCCATCACCATTAAACTCCTTACCCCCCTTCACCCCTGGTAATCACTAATGAATTTTGTTCTCTATGCATTTGCTTTTTCTTGTCTTTTTATATGAGAGGTCATATAATATTTGTCCTATCGTGATTGACTTATTTCACTCAGCACAGTGTTTTTCAGTTCCATCCATATTGTAGCATGTATCAAGACTTCATTTCTCCTACTGACTGAGTAATATTCTATTTAGCTTTTTTAAAAACATAGTTTCTATCTCTTTATTGATGGCGTCTATCTGGTGACACATTGTTCTCGTATCTTTGGTTCCTTAGACATGATTTTCATTGGTTTTTAATAGCTGATGTGGAGTCTTCATCTAGTATGACCAGTGTTTGGGCTTCCTCAGGGGCAGTTTCTATTGACTGATGTTTTCCCCTAGTATATAGGTTATACTTTAATGGTTGCTTGCATGTGTCCTAGCGTTTTGTTGATAATTGCACAACTTTAAATAATACATTATGGAAACTCTAGAAGTCAGTCCCTCCTCCCTCAGAGGTTATTGTTGTTGCTGCTGCTGTTTGTTCAGTGACTTTCCTAAACTAAATCTGTAAAGTCTGTATCTTTGTTGTGCGAGATCTGATAATTAAGTCCATGAACATAATTGTTCTAAGTGTTACCTAACTGATTGCTGAATATCACTACAGTCACCTTCAAAGTACTCCCCTTGAGAATCTATGTAATGATGTCAGAGCCTAGTCTATCCTTCAAAGCAATTTTGGAACCCTTTCTGGAAGGGCCATTGCACACGGTAGCACAGCGACAAGTTCACAAACTTAACTGTATGGTTGTCTGTGAACAAGTTTTAGCCAATAAAGAAATAATTGTATTGGAACACCCACCCTACTCACCTGCTCTGGCCCCCAATGACTTTTTTCTTTACCTGAAGATAAGGCAGATGACATTTAGATGACATTCACAATGACAGCTCTGATGGCCATTCCAGAAAAAGAATTCCAAAATTGCTTTGAACGGCAGACTAGGTGCTGGTGTCGGTGCACAGCTTCCCAAGGGAAGTACTTTGAAGGTGACTGTAGTGATAGTCAGCAATGAGGTATGTAGCACTTTTTCTAGGATGAGTTCACAAACTTAATTGGCAGTCCTCATATGTCCCCTGAATTCTCTGAATATCCAGCTAATGACTAAGCAGCCAAAGCCAAGTGCCATCGAGTTGGATCCGACTCATGGTGACCCTCAGGGCCTGGGTAGAACTGACTCCCACAGTATTCAAGGAGCCCCTGGTGGATTTGAACTGCCGACCTTGTGGTTAGCAGTGGTAGCACTTAACCCACCACACCACAAGCAGAGATTTTATTAATTCTTTAAACTAGCTAATCTCCTAGCCTTAGCTGAGGGGCTCTGTGTAAACACACCTTCAACACTGTCAGTTCCAGTGCTCACTTAGCCTTCACTTTCTGCTTACATAGATCCTCTTCTTTCCCCTGTAGCTGTCTCCTCTTTCTTTAGATGTATGTAATAGATGTTAATTCTACTATACAGTAATAATATGATGTTGGAATTAAGAATGTGGGCTCTGGTGTTAGACTGCCTGAGTTCAAATCCCGTTTCTTCCATTTATTTACTGTTTGACCTAAGATAACTTACTTTACCACACTTGGCTTCAGTCACCCCACTGTATAATGGAAATTATTTTAGTGCCTTCTGTGGAGAATTTCTATGAGGATTATGCATGTAAAGTACTTAGAACAGTAGATCATAAATGCTCAGTAAATACTAGGATGTTATTAATATTACATGTCAGCCAGTTGGCACGTAAGGAGACAGACATAGCTATCTCCAGCTTGGGCAGAGATTAAATTAAGCAAATAGAAATATCTTATCTTTAGCCTTTGAGCATCTATATTGTCTTAGATTACTGGAGGAATTCCTAGGGGAATCTCTTGTAAAAAAGGGAAGCACCAAGAGGGAGATGTCAAGAAGGAGATAGTGAAGGACATCAAGAAAGTAGATTAGAAGATCAGGAAAGAGGAAAGTTAGGAGTAACCAAGGAAGCCAGGTAGAGGAAAGTAGGGGGCTGGGGAGAGGGAGCATGCTAAGAAAGTTCATGCAGGTAGTGGAGAGAGAGATAGAAACCCTATAATACAGAGCTAAGAGCTTTATTAAAGTTTAACAGAAAAGAAACCCTTGTTTGAGAGGAAGAGACTGGCTATATTTAGTACTGGGTAGGATGTCAGTTCTGAAAATAAACTGTTCCCAGAACCAAATGTAATCCTCTGCACTGTTGTCACCTGCAGCAGCCTGGCCTCCCTTGGAAGGAGTATGGAACATGGACACATCACCTACCTCAGAGCTCCCGACGTTCACAAGAACTCACCCCACTTTGTCTCCTTGCCCCATTTCTAAGTGGTGATTTTTTTTCTTTTATGTGAGTGAAATAAGTAATATACCTAAAGAAAGGCAAGTATGAACTGGTATTTATGTCAAGTGGGAAAGTGTCCTTGTTAAGTCAATACCTGAATCTAAACTCCATGTGGCCAGATGCTTAATAAAACATTTACCAACTCTGTGGTATACTTCTGGTACGCGAATATGGAGACAAGGGCCCAGCAGGAAGTGTGACAGGCCCAGAGACATAACTAAAGTATGGCAGTATTTTAGTCAGCTAGGGCTGCTCTAACAGAAATACCACAGAGTGGATGACTTTAACAAAGGAAGGTTTATTCTTACACAGGCTGGTAGGTTGCAAGTCCTTATTCAGGGTAATTACACAGTCTGATAGGTTGCAAGTCCATATTCAGGGTGACCACTCCAGGGAAGGCTTTCCCCTAGTCGGCTCTGGAGGAAAGTCTGGCATTGCATCAGTCTTTGTCCAGGGAGCGTCCTGGCACAGGAACCTCAGGTCTCAAGGACTCGCTCTTCTCCCGGGGCACATTTCTTGATGGTGCGAGGCTCCTAATTCTCTTTGTTTCTTTTTCCTTTTATCTCTTGCAGGCTGAAAAGCTTAAGGGTGGGGCAAGCCATACTCCAGGGAAACTGCCCCCACAGCAGAGCAAGGAAGTAATCCTATGCAGGAATTTACAGCTCCTTTAGCATACAGTTTAGTGAAACCACAGAATGGAGGACAGTCCCAAGATACTGGGTACCATATCCCAGCCACGTGGCTACACATATTTTTGGGGGGACACAATTCAACCCCAGGCAGGTAGGGTGTGTGCCCTAGGCACCACTTGAGGGAGGGTGCTAATGAGCAGTTTCCATTAGCCATTGCAGTTTCCACCACCAGCTGTGAGAGATCATTCAGTAATTTAAAACTAATAGCTGTAAGTGCTATTTTCTATAGCTGGCTCCCTGGACAGGCCATACAAAAAAAAAAAAAAACACTTGAAGCATACCATAAATCACATAGAGGTAAGTCCTGTGGAAATTATACACCTGTGTGACTTAGAGACTTGCAGACAGGCCCAGATCAGGATACATAAGGAAAAGAGAGAATACATGACTTGGGTCATCAAGATCAAGTGTGTGTGAAGGATGTTGAGCTTTCTTTTTTCCAGTAGAAGGAAATAGAATATATTAAGTACAGTGGAAACCGGGGTGGAGTAGTGGTTAAGTGCTGACTGCTAACCAAAAGATCGACAGTTCTAATCCACCAGGCGCTTCTTGGAAACTGTATGTGGGAGTTCTACTCTGACCTATAGGGTCACTATGAGTTAGAATCGACAGCAGTGGGTTTGGTTTAGTCTTATGTTAAGTACTTCTCCCTTAAGCAACCTAAGGGTACATTTAGATACACATAAACACACACACACACACACACATATCCACTTGTATTGCAAAGACAGAAATACATTTTACTAAAACGAAAGACAGGATAAAACAGCAGATATTTTTCAGGTATTTTGATAACAAAAATACAACCACAATTCCAGAATTTAACTTCTACTTTTATCTTATCATCTCCACTATTACTACTCTAGTCTGTCATCAGGATTGTTGTAATACCCTCTTAGTTGTTCTCCCTGCCTCCACTCAATGTCCCTTGTCATGGATTGAATTGTACTCCCCAAAAAACTACATGTATTAATTTAGCTAGACCATGATTCCTGGTATTGTGTGATGTTCCTCCATGTTGTAAATCCTACCTCTATGATGATGTTAATGAGGGTGGGTAGGTGACAGTTGTGTTGGTGGGGCAGGACTCAATGTAGGCAATTGTTTTATGCCTTGAGGCAGTCTCTTGAGATGTAAAGGAAAGCAGCTAGTAGAGAGATTTGGGGACCTCACACCACTGAGAAAACAGTGCCAGGATCTGAGCATGTCCTCTGGAAAGACCTGAGGTCCTTGTGCCTCCAAAGCCTCCAGTCCAGGGAAAGATTGACAACAAGGACCTTCCTCCAGAGCCAGCATAGAAAGCCTTCCCCTGGAGATGACACCTTAAATTTGGACTTTCAGCCCACTGGACTGTGACAAAACAAAATTTCTCTTTTTAAAGCCATTCACTTGTGGTATTTCTGTTAAAGCAGCACTAGCTAACTATAACACCTCTCTTCTGAATGTTTACTTTGTAGGGTAGCCATACAGATCCTTTTAAAATTAAGGTCAGATTTTTGTCACTGAAAAGCCTACAATGTCTTCTCAGCCCAGTTTAAGTAAAATGAAAAGTCTTTAACATGATCTGCAAGTCTTCACGTGATCCAGCCTCTGGCTACCTCTCTGGTTTCATTTGCTACCAGTCTCCTCTCACTCCTTCCACTCAAGGAATGATGGCCTCCTTGCTTTTCCTGGCATGTATTAGCACATTCTGAGCCTATGGATTTGTATTTACTATTCCTTCTGTATGGTAGATGCTGTCTCCATATAATTTGAATGACTTGCCCTGTCACTTTGATACTCAGCTCAAATCTCACCTTTCCATAACTATCTTATATAAAATAGCAACTCCCTCTTATGCTCTTTCATGTTTGGTGGAGACAAGAAAATAATGACAGAGTTCCAATAGACAGTTGGATATGAGAATCTAGAGCTCAGTGAAGAGGTCTGGGACAGAGATCTATATTAGGGAGTTTCCAGTATTACAGACTAGCAGAATAGTGTTCCTAGTGGTCTAGAGATGAGAGGAAGAATGGTACATTCATGTGGAACTTTTAGAAAATTCAGATTCTCTTAGCCTCACTCAAGACCTCTTCAGTAAGAATCCCTGGGGATGAGGTTTACAAACATGTAGGTTTACAAAGTTCTACATATGATTCTATGTGCCGTCCTGGAGAACCACTGCTTAAAAGATACAGATTGTTCCACAAAATGTACCAGAAATCTCTAAATTGTCAAACCTAGTGGATATTTGATATAGCTCATTTGATTACTCTATTGGAATTGACAGTTGATTATTCTTAACACTGGATATTCTACTTCCTTTGTTTCCAGGCACCACACTCTTGTGATTCTCCTGCCACCTCTCTGGCCATTCCTTCTCAGTCTATTTTACAGATGTATTTCCTGATAATCCTCTAAATATTGGCACTCTTCAAGGTTTTGAATTCTACTTTATCACTCTGATGTTCTAATGAAGTCCCTGGGTGGTGGAAAAAAAAATGCAGTCAGCTGCTAAAGGAAAGGTTCGTTCACCCACAGACACCTCAGAAGAAAGGCTTGGAGATCTACTGCTGAAAAAGTGAGCCACTGAAAACCCTCTGGAGCTCAGTTCTGCTCTGCCGCAGATAGGGTTACCACGAATCAGAGTCAGCAACTAGTTTAAACTTTCTGACATTCTGTCCAGCTAAGATCAGTCATTCACATGGCTCAAGCATGTGCACTACTGCCGACCACATTTCTATTCCTGATCCAGGTCTTTGAAGCCCAAGATTTGTATACAATATTGTCTCGATTACTGTCACACTAATGACTGAAGACCAGACAAGTTGTGGAATGACATCAAGAACATCATACATAAGAAATCAAAAGGTCATTTAAAAGACAAAAAAGACCAAAATGGATGTCAGAAGAGGCTCTGAAACTTGCTCTTGAATGTGGAGCAGCGAAAGCAAAAGGAAGAAATGATGAAGTAAAAGAGCCCAACAGAGGATTTCAAAGGGCAGCTGAAGAAGACCAAGTAAAGTATTATAATGAAATGTACAAAGACCTGGAGTTAGAAAACCAAAAGGGGAGAGCACACTTGGCATTTCTCAAGCTAAAAAAACTGAAGAAAAACTTCAAGCCTTGAGTTGCAATGCTGAAGAATTTTACTGGTAAAATATTAAACCATGCAAGAAGCATCAAAAGAAGATGGAAAGAAAATACAAAGTCATTGTACCAAAAAGAATTCAGAAGGTAGCATATGATCAAGAACCAATGATATTGAAGAAAGAGTTCCAAGCTGCAGTGAAGGCATTACTGAAAAACAAGGCTTCAGAAGTTGACAGAATATCAACTGATAAGTTTCAATAAACCGGTACAGTGCTGGAGGTACTCAGTCATCTACAAGGTCTGACAAGTTGGAATTGTTCTGAGTGCTACATAGCACGTTGCCGAGTATCACTATGATCACCTTTGAAGTACTCCCCTTGGGAAGCCATGCATGGATGCCAGCACCTAGTCCACCCTTCAAAGTGATTTTGGAACTCTTCCTGGAATGGCCACTGTGCACAGTGGCACAGTGGCAAGTTTGCAAACTTAATTGTATAGTGTCTGTGAGGGAGTTTTTAGCCAGTAAACAAATAACTGTATCGGAACACCCTCCCTACCCACCTGATCTGGCCCCCAGTGAATTTTTTCTTTACCAAAAGACAAAGGAAATATTGAGAGGAAGACATTTTGGTGGCATTCAGGACATCAAAGGTAATACAACAACAGCTCTGACAGCCATTCCAGAAAAAGAGTTTCAACACTGCTTATAAGAGTGGACTAGGCGCTGGTGTCAGTGCATAGCTTCCTGAGGGGAATGCTTTGAAGGTGACTGTAGTAATATTCAGCAGTGAGGTATGTAGTATTTTTTCTAGGATGAGTTTACAAACTTAACAGGCAGACCTCATATGCCAAGAAATTTGGAAGACAGCTACCTGGCCAACCAACTGGAAGAGATTTGTATTTGTGCCTGTTCCAAAGAAAAGTGATCCAACAGAATGAAGAAATTATTCAACAATATCATTAAAGTCACACACAAGTAAAACTTTGCTTAAAGTCATTCAAAAACAGTTGCATCATTACATTGATAGGGAGAAATTCAAGTCGGATTCAGAAGAGGATGTGGAACAAAGAATATCATTCCTGATGTCAGATAGCTATGGCTGCAAACAGAGAATACTAGAAAGATTTTTACCTGTGTTTCATTGACTATGCAAAAACATTCACCTGTGTGGGTCACAACAAATTCTGGATAACATGCAAAGAATGGAACACTTAATTGTGCTCATGAGCAGTCTGCACATACACCAAGAGGCAGTCATTTGAACATAAAAAGCGGACACTGTATGGTTTAAAAATCGAGAAGAGTGTGCATCAGTTTGTATCCTTTCAAAGCACTTATTCTATTGCATGCTGGATGTATCTGCAAAGCTAAACTATACAAAGGAGAACTTGGCGTTAGGACTGGAGGAAGACTCATTAACAACTTGTGATACGCATAAGGACTCTTCTTTCAGCCATGAGCCATCTGACATCAGGAATGATTACCCTTGTTCCACATCTTCTTCTGAATCCGTACAGATTGCACTTCAGCATAAAGAATACAAAAATCCTCACAAATGGACCAATAAGCAACACCACGATAAACACAGAAAAGATTCAAGTCTTCAAGGATTTCATTTTATTTACAATCAGCACCCATGAAAGCAGCAGTCCAGAAATCAAGATATGCATTGTGTGGGGTAAGTCTGCTGCAAAAGATCTCTTTCACGTGTAAAAAAGCAACCGTGTCACTTTAAAGACTAAGATGCACCTTACCCAAGCCATGGCATTTTCAATAGCCTCATATGCTTGTGAAAGCTGGACAATGAAAAGGGAAGATCAAAGAAGAATTGATGCCTTTGAATTATGGTGTTGGTGAAGAATATTGAATATACCATGGATTGCCAGAAGAATAAACAGGTCAATCTTGGAATATGTACAACCAATTTTCCTTAGAAGTGAGGATGGTGAGGCTTCACCTCATATACTTTGGATGTGTTGTCGGGAAAGATCAGGCCCTGGAGAAGTACATCATGCTTGATAAAACGGATAGCCCATGAAAGAGAGACGGACCCTCAACAAAAATGAATTAACACTGTGGCTGCAGCAACAACTGGCTCAAGTATAACAACACTTCTGAGGACGGCACAAGACCGGGTAGCATTCCATTCTGTTGTACATAATGTCACTATGAGTTGGAACCAAACTGATGACACCTAACAGCACAATAATAAATTGCTATCTAGATATTACCTCAAACCCAACATACCTAAAGCTATATTTTATATTCCCTCCATAGCTCATTAAGTTGCACTACTAACACCTCACATCTAATAAATTACTAAATCATGCATATTCTACTTTCTTTCTATCATTCACTTTTCTTCATCCATATTGTACCTACCATGGCTCAGGCCATCATCATCTTCACCTGATTTATTGACTGACTGTTGCGGTTTATGGATTTACATGTCTGTTTATTTCACTAGATTCTAAGTAATGAGAGGATAGGATGATTCATTTGTTCAACCAACATGTTTTGAGGACTCCCTATTGACTACCTACTTGAATAAAACAAATATACTATGTTAAAAATGAGAAAAACAGTCCCTAGAAAGGAAAAACAACTTGCTAAAGCCACACAGCAGGTTAAAACACTAGAATTCACATTTCCTCACTCTTAGTCCAGTTCTTTTTTTGACTGGACCAAATTGTCCCTTCCTCCTGCTCCTCCATACCCATCCAGATATTTTTCTCCCCTCTGATTTTTCTCTACCATTCTCTCATTATTGATGACATTACTTCTATGCTTATCTGTCAACTCTTTTTTTTTATTATGATTGAATGAAAATGTACATTCCCGCATAAATTTGCATGCTCAACTACATGCATCTCCCACTGCTCTCCCAGCACGGTGATAGCACACTCTTCCTCTCTGCTCCATACATGTCCAATCCTCCCAACAGTGTCCTGTCTTCTCCTCTCCACCCACTCCCTTCCTCCAGTATGAGGTCAGCCGGATGACATCCTATAGATGCATAGATCCATAAAATGCCCACAAAATATGGTCACTCTGTGTCGCAAAGTCCAATCCATTGCTGTCCAAAGAGTTGACCTTCATTATGATTTATGGACAGGGGAACCCCAAAGCCCCTGGACCATCAATTGCAGTCTTTTAGTGGAGATCTCAGGGTGCACCCCTTTTTATTCTTGTGTTTCCAGTGAAACTCAACTTTGTGAGCTCCATCGCGGCTATCACTGGTGGTGGCCAGGCACCATCTGGTTCTTCCAGTCACAAGTCGATGTAGTCACCCACTCACGTGGGTCTCTCTGTCTTCTGGGTTCTCTTTCTCCCATGTTGTTATGGACCTCAGTGATCATCTGTTCTGCTGAGTTGGGACCATTTGCTGTACCCTCAGATGGCAGCTTTTAAGACCCAGATGCCACTCACCAATGTGAGATGTGGAGAGTCCTCATTAGCAAAATGCTAGTTGTGCCAATTGGCCTCGATTTCCCCTGAGAGCACTGTCCCGCGCACCCTAGCCCAGCTACTCTGTCCTTGCAGTATTGGGTTAAGATGGAAGGAGTACTCAAGTTGTGTTGAAGTCCAGTTCATCTTGATCTTCTTACTAATGTGTGCTGTCACTGATTTCTCCCAACCAAATTTCTAACAACTATCTAACCTAAACCCTCCCCCCTCGCCCTCCTGTCCTCCCCACCCTTGCAGCCGTCAAAGAGGCTTTTCTGTTATGCATGAGTCTGATTTTAAGTTCTGATTGTAGGGGTCTCATACAATATGTGTCCTTCTGTTGCTGATTACTTTCACTCAACATAATGTCTTCCAGTTGAAACCAGGTTATGAGATGTTTCCTGAGATCATCGTTGTTCTTTATTATTGCATAGTGTCCCATTGAGTATATACACCATAGTTTACCTATCCATTCCTCTGTTGTTGGGTATCTGGGTTGATTCCATCTTTTAGCTATTGTGGGCTGTGCTGTGATAAACATTCCTGTGCCTGTATCAGTTGGTGTGAATGGCCTTGATTCTGTAGGATTTGTTCCAAGCAGTGGAATTACTGGGTCAAATAGTATATCTGTATCCAGTTTTTTAAGGGAGCGCCAGATTGCTTTCCAAAGAGGTTGCACCATTTTGCAATCCCACCAACAATGTAGGAGAGTTCCAACTTATCCACAGCCTTTCCAGCATTTGTTGTTTTGCATTTTGGGGATCATGGCCAATCTTGTTGGGGTGAGATGGTATCTCACTGTAGTTTTGATTTGAATTTCTTTAATAGCTAATGATCGTGAGCATGTCCTCATGTGTTTTTTGGCTGCCTGGATCTCCTCTTTAGAGAAGTGTCTGTCCATCTCTTTTGCCCATTGCTTGATTGGATGGTTTATCTTTTTCTTATTGATATTTTGTAGTACCTTATATCTTATGGAGATCAGGTGTCGGTCTGACGTATAGCTGCCAAATATTTTTTCCCATTCTGTAGGTGGCGTTTTAATTCTATTAATAAAGTCTTTGGACGAGGAAAAGTGTTTGATTCTTCACAGTTCCCATTTATCTATTTTCTCTTCTGTTGATTGTGGTTTGTTTGACAGATTTTGAAGTCTGTCTATGTTGTGTATTAAAACTTCCATTGTTGCTCCTAATTTTCTTGGATAAGCTTTATCATTTTTGATTTGATGTTTATGTCTTTTATCTAGTTTGAGTTGGTTTTTGTATAAGGTACAGGTCTTGTTTCAATTTATTGCAGATAGATATCCGATTTTGCCAGCACCATTTGTTGAAGAGATTGTTTTTACCCCAGTTTAATGTCTTAGGACCTTTGTCGAATCTGGGGTCTATTTGTCAACTTCTTTGGGAAAAAAAGTTATTACTGTCCTTAAAGGCTTGGTTCAAAATCTGTATTTCTTTGGTATTGTTTACTTCTTCTGTCAGCACTGCTGAATCAGGATGATCACAAGTCGGCTTTTCATCAAATACTTTTAAAGAACTCCTCTTGACTTTAGTAAAGTATAGCTAGAACTGGCCTCAAATAGGAATTTATAGGTTCTCAAATGATCTAGTTTGTATCCTGAGAAAAAGAGAGTGAAGAAAGACTCTCAGAATTTGTGCAAAAGTGTGTGGTGCACACAAAATAAGAAAATGGGTTATAATAATAGACTGTGAGAATTTGATTAGGTTTGTGAATGAAGTTCCTGATAATGATTATTTTAGACACTGCAATGGACTATCATATAAAGTTGGTTCTTTATCTGTAATCAATTTGCACTTGCTACAATTTAGTAAAACCTGAATAACTTCAATAATTACAAAATTACACACAAAACGTACATTGTAGTGCTTTCTAGAGAAAATTTGGCTTCCAACTTATCCATGCTGTAAGTACAGGGTACACTCAGAACGGTTTATAAGTATGCAGTTTTTACAATTTTGCATTTGTTCATGATGCTATCTCTGCTTGCAAGTCTTTCTTCTGTTCAGCAAAGTATCAGGATATAAGATAAACATAAATAAACCAGTAAGATTCCTTTACACCGACAAAGACACTGTCAAAGAGGAAATCACCAAATCAATACCATTTGCAATAGCCCCCAAGAAGGTAAAATGCCTAGAAATAAATCTAACCAGAGATGTATACAAAGAAAATTATAAGACCCTACTGCAAATTGGGTGTCAGAAGAGACTCTGAAATTTACTCTTGAATGTCAGGCAGGTAAAGCAAAAGGAAGGAATGACAAAGTAAAAGAACTGAACAGAAGGTTTCAAAGGGCAGCTTGACAAGACAAAATAAAGTATTATACTGACATGTGCAAAGAGTTGGAAATAGAAAACCAAAAGGGAAGAACACTTTCTGCATTTCTCATGCTGAAAGAACTGAAAAAAAAATTCAAGCCTCAAGTTGCAACAATGAAGGATTCTACAGGGAAAATATTAAACAACTCAGGGAGCATCAAAAGTAGATGGAAGGAATACACAGAGTCATTATACTAGAAAGAACTGGTCTATATTCAGTCATGTGAAGAGGTAGCATATGATGAGGAACCCATGGTACTGAAGGAAGAAGCTGAAGCTGTATTGAAGGCATTGACAAAAAACAAGCCTCCAGGATTAACAGAATAGCAACTGAAGTATTTCAACAGATGGATACAGTGCTGGAGGTGCTCACTAATCTATGCCAAGAAGTTTGAAGGACAGCTTCTTGGCCAACTGACTGGAAGAGATCCACGTTTATGCTTATCCCCAAGAAAGGTGATCCAGCAGAATGCAGAGATTAACTGAACAATATCATTAATATCACACGCAAGTGAAATTTTACTAAAGATCATTCAAAAGTGACTGCAACAGTATATTGACAGAGAACTGCCAGAAATTCAAGCCAGATTCACAAGAAGACATGGAGCCATGGATATCACTGCTGATGTCAGATGGACCTTAGCTGAAAGCGGAGAATTCCAGAAAGATATTTACTTGTGTTTCATTGACTATGTGAAAGCATTTGACTCTGTGAATCATAACAAATTATGGCTAACATTGTGGAGAATGGGATTCCAGAATACTTACTTGTGCTCGTAACGAATATCTACATGGATCAAGAAGCAGTTGTGCGAATAGAATAAGGGGACACTGCATGGTTTAAAGTCAGGAAAGGTGTGCATCAGGGTTGTATCATTATTTAATCATACTTTTTCAATCTGTGTGCCTAGCAAACAATCAAAGAAGCTGGACTATATGAAGAAGAATGAGGCATCAAGATTGGAGGAAGAGTCATTAACAACCTGTGTTACGAAGATGACACAACATTCCTTGCTGGAAGTGAAGAGGATTTGAAACACTTACTGATGAAAACCAAAGACCACAGCCTTCAGTATGGATTGTAACTTAACATCAAGAAAACAAAAATCCTCACAGCTGGACCAGTAAGTGAAGTCATCATAAATGCAGAAAGGATTGTGGCTGTCAAGGATTTCATTTAACTTGGGTCCACAATCAACACCCATGGAAGCAGCAGTCAAGAAATCAAGACACATTGCATTGGGAAAATCTGCCACAAAAGACCTCTTTAAAGTGTTCAAAACCAAACATGTCACCTTGAAGACTAAGTTGTGCCTGATCCTAGCCATGATATTTTCAGTCACATCGTATGCACATGAAATCTGGACAATGAATAAGGAAGACAGAAGGAGAACAGATGTCTTTGAATTGTGGTGTTGGAGAAGAATATTGAATGTACCATGAACTGCCAAAAGAACCAACAGATCTGTTCTGGAAGAAGTACAACCAGAGTGCTCCTTGGAAGCAAAGGTGGTGACACTGAGTCTTAGGTACTTTGGACATTTTGTCAGGAGGGCTCATTCCCTGGAGAAGGACATCATGATTAGTAGAGTGGAGGGTCAAGTGAAAAAGAGGAAGACCCTTGACAAGATGGATTGACAAAATGGCTGCAATGATGGACTTAAGCATAAAAATGATTGTGGACATGCTGCAAGACCAGGCAGCATTTTGTTCTGTTGTGCATGGGGTCACCATGAGTCAGAACCAGCTTGATGGAACCTA